>JAGQAX010000009.1:26485630-27085630 GCA_019142605.1 Cephalopholis sonnerati | reverse complement strand
CTGTCTTTTCCTCGTCTCTGTACAAAAGCAATAAAAAAAAAAAAAGAATTAGCTCCAGACAGCCGGGGCTCACGAAAAGTTTCAAGTGCCTCTGTTGACCGCACACAAAGACACTGATCTGCTTAGCAGGCTTAAAACTCTCCCTCTCTCCCTCTGTCCTTTCTTATGTCAGGCTCTTCCTAAAACCCTTCTCATACCCCCCATACACACCCCGCAGACACACTCTGAGATGCCTCGAAAACACCGCGGCGCCAGATCGCTCGTCCTGAATGAGGATCTTAAAGACCTCTTCCCGACCACCTATTAAACAGCTTAGAGGCATATAATTGTCAGCCAAACGCTTCTCTCCAAAATGGGTTTTTAAAAGCCACATTGTTCCTCTCTGCCACCAAAGGTTGAGTAATCCCAAGGCTTAAGCAGCCGAGAAATGGTCCGTCTCATTCTGTTTTCCTCCGGCTAATAAGATCCTTCCCTTTATGAATACTCCTGCTTTAATTGTTTGACATTAATGCTAATGAAGCTTTTGTCTTTTCTTTAACTTCTCCGCCGCACTTACAAGTATTTCTTTCACATCTCCCCTCTGTCTGCTTCCATTCAACGCATTTTCCTTTTAAGATTTCTTTGGAAAAATATTTCTTAGAGAAAAGCAGGGCAATAATAATTGGTAGTAATTACAGGACATTTAGTGAACAACACGAGGATGCTGTAGTGCTGAAATGAGGAGCTGCATTAGTATCCAGAGCTGAACCTAATTACATTTGTGGAAAACAATATCGGACAAGAATCAATCAAGGAGTCCTGTGGCCACTGCTAATCTGATTTTATTAGTGTCCTTACTGCTCGCTCATGGATCTCAAACGGAAAAAAGAAATTAGCCGGCGACTTTCTCCGACGGTCCGCTTGTTTTAATTGGACACATGACAAAACAACTGCTCCGCAAGTCTTGATATCTGGAAGATAATTTAAGGGCCGGAGTAGAAACCAAGTGAGGAAAGGGAAAAAAAAGCCACTCGCTCCTTAATTAAAATTTTTTGGTCTCCTTCCTCCCTGAACAGTCGATTACCATATTAGAGACCTATTAACCGTATCAACGCAAGCAGAAAGAGCCAGAAGATTCTGCCTCTAATAAAGCTGGGTTGTGAGTAGGAACCCAAACGAAGACATCTGGTTGATTAAACTACGTAGACGCAACCGTGATCTCTGTGTTTCAGTGTCTTGGTTAGTGGACTCATTAGTCTACGCAAAACACTGAGTTTTCTGAGGCCATTTATATATAAATTTAATATATATTCATGTCTTTCAGTGCAAGTTGTCTATTTTTATTCCTTCCTCACAATCAAAGCAGTCCGTTTGTTCCTGACGACTCAACAATGACAATTTTTTTCTTGCATTTCCATAAAGGCAAGTGCACCTCCAACGCTGTTATTTCTGTCACCGAGAACTTAAACCAAATAAAACGATTTGAGAGATTAGAATTGTTCAATTAGCTTTCATTGAAGCCAAGTGATTGGTGGAAATGAAATCAGGGCTCTCCTGCTGGATCTCCGGGTCGAGGATTTGTAGAGAACGTGATTGGTTGCTCGTCCCTCCGAGAGTCGTCCAAGTGCTGGTCCATATGGACCCCTCTGACCCCTCCAGCCTCTTCATACTCCCAACTCCATGGCTCCATTTAGCAAACAGAAGCTGCTAAAGGACTGCTAAGTTGTACTTCAGCGGTCCTCCAGTCCAATCACTCATTTACCTGAAGTGATTTTATCACTCTCCAGAGATAATCATGGAGAGTCCGACACAAAGTGCTGGGTTATTGAACTGACAACGAACAATTAACAAAGTTACAAACCTTGTCCATGTTCAGGCTCTGTGTTAGAGGCATCTTAATAAGGTATTACTGGGGTGAGTTTGGGGCATAAAATGTGCTTTATTTAGATGCTCTGATGTAAATAAATACTGCTGAGTTAAAACTAGACATTAGTCTCTAAGTAATGGACGGTGGATATCCTCTCCAGATGGATTTCTCTCTGTCAAGTAGCTCTAAAAGGTTTTGGGATTTGTGGAGTGGGCATGGCCACTGGTTTTTGCATTTTGGGTCCTGCACTCGCAGTGGTTGGTCTGAGGGGAGATTTTAAGAGCGGAATTATCTGGAATGGAGAGGGAGGAATGAAGGCGATTTGTGTGTATCTTTGTGTGTGAGTGTGTGTGTGTGAGAGAGAGAGAGAGAGAGACCATGCTTCAGTGGTCCCTTTGGTCAGTGTGCAAAAAACCCCACAGAGGGGCCTAAACGCATGGACCGTTTTTGAGAAGGCTGCCTGCATCAGCTTTGCTCAGATCTCCCCTAATCCTTCCCACTTGAACCTTAGTCCACCACAATCTGCATGCCAACAGATTAACACAATACGCAAAGATAATTCAGCCGGCCCAGGACTGACAGTGATCTCGCAAATCTCTGAACGGCCAAGGGAAGATACCTTCCCAAAACCCAGATTAAGTCCACAGATCTGAAGCCTTAGACCCTCTTAGGGCATATATTAGCATTACTGCTGGATGCTTTATTTATATATTTATCTGATTTTAAAAAGAGATAATGCTGCCTGGTCAGCTTGAGTGTCACAAAATCTGCCTTGGGTAGGATGGAAGGATGAGATCATAGCCCAGATTGAGAGAGCAAGAGTGGGAGGTGGAGAGAGGAAGAGAGGAAGAGAGGGAGAGAGGGAGAGCGCTCTGTAATCCATATTATGTGACGCCGAGAGCGAGGGAATTATTTAAGAAGCTCTTTGTTGTACTCTTTTCGGATGTGTCATTTGGGGATGGGATGAGGGCGGCCGCTTCTATTCTGTGACAGATTATGTGATTTCAATTAAGAGGCTGAAGATTGAAGATTGGAGAATTATGATTTCCATTTTCAAAGGATGTAAAATTGAGAGATTTAGGGGAGAGTATGAGTGACAGAGAGAGGAAGACAGAGGAGGGGGGGTCTTGATTTAACACCGCCATACGTACACTGAAGGAGTTTTAAATAGCTGTAATCATACCTTCAACTACCAGGATGAAGATCCCCTCCTATTTGATCCTATCAGTGTATCTGTGCTACAAAGGAATGGCATAGGCCGGTATGGAGAGCAGCAGCCAATCACTGTGCATATGGTATATGAATAGGGCTGTGAAATATATCAGTATTATATCAACACTGTGATATGAGACTAGATATTGTCTTCAAACTTGGATATTGTAATATCGTAAGTGTCTCTTCCTAGTTCTTAAAGGCTGTATTACAGTAAAGTGATGTAATTGTCTGACTGTTCTATCTGTTCTATTATTTGCCTTAACACACTTAGTCATTATATCCACACTGCTGATGATTATTTATAAAAATCTAATTGTGTAAATATTTTGTGACAGCACCAACCCTACAACCCTACAAAACTGAATGAACCGAATCACAAGTAAAAAGTCCCCACGTCACATAAATAAAATGACATGGTGCTGCGCAAACGCTGCCTCACTTGCTTTGTTTTTAGCCACCTAAATAAAGGCCCTGATTATTTCACTGCTTTACCTTTTCAACAGACAGCCCTTTCTGAGGGGGAACTAAAGCCGTTCTCCCAAAGCCACCGGACTCCACTGGCAAAAACAGTATTTTTACTTCCCAGAACACAGGAGTTGGTGGACTACCGCTGCTTTGATTGGTTTGTGTGCAAGGTAAAGCAGTAGAAATATTTCAAATATAGCGTACACTTACACTGATATTGATTTTCCAGTGGGTCTTTAGGAGGCTAAAATATGTTTTGCTGCGGCCCAGTCCACAGCAGGACATTGCTTAGCTTCTGTGCTGGTAGATTTGGTTTATCAAAGGCGCTAGCAAAGCAACACAGTATATAAATAAAGGACAGCAGAAATGTCAGATAGATCAGACCATCATGTTTAAGTATATAAATTTTACAGTTCTGGCTGAAAATTACAACAGAAATAAACATGTTTGCTGATTTCACATATCTCCGCAATTTGAAGCAAACGTCAGTTAAAAGTGTTTGTTGTTTTTTGCGCAATGTCACAGTGATTCATGACTGATGTTTTTACTTCTAATTCCACGTTTTCACATTCATGCTACATAAATATGCACGTCAACTATCGTATCGATACGGATGGTTGCGAATGTTAACTGCAGGTCTGTGATAGGACACATAGGTCGCATTCTGACTAAATATATCCCTGTGTGGATCATTTAATGAGGCCAGCTCATGACACAGCAAATGCCAACACAGAGGATTAAAAAAGAAACGTCAAAGACCTCAGAGTTGACTGTTAAAGTAGATGAAACTGGCTCTCCATTTGCCACAATATAGCATGACATCATCCAGCAAGGCCAATAAAATAAGTGCAGGTGCACATCTGGAATAAAATCTGGATGAACGAATCTCTGATGTGATAACTTTCCAGAGTTATAAAATGCATTTGGCATCTGATACGCCTTCAGACCCATGGATCTGTTACTTGACACAGCCTTCCTAAAAACTGTTATGTCTTACGCGTATCCGAACCAACTTGGCAGGGCTGTTCTTGGTCCGAATGTCACATTACACACTCATCCACCACCCCAATACATAAAGTCCACCTCCCTATATATATAGAGCACATGACTCCCTGCATTGGGAACAATGGTACTGGATATAAACTGTGATGCAGTATTGCTCAGAAGGACACTGGGCATAAATATTGCATTAAGACAGATCCTTAGTTCTCATTTAAAGAAATGCAAAAGTATGTCTGAGGTTCATTCTGCACATGAGCTAAATAGACAACATCCAATTTGAACAGCCCCAATTTGCATCTCCACTCCCTCAACTCATAACTTTTTTTTATTTTTTGGGGAGAGGGTGGGGGGAGACGAAGTTGCCAAACTCCTTCCCCATTGTGTTTTTCCCAGTGCGGTGCTGGGATAGTTTGGAGAGCTCGCTGTGTTCCCGCGGCGACAGACTGCGGCCCCTCTCTGCCGCGCTCAAGGGCCCTTGAGGCGGCCATTATCTGGACGCCCGCCTCGCTGAGGCATATGGGTAATTACTGAGCTAATAGAGTGATGGAGGGAGAGGCAGAGGCAGGAGCCTAGGCCAATTAGATGATGCATTAGTGCTCTGTCTTTTGTAAGCACCTAATGTGTGGGGAAAGGATGGGGTAGATAGAGAAAACGTGTCATTTCTGAAGGGTCAGGATCCTTGAGCAAATGCAAACAGTCTCTCTCCCTCCCTCGCACACATACACACACACTTACGGGACTCACACATGCGCACACATTCACACTAGCATGTGTGCGAAAACACACGCAGACACTGAGACCACATTTGCACAATTGCACTTAGAATGTACCAAACCACACACACACACACACACACACATACACACATACACACACTGATTACTGCGCTTTGTTTTGCTCTTTTCTCTAAGTGTCTGAAGAGTGTGAAGTCGTAATTATTGCACACTCTGGCTCTACCTCATGCCTGCATGCGCACATACACACATAAACACACACACACACACAGACCAAATGCAGATGAGTCCAAATAAACGAGGAGACCCTGCCCAGTCTATTGAGGTCTGCTATGAGAATCCACTCCATCAATTACATTAAAGAGGCTGCCTAATGATGGCCACAGCTGTAATCACGCTCAGCTGAAGCATTTTACACCCCGCTTCTTTGTTTTCACCTATTATCATCCATCCCACAAAGGAGAGAAATTCTATCTCAAGCATCGGCACAGTGTTTTGAGTTAAGAATGTGCTTTTTGTCATCATCCGGTTTTGTCAGATTGTGAATCAGTGTTTTGGCAGTTGCAGCTGGAGTCATTGAAGTTGGCAGGAAGCGGGAGCAGCAGAAAGTTGTCAATTTGTTGCAGAGTTTTCGTCTTTCGGCTTTAACTCGCACAGGTTGCGGCGTAAAATGACAACTGGTCGCGCTTCAACTTTTAAAAAGGAATTTGGATGTAAAACTAGAATTTTAGAGTATATTTACTGCCAGAATCTTTCTTGTACAGTGTGGGATAAAACATCACGATTTACCTTAAAGGTCTAGTGTGTATGTTTATGGGTACTGAGTGGCATCTAGCAGTGAGGATTGCAGACTGCAGCGTTGAGGAGGTTTTTACTGGGAGCTGAATCATCCACAGAGGTCTTTTCCTCTCTAAAACAAACAGACCAGGTAATTTAAAGTGGTAAAAACACAGAATAAAGCAGTTTCACGTTACAAATCAGGATTTCTCAAACACTGTTCAGCTCACCGCAGACAGGCCACTAGCCTAGCACCTGTTAATGCATGCTCACCTATTTTTTCTGACAACTTAAGATCCAGATGTTCAGAAGGTTTCTACCAAAGCCAGATTATCTGCAGAAGTCTCTTCCTCTCCAAAACAAACAGACACAGTGATTTAAACCCGTGAAAACACTGAGTAAAACAGTTTCATGTTACAAATCAATGATTCTCCAACACTGTTTGGCTCGTCACAGATGGGCCACTAGCCTAGCACCTGCTGACGTGTGCTCACTTTTTTTTCTCTGACAACTTAAGATCCAGATGTTCATGGGGTTTTACCAGGAGCCAAATTATCTGCAGAAGTCTCCTCCTCTCCAAAACAAAAGGACCCAGTGATTTCAACCCGTGAAAACACTGAGTAAAACAGTTTCACGTTACAAATCAATGCTCCTCCGACGCTGTTCGGCTCGTTGCCAATGGGTTGCTAGCCTAGCACCTGCTAATGTGCGCTCACTTTTTTTCTCTTACAACTTACGATCCAGATGTTCACGGGGTTTTACCAAGAGCCAAATTATCTGCAGAGGTCTCTTCCTCTCCAAAATAAATTGACCCCTTGATTTAAACCAAACTAAGACAGCAGGTTCAAGTTACACATCAGTTTTTCTCTGATGCAGTTTGGCATGTCAGAGACTGGCCGCCAGCCTAGCACCTGCTAATTTGTGCTCATGTTTTTTTCTTGCAAACTGCAAAACTAACAGTCCTGATGATTTACACCTGTTAAAACTCTGAATAAAGCAGTTTCATGTTAAAAACTAACGAATTGTAAATGGTCCTATACACAGAAAGCATGTGGTTTGTCCATTCTGAGCTAATGTAGAAACATGGCGATCTCCGTAGACGAGGACCTACTCCCTGATTCTCTTTTTCTGGTGATTACACACTGAAGAAAACATACCTATTACATTACATTCCACTTCTGCCAAAATATCCACCTAAATTCCACACACTGGACTTTTAATGTCCCTACTGCAAGATTTACACTGTAATCATCACAGTGAATTGTGATCCCGACCTCTGCCGACTTCTGTAAACAGCGAGGACTGAGTCACTCATTACGAGTGCCAGTCTTTCTCAGCACCACAAACATGTTCTCTTAAATGTCCAAGTCATTAACTTAATTATTATTCCACTGTACAATTAGCATCAAAACAGTCTCATCAAAGGGTGAACACAGAAAGGACTTTATTGCCGGACTAAAGCGTGTGATTAACACTCCAAATCGACTTCATTGTTACACCCGTAACAATAACTCCAAGGACCTTTGCTTTCCTCTCCATGTTGCCTGACCGAGGTGGCCGGCCACTTCAATATCAACCCCACAATTACAGACATACAGAATGTGTGTGTTTCAGCGTGACGCTGAATATTGCACGAAGCATTGTTATTCATTCGATCCCAACAGATGAAACTGTAATAGCCATGTATTATTATTCTCTATCAGAAATAGCAGCTCTCATTATCAAACAAAAGACTCTATTACTGATATCATTATCAAAAGGGGAAACGGAGGAAGGGGTCTATAGCTTTCAGCGTTTAAATGACTTTGTTTCACAGCCCCTTAGTGGGATTTTACTGTTGTCGTGATTGGCATGTACGTTTTTTAAAAAACAGGTCCGCTCCACATCTTTGACCTTGTTGCTGCTGAGTGACAATGTGTGAAGTTAGTGGGCGATTATTGGTAATGGTGAAGCCAGCGCTCTCCTATCATGTGGTTTTTGTTTTATGGTGGCTGTGGAAATACCTTAATTGCACCTAATTCAAGCTCATCTTTGATGAGTAGAAGAGTGGAGGTGGGGGGCGGGGGGGTGGGGTAAACTCAACTGCGCTTGCATTTTCGCAGACGCATTGATCTTTTGTGCAGGCAGGCGTAGCTTCAGGGAGGTTCAAAGACATTCCCAGACTGAATCACCTTGAGGAGCTTGCTTCAGGCGGTCTTAGCTCCGCTGACTCACAAATGAAAGTGGCTCACGGATGGGAGCTGGCATGAAAATATGTTTTAAAGACCCTTGAAAAGATATTGTGACCGCTGAGCACAACCTCAGCCACCAAGGCATGTTTCATTCATGCAAATTAGGTTTCGGCAGTGTTTATTTTTTTATACCTTCATGACATTTCATTGGAGTATATATGGTATATGACGGTATTTGTGTAAAAAATTAAATGCATTTTTTATTAAAACATAAAAGCTGAGCGGCTGAAGTCACAGTAGCACGCATGACATTGTTCAACCTACGATGCAATTAGCCGGATTCAATTAGTCTTTCTAGGTTTAAATATTTATGGCACATAGAATAATGAATAGATAGGAAATAAGTGCCCTTCTTTTACAGATTCTTGCTGTGAGACTCGATGACACTTGTTGCAACAGAGCAGTGGACTGAACGGAGATGATGCGCGGGTGATAGTGGCAGACTGAATGATGGTTTGATGTGCTGCCCTCTTTATTCTTGAGACAAAGAGTGAACACAGCTTCGTCCGTGTTGGCTGGCTCACCTTTATCATCAGGACTAGACCCAAAATGCTCCCAAACAAGTCCTGTAACATTATCCCCACCACTTTCAGTTGCCATCTTTCTCAGCTCAGCTGCCTGCTCTACCTGTAGAGACTGACCTCTGGTGGCGCATAGTGCACACTACAATTACAGCTGGGTACCAAATTCTGTACTTTTAAGGGTACTGACTGAATTACGTCAGGACTACTGAATACCAATTCATGTTAAAGCTATCTCGGTGCCTAAGAGCACCTAGGTGAGAATGCTGTGTTCAGACTGGAGGCGGGAGAACCTCAAAGCCACCCACGGAACTGTGTGGCCAGCTTCAGGGTGCTCTGAGCAGAGAAAACGGAGCTCCGCAGAAGAGGTTAAGAAAGGAGGTGGAAGCGCTGTGAAATGCCTCCAAAGCCATGAAGCCAGCCAAGGGGCTCTGTTGGCATTCCAGCGAGCTAAAGCTACAGATATCTGGTCTTTTCTTTCCTGTTTTATTTTAGAAATAGTCTAGTATCTGTGAAAGCAGACAGACAAAAACTTAGCTCTATGTGTGATTAGAAAAGAGCAGAGGAGAAGAATCACTTGCTGACTGCTGCTTGTTCCAAATTACATTTTTGTTATTACAGAAACACTTAAGTGTAGGGTACGTTGGGTTCTAATACCAAATTCAATACACCAGCACGAGTATTGGTACAGGCTCAAATGTGAACGATACTAAATCCTAACTACAATACATCACCTCAGTAAAGCATCTCCATATCAGTTTAATAGAAAGAGCAGTGTCTGTGTTTTTGGTTGTATTGAAAATTCTACCTTCAGGATTTCTAAATACTCTGACATACAGTATTACCATGATGTCGCCTAATGCAAATATTCGTCAGTATGTGAATTTTGGATTTCAGATAATGTAGAGAACCAAATCCTGAGCCTAATTTTTAATGTTGGTTAAATTGCAGGGAAATAGGGACAAATATAAACATGGGTAACTAATGACTTGCGTCTGTGGTCCTCACAAGGCAAACATCTTATATTAAGATAATGTTTTCAAAATTATCTTTTTCAAACAAAAATTGAGTTTTCTTACTATCTAGCAGTGGTTTTACCATCCCTCCTGTCAGTAATAATAAGACTGTACAACTCAGGTTAACTGATCTGTGAAGTCAGAAAGGATGTTGCTGTACTCCCTGATCCCAGCTACTCACTTATGTTATCCACAGCCTGTTGTAAGATAATGGATATAGCCCTCCATGACATTGGGTCATCATGTTGTAACACGGGCATCTACAGGAATTGACTCACTTTTGAAGCCAGCCTCAAGTGGCCATTGAAGGAACTGCAGCTTTTGCTGTTGGCGCCACTTGATGCTATCATAGCCATAGAAATGATAGCCAGTTTATCCACCTTGTGTACACACAGTTTTGTGCATGGACATTGTGTTTGCTCATCTGTACACAAAGAATCTGATTTATCAGGTCCTTCTTGTGCTTGTGAAGTGTGTATGTTACAATTATTCCAGACCAGGTGTACCAATAAACTCCTACTAATAGACACAAGTGCAATCGCAGTTTAATTGCAGACACAAAATACCCAACTCTTTCATCAACCATGTAAATGTAATTTATGGATTGTCAGCTACCTTTACCAAATAGGAAATCACTTCTTTTATTTTGAAATTAGGCTGCTAATATTATGCTGCCTATGTTATGTCTTCTTTCTCTAGTACTGCATCAGTGGATTCGTACAGTATAAGACATCCAGAAGATCTGTTAATGACATTTGATGGTCATTACTCTGCATTGATTATGAAGTTTACGTTTTGGAAACATACATTTTTTGTGATTTAAAATATTGTCACAGTCCTTAATATTTCTATGTAATCAAACCTCACATTTGATACTGTTTATGGATCTCATTTTTCTGCAATAGCCTGTCATTATATTCATGTTCTGTAATGAGATCTCTAGTTTTTATTCGTAATGGTGAGTCTGCCATTTCCAAGATTCAATCAGATGGAAATGGATTTACAGGAAATGATGCAGCACAGTTATTGTGGTCAAAAATATCACAATATTAGTATCATGCTAACCATCAAACTTTACAGTTCAGTTTAGCTGGATTATATTTAGTACTATGGTGGTCTCAGCTGTGTACATGTTAACAGAGACAAAGTATGACATCATACAGTGTATTTATAGGTAACAATAGGGTAGAAACATTCTAACCAATCCCCTGTCCGCGTAGTATAAATGTGTGTTAGAAAGATTTACATACTTTACATAAGCCTAACACGCTGTGCAAATACTGCTCAGCAAACAAGACAGCGGGTTTACCCTCCTCTACATCCCTCTGGTTGTTAGTGATACAACCGAGTAACGGACTCTGGGACAGCCGAGCCGAAAACAAAACACATGCTAATGTGTGACCTGGCTCTCGAGTCTCACCTCCTGCGATAGAGAACCATAGTTCTCAAGTACAGCCAACCTGGTCCTTAATCTATCAATGGGAGGCCCTCCTCTCCCAACATTCAGACACATAACCATCCTTCCATCCTCCAGACAGAGAGCCCTCTCCTTTCCTCCTGAGCCACAAGCCCCCTCCCCAACATGCACACAGTGGCCCCTGCCCAGGGTAAGACCAGTCCCCATCTCCTCTGGGCTGAAGGGCCCTTCAGACGTCTACTGAGAAAGAGCAGAGGGGTGGGAAAGAGAGGCAGAGGAGACGAGCAAAGAACAGAAAAGACTGGAGAGAGGGGAGAAAGTGTAAAAAAAAAAAAGAAATGACAGAGAGGTGTGAAAAGAGAAAGATTGAAGGAGGAGGTAGAGGAGATGAATATTGCATCGGGCCCCTGAGGGTTATGGCTATAGTTCATGTTGTGTATTAATGTGTGGAGCGCTAGTATTCTCTGTCATGCTAATCTCACTGTGTTTCTTTGTTGTGTTGGCTGGTGTCTGCTAGTGTCACATACACTCATCTCTCCTCTCTTCCTTTGCTTTCTTCTCTTTATGCGCTCCCCTTTTGGAGTGGACGATCAGAGGGAGTAATAGGGGGTAAACAGTGCTGTTGTCTAAAAGGATCACATTTGAATAACTAATACATTGTTAGCATTAGCATACATTAATTATTCAGCCCCGCAAAGGTGCTAGCCATTTTCCAAATAAGCCTCAGTTGTTTTTTCAGTCGTTGTTTACAGAAGGAATGCTTCCAGGAATCAGGACACATGAAAGAAAAAAGAAAAAAGGAAACTGTTAAAAGCACCTCAGCTTGCTATCATCAGCTCTGTAGACCCTGGGGCTTAACAGTGCAACGTCCGTCCTCGTGTCACATTTTTTATGCAACAATCAAAGAGGAAAATTTCAGTGGTGTGGCAAGTGTTGAATAGTCAGCAAGCTGTTTTTTTTCCAGTTTCCTCCTGATTACTTTATCGGTTTGAAATCTTGGATGGGAAGAGAAATTGTGAGAGCGAGCCGAGCCAGAATTTCCTGGAGGTAACATATCTCTCAAGTCTCAGTTGGTGTGGATGGAGGAGAGGAGGGGGATCTCCTCCTGCGTGTTTATCCACAGTAATCAGGAGTCTGTGGAGCAGGAGCGGAGGCTTGGCAGTGGGGGGACCCTGCCACATTAGAGAGGAATGAATAGAAATGTGCCAAGCCTGGCACACCAACACTTTAGACACAGCATCCTTTCTGATTTGGTCAAAACTTTAGGAGGGAGAGAGGGAGAGTGGGAGAGAGACGTTGAGACTGTTAATCTGGAGCAAACTGGACCAATGTTTCAGTTTTGTTGTGTTGTTTTTTTTTTTCTTCTTCTATCCGCCCATGAACTTTTGCAGCAAAGCAATGGGGAGGAACAAAAGAAGCCGTTCTGGGTTGACAAAGAGGAGAATAGATGGTATGCGAACGACAAGCCGCCATCTGCTCTGGAGGACGACCAAAATCTTGACACACTTCAGCAATCCCACAATCCCCTGCTCCAGGAGCGTTCCAGGCGCCCCATTCATACTCTCCCCTCCGCTCCCAGAGTCTGTGTGATTTCCCCCTTTTCTCTCCTCCTCAATTAAGTCATTAATTCCTTTCTTCGCCCCCCTCTTAATGACCGCAGAGGCACAAACAAGCCTTGGTTGCTTCCTATTGAGGCCCTGTGATTGGGCATAATTGCTGCGAGGGCCTAAGTATGGGGAAGCGAGATCGAGGGAGGAGGGATGCATTGTTTTTTGGCGGAGGCGAAGAGGAGAGCAGAGATGAAGATGCACATTAGGTGGGACCCTTCCTCTCTTGACCTGCGCCACATTAGTGTCAGTGAACATTCGCCTATCCGAGACGGGGAGGCGATGAAAATGAATTGAACGAATCCGGACTTGGAAGGGAAAAAAAAGGGGAAAAGGCTAGAATTTAGCTTCATAGAAAGCACAGGGGACTGCATAAATTTCCATGTTAAACAGCAGATCCTTTGTCCACCTCCTAATTATTATGACACATCATGTCTTCATCATGCAAGTTTCAAGACTGCCATGTGTTGAGTGCTTCAGGGGGAAAGGTGCTTTTGTTGGCAGCAAAGCAAACCATCTTTTAGAGGCAACCCCATGACTGCAACATCCATTAAAAGACCAAAAATCTGTTAACAAGATCTTTGTAAAGATGTGCTGTTTAGGGGTTTAATTTGCTGCAAGATGTGTGAGGTAATCACCTGATGTATGCATGGCACCCAGCGAGTCTTTCTGCAATCCGACTACATTGTTTCAGGCAGGCAAGCTCTTCCTCGCCCCAGTTTTTGGACTGGAACTCGGTCCAGTTAAAGGAAGATTCGGGATTGGTTGTGACTGGCGCTGGCTCGCTGCATACAGCTAACATCTAATGGCTTCTAGCAAGCAATGTCCACCAAGGATGCCCTCCAAGGGAGAGGGAGTCCAACATTCCACCCTGAAATCAGCCGTCTTGTTTGGCTGATTGTGCATTATGTGACCATCTGCAAAAAAGAATTTGAGTGTGTGTTTGTGTGAGTATGTGTGTGTGTGTGTGTGTGTTGTTGCTGGGCATGGTCAGGGGGTGGGGCTGGAGTAGCTGAGGGGATGTGAAGGGAATTAGACAGTCTTTAATAACACATTTTGGGGATAAATGCATTTTTGAAATACTCACAGATTGCTCCATTTATAGATGTTGAGAAGTAGAAACAGAGAGAAAAAGAGAAACAGAGGGAGAGGGGAACAGATATAGTAAATCTCCAGATTAGAGATTAGCCATAGTAGCAGATTTAAAGGGGTGTCTGGTCCTCGGCCAGCCTGCTCAGGCATCTATCTGGCTTCTGCTGGCCAGGCCTGCCATGGCCCTTCTAAGTAGATCACTCAACCCTTACTGGGGACGCCATGTTACCACTGTTATCTCCTATGGTCTCTCTCCCTGTTGTCGCTCAGCTCTAAGAACAGGAGACAAAAGGTTCTGCCTGAATCAGTCCTAGACAGAGGCTGGGATGGATGCAAAGCATTTTGTCCACCCTTCCTGGCTACGACTCCAGGCTTTTTTGGGCCCTTTCACATGATTTCCACCCTCAAAATAAAACTCCAAAGCCACCCTTTGCTAATGTCCAGATCAGAGGAGCAGTTAAGCATCATCGCCGACAGCTCAGTCTGCTAGCTTCGGGAGGGGTGGAGGGGATGGAGGAAAGGCGGTAGAGGGGTATTTACTCCTTTTTAACGTGTAATGGTGAGTGTGGGTGTTTGCGTGATGCAATGAGTGATGTTCCCCTTTGGCCTAATGATTATCTTTGACGTTTTTAGGCCCTGTAAGCAGTTCTTATTGGGAACTAATTCCTGTTTTTACACGGGTGTAAGTAATCTGCTGTAATCGGCACATTCACCCAAACACACTCACATATGTATGCACAGAAAAGCAGTGGGTCAAAGAACTATTACACACACTCGTGGTGTAAATCCCATTGAGGCTAAGCTTTAGGGGCTGGGCACAGAGGGGTGGCTCCAAAGGTAAGAGGTTAAATATGATCTGTGGGAACTTTTACCGCCTCAGTCATTTAACCCCTGTATATCTTTTTAATCGGTTTTAGAATATGTTTAAACAGACATTTTGGGCATCTGTTTACTTCCCAAATCTCTTGAGCATACGCGCTCATTGTCAACAGCTGGACACAACTGCAAGTGCACTGATCCAGAGACTTCATTTAAATAACAACACTATATTTTAGAATTATCTGCTGTGCATCATTTTCTAAAAAGAAAATGTGTTTAATGATAAGCACTGCTGCGAATGCATCCGATTAAATAAAAAAAACTCTGTGGGGTAAAACATCAGGTATATTAAATAACCCCCTTTAAATGATGATTAAAAAAAACCTCAGTGTATTTCACACTTTGGACAGAGCCTTAAACAAAGACTGAGCTGCTATATCTTGCCCTGCATTATTCCTCTCTAAGCTGCTTACAACCCAGTTGTGGTCTGATACAGAGATGAAATCTTGGAGAGGCGTGTCTCTGGACCCAGGAAGCGGTGGCCACTGATTGAAGAATAGAGCTCTTGGATGGAGGATGTGCTCTGGGGGTATCACACACACCCCAAAAGACGGCGGGACACAATGAGAAATCACAGCTCTTTCACTTTCCGTCCATCTGCCCGCCATGGAGCGTGCTCAGTGTGTGCCACTTGGCTTAATTCTGTCCCATCAGCCACCACAAAAGCCCCCCGATCCAATCGCAGGGATCAGACCTGGGCCAAGACCATGAGACGGGGAGCCAAGGAACAGACCAGAATCAACAGCCCATTCTCCCAAGATCACACACACACACACACACACACACACACACACACACACAGACACACACAAAATAAGGGGGCAAGAAGAGACAGAGGAAAGAATATGTAGGAGAGAATAGTGTGGACAGGAAAGTGAGAAATATTTCCACCTTTAATTCTTTAATTCTGAAGTTCAGCCAGCTCCAACTCTGCCTCCAGGAATGGATGAAGAGATGACAAAAGTCAAACAAAACGAGAGAGGAAAAGTTAACATATGTTACAGCTGGTACGCTATTTAAAAAAAAAAGGGCCAGGAGATCAGGGTAGAAAGATGAGGGCAGAAAAATGCTTTTCTCAAATACCACACATTCTCTCTCTCCGTCTCTCTGCTTCAGCCTCTCTCACTCGCTGACTGTTAATTGTGTGAGAGCAGGTCATCAGTAGCAGTGCATTAGAATAATGGAAATAGATGGCAGAGACCTACGGATGGCAACACAAGCCATCTTCCCTATTTGCATGGCTGTGTGCTCCGGGACAATTATGTCATTATCACAGACCTCTGTGTGTGTGTGTGTGTGTGTGTGTGTGTGTGTGTGTGTGTGTGTGTGTGTGTGTGTGTGTGTGTGTGTGTGTGCACGTGTGTGCGTGTCTGTGTGTGCGCATGTGTAGTGTGTTGGGTGACAGGTGGGCAAACGAAGCTACTAAGTGCCAAGGAAATCTGAACTCACACTCTTTCACTTTCTCTGTTGCTTTTTAAAAATCGCTTTAAATAACATGTTCTCTGGCCGTCCCAGCAGTTTCTTTTTAAATTGTGCGATTTTTACTAAGTAAAACCCCTTTAATTATTTGTTGTAGTTTCCTGATTCCTCTCCCAGGAAGTACTATCCCTGCAGCAAATGTAAACCTTTTGTCAACCTTGAGGGAATACTCAAGTCCCGAACACATGCTGCATTGTATGCCACCTCAAAACGATAGTTGTTAATGTTAGATGCTGATAAGCCACGCTCAAAAGTGAGGACGATGCGCAACAGCTGCACCTTGAGACGAACAAAGTTCAAGTTTTTGAAATCAGAAACGTGCACTGCATGTCATATGACAATGAACAACCTATCACATTTAGCAGACATCTTCCCTTTCATCCGTAAACTTCAGTCTATGATAAATATAGAGGAGAAGATGATCATTTTAGTGCAGCCCTATCCAAACTTTACATCCACCCCACGGACAAAAAAATGCCTGAAAGAAGATCGGCTCCAAACTTGGGACTTCTGGCAAGTAGGCCATGATACAGTGCTGGTTATGGTGGCTTGGCTATGTCTATGCCCTTAAAAGTTGGCGCACATTTTGGCGTTGACCAACACCTGGATTAAGACAACGGTATAAGATGATGGACTCGAACGAGCAATGAAGGGTGAGCCTCCAAGCTAGCTTAGTCTAGCTATCTTAGCTTGGCTGTATAGAGGCCTGAGGTGGCTGACCTAACCACATCAGTACTGTAGATTTCAGACCTCAGGTTGTCTGATAGTCAAATTTTTAAATACGGAAGAGAAAGTCAAGGACATACAAACCGAACTTTATGTCAGAAGAGATCGGAAGTATGTCAATACAACAATGACTAATGCTGGACTTGATTTCTTCATCTTTTTTTTATGTTGGACTGAAGGCAGACTGGAAGCAACTGCGACTCACCTCTCAAGGTACAAGTGGTATTATAAGACAGGCCAGCAGACGGTTAGCTTAGCTCAGCAAAAAGACTCATTAGTTTTGACACAACCCCTGGTAGAACCACAACTCATCATTTTACACCTCTGTTTTTGTATGGATTAAACAAGCAGATTAAACTTCTCAGTTATTGAGCTGTAGAGATGCTGTAGGTGATTTTATTTAACCTCTGCACAGAGCCATGCCAGCTGTTTCCCCTGTTTCAAGTCTTTATGCCGTACTAAGCGGCTTCTGGTTGTAGCCTTCCATATCAAAGACAGATATGAAAGTGGTATCGATCTTTTCATCTAACGCTTTGCAAGAAATACATATTCTCTAAAATGACAAACTATTCCTTTAACTCACCCTGCACCCTGAATGCCCCCAGTTTTAACAACGCATCATGAACTAAACCCAAACGTAGGGGAATTCCACCTAAAGTCTCTTCCACCCATCACCTTCTGACCCCGCCATGCTATATAGGGATCCAGACATGGCCTTCCTCCATTTCCAGGATGTTGGTGAAAAAGTCCAGAAAGGCAAAAGAAAATAGTAAAAACTCATCAATGACAGCACTTCGCCTCCTTCCTCATGTTCCCCCTCCGCCCCAGAAATGAGTGAGGCCTTTCAAAAGTGGCGAGACCTCATCACCTAATCAGGGACCCCAGACTTAAGAAAACAGTCCAGAGAGAAAAGAGGGATGACCTTTGACTCAAACAAGTGTCCTCTGCCTCCGCTGTACATGGCGGACACTTCCTGTACTCATCAAGACAGGGAAGAGAAGGCCACCTGCTAACCAGGCGCCGTCACCTCTCTCATGGCGGATGTGGTGTGTGGTTGTGTGTCTCTGTGTGTGGGTTTCTGCTCTGTTCCTACTTAGATTTGATCCCACTAAATGAAGTAATAACCTATTGAAACCACCACCAGCCTGGCGCTTTTCACTCTACTTTCAAAACAGCACCGAAACATACAAAGTACATGTTTTGATGGTGGCAGGCGGATCACAGCTCCGTCTGAATTTAAAAAATTAGTATTGACATATCAAATCTGAGCAGTTATGAACATGGACAACAAGAGGCCATTAAATCCATCAGCAGAGTCTTCAGGCTGTTTCGGTAGCGTCAGAGATGTTGGACAACATGCATTTATCTCACTAGCAGCAGGCATTGTGGAGAAAAGGTGCGAGGTCTTTTTTTTCTGTGAAACCTCTTAGCGTCCCATAATCAGGAGTGATAATGTGTCTCATTCTATGCTAATGTGTGTGTTTTACAGCAATCAGGCGACAGGTGATGATAGCGCGCGCTGAGAGATGTTCTGCTGTGTGCATGTTGCGGCGGGTGTGTGTGCGAGCGCGCAAGTGTGGACGCAAGGCACCATTAGTGACTTCCCAGGTCCTCTTCAGGAATACAATGGGCGGCGAAATTGCTTTAATGGAAAAAGGCTAATGTGAGACGCACACACACACATGTACACGTACACACACATGAACACACCGCCTTAGCAAATCACTCAAGCTGGTGAGAGGTAGAAAAAGGGAGGATATTATCACTTACACTTGAAAAAATAGAGATGGAGGAGAGAGAATAGACAGCGAGGAGAGAGTTGGTGCCGCTCTTCTTCCACTTGCACATGCTTCCACCCACTAGAGTCAGTAGTTTTCCAAAACAGAGGCATACATTCTCAAGTTAAGATACAGAGGAGGTTTTTTCTAACCATCCTTAAACATGCAGACGTGATTTGTGAAGAGAGACAGTGATGGAAAAAAGAGTATGGCCATGAAGACTTAGATTACTGAAACCCATCCTAATCATTGCTAAAGCCAGTGGTTGTTGCGTCCTCACATTTTCAGGTAATTTTTCCTTTTTTGCGACGTGTACTTAAAGATATTTTGTTCTGTTAAAAGACAACTTTAGGGGCACTCTAGAGGCTCACCAGATAGAGTGCGTATCACTAAGGCTTAGTGTTGTGACAGTACCAAAATTTTGACTTTAATACCAATACAAAGTATACAATACTCAAATCGAAATGATACTTGAAACTGAAATTATACTGATTTGGTACTCGATACCTTAAGGGTGTCTTAATGAAGTTTTTCTGCCCCCAGTCCTGATCTGAGTCATTTAATAGTCCCTATCTGATACTTCTGTTTTCTCAGATAATACAGCTGCACAGTGCACACTTCAAGTACACTGAAGTTATTAAAATCAATCCAATGTATATGCTTGACAACAGAATAGCTCTGCAATTCATTAAAAAAAACATCCCTGCATCTAAGTTGTTCCTTATTGTTTATTTATTTATTTGTTTTTTACAAAATCAATAAATAGGTCTGAAATAACAAACTCTCCCTTTAATTTTTTTTTCTTAAGGGGCTGTCTCTGTCGATTTAAGAGAGTATTCTCCAGTGTTTGTTGCTTCGGTGCAGCCTTTACCTGAGTTACCTGAATGAACGGTGTTTATTTTTTGTTATCTGTACATGACCGCTGTCTGTCTCTCCTCCGCCTACCAATAAACTCCATGCACCATAACCACATTACACTGTGCTGAAATCAAAGGAGTGCTCATAATTTTGATAAAAACCATAAATAAACAGTCTCATACTGCATTTGCTGTTGGTTATGGTATGTTGTGTTTTGCCGTGGGCGGGACTCACCCCCTGCTCATGTTTAAGTCAAGCCTGAGCCCTTTGCTACATGTTGTCCCCTTTCTCTCTGCATTTTCTGTCTCTCTCAGCATGGTGGCCAAAATATCTACATTAACAGCAAACACGCTGCAAATACAAAAACAATGCAAAGTCAAAACAACACAAACTCTATAAACAAATGCAAAAGAACAATGCTGCATATCCAGTCAACACAACAGATGTTCTCCTGGCGTCTACGGGGAACGCTAGTGGAACAGCTTGATTTCTAACCTGAGAGGGAGCGTTCTTCTTTTGCATTTGTTGTTGGGATTTATGAGTTTTTAATTTTGCATTATTGTTGTATTTGCGGTGTGTGTTTGCTGTAAATGTTTTTGTTTAGGCTTTCTGCAGCACAATTTTTTGTTGGCAGAATATTTCAGTTCTAGTATCTGTTGAAGGTTTTTGTATGAATTGGCCTTGTTTCTAAAATTGCAGCACACTTCTCTAAATGGAGATGTTTTGGACCATTGTGGCGCTGTTGCCCTTATCGGCCACCATATCGCACTATCAAATAAAGCAGAAATACCAAGAAAATAACAGCCCCCTCACCTAAAGTATTTCAAAGTATCTTAAATGCAGACTAAATAGAGACAGATAAGAATGCATAGCTACCGTCAACACAATGTCAGGCCAGATAAATTCAAGTAAAACATGACAATTAATGATTAGACTAACATCAAATAACCTTGGTGACATCACTTAGGTTTTATTTTCTCAGACTTAATAAAGTTCTTTCATGGTAAAGGAAGACGTAAGTGTTTTAAGAGTTTGGTTTGTACTCCTCATGTTCATATTGATGTTTAAATTTGGTGGACTGCCCCTTTAAGTCATTAAAAAAAAAGTTGTTGACACTTTTGTCAAGATACGCATCAGCTGACTACAATGAATGAAGGTCCATTTTTAACATAATAAACACACAGTTTGTTAAATCTAAAACCAGAACCTGCAAGGAACACGACTTCCTGTTTGCAGCGTACTGCCAGGGCATCACGGTCTGAAAACACATTGAATGTACAATCAACTGAAGACAACTGATGTGCATTAGCATAAACTCAACAAACACCTCACGCTCTCTTTTCTTTGAGAGACAGGTCCACACACACACCAACACACACACATGCTCCTGCACTGCTCGGTAAGACAAGGCACGTCCCTCCTTTGCTTCTAAATGGTCTCATCTGTGCCCTGCTCAAGGCTGGCAAGGCCTGCAGCATCTGTTTGACTGCAGGCCATGCCATAAGGTGCCAGGACTCCAAGGATCCTCCACACTCCCTCAAGAACACTGCTCTACGCCCCGCTAACCCCACCCTTTCACCCGCTTCACGCCTCACCCTCAGACGTTGCTCTCTACCCCGCTATCGTGATGTACAGAAGTCCAGCTGTGGCCTCTGCTCACCGCTTCCTAAAACTCTCCTCTCCCCTCTCACATTACTCATCACTTCGGTCCTAAAGCTTCTTCACCTCCCCGGCCACATCAAAGTTACCCTTCCACCTTGTTCCCTCTTTCCCTAATCTCATCTGCCCCTGCTCTTCCCCTCTCCACCTCCCTGACACCCCTCCGTCCTCCCCTCGTTTCCGTCTAATGCCCCCCTGTCAGGATGTGTGAGATGTCATCTACCTTCCTAATCTGCTGCCCATTTTCCCCTCGCTCCCCTTCCCTCTCCCTCTGAACCTCTTCCTTTGCTCTCTCCCTGGAGGCTGAGTGAGATGTCGTCTGGCTGGGACTGTAACTGTAAAGACTGTGTGTGTGTGTGTGTGTGGTAACAGAGTGTGTCTCATCGCCAGAAAGACTTGCGCCTCGGAGGAACAGACAGATTAGCGGGTAGATTCTCGCTCCCAGCGCGGCGTTCAAGCTGCATTCCCAGGAACGTCTCCTTAACAAGCATCACATTCCCCTCCAGGTCGCCTGTGGCAACCCCACAACCGCAAACACAAGGCGAGGAGAGAGTGATCTGATGGCACTCTCTCTGTTATTTTTCCTTATCTCTCTTTTCTTAGCGGGATAGCAAAACGCCTTTGACCCTGAGCTGCAACCAGGAGATGTTTCAGTGTGTGTGTGTGTTTGTGTGTGCGACCAACAGGAGCCCCCGCTGAGGCCTCTTGAAGCCTCGAGAGAGAGGATGGAGTGAATGAGAGGGGAGGAAAAGAGGGAGGGAGGATAAAGGCCTAGAAGGAGACACGGTCAGGGGGAAGGGGAGAAGGGGAGGGTGGTCTTATGACAGAGGGGGTCTGCAGCTAACAAGCCGGTGTGGAGCCACAGAAGGTGTGTGTAGCCGAGCGTGAGGAAACAGTTGAGACAGCACAGGCCCACTGAGATGACCGTGGAGCTAATGCTATGTTAGTGAGCTGCTAACGGCATGCCTGGGCCCTGGCGCACCGCCCTTCCACACAGATCACAGAGGCCCACAGCACAACGAAAGGAGACACCTCAGGTCTGGGGGGGAGGTATTACTAGTGACACGTCTTTTGGGCACCGGTTGGGACTCCTTTACCATCTGAGCCTCTCGTATCATGACTCACACGCAGGCATGTGGGTTATATAAAGAGACCCCTAAATCCAATGTGGCGGGGAAGGTGAGGTAGAACATCGCTCAGAGCAGGAAAAATAACCGGCACTTCGGATCGAGGTATACGGAGGACGCCTCATGCAGCAAGGCACCTTGGGTAATTCGACTTGAAGGGACATCTCTTTGGGTTAGCATGCTCTCTCTTTCCCTTGATACTTTTGTGTCCAAGTCCGTGGAAACAGTTGAAACAGTATAATTCAAATCAACCACACAATTAAAACACATTAAAAAATGTATGTTGGTCGAGCAAAAAGGGGACTGAAGTTTAAGATTTTAACAATAAAACCACAAAAATACAGAGTATGTTACAGCCTTATATGGAAGAAGACAATGATTCTGTTCTATATGGGTTGCTTGAGCTTGAACAGGTGTCACTGATGAATCGTAGTGACCTCCCAGTGTTCTAGATAAACTTAATTAAGTGGTTCCATGCAGCCTAGATGCTTTTTTGTAGTGTCCTGCCCATACGTCAACACAATCCAGGTTCAAGGTTCAATTTATTCGTCCATAAAACATTGGAATTACAGCGCTACCATCCTTATCAACAGGGTTGGAATGAGTACGAGAACAATTGAACGTGGTACAGTAGCAGTACTAGCAGTAATGTTACTTTTACTTAAGCACAAGTTAAATTATTGGGGAAAAATGTACTTAGATAGAAGTAATCGATCTGGATCAATATATCGATTCAATGATAAAGAGACCAATATTATCGATGCAAAGTGAAAACATCGATACATGTTGTTATTAAGGGTGTGACATATCATATAATTCACGATAATACGGTTAAATTTTAATATGATATGAAACATTCATGTCATGGTATTTGCAATATTTCAACTTGTTGACATATTGACATCACACTGTTACCCATGGCAACAACAAGCATGGCTGAAAGAGAAATTATTATAGACTCTGTGGTGGTTCCAAAAAGAGGAGCAGCTTCAGTAGTGTGGAATAAACTGTGGCGTCCTGAATGTTTTAATGAACAGCCCCGGACTTCTCAGACTCTTTTAGTGAGTTACTGCTCAGAGGGAACTCATTCAGCGGCTCCTCTGGCAGCAGCACAGCGTCTTTGTCATAAACCTTCGATAATATAAACCTATGTGATACTACATATAAGTGAATGTGTGATAGTTGTGGTATCATAACAGCCTGTCACAGGTTACAGCGTGATGATTAGAGGAGAAATGGCAGAGCATAAAGGTCCAGGTGGGAAAAAAACAACTCTATCATTTAGGATTTTGCTAAAAGAAGGAAATCACCTGTTGATTTATATATATATAGATCGAGGGGTTTGTTTGTATTTAGGAGCTGTTTAAATGTGTAATTTGTGGCAGATTTATTTTGTTGAACTATTAATATTGTAAACAGAATCTGAACCTCACTCTGAGTTACTGTTGTTGTTTACAAACTAAAGAAATGAGAGATAATTTTTGTTTAGTTTTCACTGAATATTTGGAGGCGAACTTAAAACTAGATCACTTATTTTGTAGCAATTCTATTTTTTTTAAATTAATAATACTTCTTTTTTTTTTAACTTATTTGACATATCGTCAAGAACATTGTTCGCACAAAAATACCCTGAAATATCGTGACATTATTTTAAGGCTGTACCGCCCACCCCTTATCGTTATCTTTAATATATGCCTTCATTTGGACATATCCACCATTTCCATCCAAGCACACCTGTTTCCTAAACATTCAAACAGTGCTAAAAAAGACAAAGACCATATTTACTGACATCCTCTCATACCTGTCAAAAGCCCCTTATTTGAATCGAAAAACATATCGTGGCAGTCTTCGTGATATCGGAAAATATCGAATCGTAATGAAACTTTTGGTGTACACCCCTTAAAATGTGGAGCATTACTTCAAATCTCACCAGAGAGCCCAAATCTCCACTGTCTGCAGCCTGTGCATACAACTGATGATCAAACAGGCTGCAAGTATAGGCCAGTGGTTCTCAAATGGTGTGACTATATTTAACCACAAACAAGAACACAAAACACTCTGACAATTAAACACAAATAACCAACAATAAATAACACCATGGCGGGTCCATTAACCATTATTAATCTACAGTAATGAAACAACCTGACACTTCTTACAGCAGCAGAATGAAACACACACCAAGGCAGACAACATGGATATATATATGCTATAAACAATAACAACTCCACAGCAGCAACAAACACATATTACAGCACAGAGAGCTGCAGGTTATGCACGTGAGGTTAGCTCGTGTAACACACACACACAGTGCTACGTCTCCTAGCAACGCTGCTGTCCTCCTATTGTAATGCGTTTGTTGTACTCACCTGTGTGAAGGCATCCTGTCAGTCTGCAGTCTGCTCCAGGTTCAACTCCTGTGCCTCTGAACTCAGAGCACAATGTAACCAGTCTACTCGGGCTCTCTGTCCCAGTATAACCAGTCCACTCGGCCTTTCTGGTCCAGTATAACCACTCCACTTAGCCTCTCTGTCCCAGTATAACCAGTCCACTCAGACTTCCTGTCCCAGTAGAACCAGGGTTTAACAGTCACAAACAACATTAAGTCCTCACACCGGAAATTACCTGGACATAAACACATTAGCATTTTCGGGTATTAGCCATAGCTTTAGCTGCATCCAGTATGCACCTGTTATTTACGCAGCGTCGTGGGTGTGTTTGATTACGTCATTACGCTGCGCGGTGGTGTATGAGCTTTAAGACTTTTTGTAGTTTTTTTTTTTTTTTTTTTTTCTGGAGATTTTTAAAAAGGCAACTTAAGTGCAATTCAAATAAGTAATATTTAAATTAATGTTAGGCTACTCTCAAAAAGTACAAGTACACAAAAAACTTTGCTACAGTAACGAGAGTAAATGTAATAAGTACTTCCACCCAAGCTAATTAATCAATGCTGAATACCCAAACACAGGAAATAAATATCCATGAAATTAAACTATTGGCTGGATGGATAAAACAACACAAATTTATATCCAGCTAGTACAGGATATCAATATGATGTCAGAGCTGGGCAAATGTGAAATTTTAGTTGGAATGAAAATTGGGTCGACAATATTTTAAATGTCTAATGTTGTGCTCACACCAAACACAATTTTGCGTCACGTTGCTCACGCAAGTTGACTGCTGAATATTTTGTGTTGACTTGCTTCATGTGGGTGAAAAACTTTACATTACATTGTGACATTTTGCAAATTTGGTTTTGGTTTTTGGTTTTGTTCTTAATACTATACAACTAAATGATGTTATTCCACGTCAAGATGACGTTGAGCGTTGAATGTTGCTTGAGAAGTTTGGAAGACATTGGATTTTGGTTACTTAACACATCTTAAAACCAACAAAATATCACTGTCATATGTCGTTGGTGCTCTACGTCAAATTGGTGTTGACATTAGACGTTGCCCTGACATTGAATTTTGATAACCCAGCATCATGACCCAAACTCAACCGACTCTAACGACTATTAAATTCAATGTTTACTTATGTTTGGCTATTTGATTTGACTTTGACTCTTAATTTCCATTCAGTTTAATTTGATTTATTTTTCATCTGTTTCCATTTTTGAGTTTGTGGATCTTGTTTTTCTCTCAGGTGTTGACTAACTCATACTATATATGTTCTGATGAACGCGTCATGCTGAAATGCCTCGGCCGTTTTGTCAGTCATTTAGTCAGTCCAGTCAGGATCAAGACATACAGACTAATAAATAAGTCAACATAATAGATTTTGATTTATATATTTTTTGTAAAGTGACCTACAGTGGTTTTTCTTAATGCTGCATCCAAATGTGGTCGTTTTTACCATGTTCACTAGAAGAGTCCAGATGAACGCCCCCGTTTCAGTATTCACAACCTTGTAAGTGGACATCTTCTGAGAGCTCTGAGTTCACAAATGCATATTCAGGACATCCCATGTCTCAAACAGGACCTCACAAGTTCCATAACGCAGCATTACTCAAGGGTCAAAGGTTATATATGTTAACGACAAAATCTTAAGGGTGTCTTCATATGACCTCATGGGCCCTTTGTTTCCTTTGACTCCTCAGTGACCCTGTTGTATTGTCTTGAGGCAGGAAAGCAGAGCATCACAGTCTGAAGCCACGCAGCTAATGAAGGTCCTCTGTAAATGGAAGGAGTGAGGTCAACGACCCCATTCTCAGAGCCCTAAACCCTAAAGGCCAATTTGTGGTTAATTTTGGGGTTGTGTTTACAGACAGTGATATTTACTGAAACTGATTCTGTGACTGCACATGAGACGTCTTTCGCAGTTACCTCATCAGCGCTGCAGAGGAGCTGAGGTAAGAGGCAGAGCTGCTTTGCACTATCTGATCAGATTAAGGCGTGAGACAGCCCAAGGCGCGAGGGCACTGACAAGTAGTATTACAGCAGTTAATTAAAGGCAGACCAAGAGGAGATTTAATTAGACCTTTATGTTTTTTTTTAATCTGGAGCTGACTTTTCCTAAGATATGCTGTATATTACATCTTTTAACTCGGTATTATCTGTGTGTTGTGTGTAATGAGTCTTACTCAGAGCCACTGAGTTACTGAAGGCACAGTGGATACTTATATCCTCATCTATGTTTGCATAATTGGATATCTCAGGCCTCTTTTATACACACACAGATGTCCATAGATTTTATGATATATTTTGAAAAGACACATTTGTGCTGTGGGTGGTGTTTGGGTTTTGTTAATGGCTCCGCTCTTCTTCTATTATGGTATTGTTTGGTCATGATCCTCTCCCTAAGGATGACACCAGATACCAGATGCTAGTGCATGTTACACTACAGAACCACAGCTACCAATACAAAGATGGACAGAGAGTAAACACAATGGATTCTTTGCATGTATAATACATAGGTGTTTTATTATCTGCACCTTGAGGGATTCTGTGTTTGGACGTGTGAGTGTGTGTACCTGTCTGTCTGCAGCTAATCTCACAAACTACTGGACCAATCAGCCTAATATGTTGTGTGCATATGTATGACTGTATGCTCCAGGTCCTCTAGTGGTTGTTATGATTCACAAATGCTGAAAATCCTGTTTTATTGACTGTTTTTATTGACCCTCTGCCTCAACATTTTAGGAAGTGGATACTAATTATTAGAGGAAAAAAAAAAAGGTTGATTGATTAGGCATTAAGGTTAGTGTAAGGACATGATAGGGTGTTGACCTGGCAACAATAAAAAGGCACAACAAGCATTTATTAAATTAATTTTTTACTAGTGACATTGAATAAAAAAAAAAAAAGGCAGTGCACATTGCAAGTTGTTGCCTGTTTTAACTTGTCTCATCATGAATCCTTGATCTGAAGTGGGCTTAAGGGAGCCAGGAGGGTCAGTACTACCTGCCACAGACCTGGTTTCATTCCGTTTGCTTTACGGCATTATATCAAACCAGGAGCGATTTGTCTGCCCAATTTTGTAGATTTGCAGATTTAGTTGATTTGGTCATTTTTCCTTGATATTATTTTTACACCTTTACCTGTTTCATGGTGCTGTTCACCTGTACCTTATTCTGTGCTGCTCCTAGTGCTGTTGACCATGTAGCTTGTGTGTGTGTCTGTGCTGTGGCAAGGATGTGTGTTTGTGTGTATGGGGGGGATAATGAAGAGGCATTGTGTCTCTTCATAATGACATCATGGCTCTGACAGAAGCTGGAGAAGATGCCCGGGGTCTCAGAGCGGAACTCTTCAGCTTGGCGCAAGTGTGTGTGTGTGAGTGTGTGTACATGTATGTGTGTGCCCGTCCCTGGGCTATAGGAGTCCTCCTGGGCTTTGTGAACGAAAGTCAAACCGTCAAAGACAAAAACAAAACCTGACCAACAGCAATATGAAGCAGAGGGCAGGCCATTTGGCTGCTGCCCGCTCGCTGGTGCCTCAGCGTGAAAGCGACGGGTGCGAGGGCTGAGGGGAGGCGCATTTGAGGAGAGGCAGAGAGAGGTGGGAAAAGACTACAGAGAAAGAGAGAGAGGGAGGTCCAGGAAGTTGCAGAAGGGGTTCAGGGGTCAATTCAGCCTGCAGGCCCGGGTGACGCTTTAAGGGCTCTGGCCTGTATTGCATCACGGGAGTCCTTGGCGTGTCCTCTTAATCTTGCCTCTGTCCAGACGGATTCTTCCCTGTGGCTTTGTACACACAAAGACACACACACATAGATAAAACACATGCACCTTGGCTCTTTGTGTGTGTGGAGTCAAACAGACAGTGGTGGGAGAAGTACTCAGTTACTTCACTTGAAGGAATACTTCAAATGACCATTAGTGTATCAGTTAGACACTGTGTGTTACCTGGAATTCATGAAGAAAAGTTTTTTTTTCTCGCATGTCTCAACAGTGAACGGAGAATCCAAAAAATGTGGACAGTCTTCATGAATTGAAGTAAACTGGGATTGTGTTTAACAACAGCAAAACTATATGAAAATGTCCTAAAACACATCATGTGTTACCCAGTCCGCATACGTTCATCCACAAAATCATTTTCAACCATCACTTGCACATGCAGAAGTGTTTTAAGTAGTAATGTTTTAGCAAAAATGTGTATGTTTTGGAAGTATTGAGCATATAACTGGACAAATGAGACTCGGATTAAAATGTGTGAGAGCTGGTAGACGGATGTTTCGATGTAGTTTTGCTGTTGTAAACGTGACCGCTTTTCACTTCAATTAGTGAGGAATTAGTGACCATTTTTTGGATTCTCCGTTCACTGTGGAGGCATACAAGAAAAACAAAAGTTTTCTTCACAAATTCAACGTAACATGGTGAATAATTGATTACAAATGGTCACTTTGTGAGTGAAGTATTCTTTTAAGTAAAAGTGCTGGTACAACAAGGTAAAAATACTTCATTACAAGGTGAAATCCTACTTAAGTAAAAGTACAGCATTATTATCAGCAAAATGTATCAAAAGAAAAGGTTCTCATTCTGTAGATGAGCACCAAGGCAGGGGTGTAGTGGACGTGGGGTATATGGGGTACTTGTCCCCTGCAGTGGCTGTATCCGTCACCTATGTCCCCCGCACTTTTTCCATACTTTGTGCTTCGGATGTATAAAACCAGGTTGTTGGCTACCTCAAATTATGTGTCCATTCCTTGATTACCCTGTAAGTTCTTCATATTCCTTCGGTCCATAAGGGTCCTCAGATCAAAAGAATCACACATAGATGTCACTTTTGAGCATTTGAGATATCATAGTGGCAGGCCATCATGTTCTGCTAAACCACATTATATAAGAATGTGGATTTATGTTTGTATTCTGTGCCATTTTAAGGCCATATAAGATAAATCTGAAGCATTAGCGGAAGAACTCCTTTATGCACAGCAGCTTAAAATATGCTCGGAGGGATTCTGCGTCTGTTGTGAACACATTGAAGGCACATCTCACATCTCGGCTGAGTAAGATTGACAGGTTTCTTCTCTGAGCTGAAGTGAACCTCTCGCCCTGAGTGTGTGTGTAATGAGAGACAGGTCTTATGACAAGCACTAATCAGCCCAGACTCTTGACCCTGGGGCAATGAGGCTGACACCAAGGGGATACACCCCGACACTGCTAACAACTCCCCCGACCTGTGTGTGTATGTGTGCAGACTAGTGTGTGTCATTTCAGGTGATATAGTTTCAGTGTATTTTCTTCAAAATGTGAAAATATTCTGATATGAAAGGGTTGTTACATCAGTTTTTAAAGATATTATTTGGAAGGAAATAAATGTTAAGTGATCTTATCGGTCTAAACAGTAAATCTGATTTTCAAAAATGTTTAAAAAGCCAGAGTCCATTTGAAACCATCAATTTTCAAACCCTCAGTCCTGTCCTTATGTGATACAGAAAAAGCAATTCATGCCCTGGACTACTGCCTATATTTAAATCTTCCCCAGTTTCTATTAACTCTAAAACAGATGGTCCGAAATGCGGCTACAAGGATGCTGACTGGTACTTTAAAGTGAAAGCACATCACTCCCATACTAGCCTTTCTTCATCTTATCCCCATTCACTTAAGAATTCTAATTAAAGACCTTGATGATCACCTTCTAGTCTCTTAATGGTCAGACCCCATCTTATATTACAGACCTGAATTACTGGCGCTCAGCCCGTAGATCTCTTAGAGCTGATGACAAATCCCTTGTACGTCCCACCATCACTACTAAAACTAAAAGGTGACAGAGCCTTTGCTCTCTGGAGCCAGTTCCCGTTATATATCATGTGCACTCCATCCATCTCCAGTTTAAATTGAGGCTTAAGACACACTTCAACTCACTGGACTTTATGGCCCACTAATCCTTCAATCTGTTATCTAGAATTTCGGTATTTGCACATTGCTGGTTGTTGTTGTCGTTGGTATGTAGGCCCACTCGTTTTTACTCTACATTTTAATGTCCCTTTAGCGGAACTTTGGTCAGCTTAAGCTGGGTTTAAACGTGCTCTAGAACGATCACCATCACCACCATCCTCAAGAAGGAAAGGACAAATACAGAGACTAAGATATGGATCACTGGGTCTAGTTACATTCAAAGAGGGAAGGCAGCAGCGTATCACATCTCTGGGGAGAATTTTGGACTCAGTGTAGAGTTGAGTGGTTTTGGCAAAAGAAGCATATGCTTGAGTGGTGTCCTTCTCTGTTTTTACACAGAGCTGTCAAACTCTCCGAGTCCCTCTGACATTCTGGTTGTCCACGTTGGTGGCAACAATCTGGGGTTGATGTCCGCCCAGAAACTTGCATCCATAAAAGGTTATTGTGAACTTTGGCGGAGAAGAAAGTGAACGTCCCTTCCTGAGATATTTCGACAATGAAATATCAGATGCCCGAACCACCTCAATTGACATCTTTCGGCACGGAGGAGAAACGGCTCTACTCCGAGCTAAGGCTGAGCCCAGCCCCCCAAACTCATTTCGGCTGCTTGTATCCAAGACCTCATTCCTTCAGTCATTACCCATAGCTCATGATGACAGGTGAGGCAAATCCTACACACTGGACCTTTAAACGTCAATAGTCTTAAATTCGAATTTGTGATCTTAATTGCCACAAACATTTGATCTAATTTTTTTGTCTAAACGAGTCAAGCTTTTCTGCGTGAAAGTCCACATTTCTGATGTTGCACATCTTTAAAAACATACCATTGAACCTAAAAATGTCTTTTTATTTCATACTTGCAACTTACCTGTTGGAAAAATATAGATTAATCTAACTCACTCTAATAACCACATTCCAAATCTACCAAACCTTTCTCCAAACCTACCTCTGCCAGGAGCCACATGTATACTACTTACCTTTACACTTACCTGCAATGCTTTGTCCAAAAATCAGTCTTAAATTTGGTAAAAAAAAAAAAAAAGTATCTTGAAAAGGTCTTAGAAACATTTAATTTTAGTGTCCCATACCTAGAGACACCTTGTTTATGAAAAACTCTAGACACGACTGTCAAAATGTTTGTTACACACTATACTTCTTTGTCACATTTCCCATCAGATTTTCAAATATTGACGGTATTTTTAAGATTTGAAGCTGGTAACACCCAAACTGCATCCAAAAATGGCCCATGTTTATCAATGAGTGCTTGAGATGTACCGTTACGTGTGTGTGTGTGTGTGTGCTGGCTCCTACTGTATTACCGTCTCTGTGACACTCAGCAGGAGTGACAGCAGCTTTCTAGGAGTGTCATCAGTCCTGCTGATAAGAGGAGCCTCAGAGCAAACACAACACACTCCCAGCTGCTTACACGTAATCGGTGAATCTATAAAAGAAGCACCATCAGACGTTCTCATCCAGGTAAGTTTATTGTTATCCAGAGTGCACTGACAGACCAGTACAGTTACACAGCACAGACAGGAGTGAGCATCCAATAGAAAACAGAAAGAAAATCTGATCTCACTGTGATGTTTACATCTGATAAAAAGGGTTAATAGTTGAAATGTGGACCTGGTAATTTACAGAAATCTGTCAGTTAACATATACCGCAGTGCAGTGGAGTACAACAGAGTGCAGCATCTACAGTGGAGTGATTATCTGTGTTGTTAGAGACATGTATTACAATGCGTTTGATATATGCTCCAATAAGCCTCATCTGATTATACAGGAAGTGATATATGGCGTGTAATGTCACTATGGCAATGTTTACCATATAATTCAGTCACTGGAGATATTACAAAATCTGCATTAAGATCTGCGTTGCAAGTTAGCAGATGTGTTGCTCAAAAATAAAACAATCGAAAATAAGGATTTGATTGATGAGGCAGTAAGTGATTGACATAATTTGGACACAGTTGAGGCTTTGAGACCTGGGTGTACCTCTCACTTAGCACGACATCCTTTAAAAGGTCTATTTACAAGACACATATTATTTATTGTTCGATACATTTTTCATAGTATTAAATATATTACGTAAATCATATTCTCCCATGCAGAAAATGCAGTGTTGTACAGTACAGAGAGTTTCCTCTGTTATTCATAAAAACAATCTGTAAAAGGGCTGGTATCAGATGTGTGGTTGAAACCTCATTCTTCTTTATTCTTTTTTTAATAAATGAGTAAAACACACTCACTGTCCACGGAGGCAGAAAGCTCTCTGTTAAACTGGCCCATTTTCCAGCTATAATCTATTAAATAATTCAGTCTTCATGTAACTAAATACTTCACTCAACAACAAAACCATCTCCTACTTCAAAATATTTTGTTCATTTACCTTGTTTAGTGTCCATCTCTGTGACTGTATGTGGGCTGGTTGGCTGTAAAAGGGTTTGGCAAAAAAAGTCTCTTAGGAAATGAGATATCATATCTGTTCCTAGATCAGCTCAACACAAACCCAGCATCAAATAAAAAGCTCAACCTGTCTCACTCGCAGCTAATCTCAGTGGGCTCTCTGAGGAATGATGAAAGTGTTGAAGGTGGCGACAAACTGAGTGTATTGCACGTGTGTTGTAAGGAAAGCTGACTTAAAGCTGGGGTAGGCAGTTTCAGTTTGGCTTCTTTGGGCAAAAATCCCAAAATAAACATCGATCACACTGTAATTTTCAGTGAACTGAGAAGACTAGACTTCTGCACCTCCTCTTGGCTATGTTTTCAGGCTTTAGAAAACCCAATTCAGAGAGTCCTGCCAAGAAAGTTACTATTCCAGCATTGGCATCAATGCAAAGCAACCCAAAATAAGGAAGACTGACTTTTCAAAAACAGAGTCTGAAAGAGAGTCTGACAATAACCAAAATAAAACACTTGTTAATCTCAGTGAAGACTTTGGGAGTTGAAGAGAAAAAGTTACTAACAGTTACCTTATGCTAACCAAAACCAAAGGCTCACGGCTGCGACTTTAAGCTCACCTTTGTGTGGCTAACGTGGCCTTGAATCACAGTGAGTCCTTCACCTCACTCCCTGCTGCTAGGGACCACCTCACCAGTAGGAAAGAAGAAGCTCTGGAGACAGACCCCAGTTAGCAGCCATAGCAACCTGAATCCAGCCCCAACTCTGGGGAAGTGGTCGGACAGCCCTGACTACCCGACTGATCAGCGAAACTTTCTGTTGCTGCCATTACACAGGTTAGACCAAGCATTACTGCTGGCCACCAGCCCGCTGTGGAGGTTTACGCTGGCTGAATTTCAGCTGCTACAGCCGCTGACCAAAGGTCCGTCTCCTGAGCTGCTGCCCACTCTCCTCCCAGGGAAGCAGTCCACAGCAGCAGGAAGCAATGTGGTGGGATGCTGGGGTGCCTAGCTAGCTAATACAAGCTAATACGAGATCATATGTCTGTGGTTGTCTGGTGGGAGGGGCTTAGGACAGAGAGGGGAGAGCTGGGAGGGTGCATTTTCAAATTCTAATTTTATTTCCCTTATCCAGATATCAGCCTATGCCAGCTTTCAGTCTATGACAGTTTAAATGGGTAACAAAAAGAACTTAATAAATGCAGTGAAAACAGAAAAATGTCACCTTTCATTCTCACTTGTGTCATTTTGGCTTACAGCTCATGTATGAGGAGTGTAAAAGCAACAATGTAGTAGTTGATCATCACTCAGTACCAGCACTTGTAAATGTATAAATTATTGCACCACACATGTTGTTAAGTGTTCCCTGCACCAAAAAGGTTACACAGTAAACCCTCTATGAGATAAAGACATGAGCATTTTACAAGGAAGGTAATACTGCTTCTTGGCAAATTCCATACAAAAAAAAAAAAAAAGTACATGGGGACTGAGTGGCCGTACACAAAACAAGTGGTGTGTGCAGAAATGCATAATCTGTATTTACTTTATATCTATCTGAGTGTCCAGTCTGAAGGAAGTTCGTTCAGGACAGCCAGTCTCCCAGCATGCAGCTCTGGTTCCCGCAGTCCCACAATGCACAGCGTCTATTTAGGCCAGTCCACTCTGGCAAAGAAAGGGTGGGATTTGATATCATCCACGCCTCCCACACCTGCCCCCAGTCTCTCCATTGGGTTGTACTGGAGCAACTGCAGGACAAGACGGAGACCAAAAGAGACACACACACACGTTATTTATTAAGTACAAGTAATAATAAGCGATGCCATTGTGTCTGTACGTCCACTCCTTCACAGCACAAACTACACTGGGTTCATGGGAGATTTGTGCCATGTTAAGCAGAGATAAATCCACGCTCATCATATTAATATACATCTAAAGATTACCAGTGCTGAGGATTTGCAATTAGCTTTAAGATATTAGCATGGTACAGCTCTGTTATTAAGGATATGTCCACTATGTCTAGGATGAGTTTATCTGTTATAATCTGCCAGAAAAATTATTTCAGTCCTAATAATTTAAAATAGCTATAGTGAGGGCTGGTTTTTATTTTCTCAGAGATCCCTCATCTATCTCATAATGTTTTCAGTACTATAATCTCTTTTACTTGCTTGTTCTGTTAGTAAAGGTACAGTTTTTGTGCGCCTGTTGAGCAGGTATAGCAGGTACTGCTAACCCAGTTCTTCTTCCTCTGTATTTATTTCAAATAAACCGCTATTGCTGTTTCAGGAAATTACACAATGAGCATACTTTTCCCTGGGAAAGCCAAAATCCAGGTATTTTAAATACCACATATTCAAGATTCAAGAAGTTTACTGTCATATGCACAGTAGAAATGTCAGCTGTTTGCATCATACAATGAAATTCTTGATTGCCAGTCTCCCTTCACACAAGACACATTTTAAACACATTCTGCCTAAGGGCTGGGTGACACAGCTTAAAAATAATATCACCATATTTTATGGGCTTTATCATGATACACAACATATACCACAACAATTTGAAATCTCTTCAGTACTGTAGACTACTAAAATGCTAAATTATTAAAAGAAATACAGTTAAAATAAAATTAAATAAAGTAGCTACTTCCAAATAAAGTTACACAAAGTACTGCTACGATAAAACAAATAAAATACTGTTATAATAAAGGCTGGAAGTGTTGATGTTTGTGCCGTAAACATGAAGCTTCCAGTCAACAGTTGTTTGCAATTAGCACAAAGTTTAACTGCTGCGCCTTTAAACGTTAGGATTTATTCATTGTGAGCTGGAAACACACTAACAGCTCTCCAGTAATATAATTATAGTATTTGCAAGTCACACTGGTGCTCCATGGTTGCAAAATGTGACTACATAGTCGCACTCTGGAGCCCTACAGGTACAGAGACACATGCTTCTTCTGCTAATGCTACAGTTAATCTGATTGAGTTAAATTGTTACAGTGGCGGCATTAAACATGATGATTTAGTCACTGTGACATGGAAATAAACTAACAGCTCTCCGGTCCATATATTAACATTATTTTCAAGTTGCAGTTGGTCGCAAAATATGACTCTGGATGAAGGGAAGACTGAAGCTCGTAGGGAGAGAGTACGGACCCACCAGTCTTTATGGGCTCAGTATTAACATCTCCTCCACTGTTGTTGTAGTTGAGCGATGTGAAATTTGGTCTTCGTGGTATTTGTCCCACCCCTCCTCTGTGATTGGCTTCAGTGTTTTACCCAAAGTTGAATATTTTTCAGCTATCAGAGACCAGAAAAAAATGGCAAACATGCAGCGCTCAGCACAGAATAGATACTCAGTGCTTATCACACTGCTGGCATTTGTAGCATGGAGTGAATATACAGCTTGCCCATGAAAAAAATAAACTTGAACATCAGTGGTGGCGGCTGCTTGTCATCCCCTGCTGTTGGCTTGTCAATGCTATAATAATACTGCAATACTGCCGTTGTTGCACCAGCCTATAGACTATATTAAAGACTACATGCACCATCCCCTTTTAGAAGAAGCAGTGAATGTGGCATTAGTCATGTTTCTTTAATCTGCACTTGCAAGTGCACATGCCTTTTGTAAAGAACAGATCATAAATACAGAATTACAACTAAAACATTGTTTTAGGTGGCGGAAATCTACTTGAGTGAGCCACTTGATTTAATTCTGTAATGACTAAAATATCATCATACAAGTCACCAGTAACACACTAGACTCTCACCTGCTCCAGCAGAGATCTGGCCTCCTCTGAAACAGACTCGGGGATGTTGAGAGCGGTGTGGCGACCAATTCCCGCTGGATGGCACCGCAGCAGAGACTGCACAGGAGGGGTGGAAAGAGTAGATAACTATCAGTCAAAACAAAGACAACCTGACAGACTGAGAGCTAGAGGGACTGATGTAGTGACACCCGCAGAGCCTAGGTCAATGTGAGAGCATCGGGACAAGACAAATAGGAGGAGACCAAAGAGCCAGAGCACCTGAAACAACACTGATCACACCAACAACAAGGTAATGATGTAACTACTGTTGCTCTTTCTTAGAACTGCTGTGTGTGAGTCAGACAGAGTGGAGTGTCACAGAAAGAATAACATGGAAAAAATGATTGTTAGTTTGTTCTTCGTGTATACAGAGCTTTTTTTACTGGAAGAACCAACAGTTAAAGGAACAGTGTGTGAGATTTAGGGGGATTTAGTGGCATCTAACAGTGAGGGTTACAGATTGCAACCAGATGAAACTTCTCCTGGTTACAATTCCTTCAGTGTTCATTGCATCTTTCTCTCCAAAACAAACGGACCTGTTGATTAAAACTGGTAAAAACACTGAATAAAGCAGTTTCACATCAACAAACCAGTGTTTTTCCGATGGTGCTAGTTGCAGAGGAGCTGCTAACTCAAAAAAGTGAATGGCTACACAACATTTTTGTCTGTTCCAACAGTTATGGAGTCAGATTAGGCCATTGTGTAGTCATAAAATCTTGCTGTGACTTGGCCAACAGACATGAGAGACTACATGATGGTCCACAACAATTATCCCTGGTCGTCTTTTACAACGTGTATGATGTCATCGAGTTATTCTTGTCGTATTTGTAATATTGTTACTGTCACTGTGTCTGTTCATGTGTCAGCTGAAATGTTATTGTAGCAACATATAAAGTGCCACCAGATGGCAGGGGCTACATTTGAAACAATGCAAGTCACTGAATCCTTGACAAGTTCCTGCAAATGTTTCACAATAAAAGCCTGTTTAGAAAATGAAGGGATTCTCTCAACCGAAATAATAATGGGCTTTTAATTTTAAACGGATACACGAAGTGATGAGATTGAAATGACTGCGTGATGCATTAACTTTATCGAGGCAAACACAAGCAGATTAAAAGTACAAATAGAAAAATACACATTTCTAATGTAGTCTGTTTCAATGAAGCTGGTACGTAAAAGCCCCGCCACTATTTTTTAATACTTTATATCCATCTCCATTATAAAGAAATAACATTCTTTGCTAGCGTGATGCTAATGGCAGCGCTCACTGGGTTGCTAAAGTGCCTCTGCTGTTTGACGCCATCATTTTTCCTGTTTTACTCTGTGTGGTAACATCCCTACAGGAAATATCAAAAGCCCTGGGGTGTTGTTGACAGATCACTCTGTGTTTCTATCGGTCAAAGTGACGGCTGTGAGGGAGCAGTCGTGAACGACAAAAAGAAAATCAAACACGCTAGACTTTCTGCCAGGATGTCACAAAGACGAGGCATCGGTTGTAGTCTACTAAGATACACTACACAAGATAAAACAATGGATTATTGCGTACGACATTCAGTGTCGCTCACGATCTGAGCCAACACTGTATGACGCTGCGTTGAGCTGTCGTCGGGCTGACATTGTGTAGTGTGAACCTGGCATAAGGTAACAAAATTTCTTGTTTTCAGGTGATTATACACTAAAGAAAACATACTGATTATACATTATTACATTTCTGCCAATATATCCCCCTAAATCCTGCACACTGTGCCTTTAAGTAGTGGTAAACGTAAAGCCTTTTAATTTGTTTTTAGAGTAAAATACAACAAGGTCAAACAGTCAATTACAAGGAACTGCAGCACTCACGGAAACTAAAAAAACAGAAATAATCTCAGAAATGAGAGAAAGGGAGCACAAGACCTGCAAGTGCTTTTTCAACCACAGAATGCAGCCCCATTGTTAAAATAATTGACAATAATGACCATAATCACTCTATGTTGCAACAGCACATCTTTCAGTGCATCTACACCTACAAATTGAAAATGCTAGAACAGAGCGTGTGCAGCAAGAGAGAGCCCGTCAACTGTTTGTGTTGGGGGACCCTGTGTGTGTGTGTTTTTTCCATCAGTTAGGTCAGTTGCCTCTCTCTTTCTCTCTCCCGATACGTGCTGCAGGAGTTCTGGCTGGGTTCCTAGCTGCAGTCAAGACTGCTCCAGGCAAGATCTTATCCTGCAAGGATCAAGAGACACTATGTGTGCCTGTGTGTGTGTATCCTTGCCAGGGCTGTACCCAGACATAATCATCAAAGGAGACATCTGTGTGACTGAGTTGTTTTTTTACAGGTAAGTGGGTGTGTATTGTTCTACACGGGAACACTAGCCTAACACCCCGACTCATGTTTAGGGCCATTGATGGGAGCCACTGATAGCTGATATGAAAATATGCCCACTGGCAATCAGTTAGAATTTATTCAAATTTAATAGACGATGAAGAATTGAAGGGACGCTCTGCACCTGCACTGGGTGTCTGTGCGTGTAACTGTGTGTGCATTTGTCCTTCAAGTTGTAATTAGCATGTGTTTGCGTACACGTACAACAGCTAACTATGTATCTGTTGTCTCTGAGATGCTCCCCTTCCTCCCAAGCCTGTCTTAAAAGACTGTCCCTCAGACAGCCCCTGATCCTGGACCAGCCGAGGTGCAACACCTTGAGAGCTGCCCCGGTCTTCACCTTCCACGCCGACCTCAGATCTGCGTGCTCCGAGCCCAGCGCTGCTCCAGGAGCCAGCAAAGGAGGCCCGGGGAGAGCTGACCCCCTGGCCCAGCAGATGGAGCTCAGGCTGGGGGAGAAAGTCACACCGACACCCCTGGCACTCCCCGAGAACCAGAGTAAGAGACGGCAGCCAAGACGCACCTCACATACACACACACACCACAACAACCAACTCCACCTACAGACACGTACAGACACGCGCGCCGGATCATACACAACCTGGCACGACCATAAAGAGTGCGAGAGAGTTGAAAGCCAAGACACCTACAGACGTCCCACAACACCTTAGCAACAAAGATAACATTTTTCACACTTTTTGACTCACCATGCCTGTCAGGAGCTCAAACAGGACGGCGCCCAAACTCCACCAATCGCACGCTGCCGTCTCTTCACTGATACCTCCCACCTCTGAAACAAGAGCAAAAAGAAGGGAAGAATTAATCAATAAATCAACAAGCAGAGAAATAACACGTGTTTGGGAAGAATAATCAACTAGTGATGGACGTAAAAAACAAAGATAACCAAATATGTATAATTAAAATCATTTACCAATCTTAAGATTAGCTAAGTGCATTAAACCCCTTTAGTGATCACATCAAATAAACTCTCAACATTAAACACTGTTCCACACTGACATCTTGGATTACTTAATATTTCATTGAATTGATACAATCAATTCAAAATGAGCACAAAAACATGGACACAGTCTCACACACACGCACACAAAAAAGTGTGTGTCTCATAAAAGGGTGATTTGCATAATAAAAAAGCAGTTAAATTGAGGAAACCGTCTGCTGCAACTTCACACCATCTGCATGACCTGACCTCAAACACAAACACACACTCATACGACATACACACACACCAAGAAATGTAAAGCAGGGACAACTGAGAACAAACAGTAGAACATTTCTGTTCAGCGTCCTTAACCCCTGCACCATTTTCAGCTCCTGAAAACACAGCAGAATAAGGCTGCAACAAACGTTTATTTTCATCAGTGATTACTCTGCTGATTTTTTTCTCTATTATTTGTAAAATGTCAGGAAATTGTGGCAAAGTGGTAAATCACAATTTACTAAAGCCCAAAAGCATTTTGATCAGATGCCTTTTTTAGCCATTTACTGGTCTAAACTCCGAAGATTTTTTAGTTTACGGCGAACTGATTTATATAGCACATTTTATACTCAAAGGCAACTAAACGTGCTTTATAGATGACACAGGTAAAAGCACATGAAACAAATGAAAGAAAAAACAATAACAGCAGGCTTAAAACAATAGAGGCAAACACGTAAAAGCACGCACAGCAAAAACAATTCAACAAATAACTTTGATTTTAAAGAAAATGAATTAAAAGCAATGGTAAACAGGAAGGTCTTTAGCTTGGATTTGGATTTGAAAGTGCTCATCATTGCCTCAAGTCTCAGCTCCTCTGGCAATTTGTTCCACATTTGAGCAGCACAGAAGCTCAAGGCAGCTTCACCACAATTAGTATTAACCCTGAAAACAACCAGTTATCCAGAACCAGGTGACCTGAGAGGTCTGCGAGGTTCGTACTGGGTCAACAGATTTGACACGTATCTTTAACCTCAACAGTGATTTATGGAAAAGCAACAGAAATTTGAAGTTTACAAAGAAAGACGTAAAAAGCAGCAAATCCAGGGTTCCTACACATTTTCAAGGACAAATTTTCAGAACTTTTCCATGACTTCTCAAGCACCCATTATAAAGAAAAAAAATCTTGCCCAACTTGCCCTGTGTTTTTCAAACTTAGATGATTTAAACTCCATTCAAACATAATTTCAGCTAGCTGGGGTATCTAAAAGGTGAGTCGACTGCAGAAAGAAAATTAAGAAATGTACATGATAATAACAAAACGCTGCCACACAATGACGCATATTAGAGCAACGTTACATCGACAGCTAGAGAAAATAAATTTGCCATTACGTGGAAGGTTATCCATGGAAGATTACTGGAGCAATTTTATTAAAATCACACACAGACATACACAAAAAAATCCATGATTTTTTCAAAACTTTCAATGATTTTCACTAATTCCATTCCAAAATTCCATGACTTTTCCAGGCCTGGACTGTGCGAACCCTACAAATCTGTTCCTTGAAAAATAACTTAAAGGTATACTATGAAAGATTGTCAGTTACTGTCTGTAAAGATGTTCGCCAGCAAAGGTAAAAGTGAAAGCCAACCCTATTCTTGTTCGGTGTTTCACCTTGCTATATTTGCGTTTTCTCGACGTTTTGTCTCTTGGATACCTGCTGCTTACCACCTGGTACCTGGTCACTACATTTTTATAAGGCCCTGCCCTCACCTGAGCGCTGTGGAGACACACACCCATAAATGTCTCGAGCACAGAAAGTAAAAGAAAAAAGAAAATACATGCAGAAAGAAATACACCACCACACATTTTTAGTGGCTCACAAATAATGATCAAGACTTACTTACCTATAGACTACTTTTGTTTGAGTCTATACATTGTTTTTTTTTTTTAGGAAAATCCTGCACTGTTTATCTTTAAATAATTAATCCATTAACAAATCAGCAAATTGTTGCAACCTCACCACAGACCCTGATGGCAGTCTGTCATTGAGGGTTATGTCTTGAAAACCAAAACTAGTCAAAGGCTCTCAATAATTACAGACATCATTCACCATATTTCCATTTTCTAAAATCCTCCCTCTTTGGTCTTGTGTTAGTTGATATTTAAAACACATGTAAAGTATACCAAACCCTCTCAAGACGAACATTTCATAGGAAGTATGTCCACTGTCTCGCACTGTGAGATGCTGATCTACAACCAGTCGGACAGCCAGCATCATGGAGATCTGCTGAGACTCCACAATATGTGTTTAAGTAAGACACAGGAACTAAGAGTGATACTCATTTGCTAAAGTCAAAAGTGTATGTGTGTGTATGTGTGTGTGTGTGTGTGTGTGTGTGTGTGTGCGCGCATGTGTGTGTGCGTGTGTGTGCTAGCTCCACTGGGTACCAGATGGCCTCTTGTGCCGCTCAGCTTCCCCCTGCTCTCTCCAGAGGGCCGGGACCCAGGGTCACGGCTGCGTGTGCCCAGAGACCAGGCTCCTCAGCTGGGGGAACATAAGAGACAAAGACCCCTCATCTCCTGGAGGCTGCTGGGAACTCCAGGGGCCAGCGCGGCTCTCTTGCAGCAAAGGTTAGAGAGGGCTATGATACGACTTCCACACACACACATATACACACACACACACACACACACACACACAGCCAACTGAGCAACCAGTCTTCAGGGCTCCCCAGGACTACTGTTTTGACAGCCAAGGAGAGAAGATCGTCATTGAACGGACTAGTGATACCTGCGTAGTTATGAGCTGGAGGGGAGATACTGGACACACATACACACGCACACGAGCACACGTCTCAGAGCAAGGTCGATGTCATCACAATGGATTAATGTCTAAGGAGCTGCAGGGAGAGTACAGTGGAGCTGGCTACACTTACCGCTCTGTCAGAGCGAGGCAGGGAGAAGGGGAGACAGAGAGAAAGAGGATGGGAGGGGAGAATTAACTGCATCCACAGGCCATGGGTCATTCAAACCCCACTGTTACACTGTGTCATGTGTACACTTTCAAATCTGACCATACCTCCACTACGCTGGCTTTTTCCTTCTTGAACAGCGCATGAAAAACTTTTTAAATGGATCGTGAGAATTCTAAGAAAACAAAAGGATACGGAGTAAGTTAAGACACACCGCTACAAACAATACAGCGCGTTCACCTCGTGGCCTCTTCTTCTTCCCTTTCCCCTCAACAACACAGTTCCCTCTTGCTTTGTATCTTAATCACACTCCATCTCCTCTCTCCTGGGGGCCATAAGGAACTTTCTCTCTTCTCCTCTTAGACCAACTTCCCTAAAAACTTAACCGACAGTCATTGTGGAAAGGGGAAGTGAAGTAGAAGCAGGTAGGAAGTAAGGAGGATCGGTGTGTGATGTTCCAAGACTGAGTGTGTGTCTTACGAGCTGGGGAGGCTCTGATAAACCAAATGAGTTATATATTCGAAAAACAAAGCAACCCTATGTCTCTTCGCTGTGAGGACAGAATATTTGAAACTATTCAAATAAAGCAGAAGTACTCTCAGGTGACAGTTTCTTACTTGAAAAGCTTTTAAAAACAAAGAGATGACACCTCTGTCTCAAAAGGGGAACTAAACTTTATCTTCCATTAGATCACACTGTGGCTGAGCAGGTAAGAGGACAATAAAAAAAACAAAACAAAGCGAGGATGATGACTGAATCACCAGTAACTGACTTCTTACCTCAGAGGGGAAAAAATACTGAATTTCCCTTTTCTAAGACACTGAAGACAATCGGTTTTGGCCTTGCTTCCCCCTCACCAGAACAATAAACAATTACCATTTCTGCTCAAACCAGGTTGCGTCACACTGTGTCACTCAGCAGCTTGTTTTTTTTTTTTTATATTCTTATTAGAGAACAAAACATTAGCCATCTGATGTTTATCAGTAATGACAGAATGGTGAGAAAGTAAATAAGCAGAAGTGCAGAATAAATAGATTAATACCCTGCCACTGTATTTTCCGAGTCCACTCCCGTGTTTTTTTGGGTGTGAATGTGCGCGTTTTAAAAAACATGTTTCCCTCCGTCTTACACACACATACACACACACACACAGTCACACACAAACGCACATACGGTCACAGCAGGCCCCCTGCTAGCTTTCTGGCAAACAGTCATAAATCTGTCATCAGGAATGAAGCCATCGCTGGAGCTGACCCTGTCTGGATAAACAGCAATACATAACAAGGGCAGGAGAGACACACACTCACTAACCTCTGCGTAAGTGTGTCTGTGTGTGTGTTAACAAGCACACACATCTACAGCTACACGCATGTACCAAACGTAGGGGTTTGCAGGTGTAAAATAAAAGCATAGAAAATAGGTGATGGCTGTTACTCAGTAATATGTAATCCAACGACAAAGACAGGTGGACGTAAGAGACGCACGATAAAAAGAGAAAAAGTTGCCAGTATTTGAGAGCAGCACAGTCAATGGAGGCAGAAGTGCTACTGTCGCTCAACAACAGCATAACACACCCCCTGCTGGCTGCTACTATGCATTACATCCATTGATCCACATGGGATCAACAGTCGTTTAACTAACAAGACCTTTCACACCTGCGCTCAGGTCAGTTTAATTCCAGTTCATTTCACCAAGGCGTCAGCTTTTATCCACAACATTTAACTTTTTTTATGGGAATCTCTTGTCTCAGAACATTTTGTATTATTTGTGTGAGCTGAAAGTAAACACCACCCACATGTGATTTAAATAGCAGCACTCTAATGATTTTTATTGAGTCAGGAGCTGCTTTAAATGATATGCAACTTTTATATAAAGACAAGTTTCTAGTTTTATTGCCTCCTCCAGCTCCTCTAATTATACACACACACTGTGTCCAACACTGAAATAAACTTCATCATCTATATTCTACAGTGCTGAAAAGATTAAAATGCATCAGTAAATCAATAATTTATATTATTTGTCGACAGGGTATCTTCAGGTATAAACAAGCTAAAAAAAAAGAGTTTTTAAGACTTTTTAATACCACTTTAAATCAAATATAAGACCAAACTTGTGATTAAAATACACACCATAAGTGAAAATATCCTCTTTCCAAGACCAGGTAAACACACTGATGTCAGTTCAACATGAACATTACGGTGGAATGACACTGATGCACAGAAACAAGCAGTCTGTTTAACAAGGCCTCAGTTTAACGATGCAATTTTATTGTGTGATCTAAATTACCAGAGGGGGCAAAAATAGGGGCATTCCACACATACAGGTGTGTCGAATTTTGTTCCAGCGGCTAATATTTTTTCCCTTCTGTTAAAATTATGTATACTGTACAAAAACACCGGAAATTCTCACAGTAGCTTCACTAAAAAATATTTAAGACCCAGCTAATCTGAATTTAAGCTTTTTAACTTTATACTTTTTAGGCCTTTTATTAGTAAATGAGAATTTAAGACATTATAAGACCTTTTAAGGTCAAGTCAATAAACCAAACACTGCTTGCAGCTTTTTAAGTCTGAGAAATTGTTTAATTTTCCTGGACCCATGTCATTTTAAAGTTTCCAAGTTTTTGATTGCAGGTCAGAGAAAATATGATATTTGAGGAAACCACGTTAAAAAGTAATCAATACTTCAAGGTGAAAATAATTGTTGCTTGCAGTCCTACACTTTGACTTTACTCGTTTGAACCAGAAGTGGCTTCACAGCACTGTAGTAATTTAACTGTATATCAAATTAAGGCTGGACAATATATTGATATAATAATGATATTGTGATATGAGACAAGATATCGTCTTAGATTTTGGATATCGTGATACTGTAAGTGTCTTCTCCTGGTTTTAAAGGCCACATTACAGTAAAATGTTGTAATTTTCTGATCTTAACTTGACTGTTCTAGCTGTTCTGTTTTTTGCCTTCATCCACTTTGTCATTATATCTGCATTATCTATGTTATTTATCGAAAATCTCATCTTAAATATTACACTGGGCTGGGCAATATATTGATATTATATCGGTATCATGATATGAGACAAGATAATGTCTTAGAATTTGGATATCATAATACTGTAATTGTCTTTTCCTGGTTTTAACGGCTGCATTACAGTAAAATGTTGTAATTTTCTGAACTTAACTTTGACTGTTCTAGCTGTTCTATTACTTGCCTTCATCCACTTAGTCATTGTATCCGCATTACTGATGATCATTGTCAAAAATCTTAGCTTAAATATTATATCGTCACAGTATCGACATTGAGGAATTTCGTCAAAAATAGTGATATGATTTTTTCATTTTGCCCAGCCCTATATCAAATGCACATTTTTACAACATCTGCCTTTTAAAAAAATAAATAACTACATAATTAGTTTGAAAACCAAATTCATCTTTAAATACAGAAGACTGTTCAGCATATTACAGGCTGCCTTTCAAACCCACCACCCACACACTCTGACAAGTGTACAAACCTCTGGCTGCTTATGTTAACAAGAAAATGACTACATTAATTACACAATGACTTAAGTGGCAAACACGTCTCGGTTTAGCACTCAGATTTGAAGCTACATTATGCACAAAGCTCCTTGCGCCGAGCTTCACTCCTGTGTGTCTTTAGGTCATCTGCTGCTGGCCACTGAACATATGCCTCTATGTGCTTCTATTTCCATTAGGAGGCTTTTAAACAAGCTGTTGCTAAGGGAATAAAAATGCACACTTTGGATATTAGATGGAGCATTTGTTGCTTTCAGATTTATTACAACAGTGGCATACTGTATGTTCTGGTCACAAGGAGGATTTAAATCTGAAGTGACCTTCCTGGCTTGAGAGAGAGGATGAATATAAGAGAATAGCTTAAAATAAGTGCGTGGGAGAGTGAATGGGTGTGAGGGTCGTTGTCTCGGAGTCTGCCCGCAGTTTCGAGCTATCAGTCCTTTATGTTTAAGAAAGGTGTAATCAAACACATTACGCCAAATCTATCCAGCAACGCAAGTGTAAAGCCATACGTTAAAGCAGCAACATACTGGAAAATGTCTCCGCCCATAGATGTCACGTGCACACATGCAGGCATACACACATAAACGTCCCCCCACACACAGAAGTGCTAAGTAGGGACATGGTGCTGTAGTCTAGCAGCAGTTTGTTTTAGGCAGCTTGTAAACAGCATGCCAGAGCTGCCACAAGCCTGCTGAGGGCAACACATGGGGTTACAGCACTGCTGGCTCACTGCTGCACAACAGCACACTCTACAGGACAATCAGAGAACTACTACAAGAGCCAGCCTCTCAAAAGAGAATTAAAAAAGAGATTCAGATTTATCCTCCAGACAGCAACTAATATGGGTGTTAAATAAAATGTTAAATAATTCTGCCATGATGACTTCTTTATGTTGCCTTTAGATGTGATTCCTTTAAAGGGATACTTTGCCAGTTTTCAACAAGCTTTGTATTATAATAACATGGGTGGTATGTTTAAATGAACTATTACAAGATTACAAGATCTCCCTGCTCATCTCTCAGCTCAAATGCATCATCTTCCAGATTTTCACTGGCTCTAGGGCTGTTGCTCAAACTTCAGATTTACTTCTGCTCAAACTCAGACCAGACTCTAATCGTACTGTAAAACTAGGCAGCGCTGGCCAAATACAAACCAACATTCGTCACTTTATTGCTTATTTCTTGCCTAAAATGTAGTCAAAAACACATTTTTGTGCACTGTTTGGCTGTAATATGAGAATCTGTGAACAAGCAGTAGGTGCCACAGTTTCCTGTATTGTAAAAACGGAGGCTGAAAATACCCAACTAAGCAGGGCTGATCAAATATGAACCACGAATCAGTTAATAAAATTACCAATTACTTGCCTGAAATGTCTTCAGAAACGTTTTTTGTGCACTGTTTGGCTGTTATATGAGAATATGTGAACAAGTAGTGGGTCCAATATTGTTTCCTGTATTGTTGAAAAGGAGGCTGAAAATACTGAACTCAAATGGTAAAACTAAGCTGATCAAATACAAACCAGGATTCTATTACTATGTTGTCTATTTCTTGCCTAAAATGTTTTCAGAAGCATATTTTAGTGCACTGTTTAGCTGTGATTCAGGATCATTTGTTACGAGCCTACCACCATAATGTTTCAAGTGTCGAAAGAAAAAGCTTGCATTATGTCACCTACCAGTTTGAGCGTTTATTGGTCCAGTGCTGCGCAGTGCATTCTGGTAGTTGTAGGTTTTATCCCTCTCCAGCAAAAACAAACGCCACAGCCTTTGTTTTCCATTTTCTCTGGTCATGTAGCACCAGTTTCAAAAGTATTTGTGTCTTTCTACTGCACAGACTGCCTTATTTTATAAATAGACCATCTTTCCAACAGTAAAATACATATTTAGTGGCAACAAAGCAAAAGAACAGAATGAAAAAAGCACTGCTACATATGGATTTCTGTTGATTCCAGAGTCAAGAAGAATCAATGTTCGTGTGTTCCTACTCTCGAGGGTAGTTTGTGTACACTTGGATTGTTTATTCATGTCTGGCTATGAATGAGGGTTTTGTGACCATGGGAAAGTGGCCTACTTATGGCCTTGCATGCCTGCATAGAATTAACCCCAGATAAACCTCCTAACTGACACGCAAACACACACAAAATGAGGCACCCAATTAATAAGTGTAGAATGTGTACATGAGAGAAATCACAGCGATAAAGTGTATTAGCATGTATGTCTTTCTCACCTGGTGCACAGTACATATTGGCGATGGCCTCTTTGTCACAGGACTCCTCCACATCATTCCAACTACAAAAGTAGGTGAGCTGAACATGACCTAAGGAGACAGAAAGAGAGGGAAAGTGTTAAACTCAGTGTAAGAAACATTCATCTAATGCTCTACCTCTAATCAACCCCGCACAGTCAAGTGTCACCTCGACTCGCTACTTTTCAAACTGTTTACTCACCTTTAGAGCACTTCCTTCCTCCGTTCCTTTCTGCCTCTCTACATCCCTCCGCGAGCTTTTCAAGCACACAGCCCCGGCGATTACTCCTGTTTAGCGGCTACCCGTTAACGCTATCATTAGAACTAATGGTGTCATTAGGTAGCCGTGGCCATTAGCCTGGGCTAGCCAGACTGATGCACCACACTACGCCGTTGATGGGCCCTTTAGAACAATAATTACCACCAGGGAGACGAAAAACAGCCACTCAGCTAATTAGACGCTTGTTGATAACGAGGTGGAGAGAGATGATTGTAGGACGACAAAGGAAGAAGTTGAGGGGGAATCTGTGACCTCTTAGTAAAACAACACTTTTGCATCTGGAAGAGCCTTCATTTTAGTAAATAGATTACATCATGGCTGACTGAGAGAGAGACAGTCCCTCAGTCAAATACTATCTGCACTGAGAAAGGCATAATCAGAGATTTCAACTTAGATTTTTTTTTTTGCTTGAGAAGACAAGCAAAACAATATGACATCCACACAGTACATCAGCTTCAGAGATATGGTTTTATGCTGGCTGTAAAGAAATATGAGCAGATGTCACTAAGAGTTTATAGGATTTTCATTAGGTATTTATTGAACTATTTACCTCTGAAATATCTGTGGTGAAACTCTCAATAGGCTACCTAATAGGCTGTAAATTATGCTCCTCCTGCAGCATCTGTTCAGTGCGTTTCTTGGAAGTTGACTTTATAATTCACGTCAAGTTCCCTGGTTTTGTAATTTGGTGTACTGCATCCATCTTTGCTTTTAAAAGAAATCTAAATGGCTTATTATCTCCACCATGAGGTGACAGGAATCATGTGTTCAGGTTTAACAGCAAGCAGATGTTTGCATTCTCTCAGTCCATTAAAGTTTAATAAGACTCACAGATGAATCTTGCACTAAGCTTATCTACATCCTTTCTAAACTTTGTGTAACTAAACTGTATTGTGATGCTGCCCTGATTCAAGGATCCGACAGATTTTACTAATGAATATTCAAAACTTTTCCATAAAATGTTAGCCCATTTCCATGACGTTTTTTAAACCTAAGAGACCTGTGGGACCTTTGGCCATCTCGGCCAACATTATTGTCTTTTTAAAGGCTATAGCAAGCTGAGATTTAAAGCTAGAGCAAAGATACTGCTATCATATGAAACTAGAAGGAAACCTAAGGAATCAATTGGTACCAACTATATCATGCTAGTTTGTCACAAGAGAGGTTAAATAACGCTTCAAAATTAGGCAAAATTTTGGGAAAAACTGGTATGGCGTTTTCACAGGGATCCCTTGAACTCTGACCTTAAGATATCTGACTGAAAATTTGTTCCACGAGTCTCCTGCCCACTTTATGCTAGTCCCATGTAATTTGGGGCAGTTTTAATGCAGTGCAATTGTGTTATTTGTGGATTCAGTGAGCTCAACTTTATTCGTGTGGGATGATTTTAGCCCCCATAGTAGCCATTTCATTGTAGTAAGACCATTTTTTGAAACTTGACCTAAATATAAATATGAAATTGTGACCTCTTGAATAATTACAGCGTCATAAAACCTTACAAGTACAAACTAGAGACCTCTGGCATTCAAAGGATGTATTGCTTTCATAGATATATTGACAACGAGGGGGGGTTATTCGCAGTTTTCAGAACAAAAGTGCTCGCCGTTCGGTCGCTGAAAAACACAATTCTTACAGAAATCTACAAATGTTCATTTTTAAAAACAAAATCACAGCATGGATTTTTCTGTTCTCCAAGGTGTTAGTGTCTTAATTTTGTCTTTCCGAGAGATTTTTGACCATTTTTTATAAATTTTTGTGCCTAAATTTAACAACAAATCTGTGTAGGAAATGTGTGTCTACCTGAAAATGTTCTAAGCCCCTATACACTCTAAAACTTCAATGTTTAAATAGGTGCCTAACCAAAACACAAAATTATTACATATTTATGACTAGAAAAACTTGACACACAGTGCTGATCTGCATCTCAAATTCAGAAGATTTATACTTTATATACTTATACTTTTATTAGACATATACTGCTGACCTGCTATGTCCCCCTAAAGATCCACTGTCCCAATGAAAAAGACAAAAATGGGCCCATGGCAGAGAGGGGTGAAGCAGGAGAGGTTAAGAGAGCTATGAGATAGATGACGAGACTGAGGGATCTTGGTGAACAAAACTTGATGATATGCTGTGGTATTATTACCTTGGTGGTCGAGCAGGATGTTGTTGGGGTTTAGGTCTCGACAGATGATGCCCTCTTGGTGCAGAGAATCCAGTGCTGTCACCATCTCCACAGCCCAGCATCGTACAAACTCCTCCGGGATACGAGCTTGGGATGCAGCCAGCGACAGCTCGTCCAGCTCTGCGAACAGCCGCGATACTTCTTTATCAAATTCGCTGCCACCTGTATTACTAATAACTCTTGATGATTCATTATCAAGATCTAATAAAGTCTCAACCACTGCACAGGCCTCAGTCCCATTTGTGGCTGGGCTTTTGGGCTCTGGAACCAAGTCTGTATTTCTTCTTGAACTGGCCTCTAGTTTATCCTTAAGCGTGTCAGTATCTGGAAGGTCAAAGGGAAGGTCATTATTTTGGCATGCGGGTTGAACCCCCATTTTGTCAGAGGCCTCTTGCCCAAACACCAAGCTGCAGTCATCCCAAAGTGAGTTAAAGGGAGAGGAAGATGCAACACTGGTGTCACAAGTTGCAGAGGCTGTACAAAAAGATGAAAGCTCCTGCTCCAGTGGCTGCTCCTCCCCTTCCTCAGGCTGGCTGGGAAGCTGTAAAACATCAGGCTGGATGAACTTCTGCGGAGAGGCTGTGGCCTCGAGGCCCAGACACACCCCTGAAGTTTCAAATTCCTCCTGTAAGGAGTCTACAGTCCCACCTGTTACAGGGAGGTTGACCAAAAGGTCTGGCGGGTGACCCTCGTCCTCTACTACTGCCTCTTTAAATGATATGACTGGCACTGATTCATTGGAGCCTTTATCACTACAGTCAAACCCCCAAAGCTCCGAGCTGTGGCCCTTTACCTCCTGAGCCAGCTCTGGAAGATCCTCAGTGACATCCGAGCCCAGGTCGGATGTAGAAAAGAGAGGGACTGGCTTATGAGAGTTGCGCTGCTCGCCTAAGTCAACGCAGGTCACCTCACTTGCACTGTCTTTACTGTCAATGCGGAAAAACTCCATTGGCGTGTGCTTGGACTGATCCAAAGACAGAGGCACAGCAGGGGAGGGCAAAGGACTGAACACGTCACTATGGTCCTGTCCCTCGCCACGGTATTGCTCAATGTCAAGGGTGTGGCCACTTTTCTCGGACGACTCTGTGAAAAAGCCAAGTTCCTGAGAGCTGATGGGTGAAGAGAGACTGTCGTTGCTGAGCAGCGAGCGGCTACGTGAGGAAGTGGTGGTTGTCGCAGCGGGTACCTCCAGTGACAGCACTTCCTGTTCACTCTTCTCTTCCTCCTCTTCTAGTGCATCTGGTTCTACTTTGTCTTGTTCATACTCATTGCAAAGTGTCAAATAGCTGTTGGTGCACTCCTCCTCAGAGGTGGCCCCAGAGTCCGACTGGGCCCCAATTTGTTCGATAAGCCTAGAAGGGAGAACATTTTTCTGGGGTGACGCGCTGACTTTGTCCCCTTTGTTCTGCAGCCCTGAGACAGAATCAGAACAAGCAACTGTTCCAGAACCAGAACTGGCTGAACCAACATCCAGCTGTGGTACAACATGTTGTGGAGAGTGGACAGCCGCTGTGTGGCTCTTCTGGATGAAAGGAATGTCAAAGCTCTCCTCCGGGCTGGAATTACGCAAGTACTTTCCAATGTGAGACCACAGTTTTCCCCCTAAAGATGAAGGAAACAGGGCATTAAAGACAGAGAAAAAAGAAGGGTGTATCTAACACAGTGGTAAGCAGTAGTATTAAGAGGAAGAATGAAGAATAAGACAGAAAGCTGGGCAACGTCTGAATGGTTACAGCACATTTCAGCTATGGAAACCTTTCCAGGAATGTTTTCAGAAATCTCACTTGGGTTTCAACCGAGGGCACCTTGGTCTAAACTCAGTTCCTGTCCTCCAAAAAGTCCCTTTGCCAGGGGTAGCAGCACTTAAAGTTGCTGACTGGTCAAGCAATTACCAAATGAGTTGATTTGTAATTGAATGAAGTATCACTGATTGCCACACTGGCAACTTGGAGCCACTGGAGCCCCCTTAACTCCCTGCCTGAGGATCTGAGGCTTGATGAGACACTGCTCATTTCATATATGTCTTATTTGATTATTATTCTTATTTGATTTTTTTTTATTGTTTTTAACTCGTGATGTCAGTGGTTACTGTATTCTTTTATTTTGTAATACTCTAATTGTTTGATTTGCTGTACCTCAGTGCAACCTATAGGGCAATTAGTTGCCAACTTTGCTTATCTGCTTCAGTGATGGTATTTAATCTTTATTCTATTAAAACTGCCTTGTTTTATTTGCTTGAATTCTGCATCATTTTTAAATCCAGGATCAACCATGTAAAGCACTTTGGAACTTTGTTGTGAAAAGTGCTTTATAAATAAAGTTTATTTTATTATTATTATTATACATTAATTGTCTGAGGATACACATCTAGTTGCCTGCTTTGCCCAGTTGGTAATGTAGTCACTATTTGGGAGGCAGATGTCTTAAAACTGTAACTAAAAGAAATTTAAAAAGAAAAAAAAAATGTTCTTTGCACTCTTGATAATTTACCTAATATTCACATTTTTCCAATGCTGTGGCAGTGTGCCTACAGGTATTGCTTAAATTTACTGTATTTTAAGACCCTTTAAAGATAATTTTTACCCAAATTTAAGACAGACTTTTGGACAAATCATCTTTTTAATTTAAGCACTGCAAGAAAGGTAAGTAGTACAAATGTGGTCCCATGCAGAGGGAGGTTTAATGTTGTGTTAGGTTAATCTAAATTTTGCCGACAGGTAAGAGCAAGTGTAAAGTATTTGGTTTAAAGATAGGTTTAAAGATTTGAACATCAGAAATGTGGACCTTCACACAAAAGAGCTTGACTCATTTTAACTGTGGCAATTAAGACCTCGAAACTCACATTTAAGGCTATTTATCATCTTTTAAGGCCTAATATTTATAAAATTGAATTTAAGATATTTTAAGACTTTTAAGAAACTGCAAACAACCTGTGTAGAAATGCAAAAAGGAATGTGCGAAAGAGACTTTTAGCTCCTGACTTTGGTTTCCTCCTTAGTTACTGAGACTAACTGGTAAAAAAGGTCATTAAATTTCCACGTAGGAATGAGTAACAAAAGCAAACTAAAACAGTTATGACTGAACCCAGTTTGCCTAACTGGTGTTGGGTGTGTGTGTTTTAGGTTGCAAGCATATATGATAGCATTTTGACTTCTCTCTGTCTTACACACACGTGCAGACATACAGATACACACACAGCTGTAGTGTGAGCAATTGGAAGCCAGCATCTGTTGTGTGTGATGAGAATGGATAGGGAGTTCACAGTGATGATAATGATAGCGGGGCAACTCGATGGCTTAGAAAGTAAAACCATCCACATGTTGTTTTGTCCAATGTCACTCAGGTCACTGCCTCCCTCCGTCTGCCTGTCTGTCGTCATTCAACCCATCAGCTGCTAACAGCATACTAAAGAAGCAAAAGAAGCCACCCTGGATTTGTGAATCAGAGCCGGGATGTAACTGCGGTGAAACTATGCCTTTTCTGGCATTTGATTGGCTTTATTAGATCATGTTCATATGATATTCAATACTGTCCACTAATATTAGCGCAGGGTGGTTATAGAGTGCACCAGATTGAATAGGTTACAGGGCATTAAAAAATATGGCTGCATTTCATTGAACGCACTCACCCACACACATGAGCTACACACACATCCTAGAGTGAGTGGGATGTAAGGAGGCCCAGGTGTTGGCATAGCTAATGAAGCATGGCGCCACCTGGTATTCAGAATAATGACCTGTGACACACACCCATCTCTATCAAACATCTGTCTGGAACAAGGGCAGAGGGAGGGGTGGGAGAAGAGAGGAGGAGGGACCGGGTGAAGGAGAGGAAAAGAAAGAAGTGGTGAGCATGAGATGTGTGCGTCTTACCTTCAGCATACTGCAGCAAGAGGAAAACTGTATCTTCAGACACAATGAACTTCCTCAGCTGCACCATGTGGGGCACAGAGTGAGGCATGATTGTCCTCTTTGTCCGTCCACAGTCACTGCTCTTCCTCAGACCCTGCAATAAGAAAGGAGAGGAAGAAGAGGCGAGTAATTAACGGTGAAGCACGCAGGGAGATCTGCATTTAAGGACAAGAGGAGAAACAAAAAATTAACCCAAATATGGAGGGTACGAGCAGGAGGAGGTGAAGGAAGGTGAGTGTTTTAGTTTGTGTGAAGAATAAGGCGTAAAAAAATGAGGAACGGAGTGTGGCAAAGGAGAAACCTCCCATTAACGAGTTGCCAGCTTTGCCCCATGGCAACCCAAAGTCACTGGATTCATCAAGCCACATACAGCGCGTGACTTTAAAAGAGCCACACAAATCTATCAGCACTACACGTAAAGTTCACATTGGCTGCATGTGTGTGTGTGTGTGTGTGTGTGTAGGGTATGTGTGTGTGTGTGTGCGCACGTGTGTGTATTCATCTGTGCCTGCGCTGTGCGTTGGCATCTGGCACACGTCTCACACCTGAGAGCAGAGGAGCTGACAGGGACAGGCCCATTAGAATCAATTACACCGGTCACACACAGGGGCTTCTGGCACACTTCACACTTACACTTACAGTCAGGACGACGAGGAAGCGGGGTGCACACACACAAACACACACACATATTAAACTTACTTTGAGGATGAACGTCTCTTGTGTTCTCTTGTCCATGACCAAAAGAACCTGTGATGGAAGAGTGCCATTAATTGCCAGGTATGAACAGACAGTCTAAGATGATGTAGTGCTTGTGTCCTCCAGAGCAGTGTTTTTCAACCACTGGGTCAGGGCACACATGAGGGTCACCGCAAGATAAATGTAGGTCCCTAAATTATGCCACAAAAATTGGCATTAACACATCTGATCCTGCTGTGTTGCCCAAATTAAGTCCCAGCCACAACAAAATTACAAAAAGGAATCTATAGATGTCTCCTCGCAGCTGTTTGCCACCGTCAGCCAGTCAAGTTGCACTTTATCTCTATGTCTGTCCAGGGTCAAATACTGCTAATATATGTAGTAGAGACTTCAATAAAAGGTATTACGTTTATTTATTGGCAGTGGTGGTGTTGAATAATGTCCAGAAAAGTGTTTTTCAAAACATTTTGATGTCACAGTGAAGTTGACCTTTGACTTTTTGGATATAAAATGTCATCATTTCGTCAATTTATCCTATTAAACATTTGTGTGATTTTTTTTCATAGTTAGTGTATGCATTCTTTCCTTATAGTCAGAAACATATTTTGTGATGTCACAGTGACCTTCGACTGCCAATGGAATCAGTTTATTGCCGAGACCACGTGGACGTTTGTGCCGAATTTGAAAACATTCCCTAAAGGCTTTCTTAAGATATTACATTCACAAGAAAGAGAGGGGCAAGGTCACAGTGACTTTGAACTTTGACTACCAAAATCCAATTTGTTTATGCTTGAGTCCAAGTGGACGTTTGTGCCAAATTTAAAGACATTTTCACTGACATTCTTTTTCTTTTCTTTCTTTTTTTTCTAGAGCCAATGTTTGATTTGTCCCTGCTGGGCTACTGTAGAGACAGCATGGTGGACTCTGTGAAACAGGACCTGCTCCCTATGAAGATATAACAGCTAATTCTAAGGTAACAAAAAAAAATTTTATTTTCAGGTGATTATAAACTGATGAATCCCCAGTTATGAATATTATATACAATTTCTGCAAATAAATTCAACTTAATTTTACACACTGGACCTTTAACAATAAAAAAGATCACTTGCAGATTAAAAATGATAAAAGATAATCATTAGTTGGAGTCCTACTGTACACTAAAAAAAGGACATGTGAGCAACCTGCAAGCCAAACATGTGTGTTCATCTATTGAGTGCACAAATTTCTTTTCCTGTGCTTCTATTTTTATTTATTTTGGAGCATATGTGGTCCTTAAAAAAGGCCCTTCAGATTGATGCAATGCTTCATGGCAGACACAGTAACTGCAGTCTCTAAATCCCAACCTTCTTTCCATATCTGTGCCTAAATTCCACTAAAGAAAGGAGCTCCTACTTTGTCTCATTTGACTTCATTTTCCTTTCACCCTTTGGCTCTTCCTAATATCTTTATTTCCTCCCTCCTTCTCTCTGACATCTCCATTGCTCTTCTGCTCCCTCCCCGTCTCAGGGGAGAGCTTGAGCATATGTGTGTGACCTGGCCTGTGTTCATGAATAGTGCAGCGTGCGCGTATGTTTTGTGGGTGCGTTCTCTCCATGTGACCCTGGCTGGGACCAAACAGGTGCAGGCTAAATGGATATGAATGGAGCTGTGAGTAAACAGAGTGGCAGTGCTAGCCAGGGCGCTAATATAATTAAGACACAAACATCAGGGAAGGGGGGAGGTGGAGAGGAGGGGCGGGGGGGGCAGTAGGGTGAGGAGCTCTCTCCATCTGTCCCCTCTGTCCCCATTAAAAGTGAAAGGAGGAAGGAGGAGGAGAAAGAGGAGAGGAAAGCCGGGTCATTTCTGGATAACGCAGTTTCCACTTATGGCAGTTTTTTTTTTTTTTTTTTTTTTTTTTGCCGTGTGTCTGATGTGTTTCTGACATATTGTAGATTTTGCGTGCACCTCTGTAGAGTAACACATGTAAGTACTGTGTCAACATTTTCCTTGGGGTTTTGTGTGTGTGGAGGACGAGCATCATTGATTCAATGTTGTGTGCCGCTCCCTGAGCTGCTTGCCAAGTCATTTCATGGCTGAGTGGTGAAGTTGCTTCGCCGGCAGCTGGTTGAGAGGACCAGCAACCTAAACTGACCTTGTGGTAGTCATAACTGACGCTCAACATACACACACTCAGCCCTTACCATACCATTCAGTAAATCTATTAGGCTTTATTGCTTCGGATAAAAGAGATGGTCGAAGAAGGAAAGGACACAAGGAGGAGAAATTTGACACATCCACATTTATCCTGTCTGCCGGACATAGGTGAAATTATTTTGTTAGGACCTCGATTATAGTTGTCACCTTAAGGATTTTCCTCTTCGGTACAGGGGTGGGTACTGTTCCCATTTAGACCAACACTGATACCAGTTCCAGTACTGTGTGAATGTGTGTCTGCTTGTCTAGAGGTGATACTAGTCTATTACTAGATAATATAGAAAAGAAAATAGATCAGACGTCAAAACTATTGTAGCAGAGTGGCACTGCAGCCATACTTCTGGCCTGCTGGGAAGCCAATGTGGCTGGCTTCCTGGCTTCAGGGTGCTTCCGCCTCCTGTCTGAAGTTGAACCGGCCTAGGAGCACTGTGGCTGGCTTTGAGGCTTCGAGAACTTCGCAGCACCTCCATCTCCTGTCTGAACGCAACATTCTCACCCAGATGCGACACTTAGTAGTACTGACTTAATTCTGTCTGTATCCAACTGTACTTCCATATTTGCTATATTATTCAAGGGGAAAATTCTAACATCAAATCAAATAAAAGTTTTTTTTTTTTTTTTTTTTACTAAGATCAGTTTTTGTCTTTGACTCACTTTCTTAGTAGCAAAAACCTCAAATTATTGATTATGATAAGGGTTGCAGTTGTGCGCTTGTTTCAAGGTATACTTTGGTATGAAAATTGACGGTTATCATACCTTGTACATTTGCTCATCTACGTTAGGGAAAAAAGCAATGGGGTGGAGAATGTCACCACTATTTTAGTTAAGAGGAGACTTTTTACTCAAAAATAAAAATAAAAAAAAGGTTTCAAGTCTTAATTGTAGTAATAAAACATTTGTTCAACCAAAAATAATTTGATGAAACCACAGTTATTGTGTTGTGAAAATCTCATACCATTGCAACTTGAATTACGATCATAAATTAAACAACATTAAAGTAAACTCACAAAACGTGGCTGCAAGTTGAAAACCTTGTCGATAGTAAACTGACCTTATCTATGACCCCCAACACTCTGTACGCTCTCAGCTCCTCAGACGGACTCTGCTGACCTCCTCTGCTGGTGGACGGGCAGCACTGTGCCCCCAAAGCCTTGGACAAAAAAACATTTCACAGAGCATTAATGGTTTGCAGTTTTATCATTACAGCATAGTTTCATTCATTAGTTATCGTGACCTCTGGCATCATAAGACCCAAGTCATATCAAAACAACAGTGACTGTCATAAAAAGATGAACTCCAGACTGATGACGAGATCCAGTAAAAAAAACAAAACAAACAAACAAAAAAAAATTATAATACTAATAAATTATTTTGGACTGTCAATGTGTATTGTAAAGAGACTGGTTTAACATTTTTCAAAACAGACTTACTGTACAGTTTTCATCTGTAACAAACCCAACTGTACTCCGATATACTGTCTCAAGTGGTATCAGGACCCCGGTGGATGTATGCATACAAAGCAGATTTGCATAATCTAACATACAGTATACGGGCCAGCGGCATTTCCCTCCCACTCACCACTGTCTGCGTCGACCCTTGACCCATGTTGCTTCCCAGATGCTGACTGGATATCTGTTCTGCACGCATCAGATACTCAGCAGTCTTCTTCTTCACTGCCTCTCGCCGCGTGGGACTGGGCTCACCTGAAAAGAGGTGGGTGAGATCAATTGTTTTTCTTTGCGTAGCAGTTTTTAATAGTGCGGGGTGAAAAGTTTCCGTACAAGCATTTTATTTACTGACAAAACAGCATGTTTTACTGTGACAAGCTGGGAGCTGCTGGAGGCGAACTAGAGTGGTCTAACTTGCTCGTCCCCATATTCAAAAAGGTTAAGAAGGCCTGTTCTACAGGACTGTTTCTAAAGTTTGGGTCATAACCTACAGAACCTGTGGACCATGGCAGATTTTACTGGGCTTACTCATAGTCATGGCAATTACGACTTAGTAGTCTGTGAAAAAAGTTTTTTAATGTCCTCTGTGACTCTGAGGGAGCTGCATCATGTCAAAAACTGGACATGACCTTTTCTAATGGAGTGCGCTGTTTTGAGCTGAACTTTTGTTGGACACCCCTTTTCTGTTTATTTCTGTTGTTTACTTTGAAAGCTCCTCAATGCGAACAACAGAAACGGCTGATTTGTGAAGTTGAAATAAGGGGTTATCTATACGATACCTCCTCAAGTCTCAAGTATAATTTCGAGCGCACAGCTGATAGGTGCAGGGTTTGTTTACATCACATAAAGAAGTGGACATTTATCAGATACAGAGCAGATGGAGTGCAATGCTCGATTGCTGTTAAGACACAGTGGGCCTACATATTGTCAAAAACAGACCAGACATTATGACCAGAAAGACTGAAATATATCAGACTTCAACAGATGTTTCAAGTCAAAACCTGGCAATAACCTGATAACGGGAATCCTGGGTTGGGGATGCTAGTTTTTTTTGTAGAAAGGCAGCACTGGGGACTTAAGCTTGAAAGTTGTTGGAGTTCAACAGGCAGGGAGGGTCAAGTTACAGTACAGAATGTGTCTGAGACACTTTTTTTAAAGCTTGAACTGTAACCGATTCAAAATCAGGATATTTTGATCCCTGCTACGTTCATTTTAATGAGTCTCTTTATAATTTGCCTCTCGTTGTGGTATATGTTTCTCTCCTTGTCATATAATGTACAGGTTGTGTCACTGGTGTATATGTGCAGTAAAATAATAAACAAAGTCAGAGTGAAGATATAAAAATAGAATTGAAATTTATATATCCGTCTGTCCTTTCTTTCACCTTGTGTAACCGATGTAAAGCCTCTCTAAGAATGGGCTAAATAAAAACTAACAACAACTCTTCTTCAATCTGTACTATCACCCAGCTCTCTCCCAAACTGACCTTGCACTCCTTGCAGCAGCAGGTCCACTCCGCTGCGATAGCAGGAGAAAGCTGCCTGGAAGTCCTGCTCTTTCTCTTTCTGTACAGCCAAACAGATGAGCTCACTAGCTCTGTCTAGGTAGTCTGACTTCACGTCCTTGGGGTTGCCGCCGCCAGCTTTCTTCAGGCTGCCGGAGAAGAGTGGCGTTCGGCCTGGCCAGCTGACCTCTGGGTTAGGGGCTGAGGAAGCAGGGACTGGGGCAGGAGATGGAGTGCGGCGATCATGCAGAGAGGGCAAGCGAGGGCTGCAGCTGCTGCTAAAGTTAGTGGCTCCCCCCTGTGGCTGGTTTGGGGAGGTGCGGCCTGAGGCCATGCCATCATCCAGCCCAGCCAAAGAGTCTGTATCCACAGCCAGGGAGGTCAGGTCGCTGTCACTGGACGGGCCTGGGGAGGAGAGGAATGCTCGGGTAAATATATACACACCTCAAAATGGGTTAATGTATGAGCTCTAATGTAGACGGGTGTTATGTTGATACATAAACAAACCTTACCTCCATACTCAGATGTGATAGTCAAATCATCTGCACCGCTGATGTCTCTTTGAACTAAAAAAAAAAAAAACATGTCTTCACATCTCTGAGCACATCTCTGAGCAAGTGTGAATCAACAGTCACTGTAAATTACGAGGAAGATCAATTCTGAATGTGTGTCACTCTACCGTCAGAGCTGCAGTCTGATAGACTGTCTGCCAGGAAGTCAGAAAAGGGCTCAGCTGGTCCAATGAGCTCCGAGCCGTCGTGGACCTCACCTCCCTTGAAAAGAATTTAAAACATTGCAGTCCACAGTCTGTCTGGGAGTATGTTTATGTTTATGTATGTGTGTGTTTGGGTACCTTGAAGAAATCTTGGATGTGCTGACTACTATAGAGAGCAGGGATGTTAGCAGAGAACTGCAGCAGGTCTTCAGAGCACTGTCGTCGTTCCTCGACTACTGAGTCATCAAAACGACCTGCATTAGCATGCATGGACAGGAAGACAGACAGAGTATGGTACAAGGTAAGAGCAGTGCTTACAGAATGAGTAATGAAACTGAGCTGCCTCAAGGGGGCAGATTCGTCATTACTTCTCCAGTGGTAAAATCCAGGATTACAGCAGTCTGTCACTATAACAGTTAACAGTCTCTAAGTCACCTTGGAGAAAGCTCCCTAACATGAACAACGAAATGTTAAAGTACCAAAGAACGGAAACATCAAACAGAAAAAGAAGGCTCGACACAGACATGTCTAATATAAGCAAAAAAAGGAGCATTTTGTTTTGTTATATTTGTCAGGACAAGTGTTTGACACAAAGGAATCGAGGTGATTAGTTTCTTACCAAACACTTTGGCCTTGGCAAAGGGAGGAAACAGCTCTGACTGGCTACATACATTCTTGTGCAGCTGCCAGAGGTTCTGATGAAGCTTCCGGAAATCACTGTATCTCTTCCATACTGTTATCTACAGAAAGAGAAAGAGGAGAGATGGATGAAGATAGGTGGAGGAGGACTGACTTGGTGAATCAATAAGTTTGTGTTTAAAGACTTGTGAAGCTTCACCAAATGGATTATATCAATTTTCTCTACCAAACACTGCTCAAAGAGGGAACCTGAATTTGTTTTTGTCTTGTCACTTTTTATTTTAAAATATCAGAATAATTCAAATATCCATTGCCTTGTTAAAAACAACAGAATTTTTAAAAAGCTGTTCCTGTACCAACACGTGAAACACTCTCACTCATATGACTCATATGACGGCATTCACACACAAGCCCAGATGAAGTAGTTCATTTCTGTGTGGCATAACACAAAACATTTGCTAGAATCCCGGCTAGCCTGCTGGTGTGAGAGAAACCAGCAAAACAGGAGCGGTGCTCAGTCATGGAGGTATGTGTTCCAGGCAAAACTCTTTCACTTTGTCTCAGAGACACACATGCAGTAATTAACATCATGCCTGCTGCATTAGAGCGGGTTCCAGACTAGACTGCATTCCTCAGTGTGTGACAAATTTAAGAGAGCACGCATGTGAGTTGTGACAATTTGTTTGGGGGTATAGTTGAATGTTCCATAAAATCTTTTTAAAGACTGACTTGAGCTACAAAAAAAATCTTAAAATGGTGACACTAAAGATGTGACAGATATTCTTTAATACTTGAACTGTTGACAATAAAAGCCTGAGTGTGTGTAATCAGATAAATAGACAATGAGCTAGACAACATCTTAGTTTGAGATAACAGATAGCTCGTACTATATACAGTAGCAGTGATTATCTTCCACAATATTCCATCAAACTCCTGCCACCACTTTACACACTTACTGAGTCCCAGTACAAAAATAAATGCCGCATGTCCTACCTCTTGGACATCCTCTGGGTTCTTCCTGGAGATTATCTGTGTGGAAAAAGGAAAACAGACCCTTAAAACTTAAGACCCGCTCAATGGTTGATTTCTATCATAAAGTTTAGGATGCCAGCGCTGATTTTGCTGCAAATGCTTTCTTGTGAGGCTGGCACAAGTATGAGCGGAGACACAGCTCTGAGTGTGACAATGAGTGCATTATATAGAGAATGACGGAAGTCTTGAGTGTAGGAACGAGACATCACCAGCAAACATAATAAGCAGGATGGCGGGCAGGCGGGGACAAAGAAACTCAGCCTGTCCTTGTCCTATCTCATTAAGCTGGGAGTATCTGTAAAATCACTGCATGCACAGGCAACTGGAGGTCTGATAAAAGAGCAGATAAATTATAGGATATGTTGTTCAGTTCATCATCAGAGGACTCACTTCTCTTTGGAGGCACTTGCTTTGTGAGTTGCTGGACAGGAACCCATGATTGTAAAAGACAGCCTGTTTGTTTAAAACTGAAAGTAAATTTAGTGTAAGGTTTTTCTTTGGTATAGCAGCACCTTACACTAGGACATAGATACAGATGGCTTGAGCAACTGACACCCAGGTTAGGAAGTCAACACAGGCTTTGGTTGATAGTAGGGACCCACCACAATGTTAAGTAGTTTCTTCAAGGCATTTCACTGGGAAGCTTGCCAGGAATTTAATGTTTATAAACAGCTATTTAGTTATGTTTCTACTCAAATATACTTGGCATTGTCTCTTTCATGCTCTTCTAATGAGACGCTAATTAAAAACAACACTAACAAAGCTAGCTAGAGAGCTATCTAACGTTTAAAAGCAGCTACCTAGGTCGGAGTCAATCAGCCTGGCTAATGATGCTAATGAAAATTAGCAACAAAATAATCCACTTGAGGGGGAATAAACACACATTTTAAAACGTAACCATGCCTGAATGTGCCTGTCAGCTAATTATGAAGTGTTTACAGAAGCTGTTACCACTGACAGCTGATCCTCAAGCGGTTGAAGTAGCGTTACTTGTGTTTACATCATATTAGCTTGGTTAGCACAGCTCAGGCTACACAGCTAGCTAACAACACCTAGCATTAGCTCTGCTGTCAGAGTGCCCATTCATCCTCCCCTTTACTTACCCTTGCGGTGACTTTGTACACTGTGTAGCCTTTCAGGTGCTTTTTAGGATCTGTGACAGTATAAAACCGAGCCAGTTCTCCTCTGTCCCGCTGCGATATCATTCTGATAGTGACAACATTGCCAAAGCTACCAGTCGGCTAGCCACATACATTTATTCCTTGACAGCACAGTGACAGGCAGGCGAATAACTCAGAGCTCCTCCCTGTGGTCAGCCTGTGGAACTACAGGCAGTAATGCCACTTGCATCCACTTCTGCAGCACCAGTTTATTTGGGGTGTTTATTTGTATTTTACTAAATGATAACATATGAAATGATTGTCTCTTTTATATAAATGTATACATATAAATATCAGCAATTAGTCTTTCAGTGCATGAGATGAACACAATACAATACAGGTACACAAACAGGGATAAGTGCATACGTTACATGCCATATATTCTAATACATAATCATGGCGTATCCTAAAATGGAATTAGAAAAATATAATATAATATAGAGTTTGGTGATATAGGTAAAATCTTCTATCACAGTGGATGTAATTTTGTATGCAGCTCAGGTGAAAAATAATAAAATGAATCCCATTTAGCTACTTTAGTTTCAAGGTATAGTACAATATGTATTAAAGTATACATTTGATAATGTAGGGTGAAATTCAACTACCATAAAACGTAATAAGCTGAGTGTGTAGTTAGCTTTAACTTAACTATTTTGTGCTTTTATGAAACAGTTGTCCGATCTGTTATTAACAATTAATGCCAAACAGAAAAGACATGCTATGAACAGAGAAAATGAAAACACAGAAAATGATACAGGCTACACCCTATCCTGTAAAGTTAAATATACTCAATCGGGTACAATAGATTTTTTTTTTTTTAACCAACCGTGCCTCTATTTATCAAGATTGCAGTGGTTTGGATCTGTCACTCATGCCACCGCATTACAACATTGCAATCCACACTAGCAAAAGCACAATTCCCGCTGCGTTCACAATCCAGGAAGTGCCAGCTCTCCTTCCTGCGTTGTTCTGACAAGTGACAGTCGGCGTCTTCAACATCTCCCTGACGATGCCATCTTCACTGAGTGCAAAATTGGTCTGTGAAAAAGAAAAGATGATGTAACATAGAAATACTGCTTTGTATGATCGTTGGTGGAAGCAATGACAGAGCACTCCACAAACTCTTAAAAGAACAGTGTGGAAGATTTAGGGAATTTAGGGGCATCTAGCGGTGAGGATTGCAGATTGTGACCAGCTAAAACTTCTCCTGGTTAGAATTCTGTCAGTGTTCAAAGTTCAGGAGGTTTTCACTGGGTCTCTATCTCTTCAAAACAAAGCGACCAGAGGCCTGTACTACGAAACAGGATTTGAAATTAGTGAGGTAACTTCAGGGTCAACTCTGGCTTCTCAGTGCTACGAAGCTGGTTCTTTTTTCACAGGATAAATCATCGTGGTAACTTGTGCTGAACAGCTAACCTGCTCTGGAACAAGTTAACTTCAGGGTATTGGATCACAGCCTGTCAACACCCCGACCTCGGACCAGTCAGATCACTGAAGAAAAAAGTATCCGTGAACTAAAGTCTGGGGTCTCAGGTAAAAAAGAGGAGCCTGTATGTTGTTATAGGTCAGTGGAATCATTTCATTGTTCCGGGGCTCTGTTTCCACTGGTTTTAACAGAGATTCTAACAAACGGAGAGATCATTTCCAACACTAAACACATGATTTTAGCAGGATTTTAACTTATTTTAGTCAAAACATGGGGACACCTTTGATTTGAGACCCAGGAAAAAACTAATATTTTATTACTTCAGTAGCAGAAACAGTCTGGCTTTACTATTTTATGTGACACATTCAGAGTAGTTTCGTTATCATTACAACTAAACAGCAAAAAATACTCTACACTCATGTCACATATAGCCCAGTGACTCCTACACATAATTTAGGTTTCGGCCGATGTCGAAGTTTTGGTTGTATTTTTAATGTTTCTACATTTTCCGTTATAAGATTACAGGGTATCGTTTACATCCCACGCCACTGACATTTTACTCTCTTGCAGTCGCAGTCACTTTCAGTTCTGTTTCATCTCATATGATATGACGTAGCCTACTTCATCCACGGTTTTGATGACATGAACGCACTTGTGGCTGGATGAGAAAACCCAGAGTTGACTGACCTAGTTGATAACCAACTGAATAAAGCAGTTTCATTTGTTTTTCCGATGCTGTTGTTGTGGTGGGGCCTTTAAATATATTATGGCCGACGCAAAACAAAATGGCCCTATCTGTTCTGGGCTACGATAGAAATGTGGCGGTGCAACATGGCTGACTTTGTGGCCAAGGACCTGCTCCCTATGTAATTATTAAGAGCTCATTCTACAGTAACAAAAAAAGAATTCTCAATTTCAGGTTACTATAAACAAAATAAAACATATTTCTCATACTATATTCCATTTCTGCCAATATATGCCCCTAAATCCTGCACACTGGACATTTAAAAAGACAAAAAAAAACCTAAACAAAAACATCATTATTAGATTGGAGGTAGAAAGGAAAATACAGAGAAACATTCAGACTGTTACTTACATCGTCATCACTGACAAACAGCGTTTGTTTAACGCTCTTTAGGTATGTCTCCTGTGCTGCAATGTCCTCGGGTGAAGTTGTGGGTATTATGGACAGTCTATCAGAGCCACTAAAAAAAAGAGCACACCAAAAGATACCTGCTTGAAAAAATATGATATATATATAACCTGTAAGCTATTTGTAAACCAGCACTGATGCTAGGTTCAGTCTCAGCAGAAATGCTGGGCTCGTGTTCGTCGATAGATACCTTGTATTCGGGTGGCTAACACATGAGCTAATCTTTATTGCAGGGTAGTAGAGTAGGAAGGCCAGGCACATCTCATCAGTAGTTGCTAACCCCATCTGAGGGAGGAAAATGTTAAACAGGGCAGCAGTATATTTCATGTACAAAAACAATAATGATATATTTAGAAAGCAAAGAATCTCCTCTTTCCAAAAGTATTTGAAACCGGTCCAGATAGGACGGCACCTGGGTCCAGTCTAGGTTAACAAAGGGGGAACCATTTTGTTATGATTCTGATTATGATTACATTCACCAACAATGACAGTTAGCTCATAGCATAGCAATTATTTAATCACGGTGGTGTGGTGGTTAGCACTGTCGCCTCACAGCAGGAGGGTTCCTGGTTTGATCATGTGCGTGTGCAGGAGTGTGGAGTTTGCATGTTCTCCCCATGTCAGTGTGGGTTTTCTCCGGGTGCTCCAGTTTCCCCCGCTTAGTCCAAAGACATGCAGGTTAATTAGTGACTCTAAATTGTCCGTAGGTGTGAATGTGAGTGTGAATGGTTGTCTGTCTCTATGTGTCAGCCCTGTGATAGTCTGGTGACCTGTCCAGGGTGTACCCTGCCTCTCACCCAATGTCAGCTGGGGGATAAGCGGTTAGAAAATGGATGGACGGATATTGGAGGGGACATTTTGAGCCCTTTTTGAGGTGTTCACGTCAGTGTACCAATCTCCATTAGTTTTATCGTTACAATTCTAGTTTTCTCTCAGATACATATAACATTACACTGCTCATGTCTTTCATCAAGTCTTCATGTTATGTGTTTCTTTGTATGTTTTTTGGATAGCACTGATTTCATTTAAAGCTGTGGTTCCCAACTGGTGGGTTGCAGTCCAAAAGTGGGTCGCAGGTTAATTCTAAATGGACCACAAGTGACTCACGAACGCGTTAATTTTGTAAAAAAAAAAAAAAAAAAATTTATTTAGATTAAAGTGAATTTTCAGCACAGAGCTCTTACTTTGAAGTGCCATTTCCTGCTGTAGAGTGAGCGACTAACAGACAGCTACTTGACAGAGACAGAAAACTAGCCTGACAACATGGCCAAACACAAGTAAAACATTGAATGTATTAAACTGTGTGGACCTTGAACAAATGACTAAGGACAAACCTGGACCCTGTGGCTGGACCAGTTGGGAACCACTGATTTAAAGCACATTGTGTGTGTAGGTCATACAGTGTTTACCCACCCTGGTGACGCTGGTGCGATTAATTGTACTGTAGGTACACTCCACTGCAATCTCATCACCCTGTAATGGAACGCAAGTAATGTTCCATCATAAATCATAGAGAGCACTGTTAATATAATATGGTTTTAACAGCCCAAATAAGCAATAACTTCCTGAAAACAGCCTTGTAACATATTTGGGTATGGAAGCTTTGGAGACTTACATACTTGATGGTCTTGATGGTTCCCAAACTGATGCTCTGCTGTATTTCAAAGTTGTAGTTCTCATCCAAGGCCAAGAAGTCTATTTGCTTTCCGTCTCTATAGAGACCAAGACATATGATAATTAAACATCATTAAATAATATACATAATTAAAACCTCCACTTTCTCTTTCTTACCTGTAGTGGGCAACTCTGACTTTCCTCCCAGCCAAGTGAGTGTGCAGCATCACAGCAAACACATGAAGGTCAGGCACAGGATTCATAAGCTTGGGTGGAAAGTAAACATTATAAGGAACAGCGTCATAAGCAACCAAAATAAAAATGAACTTATCCCAATTTTAAACTCATATTAAAGCACTACAGACCTGAGAAAACAGAGTGGTATTACACACACCATAGGAGTGGAATTGAGCAGCTCTTGGGGGGATGTTGTAGGGTGTTTGCTCAAATAACATCACACCTGTGTACAGGGTGGCCACATCATTTTGTCGGAGTTCGGCTGTATAGTGAAGTCTCAGTCCTGAGCTGTCTGTCCTCGCTATACGGAGAGATGTAGGAGTTTAAAAATGTTGCATCTTGGTCATGTCATTAAGAGAGTATAAAATAAAAAAAAATAAGACATATGCTCCATGACTTTGTATATGCAGTATGTAGTATTGTTTTAAAGCTGGGGTAGGCAGTTTCATTCTGGTGTCATTGAGCAAAAACTCCATAATAGATTTCACGCACAATGTAATTGACCCCTAGCTAACACGGCGTTCCAGTTACCTCGGAAGTCGGAGCTGGAAATAACGTCACAGCCGAGTTATCAGCGTTCCAGTTACAAAGTCGGAAAAAAGTTGCCAAACGGGAAGAAGAAGTCGGAAAACAAGATGGCAGCGTCTACGAAAGCTATTCTCACGCTTGCCTTGTCTGAATATTAGTGCGACAGACACGAGTCAGAAGTGCTAATAAATGGAATATTACAGGAGCTTCTACTTAACTGTTTACACCCGGGGCAGCCATCTTTGATTGTCAGCGCGGGGGTGGTGAGGATTCTCCGACTTTCCGACTCGGAATTCCGACTTCAGGGGGCGTTCCAGTTGAACTCGGAAATCCCGACTTCCCAGTACAACTGGAACCCACCAGACGTCCTGCCCAGTGCACACTGGCTAATCATAGCGTAGCATCAGGCTACAACACAGCTGTGCACCATTGACTCTAACGCAGTCGTTTCAGATTTCCTTCATTTTCAGGCTGGTTTTGTGGATTTGGAGCTAAATGTTGTGCCTGGGGCACGTCGTGTATTAATGATACTCGTTACATACTCGTTATATATTCATTGTCTTCTGTGGCGATCAGCAGTGATGTGGTGGTTCACTTTTACGCTGTGATCTGTAGCCTATAAACCTAGAAACATGATTTTTTAAAACAAATTGTTTGCCTCATACACTAGCTTCAGGATATAGTGGCAGTTATTTATTTATTTTTTTAAAGTTGCTGATATTTGCTTATATGTTTGAGAAAATGACTGCTGATATCATCTGGCGTATTTGGTTTGGGCTTGAAAAGTATAAACTTACAAGGGGAAATCTGTGTTACAAATTGGGGGAAGGCAGGAAGGGTTATTGGTTGCATTATGGGAAATGTAGGATCCAGCATTGTTAAAATTTTACTCATACCGGGGACTCAAAGTCAGGATATCTTGGCCTCTGCGTCTTTAATTTCAAGCCATTCCTTACATCATTAAACCTGTCATAGAACCTATAAAAATCTAATCTGGAGACAGTAGTGTATGCGTACCAATAAATATATCAAGAGAAAGAATCTACAGTATTTACCCTCACTGTTTTGGTTATTGTAGTGGATTTCCAGCTGGAAAAATTTATCATTTAACTCCGCACCTCCAATAGGAATTCCCGCATACTCTGGAAGCTCAAATACCTGAGGGTTTAGGGATAAACTGTGGATCAGCTCAAGCACAAGCATTACATTGACATGGATATACACACAAGAAGACAGACAACAACATGAATGTAAACGTTCACAGATGGACACTAGATTCTTCCTCACCCCTCCTCCCACTCCCCATGCAGCCAGCACTCCGTAGCAATGATCCCCTACGTCGCCACTGTAGCACGGCTTGTCATACGACTCGGTCACAAAGGGGGGGCAGTGGTACAGCAGCATGTGATGCACGAGGTCAGGGTGTTGAATCACTGGTTCAATCTGAGGTAAAGTAAGAAGAGATTGGGTACAGAAGGTTTAGAGAATGGTGAATGCATGTAGAAATAAATCTGTAAAATAAGATGCTTGTAGCTTAGATTTATGTTCACTTTTTGGGCAACAGTGGCACCCCAAGAGGGACTGGGGAGGCATGTCCTCTCTGATACAGTTGCTGGCCTTCCACTGGGCCCCCCTGGAGAAAATAATTGGAGGCTGAAATACTGTCTTCAAGAGACTGTGGCACGCAATTTTTTAAGCTAACTATGTTAGCATAGCTTTTTTAGGAAGGGGGCTTAATAATGCTCCAAAGTTGGCAAGGGAACAACTAGTATGGCCATTTTTAAAGGGGTCCCTCTTACAGGACGAAAACACCTCACTCTTGGGTGAAATTTTGTGTTTGTTGGACCCATCCACCAGCCCCTCCCGCCCGCCTTACTCGGACTTTCGGCACCTTAACTTTCATTCTTGTCTCACAGCATTTCCCTCTGATGCCACTGGGTGCAGTTAAACTATAACAGCAACCAGCCGTGTATCATGCTGACGTAAAAGGACACCTTTCTTCGTTGGTTTCTGACACTGCAAGTCACTGCCCGAGCACTGGATTCCAATGACTTCAGAGTGAGACCAGGCTCAATGATGACAAAGCCAACTTTTGTGTTGCCTCATGTTGCGTGTTTCTCGGCCGAAAAGTTGCACCTGAACACATACAAAGACTACAGCTATCGGCCAACTAGCATGTACAATTTGCCCCTGCGTGAGAGGAAATAACTGTCCATACTAGCAGGGGACAGTAGTCCGTATTCGTTAGTGTAGAAGGGAAACTGGAGGACTGACAGTTAGCCAGTAAGCACATTGACAACACAATCCGATGCTGAAATGATGAAATAATATTTACCATGTGCTAGCAATCAATAACACAAACAATTACAAACCGCTACTGCTTAAGAACGTAATGGCTAAAAACATTATCTTAGTTAATATAAGAAGTTTATTTTGACATTACTCACTTTTGACTTTAGCTGATTGTTTACGTTCCTCACTTATGTTTCTCTTGTTGTGTGCTGAGCTGAACGGCCAATCGGAGAGATTACACTCCCCAATGGACTCTGCCTTCTCTGATGCAGGTTCAACATGCTGAATAAGGCCAACTAGCACCAACAGTATGGTACGCACCACCAAAATTAGGGCAACAGACCCTCATCGATGGCCCAACGTTGACCCACAGCCAACTGTGGGCTTGGTATATCAGGGCCCTTTATTTATGCACATTCGATAATAAGCAACATTAAATGTAAATTAAAAAAAACAAAATTTATTTCATTATGCGATTTCATAACTTTCATATTGATACAGTTCTAAACTAGCCTGTAAACATCAACAGATAAATCAAATTCCTGAATTTAGTTATGGCTTTTATTTTAAGTGAGCACTCCAAGATTTTCAGTGGCCTCGTCTGGCCACCCCTGGGGGCGCCACTGAGTTAACAATGATGGATTTTCACTGTTACTACTTTTGTCAGTCTTGTTATGCATTTATAACCTCAACTCACTCAAACCTGATTAGTAGTATTGTGTGTTAATCAAACATCTCATGTAAATAATAACCTTTAATTGTTGATCTTGATTAAAGGTGGCTGAAGAGTGATGATAGTAACATGAATAAAGGATGTAATTACCTGATACACATGATGTTTTGTGGCTAAAGGAGGTAACTTCATGACCTTGCAGTGGTAGTAGGTACGTTTAGCAGGGATAGCGATCTACAAAAAATAAAGATAAACAGAACACAGTTAGTCTTTGTCTTAATTTGGACTACTCGTATCAGAATTGTTTTTAATTTTGAATTGCTTCCCATTCATTCATCCAAATATTGAAATAATAAAGAGTGACAACTGTTATGTATCATTCCTTCTCTATCATCATCATAACTGTTTTTAATTATTCCTACATTGTTCACTGTGGCGTCGAAATAGTTGAGGTTGGTTATAGTCGTCCTGGGCATAAAGTTCAGCAGGTTGAGTTCCTTGGTGCCTCTTCGGGCCCCATGGTAAGCGATCTCATCTGTTAGTCCGTAGGCATAGATCACTTTAATGGCTTGAGTCTAAAAAAGAGATGAATGTTAGTGGTCAAATATGATACAATACAAAAGCGACGTATAGCATACCTATACTCCTGAGACCTGAACTTTTATTATTTATGCATTTTTAATTTCTCCCAGCTATTTGGGATCAGTAGGACCTGATACGTATAAAAAACTAAACGCTGTCAACAACAATAAAGTCCCAATGTCCTCAAATGAGACAACAGTAAAGTCCCAATGTCCTAAAACAGGACAATAATAAAGTCCCAATGTCCTCTAATGAGATGATAATAATGTCCCATTGTTCTCAAACAGGACGATTAAGCCCCACTGTCCTCAAACCATACGATAATAAAGTCCCAGTGTCCTCAAACAGGATGATAACAAAGTCTCAATATGCTCAAACAAGATGATAAGACAGTCCCAATGTCCTCAAATGAGATGATAATAAAGTCCCAATATCTTCAAACAGGACAATAATAAAGTCCCAGTGTCCTCAAACAAGACGATCATAATGTCCCAATGTCCTCAAACAAGACAACAATTAAGTTGCAATATCCTGAAATGAGATGACAAGAAAGTCACAATGTCCTCAAATGAGACAACAGTAAAGTCCCACTGTCCTAAAACAGGACGATAATAAAGTCCCAATGTCCTATAATGAGATGATAATAATGTCCCAATGTTCTCAAACAGGACGATAATAAAGTCCAAATGTTCTAAAACAGGACGAGTAAGCCCCACTGTCCTCAAACAATGCGATAAGAAAATCCCAGTGTCCTCAAACAAGACGATCATAATGTCCCAATGTCCTCAAACGAGACGACAGTAAATTCACAATGTCCTCAAACAAGACAACAATTAAGTTGCAATATCCTCAAATGAGACAATAATAAAGTCCCAATGTCCTCAAACGAGACAGTAGTCAAGTTGTAATATCCTCAAATGAGACGATAATAATTTCTTCAAACAGGACAATAATAAAGTCCCAGTGTCCTCAAACAAGACGATCATAATGTCCCAATGTCCTCAAACAAGACGATCATAATGTCTCAATGTCCTCAAACAAGACAACAATTAAGTTGCAATATCCTCAAATGAGACGATAATAAAGTCACAATATCTTCAAACAGGACAATAATAATGTCCCATTGTCCTCAAACGAGACAATAATTAAATCCCAATATCCTCAAATGAGACAATAACAATATCCAGATGTCCTCAAACAAAACGACAGTTGTGTCCCAATCTCTCAAACTGGACGATCATAAAGCCCCAATGTCCTCAAATGAGACAACAGTAAAGTCCTAATGTCCTCAAACCAGATGATAATGATAATCAAGTCCCAATGTCCTCAAATGAAACTGCAAACATTATTAAGTATAAATAAACAATTTTCAGCCATTAAATGTGATCAGGTTTTGGACTTTGTCCACTTTTGCGTCAGGATCGGCTGCAGGCTGACTTGGCAGAGACGGCTGCCATCTTTCTTGTACATGGATTAGTGTTTTGTGCTCTTACTACCACCAGATGGGACAAAACGTTCTGATGTTGCATTTTACCATGCGCAACCACAAATGTCAACACATACAGCCAGGTGCAGCCATTATCAAACAGTATAGCATTTCAGGTACTCAGTGCAACAAAATCTTGTGTGCCTCCTTTTTGTTGCTATTGTCTTCATACATGAAAACACCCATTTCAGTGTGTGGTAAAGGAACATTCAGTTCTATAAATGACAACCTTCAACGGAGTTTACATAGATACAAGGAAGAAACTTGAGCTTTACTGAACATTGAAGATTTACATAAGCCATACAAAAGACTGGAGAATGAAAGGAATGAGCCACAACAGTGAAGAAAAGTCTGTGCTCCGTGGTGTGAAACAACAAACTAAGAGAGGCATAACAAGTCAGTGAGGGGTGCTGGCCTCCTAGAGGGGCTACCAGTTTTACAAACATGATTCATGAATCGATTTTTCTTTTAAGATGGTATAAGCTTCAACCAGTGTGACATCAACAAGGTGGACATTGTGAGGGCATTTCCAGTCTCTTCCAAATTAAAGATGATTAAACGGGATCACCACCTAAATGAAGAATTACAATATTTTGTTTCCATGGCCTTGGAAATTTCAGTCAATATTATTTTACCTTTCGCTCCTCTCTCTAAAAGCTAGAAGGAGCTGATCTATATTTTACCATTGTAGACACTGCCTGCGTGGTTCTGACTTGGTGCATGTCTATAGACCGATAATAGTCCTGCCATCTTGCGATGAACAGGAAACATGCAAGTCAACTTGCTTGATTAACCAACATTATGTGGTGGGCCACATATATTTTAAAAGGCAAGTTGCCGGCCGTTTAAAATCAGCTCGCAGGTCAGATCATAGGAACTCAAGCCAGACTTTGGACATTCCTGTTTTATAACCTAAGACATAAAAAATGAGTTTTAGCACTCTAGTTTTGGGATTTGGGAGAGACCTGTTCATGTGCACAAATATTTTGGGGCTATTATAGCCCATAGGAATAACATGAATGAATTTGAAAATGGCTGTAGTTCCCCTTTAAAACCAAATAATGGATAAATCACTGAATACTCACAATATTTTGTATCTGTAGTTGATATTTTACAGATGTAATATTGCTGCAGGTGCTTAACAGCTTTGCCTCTAATACCACACATGTCGAATATACCGTCAGATGTTGAGAGATAATATCTGAATGTCTTACAGTGATGTGGAAGTCTTTGTCATCACACGCCTGAATGGACCTCTTAACAGTCATGATGGTTTGACCGTCAGTCTCATTCAGAGAGAGGAGAGTGTAGCTCTGCTGCTCGTCCACCACAGGCATGGCGTTCCCTATGGCATGACGATCCTGACGGATGAAAAGAAAAAACTTTCAGGCACCCCATACAGAAATGTAATATATCAGAATCACAATCAGGAATACTTTATTGATCCCTGAGGAGAAACTGTGATACTTTACAAGTGCTCCAATTTAAAGAATAGAGAATTATAAGAAGTAAGAATAAGAGTGTGAAAGTGAAGTAAAATAAAATAAAATAAAATAAAAATTAAAAAAAATGGTCATTAAAATAAAAAATAAAAATATAATGTGCATTATGCTACATTTACACAAAGGCATACATGTTATGCATATGAATATTTATATACGTGACATGTATGGCAATAAATGTATTATATATATATATATGTTAAATTATCCATATTTTTACAGGCTAATTATGTATGTCAATATATGAAAGTGCTCCAATATCTCTGTTTTTAATTCACATGTGCATATAGGCTATTTCATGTATGGAGATTCAGTATATGCACATATATTACACATCTGTATGCCTATGGTGCAGAGAGCCTGCTGCTATGTTTGCTGTTGATAATGGAAAAATTAATCTCAAGACATTTTGCCTGTAATATTTCAAAGGCACGAGGCACAGAGGAGACATGAGACAAACTGCTGCACATGTCGTTGTTAATATCTTACTGAGAAGTAGATTCCACTGGATCCAACTCCCCCAATGACGATGTCTGATCCCTTCATGCCTCCGTTTGGACTAAAGCCAAAGCTCACCCAGCCTGTCGTGTTGACTGTCAGCTTGAGTGTGATGTTTCCTTGCAGGTTATCATAGCCCCACTTCAGGCAGACCAAGTCGTTCTGGTCCAGGCAGTCCATGAAGGGCAGGTTGGGGTCTAGCTCCCCTGCTGTCTTTTTCCAGACTGAGAACAGGCAGAGGAAAGAGAGCAAAGAGAGCATGACGCCTGTGTTGGAGATCTTCAAACTGAGCTCTCTGTCTGTGGATTCCGTTGCCATATACCCTCCCACCCTCCTGGGACACACCTGTGTTGCCAGATGCACTCAGGTGATACGAGCAGAAAATGCTCAGTCATCTCACATTTGCCCGTGTGGAACAAAAAAATCACTGTTGGTCACTTTGGCTGTGGCCTCAGAAACATTCAGATTTCAAAATCAGAAATTCCTTCAAAGCTTGTTCCCAGGGTTAAATCTGCAACTTCACCGTCTTTGATTCAAGTCTTTTAATGTACACTCATACCCTCTCTCTGTCTCTCTCAGAGAGCTGTGGTCATGCAGGCTGCAGTTGAACTTCACCTACTTTCAGTGTCCCCTCTCAGCCCCTCTCTCATTGATATCAACCCGTCCTGCCGGTTCTTTCACATTGGCAGACAAATAAGACCAGTCAGGTGTTTGATATATGAGGAGGTGACGAGGAGGGAGCAGGAATGAGAGCTGTACCTTTCATTTTGGCCTGGCTCGAGGTTGTCAATATACTGACTCTAACCAAAACTCTCGTTATCTCCTCAAATATCAAACACTTGTTCCAGCCAGGACAGTTTCATCACACAGGAATGTGAATAGTGTGGCCATTCTTTGAGTGTTGTATTCAGATACTCAGCATCAAAAGTCCCTGTTGAATTTTCTTCAGCAGTGCACTCATATTCTTATATTTACTGTATTTCTATATTATTATTATTTACAGTGCACACTTCAGCTGTCTGCCATTTAACACAAACACTTCAACTAATTTCCTACTTGCCAACAGACAGGCTAAATACTGACTGCTGTCCCTCCTTACGTACCAACTGACTCTTTGGAAACATTTACAGGGCACTTTACTGATCTATGGTGCTTCAGCTGACAGTTCAACTGCTGTCAGTGCTTATATACATCCTGAAACACTTCAAGACACTTAAAATCCTTTCAGTGCTTCAACTTCAACTGCATTAAGTGCATCAGCTTAAACCTCCCATTCAACATCTCAGATGCAAACAGTTCACATTTTAATCCATTTTAACCTGGTAACAACTTAAATTTTTTCAGAGGAGGTAAAGGCCAGTGGCGCCCCCAAGGAGGGGCCAGAGGGGGCCATGGCCTCCTAATACAACTACTGCCCCCCTGGCCAAATTAGTTGGAGGCTGACAACACTGTCTTTAAGAGGCTGTGGTACGCTCATTGGTACCAATCATGTTGGCATGGCTTGTTAAGAAGGGGGATAAAAAACACTCCGAAATTGGGATACATTTTGGCAAGAAAACGACTGACGTAGCCATTTTTAAAGGGGTCCCTTGAACTCTCACCCCAAGATATCTGAATGAAAATGGGTACTGCTGGTATCCACAAGTCTCCCCTAAACTTGAAAAGTCTTGTTTCCAGAAATGTTTCTTCCTTATAATCAATGTACTCATTGAAATTAAAACTCTATATTTGTCTTTTTAAGGAAAAGGACAACCAGCCTATTTAAATGGCCTAATGTAAAATACATTTTTTAACACATTGAAACAGGATTGTTGTGGAACTCAAACTGTTAACTATATCAGTACTAGTCTATGTTCATTAGATGATTTGTAATATTAACTCCATCCATCCATTTTCATCCTCTTATCCAGGGCCGGGTTGTGGGGGCAGCAGGCCAAGCAAAGCAACCCAGACGTCCCTCTCCCCAGCAACGCTTTCCAGCTCCTCCTGGGGGACCCTAAGGTGTTTCCAGGCCGGATGAGATATGTAATCCCTTTAGTGTGTTCTGGGTCTACCCTGGGGCCTCCTACCAGTGGGACATGCCCAGGGACTCCAAACCAAAGTGTATCAGTATGCAGTTATCTAATTCTACTGACATAGTTCTCAACTAGCCTTTATACTTCAACTTTCATTCATTTTCCGTAACTGCTTATCCTGTTAGGGTCATGGGGGGGCTGGAGCCTATCCCAGCTGACACTAGGCGAAAGGCGGGGTACACCCTGGACAGGTCGCCAGACTATCACAGGGCTGACACATAGAGACAGACAACCATTCACACTCACATTCACACGTACGACCAGTTTAGAATCACCAGTGAACCTGCATGTCTTTGGACTGTGGGAGGAAACCGGAGTATCCATAGACAACCCATGCTGAGACAGGCTGAACAGAGGGGTTCCCCCACCCTGGGTTAAAACCAGGAACCCTCTTGCCCTCTTGCTGTGAGGCAATCCAGAGGCACACATTGTACTCTTTTATCTGGGCTAAATAAACTTAAAAAAACCCCTGTTGGATCAGCTGGAAAATTCTTTGTCACAAAACTATAGGGCTGTTTTTCCCGAGGTCATGAAGAGCTTACTTTTTGAGGGGATGTTTGAGTTCTTGATCTGTCCTTGGACAGATAATTGAGAGCCAGACCTCTAATTCATGATAGGCTATCCGCACTTACATTTTGACAAGGCAGAATCAGAATTAAAGATTCCTCCTAATCAAATTTCAGTAGATGCATGTTAGTGTAAGCGTCCTATCCTGCCCACAAGGGGAGGCCAATCAATAAAGGCCCCTGCTTGTGAGGTAATAGCACACAGACTCCAGCAGAGGCCGACTCCAGCATTAGAAATGAGTCCAGGGTCACTCCCTTTCAGCCGTTGAGCCAGCTGTGAGCTGTCAACAACGTTAAACAGTAAACACACTACAAGATTAGAATAATACCCCGGAACTTTGACCATTGCTGGAGGCCAGAAGGAAACCAGCAGAGCCTGATGAAGTCGGAACTTTTGACCTTTATTTTGGAAAATAGCCCACCAAGAAAATAAAACAAATTTAAAGGACACATTAGGAAGGCTGTTATTGTTTTACTGGGCACATATTGGCAATGTGACTGACGCTTTTATTATTGCTGCTGTTGTTGTTATTGATTTTTGCCGTTTTTTAAAGGCTGTAAAATGTCTTTAAGTGGTTTATGAATGATTATTATTAACATTAAATTTTATTTTTGTGATTTAAATATTTGTCTGTTTTAATGTATGTTATTTATGCATTTGTTTTTCTTCCTTACATTTACTTTAAGTGAGCTGAACTGTATTTTGTACTTTAGTCTAGTCATGTCTTGGAGGGCCATTTCGGACCGAGACTACCTTTCCGGTTTCCCTCCGCAGCTCAGGTCACTCCCTCCGTACTGACAGCAGCTCTACGCGGTTCAAACTTGCAGCCACACTGAACCAACTCGTCCATTCCTGCCGTCTGTTCCCAGGTTTTTGACTTTTTAAGTGACAAAGTGTTTTTAGTAATGTGTTAAAGTGTGCGGAGCGGCGAGAGGACTTTACCGTTTTGTGTTTAGTTGAAAAGCAGCGGGGGGAAATGTCCAGCTGAGGACTGGAAATCCTGAAAAACGCAGGGCCTGTTTCTGTAATGATTGATCAATGCTTCGACAATGGCGCTAAAGGTAAGTCTCACAACTTTTCTGCGCTGTTTTAGCGTCACCTCGGGTGTATTGTTTCCTCCAGTTTCTCCTGACAGCTGTGTTTTAACGGATAATGCGGGCTGTGGACTTACAGGAGCTCACACACTGTTGTAGTTTCTCGCTTTAGGTTTACACTTCACTCGATAAGCTTCATATTCAGAGCCATAAACATTGTTAATACTCCGGTTATGAAGCGTGTAATGGACGCTTAGTACACATTTGTATGCAGTTAATGTGACACGAATGTTTTTGCTATACATGGAAAATGTGCCTCATTAAGAAAGTGTCTTGTGACATTTTACTACCTTTCCAGTGCGGGTCATTTTTGCCTCTGTGGAATGCTGGGAAATGTAGTCTTTACTGTGTGGGTGGCTTATTGACTTTATAAATATGGCGTCGTTTATTCAGTACATAATGTGAGTAAAAACAGAGTCATTATTGTCAATGCTCACGATAGACTACAGTGTTTAACCACCAGGAGTACAGTTAGGGACTGTTCTTTATTTATTAGAGCATCATGGGAGGGATGTGGCTGAGGTGTCACTTATTTATTTTGGACCCTACTTTGAAAACATTTTTCCGTTATCCTCCCCAAGCAACTGGCAAAAAATGTATGAGTCTCCCTCCACCAAAAATTAGTTATTAGATTTGTGCAACTCACCCTAAAGTTAAAAGTTGAAAACAAAATCCTGGAGTCGAAAAAGCCGCAGTTTCTCGGTTTATTTTAGCCAAATTTTAATGTAGAATTAAGTTAATTTGATTAAATACCACTGCTATGAGCTCAGATTTGGTTACTTTTCTTTTCTGATGGAAGCCTTCGTCGCACATGATGTGGCAAAGGACCATCAGAAATTTAAAAATCCAGCACTAATTTCTGTTTTTACAGTCTCTGGGTATGATAAATGCTATAATCTGGACAATTTTTAAAGAAAACATGCCTTCCAACCCCACCCAGGATGGATGTGGAAGGCATGTTTTCTTTAAAAATCCCTGGTAAAACAAATACAAAATACAGCCATTTCAATTTTTACACAGCTCCCCTTAGCCAAAATAAAAAACATCAGTCCTGCCTAGTGCTTAGAAAATTATTCGACATGCCTCCTCCTTTTGCACCACCTTCTACCCCCTTATAAGTAATGAACAGTCCCTTAGTTTAAGTATTATAAAAGCAATAACTTGAGTTGCTGTTTTAATAGTGTTAGCTGCCTATGAGTATACATTTTGTATTGGGGAATAGGTGGTTGTATTCAAGGCTTATTTTGATTACAGTTTTATATGTGTTGTTCCAGATTCCCACCAATTTAAGTTAAATATCAATTCCAGACTATATAAATTAAAAAAGAAAATAAGAGTCTAGTATCCAGAATCTAAATATGCAAACAGGGCTGCAGCTAATTAGATTCATTATTGATTAATCAGTAGGTGGTATAGCCTGTAAAATGTCAAAGAAGTGTGAAAGTATTCATCATAATTGAGGTCTTCAGATCACTTGTTTTGCCTAGATAACAGTCCAAACTCAAAGACTCTTCACTTGCAGTCATAAATTACAAAGTAAAGCACCAGAATTCTCATGTTAAGAAGCCAGAACCAGCAGATGGCTGAGATATTGCTTGAAAAATGACTGAAACAATTAATCAGTCATCAAAACTAGTTGGTGTTAAATGTTCTTTTAGTCAACTAATCGCTTAACTAACTCATGGTTGCAGCTCTTTATGCAAATCATTACAAAAGTTCTCTGTCTCACACAAGAGGTCTCCTGCAAGTGCACAGGAGGTTGTATGTTTCTACATCACAGTTGTTAAAGTTGTATATTAGACCATGATTGGCTTAAAGGCTTGTAGTGATTTCACAAAATTACTTGTTAGAATATGTCTTAAAGTCACATTTAAGGTGAGCACAGAGAAACTTCCTCCCATCTGCAGATGAGTGTGATAATGTCAGACTGTCACAGATCAAACATCCTGCTTAAGAAACAATATTTAAAACACATTTTTGATCTGGGTGAAACTCTAAATTTCAATAATGAATGTACAAATCACGTCATGCCATTAACCCAGGAAGGTCCGGAACAACCAGTTGAGGCTGAGGCAGACTTCAAAACGGAAAGAAACCGTATGTAAAAATAATAAGTGAGGCTGTGGCCAGAAACGTTCATAACTCTTTCTCTTATGTAGTTCCTGTTTGAAAACATCATCCAGCTTCCTTGACTCCTGGGAGGCTGCAGGCTATCATGAAAATACATCTTTGTCCAGCCAAGAGCAAATAGCCTTGAATGCCAACTTGTTGGTTAATGAGCAAGTTAAACAGATAGTCTTGTTAACACATGGCAGGCTGACTACTTAGTGAAGCGAAGACCTGACAATCCAAGTGAGTCTGAATAGTCAAATTTATGAAAATAAATGAGTGGGGAGAACTAAAAATCAGCCATGTGTGAAAAGCAAAGTCATATGTACAATAGTTTTTACACTGTTGCGTCTCACTGGCACATGCATGTGTTGGTGTGTGTGTGTCTCTGGGGCCAAGGGGGAGGGCAGATTATTAGATGTGGGTCAGTGTGAGGAGAACTGCAGGCCCCTGTATTAAACTGAACCAGGTAACGTTATGATTCTGGCCTTGTTTTTGGTTGATACTTGTGAGTAGTTAAGAGTCAGCAAAACATGCCTAGAAGAACTAGTTTGGCCTGTTGTACTGCGCCCTAATTTAACTCCACGAGAGGTAAAATCCTGAGGGTGATATTGGGTGTGTATGTGCACATAGACGTGCAAATATATGTTGACATGCTGTCTCCATAAAAGTGTTGAACAAATATGCAGTAAGCCTTGTGTGTGTGGCTTTTTTTTCTTTATGGTGTAGGCACAAGTTTTATATGACTTCACCGCTGAGGCTGGAAACAACGAGTTGACGGTGAAAGAAGGCGAGACACTTACCATCACCAATCAGGTGAGTTTATACCAGCTCTCCTCCACCTTCCATCTGGCCATGTACCCTCTCTATGCAGTGGACACTGGGTGCAGGATCTCACTGCCTTCTCTGCTGCAGTTTTAGTTGTCTGTTTTATTTTTATTCAGCTTGTTTGCATGAGGTTTAAATGCCTGTGGTTTTGTTGACGGTTCCTATTTTGTGTAGTTTGATTTATCTGATCATTGATAGTGAGTTTGGACATAATGCTCATCACCACTGACACTGAAAAAGGAAAAAAGACTGGTAAAAGTAACGTTTTAAGTGGATGTATTTACTGCCTATAATTTCATATTAGTCAGCTATAATGTACCACTTCTGTAACTTACTATTGTAACCGACAGTCCTACAAAAGGCCCGACTCACATGATCTCAGGTTGTATATAAATGAAGCCTGTCATAAACTCGTACAGAGGAAGGAAAACAGTGAGAGAGCACACATGATGTCATTACAGCCAGTCGCCAACAGTTCAAAGGTCACTCACTGTGTGCTGACCTACATAGTTTTCTAATCAAAGTCGGTCCTAAGCCAATCAGGACCTACTGTATCAGGAAAACAGACTCTTTTTCTTCTCTAAGTAAACTGACTGCGGAGGAATTTGTCCTGGGAGCTTTCAGCATGTTTACAGATACTCGCGTCTCCTGGTTATTGTCAGCTAAATAAAATGTAAATGTGAAACTTGGTGTCCTTAACTGCAGACGTGAATTAAGAGGAGCACAGTTAAAGCAACACGGCACTATTTTTCTTGAGAAAAGTGCATGTAGGCTACATGTCAAATACTTCATAAAGTATCTGTGAGTATTGCTGTGGCAGCAGCACAATGGGATCAAAGGGAACATTCATAACTCTTAGCAATGTGTCCTTGCATCAAATTGAAAAAGATCCGTGTGACTTAAACTGAAAATTATGGGTTTCTGTCATTTTTTGGCATCAAAACCTTTTTATTTTTACTGTTCACTTTTCATTAGAGCTGCAACAATTAAAGGTCCAGTGTGAAGGATTTATTGAACTTCAGGAGTGGCCAACACAAAAACACCAATGACCCTATCTAGAGCCGGTTTCTGGTTTGTCTGTTATGGGCTACTGTAGAAACAAAATGGCGGACTGCGTAGAAGAGGACCCGCTTCGTATGTCAATATAAAAGGCTCATTCAAAAGTAACAAAAACACAGTGATTTGTAGTTTCAGGTGATTATAAATGAATGAAAACATAATTAAGACTGGTATATTCAGTTTCTGCCAATCTATATTTTTTGTATTTTATATTGCTTGTTTTAGAGCTGTGTATTTTTTATTTTGTATTTTTGTATTTTCTATGTTGTTTGTCTGTAACTTATGTTTATGCCTTTCTTGGCCAGGACACACACATGGACCTTTAACCTGTTAATCAGTTAGTTGTCAAATTAGTTAGTTTAGTTGTTAAATTAATCGCCAACTCATGTGTATAATTTGTGTATTTATTTTTTTTCTTTTGTTAAATCTAATTCCAGTTTCTTAAATGTGAATATTTTCTGGTTTCTTTATTCCTCTATGACAGTAAAGCAAATATCTTTGGATTGTGAACAAAACAAGACATTTGAGGACGTTATCTTGGGGTCTAGGACACACTGACTGACATTTTTTTACCATTTTCTGATGTTTTATCAAGCAAAGAACTAACCGATTAATCAACAAAATAATTGACAGATTAGTCAACAATAAAAATAATCATTAGTTGCAGCTGTACTTGCTATCATACAAATGCTTTAAAATGTCTAGGCTGCGGCATTGTTCAAAAATACTGTAGAAACAAGAGGAGGTATCTGATTATGGAGAAGCTAGTAGTAAGTGATCAGGTTACTGCAATGCATTTAAAAACATTCTCTGATTTCCTTTCCATGTGACTTTTCCCAGTGGCCTTGTCCTTCGTGTGCATGTGATGCAGACACCTACTCTCTGCTGGTCTGAGCCAGTCCTGGTCTTCATGCTAACATACTGTTTTCTGCGTCTCACTTTATTTCAGAATATCGGAGGCGGCTGGATTGAAGCTCAGAATTCCAGAGGGGAGATTGGACTGGTGCCAGAAGACTACATCGAGGTAAGAAAGATAGTCATGTCGTGTGTGATGGTGGTTTCATGCCAGAAGCTTAAGCTGCAGAACCTCCTGCTATCATGCTTTAAGGTCAAGATGCACAATATGTGCTAACTATATCAAAGTACAACCAGATATTTTATATTTTAACCTCTCTGTGAGTTACAGCTTTGTCATTGTAGTCAAGGATATGTTTCTGCAGACTGCAGACTGTGCTGCTGTCTCTTGCCTGAAACTTAAATCACAACAGGATGTGCCTCCTTCAGGGTTTTGCTGATTAGGGTGTTTGTGCGTGTGTGTGTGTGTCCAGTAACTCTGATCTCATCATGGGGATATGATTCACTCGGAAGACATCCACAAAGAGACACAGCAAGAGTTTGATTAAAAGTCTGTTTAACAGTTTAGCCTCACACTAAACAACCCTCAGTGCAGCATCTGACAATACAGCGTCTGTGTGTACGAGAGCGATTGAAATTATCTGTTAGCTTTGCTCAGAAAACAAGCTCAAGTGGATGCGTGTGTTTGTCTGACCTTAAGTTACCTCTCCAGCTGCCCCTAGACTGTTATGGATTTGTTTCCAAATCATAAAAACCCACTGATGACACTGGCACTTGTTGCTTATGCAACATCTAATGAAAACCATAAGGACACAGCCTGTTTCTCAAGCAACTGCTTTCTATTTGTGTGCACCCTACTGGTAAAAATAAGATTGCAAAAACAAAAGGATGATGAGCTAAATAAATGGCCAGAAGAATGAAAGGGATGGGTCGGATCTTTTGAAGTGGGGTTGTATGTTGTACTTATCCATAGTCAGTGTGTTGCATACAATAGATGTCAGTTGGCACGCCCCCAGTTTGGAGAAGCAGGCAGGAGCATTTCCACAGAAGCTGAACAATGCACTGCTGTGGACATGAGTCCCACCTAAAATTCTAGGAAAGGTTAAGTACACTATATTAGAATATTTTCACTGCTTTACCTTGATAGATCTGCTCTGAAGGGAAAGTTGTTAACAGCCTCAGTTCCCCATCTATGCTCTGATCAAAGCCACCAGACTCCATTGCCAAAAACAGTAATTTAAGCTTGCAGAAAACAGGAACTGCTGGTTTACAGCTGCGGCAATTGGTTAGTTTGTTTGTGTTATTGTGTGACTTTTATGAATCTGAATTCTCATTTTAAAACACCAAAGTCACACAATTACACAAACAAACTAACTGATCGAGGCAGCTGTAGACCAGTAGCTCTTTTGTTTATTGATGTTAAATTACTGTTTTTCTCAATGGAGTCTGGCTTTAAAGAGAGTGGTGTAACATCTTCAGCTCCGTGTCATAAATTGCTGGGTGACAGCAAGGTAAAGCGATGAAATATTCTGAATATAGTGTACACTTAACTGATATTGATTTTGCTAGGTGGTTGCTAGGTGGTTATTTTGCTGCTGCCGTCCACAGCAGGACATTGCTTAGCTTCTGTGTGGGTGCTCCTCCCTGCTTCTCCAAACTGGGGTCAAGCCAACGAAAATCTACTGTAGGTAATACACTGACTATGGATAAATACCCTATGCAGCTCCACTTAAAAGATTCAAACTATCCTTTTAAGGTTGGTGTCTTCATATTGACAAGTGGTAAAGCAAATTTTAATGTGCAAACCCAAGTATCACCTGCCAGTGCTATCCCAGTTTGCAAAGACAGGGAATGCCAAGGAGACCTGATCACATTACCACAGAAGAATGTACCTTTAAAAGTCATTAAAGTCACAGTGGAATATCTGGATTTGTTCTCCTAATGGGACTGTTTTCTGTCTCTCCCTCTGTCTTTTATCTTTTCACCTGTAGTTCAGTAAGTCGTTTCCCGCATTTCCGGCAGCAGCACCTGCTCCAAGTGTGGGAAATGTTGCAGCTCCAGACTTGTCCATCTTTGATTCCTTTGCTCCCACAACAGCACCTGCACAAAACCAGGTAATGCACTCACCGAATGAATGTGTGGGTGTATTAAATTCATACTGGTGTCATATCAGATGCTTGTTTTTGTCTGTTTACTCTTCTTTAGTCAGAGTTGTAGATAACCATACAGTTGTAACTTCTCTAAAGTCAGTAGCCCAAACCAGTGCTGGGGAAGTAAGCGTAAACACCCACAACAATACCATGCACAGCACCCCTGCTGTGTTCCCAGAGTCTCACACAATAGTAAGTGTGATGGGGTGATTCTGAAGAAACAGCAGAAAGGAGAAGTAAGCGCTGACAGAGTTTTACTGACGTCTGTGCAGCCTGTGCGATCCCCAGAGATGCAGAAGTGAGAGCAGCTGCCGTAGAAGATACTCACCGCGGTCATGTCATTTATAACTGACACGGGCTTTAGCTCTAGTAAAATAGAACCAAGAGGAAATAAGTTCAGTGAAATCTTTTGTATCTAGCTGACAGGAAGTTCCACAAGTGTGAGCGTACTGCTGGATCAGTAAAAATTTGGGCACAGTAAGAGGTTGAGTCAAAGCAGGAAATGTGTCAGCCATCGAGCTCGCTTTCGCTCTCCCTCTCACCCACGCAAACACATCCATATCCAGCATCACTTTAACCCATCCCGTGCTAAGTGTTAACCTTCACTGCTGGCGCTTTGTGATGATGTCACCTTCTTTTCCCCTCAAGGTGGATGCTGGGGGCTTAAGTCCCCAGCCGGACACCCCTGATACCCCAGTTTCCCCATACCTTTCGTCCCCTGATGAGGTAACCGCCACTTAGGGCTGGTGGCTGAGGCTATTGGCATGAAACCAAGCCCACCACTGTCACCCATTCTCTGCCCCAAGCCCCACCCCCCCCCCACCCCCACTCCCTGACTGGTCTGCTTTGGCAAATCCCCACCTACTCCTACTGCCTGCAGACAGCATGATCTCACCCTTTCCGTGCACCTTGCACTACAGTTTATACACTCACACGTATCACCAATCGACTCCCACACTCTTTGTATCGATTGTATGAATCAGTGAAACTTTAAAGTCATTGTATCCCACATATGATTCACCAATCACACGTATGAATCATCACACAAGAACACAAACATTTATTCCATGATGATCAGAATCTCAAAAATAATCTCATAAAAATGCTTTCAATGCAGTTTTGACTGACTTGTATGAAATGCTATTTATTTATGTACAATAAATGTGCTGGTAAATCTGAGAAACACAGCTGCACTGTGCCTCACTGCACTGCTGTGTTCATACATCACTGGAGCATTTTTCTGTGAAACTACAACTTCATTTGCAGTACTTTCATGCATGTCTGTGTGCATTATGCAGTGTTTTTAAATAATTCTGCACTAGTTCTGTCTTCAGGCAGCTCCATACTTGGTTAGCAAGTGTTAAAGGAATACTTCACCCCCCAAATGACCATTAATATATCAATTACTCACCCCGTGTTATGTTGAATTTGTGAAGAAAACTTTTCTTGCATGCCTTGATTGTGAACAAAGAATCCACAAACTGAAAATTTGTGATGTATTGAAGTTATAGGGGTCCACGTATCACAACAGCAAAACTATATCAACACACCTGTTTACAAACTCTCACAACTCGTGCAGTATAATCCAAGTCTCATTCATCCAGTCTTATGTTCAGTTTTGCCAAACAGACAGCCCTCTCCAAAGGGCAACTGAACTGACGTGAAACTTATCCATGCACTCTTCAATGCCAGACTCCATTGAGAAAAATAGTAATTTTAGCCTGCAGAACACAGGAGCTGCTGGTCTACCGCTGCCTCACTTAGTTAGGTTGTTTATGTTATGGTGGGACTTTTGTGAACCCAAACTAACCCTTTAAAACACCAAAGTCACACACTAACACAAACTAACTAACTTATCAAGGCAGCAGTAGACCAGCAGCTCCCACATTCAGTGTGGTAAAATTACTGTTTTTGTCAATGGAGTCTGGCATTGAAGAGAGCATGTAGAGGTCTCCCTTTTAGTTCAGTTCCCCGTCAAAAAGGACTGTCTAATGGAAGTACTGAGCACATAATTGGAGAAATGAGACTGTAAGAGATGTGTTAGAGATGTGATGTAGTTTTGCTATTGTGAAACGAGGTTGCATTTTACTCCAATTCATCAGGACATTTTTGGATTCTTTGCTCACCATGGAGGCATGTGAGAAATGAGAAAGACATTTTCTTTATGAATTCAACACAACAAAAGGTGAGTAATTCATATACAAATGGTCATTTGGGGGGGGGGGGTGAAGTAGTCCTTTAAGCTAACTGCATCCTAGAAGAGGCACATATATTACACACGACTGCATGCCTATGCATACAAGTTTTAATAGTGGTCTGCACAGAATGTTTGCTTTGTGTGCATGGCATGTAGTTGCATTTTCAGCTCTGAGGTGTGTTAAAACACACTTTCAGCATTGTATGCAAGTTTTTTTTTTAATTTGCAGCATTTTGTATTAGTTTGATATTTGTGTTTGCAGCATGTGTTAACATTTACAAGTTGTTTATCTGAACAGGTTCCCTGTTAAAGGCCAGGTCTGCATCATGTGTTTGAAAAGCATATTGTTGTAATACTACTGTCAGCTTCTCATTAAACAGACTCCAAACTAGACCGGACTCTGTGTTCTCTCTCTTCTCTCCATACTCGATCTGTTATTCTTCCGTCCCTCACATTGCTTTGTCTCTTTCCAGGCCAGCAACGGTAATGATCCCTGGTCAGTGTGGAACGCAGACCCCTCGGGGGGCTCCAGCAACAACTGGGCATCCAATCCAGAGGGCACCCAGACTGGGAAGACTGCTGCTGACCCCTGGAGCTCCGTACCACAGGGCCACCCTCAGGCTTACCAGGGCCCAGGTAAGAACAGCTGTTGAGTTAGCAACCATGGTTGGCCCTAATTTTAGAAACACAACATGTGTCAGTACAGTAAAATCACCGCCTGTGATCTTGTATCATCACTGCTATTCAAAACCCCATGACAATTTAAACTGGGAAATAAAGACTATGCTGCATATGTCATCCTCAAGTGCTTCTGCTTTCTATTTAAGTTGTTATATTTGTTCACTGTCTAATGTTTGCCAGGATGGTTTAATGTTATTTGAATGTAAGGTTCCTGCAGTAGCAGACAAAATGATTCAGAAAATGTGGTGCCAAAAACAGAGATTACAGAGACTCTACATCATCTTATTGTGGTTGCAGGCATGGGAAGGTCACACAGGTGTTCTTAGCTCTTGGCACAGTGATCTTGCCAGACAGTTTAGCGTACTGTTTGCAGATAGTTTGCTTTTGTAACTGTGATTGTGGGAACAGGATAGAGCATATGTCTGCAGTTGATGGGGTTGTTCTGGAAAGCCAAGGCTTACTCTTGAGCCCTCTAGAGGTGTGAGCTTAACTCATCAAATAATCAAATCGTGATAATAAGCAAGTTCATGTACACGACACTGCAATTATGGAAGCAAATAAGAGACATGAGTATGTGAATTTTAACAGCCACTAAATACTTAGCAATGAAATATTTTATTTTGAAAATCATGTATTTAAATTTATCTTTTCTGAAATCATCTTTTTGAAATTCAAGTTTAAAATTTCCTGATTTGTAGTTTCAGAAGCTTTATTTGAAGATAGATTCAGTTTGCTCAGTCAGCCCAGCCTATCCTGTCCTGAATAGGTTGGATGCTGCTGTTTGAATTTTTTTTTTTTTCCTAATTGAATTTTTGGATCTGACTTCGACAAATTGAAATTGAGCAACCTGACTCATGTATTTATTTATTTTAATTTTGAAACTTTAAATTTGTGGATCTGAACATTGAAAAAATATGAACTCAAATTCAGCTTTTGAAATTGCAAATTAATACATTTCATTTATTAACCCTTTGAACTCTGCAATAGAAATGGTCTGCCAGTGCCTACATTGGTAATTTTGCTTGTTGTGATGTCACAACAATTTTCTACAACCTAAGCTAAAAGATTGTGTCAATCAATAAACCACAGTAATCGATAAAAATCTTGTGCCATTTATAAAAAAATACAAAAATTGGATATGACTATTCATTAGATTTTACAAAATAAACACATAAAACATATTTATCTAAATAATTTCTAAATTTGGAAACATAACACAAAATATGTCTCAACACTCCATGAGTTATGTGAATTATGTACATTATTTAATTTTTGAGATATGCTCATTTTTATGAGGAGAGAGCAAAGACATGATAAATTTATCACTCATTCCTCTGGCGTCGCAGCACATTTTTGCGTGGTTTTGCACCACATATTATGTAGCAAAATGATGTCATCTCAATGGCACAATGTGATGAGAAGCTTTAGCTTTCTGCTGCAAAAAAATGAATATAGTAGCTATTATGGTATTTATTTTAGACAGATTTATACAGGATTATGCAAACACTGACCTCCCGTGAACTTTATGGCAAAATACTGGCATAATTACAGCAAAATACCACATTTTACTGCATGTTAGGTAAGGTAAGGTAATGATATGATGATGCAAAAGACAGAAGCCTTAGCTTTCTGCTGCAAAAAGAATGAGTGCTCCAGCTATTATAGTATATTATATTCATTTTATAGAGATGAATTCAGAGCAAAAATTCAGATACATGGTTTTCAAAGTAAAATATTTTTAATGCTATGAATTTAGTGGTGTTTAAATTGCAATATTAAGTATTCATTGGCTGTTAAAATAAAAAAAAAAAACATGTCTGTTATTTTCTTACATATCCAACCCAGTTAGATTCTGTGTTGTACATTTGTAACGGCCCAGTCTGTTGTGAGGATCATCTCTCTGTTGAGATGCCTGTTCTGTAGAGCCAACTACATCCCACAACATTCAATGTTTTCGAACACCTCATGTATAAATGTTTGATTTTTTTTTGCCACTGTTCAGTTCTCCAGATGTGACCAAAGGTCTGTGTTTGAGAAGAGTAAGAATATCTGCAACTATGAGAAGTTTCTTGCTCATAAGTCAGAGGACGATTTAAGTATTTTGAAATGTGTTCAATGTTATGTTCATCAGGAAGGTTTAAAAAACCTATGTTTTACAGAGTGAAATATTGGCCAAAAAGTCCTTGCAAACTTCTCTTAAAATCAACTTCCTGTAGAGTACCAGAATGGGTTGAATATTTGCACAGTATAGGAAAGAATATTGTTTATACTCAGGACTGTTTCCTGGGACTCAGGGTAGAGTCATTCACTGTTTATTATTAGCATTTCATTGAGGTCTTTACAGATTTAGAGTGACTAACTCTCAGACGTGGTTCTGCTCAGTTGCCTCTCTATGGCCAGTCCTTCCACAGAGACGCTCCAGCATGTGGACAGGACAATCAAGCCATGACTCTGTTTTTGCCAGGCTATGGAAAAGTTAGCCTCACTCATGACTCAGACGGACAAATTACTTGACCTGTTTTTTAAATTCCCCAGTTGTTATTTTAGAAAGAGAACTGGGGGAATAAATGGCAAGGAGAAGAATTAACAAACTTTTCCTTTCTTTCTTTCTCGTCAAAGACATCTACCCGTATCCTTACCTTATCGATTACACAGGTATCCCGTGCATCGCCTGGTGGAAGCTTTTTTCCTAATTTTTGTGTGTGTGGATTGGCAACAAGTGCTCGTGAGGAAATAGTTTTAGGAAATTATTTAGTCTTCAAAGCATGTGTGTGAGGCTTTTGATTTGTATTTTGATATTAACACTGTATTAAATTTATTTTGTGACTGATACATGAAATGTATCTGTCAAGTCTGTGTGAAAACTTTTGACACCTTTCAGACTTTTGTTTTGATCATGTGTTTCACAATGTGTCACAGTCACAGCTTATCTGCCCGAAAAGAACGCTGAGAGTAAAAACGAAAGACTGAATGAAGTTCACAAGAGGAGGTTTAAAGATTTGAGGCTGGTTGGGCTGATTACAGCTCTGTTAAGCTAGGCTAGTACTCTTTTAGCAGGACTGTTAGTTTAGCTGTTGTTCATTTTTGGTTTAAAAAAACTGAATTATTGAGATGTTTAATCATCAAAATATTGATTCTTCAGTTACAGGAAACGGGTAGAAAAAGCAAGGGAAGAGGGGATTGGTTGTCACACTTTACATTTGAACACCTCAAAAACTGTATCCTTAATAGACTCCCTTTCAAGGTATAACAGAAGCCTGCCAAAGTTTGTGTCAAAACAGCTACCGTAAATTGTATAGTATCAAATCCCTTAACTAAGTTTTGATCAGATATGTAGGTGTTGCATTTTGGCTTTGCAGGGTAGATGTGCTGAAGCAATGCACTTAAAATTTCCTAACGTGTGTGGGAGAATATTTGGTCTAACAGGTCTGCCCAGCAGCACCAGTGTCTTAATCACACTCATGTCTTTTTGCTTTACAGCCTGTACACTGCATCTGTGTGCTCTGAGCCTAATGTTAGAGTGCATGACTGTCACAAAAATCACACTATGCAAATTATGTCAGGCTATTATTTTTAGCTGCATTTAGGGACCGAAATTGAGAAATGTTTCTAATTGAGAATCAGTTTGAAGTTGACTGCACCACCATTAATGCTGTGTTTTCATAGGAAACTTGAGTTATGGCAGAAAGGAAATGTCATTTAAAACCCGCCAACACATTTAACCAAACATCATTTGTTCCAAACAAGGGTGGCTGTTGTGTGCATGCATACACATTTGTTTTTGATGCATGTCAATAAATTACAGAAATGCAGTGTTTCCGATAGTTTATAGGTGAGTGCTGTGTGCCCTCAAGCAAGTGCAACTGCATTTGTTACCTCTGAAAAAACCTCTTTCTAAGCTAATGTTGACCACAGAGTTCGGCGTGGCAGTTTATTTTTCTACTCATAATAATAGAATAAAGACACCCTAATCACATTACAGTATTCCATCTCGACTAGACAATGTTAATCAGACTGATGCTTTAATGTGTAGTTGTCTCTCAGTCCAACACAACAGCGGTCAATACTGGAAACAGTTTAGAATTGGTTTAATAAACAGAATTGATAAAGCCCTTTTAATGTCCATCTCTACTAGAGGTTAATCAATATGACAGAGCAGAAGCTGCTGTTTGTATCAGCTAATCTTACCCAGCAGCTTTACATTTCGACTCACATTCTCAGACATTTTCACACGTTGCTGAACTCGGAGTATGTACTCTCTGTGCCTGTGATTTTAAACGCCACCATGCGTGCATGTATCTGCCCTCAGGAGCGGAGGATGACGAGTGGGACGATGAGTGGGATGACATGAAGTCCACCACAGGTTACGCCGAGTCAGAAGTTGGAGAAAGTGGAGCAATACAGAGAGGAGGAGCTCATGCATCTTCTATGAAAATCTCCCTCAACAAGTGAGACTCAAAAGTGTTCTGCTGCTCAAAGACAGTGATCAGGACCATCGCTTATCAAACGTCTCTTTTTTAAACAGGTTCCCTGGGTTCTCCAAGTCTGGTCCAGAGCTCTACCTCCTATGCAAGCAGCTTGCTAAAGGCAAAGAGAAGCTGCCAATCTATGTAGGTTATCTTTAAATGTCTACACAGATTATCATCAGATGTCTTAAGTTGTTGTATCAGTGGTAAATAAATAGTAAACACAATATGCTGTATCATAAGACTAGAAACACAAGAGACAGTAGATTATTGCAGTAATAGATGTTATACTTTCTACAATATATTTACTAGTATCACAGCTTGATGTCCTTCTTTTGGCCAGTGTGAAGCTATGTTTGTATTCAGTAAAATCTAGAACAGCAGGTTTCTGAACCTTATGTTTTATGCTCAGATTGGAGAAGTTGGTCCAGTGTGGTTTTACCCAGAAACACAGCTGGACTGTGTGGTGGCCGATCCCAAGAAAGGCTCAAAGATGTACGGCCTCAAGAGCTACATCGAGTACCAAATCACACCCAACGTAAGTATCATCATCATTCTCTTGTCATATTAAAAAAAATAAAACAATAAGTGTTTGCCTCAAGTTTGTATGTGTCTATAACTTTGTTATTGGTTTGCAGACCACAAACCGAGCAGTCAATCACAGATACAAGCACTTTGATTGGCTGTATGAGAGGCTGCTAGAAAAGTTTGGGTCAGCCATCCCCATCCCCTCTTTACCAGACAAGCAGGTGACAGGTAAGCGCTCGACTCTGAGACCAAGACACAAAAAAAGATAAACATGGCTGACAACATGAAAATCATTTCTGTGCATCCTTCTCTCTGTTACAGGGAGATTTGAAGAAGAGTTTATTAAAATGCGTATGGAGCGGTTGCAGGGCTGGATGACCAGGATGTGCAGGCACCCCGTTGTTTCCAGCAGCGAAGTATTCCAAATTTTCCTCAACCACAAAGATGAGAAGGTGTGCTATTCCTCCTCCACTTCTTCTCCTCTCTCCCCTCCTTAATGAAGGATTAAAAGGTCCTGATTTTTTATTGCTTAATTAAAATGAGCGTTTCATTGGTACAGGACTGGAAGATGGGGAAGAGAAAAGCAGAGAAGGACGAGACAGTGGGAGTGATGATCTTCTCCACAATAGAGCCTGAAGCTCCGGATCTGGATGTTGTGGAAGTGTGAGTTTAATCAGACTTTACTCTAAATTGCTACAAGTAAAGTAAAGTTACACAGGTGAATGTGCGTAATTCCAAGTACAGGTCTGCTGTAGCAAGTGAAATATTTCTATACCAAGTAATATCTCTGATGGTATTTCAGTGATTCTAACAGAGTTAGGCCCTGATCAGACAGAGCGCTTTTTGCAGTGATGTGACAACTGCATAAAAACGTGGCAGAGGGCACTTAGTCTTGCCCTAATGGAGGGGGAGATGCTGTTCCCAAATAGTATGTTGGTTACACTGAAATGGAGATCCGAGTGGGTACATGAGGAAAAGTCATAGGGAGCACCACCAGCTGGTTCAAGAGCTTTGCTTGGATGATGGTCAGTTGGAGGCATATGTTTGGATAAGTTGGGAACAGTGTGAAAAATCTGCTGTCAGTTGTTGGCCTTTTAACGGTTGGTAAAACATTAGAAAGTAGTTTAGGTGAGGGTTTGATCAGATATGTCTTGCAGCTTGCCCAAGTCGACGATGAAAGTGCGCTAATGTGAGCTTCCTCTACATGTCATCGCCACCACAGAGGGCCGACCTCTCAGTTTATCAGTTCATTCAATGGGGAAAAACACCAATATCAGTGCTTTTTTTGCTCTGAGTTGAAGTTTTTTCAAATGGAGACGTTTAGGGTGCTCCTGCAAACACACGAGGCGCATGGAGCAGATAACCACGAGCTGCTCCGCAAGACAAAAGCAGCCAGTGAAATGCTTCACTGTCATAGAAAACCACTTAGAGCTGCCCCAGGCTGCTACAACGTGCTTTGGCTAATCTGGGCCTTAGTTTTTTATTTGTCGTGCTGTTTGGGAGACACAAACTCTCAGTTAGCCACTGTAGCAGCTCAAATTCAGCTAAAGCAAACCCCAACACCTGGAGTCTGATCTCAGACCTCCCCTACTGCCCACCGGCCAGATCAGCAACTTTCTGTTGTGGGTTAGACCAGCCCACTGAGACCCCCGGGTCTTCAGAGCTGCCGTCCGCTTTCCTCCCAGTGAAGCCACAAATAAATGAATGTATGGAAAACACTGTATTTACATTTCATCTCTAGCTACACTCAGAACTGTGTTTGAGCACTGGATTTTCTCTCAGTGCTCACAGAGCTGACTTGCTGAATTGGACAGAAAGTGTATTGGATTAAATATACAGACTCCACCTTTAATTCTGTGGCTGACCGTACGTGCACTTGATTATGGTTTACTTTATATAAAATGTGTCCCGCGTCCACAGGGAGCAGAAATGTGAGCAGTTCAGCAGGTTCACCAAAGCCATGGATGACGGGGTGAAGGAGATCCTCACAGTGGGCCACGAGCACTGGAAGAGATGTACAGGCCGTACGTACACACTGAATAAATGTTTTCCCACACACACACAGGCCACACCTTCACTGCGTGCTGTAATGACTGTTTATATTGAAGAATGATTCATTGTGTATTATGTCAACTCAAGACAAAATCATTCACACAGTGAGTGTGTATTCATGTCTCATTTCTCCCCCTCCACAGCTTTGCCTAAAGAGTACCAGAGAATCGGCAAAGCTTTCCAAAACCTCTCCTCTGTCTTCACCAGCAGTGGATACCAAGGTACAGCAACACAAATATGACGTTAAATGTTATTTTGAGTGACGCCTTCAAACCTTCACCACGTGTAATCATCGTAATAGTAGTAGCAGAAGTAGATGCAATTTACTCTGCGGTCATTCATTACATGTAAGTCTTGTTTTGAAACAAATTGGCACATACTTTTAAGAAACATGGTGATGACATTTTAACGGCGTCTCTGCTGCAGGCGAGTCAACCCTGACTGATGCCATGACAGCAGCAGGCAAGACGTATGAGGAGATAGCTCAGATGGTGGCAGAGCAGGTAGGTGCTACTGTGTAGAAATCTTAAGGGTTTCCTTCACGTGTCTTTTTTTTTTGCACCCAAACTTTTACTGTTAATGCCATGTTGGATATACTGCACTTGTTTTCCTTCATGAACAAGGCAGTTGAGTAGCCCAAAATTTGCAGGGAGTTGCAGAGTGTCGGAGATATTGACTGTAGAAATGTCTGCGTTAACGCATCACTGCTCAGAAAGAATGTGCATCTGCTAGCTCAGCTGGGGAGGTCATCATTAATGTTTACAGCTGTCACAAGCACAAGCCTCTTGTCCATTAGTGTATGCATGTTACCTTCCGCATGGTAATACGGTTGGTGGGTGTGGTTAGGTTGAAAGAAAATAGTTCCTGCATGAAACATAGACTGTTAGTATAGATGGACAACATGACAGCTCCCCCAATTGAAACCAAAACATCTCCATTGCCCCCCTGGTGGCTGGCTGCATTATAGGTCATAAACCCCGCCCCCTTCATGTTTGCAGATGGGATTGCAGATTGCTGTTGAGTTTTTAAATGTACTTTAGGGTTCTTTGAGCACCACAAGCCGAGTGCCATTTAGTTCCATTATAATCAAGTGAAAGGAGACATCTCTGCAGCTGATATCTCCAACACTCTGCAACTCACACCAAAACAATCTAGACTGATAAACAGCATTACCGGTAAAAGGACATATATGTAAAGGTCTTTGTATCCTCAAAAGTCTCTGAGTTTATTTTAGACCCCTTTATCAGCAGCATTGCTGCAGCACTCTCAATTCTCATAATATCTCACAATGTCCATGAACATTTCCTGCTTAGAGTCAGTGTTTACATCCTAGTTGTGGCGTTTTACTGACACCTTTAACCCAGCGTCCTGTTCATGAAGTCTATATTTGTAAAGGAGGAAGCCACGGGCAAAATAATCTCTAGTATTTCCTAAAACTTGTTTTGACCTTCAATTTGTGGCTTGTCTGATCACTCTATGTAGTCTGATTAGTGTGGTGTGTAATAAAATCAAATTTGGGCCTTTTTTGATGTCCCAGCAGCTTCCAGAGGGAGGATTCATCTGGTAAGCTTGTGATGTCCCAGACACTTTTTATCAGCACGACTGTAGTAATTGTTGGCTTTAGTTTAGCTATTAGAGTGCTGTGATAGTCTGGACATGGATTCATCAGAAGTGCAGGTGTTGAATTCCATATACATATAGCCAGATACTGCAGAATATGTAGAGATATCTGCTAATTATTATTGCCTGCTCAGCTGAATCTGTGGTCACTTGAGGAGAATCTGCACTATTATAAACTTCAATCCCACTTTTTTTAGGCTAGAGCCTTTTTATAGGCAGTTAGACTGTTGGGAAGTTACTCCTGTGACGTAATGTTTCCCTGTGTTCTTTCTTATCACTTCAAATCAGTGCGTTATTTCCTGTTTTTGACTTAAGGTTAACATTTATGTTTTTGTCCCTGTCCATCTATCTTCGCTTCCTCTACAGCCCAAGAAAGACCTCCACTTCGTCATGGAGACCAACAATGAATATAAAGGTCTTCTCGGATGCTTCCCAGACACCATTGGAGTCCATAAGGTACACTGGGAAATAATTACACAGAGGTTTATTAGAAAATAAATTTATGGGTTGTCTCATTTATACACCTTAAACTTAAGGTGTGAAGGTAGTTTCTTGAAAGGGTAACTGGTTCTGCAGCCCAAGCTGGTTACACCATGTGTTCTTAAAGTCCCCCTCCAGACATGTTAATGTTTTGTTTAACATGGTTTTACCCCTTGTCAAGTAAAATAAAACTCTGAGAAGGGGCTGGAAGCAGATCTAGTCTTTCTCCCTCAGTGAAAACCACTGTTTGCAGCAGGTTTCGCGCTTTGCTTTCTCAAGCACTTGAACAGCACTACAAGGGCTAAACCTGTGACTGGTTGACTGCTGACAGGGCAGTGTGCATCAAGATGGCTAGAGTTAGCGTTAACGCCCTGACACAGCCAAGCTATCGGTCAGTGTTAGGCCATCAGTGAGCATCTGTTGCCCTAGTAGCCCCAGGGGGTCCTGCGCCGGTGGCTGTTGTGGGCTTTTTTCAGCATTTTAAAGAGAAGTGAAAGTGAGGAAAGTAAACAAACAGCTGAAGTCAATAGGGAGTGAGGTCAAAACAAACTTCTTACATAAGGTAATGCAATGTTTTGCTTTAGCTGTTGACCTCTTTAGCAGAAATGTTTCGTGATGGTTTGTGTTAATTGCTCACTGGTGCAGAAAATATGTGCTCTGTTCTTTCAACACTGGATTGTGTTGTTAATGTGCTAACTGGCTAACTAGCGTCAAGACGGTCTTCCAGTTTCCCTTTTTGAATGATGAATAGAGACTACTGCTGTCTGTTGGTGTGGAAAGTAATTTCCTGTCACACGTGCGCAGAACATACGTGCTGGTTGTCTGTTGGCTGTTGCCATTGTGGTGTGTTCATGTGCAAATTTTTGGCTGAGACACAGGCAATGTGAGGCGACACAACAGTTGGCTTTTGTGGCTGCTAGTTCTTTGAAGTGGGTTTGGTGTATCTGGGCCTTAAGAGGAAACATGGGTGCATTCAGCCACATGTGTGTCTCAGTCAGACTCAGATAAGGAATCTGTTGTGCACCAAAATTGGCAACTAGAAGGCCTATCAGAATGTTAAGTGTAGTTAGCATCTTTTATTTGTTTACATTGTTTATTAGCTTGTAAGCTAACTGGCAGTGGCTAAGAATAGGTTATCTGACACCTCATCAGTGTTTGTGAAACATGCAAAAACATCTGCTATGATGGGGTTTTGGTAGATAGTAGAAAGACGCTCCTGGATCTTGTTTACATCTGAAAACTGCACACTTCACTGCACCATGTTTACTAACAAAACTTAAACTATGCTAATGCTTTCTCTACTCTCTGTACCAACAAGTCCGTCTGTGCTGGAGGGTTAGACATCTCCTGCTTCAGTAGAGGAACATGAAAACTCCTCTCTAGTGATAAACTTTGCACTGATACAAGTCAGTGACGTCAAGGACAGACATTTTAGGGGACATAAATAGAAAAAAAAACATGTTTTGGAGTGGAGGGGGACTTAAAATTTCTTCACTGTATTTGGATTCAAATGACCTAAATTACCTTTTGTCACTGAAGACTCTTGTGTTGTTGTTTGCTTGTTTTAAATTCCTGCAGGCCGCCATAGACAAGGTGAAGGAGGCTGACAAGCTGGTGGCCACCAGTAAAATTACCCCTCAGGACAAAGTCACCATGGCCAAACGAGTCAGCACCATGTCATACGCATTACAAGGTGACACGCTCACTCAGAATTATTAAAGCAGTGGAGTTTATCGTAACGTGATATCTGGTTCAAGCTGCTTCCCCCTTGTTATCTCCCACAGCTGAGATGAACCACTTCCATAGCAACCGTATCTATGACTACAACAGGGTCATGCAGTTGTACTTGGAAGAGCAAGTCAAGTTTTACGAGACGGTAAAGGCATTTTTATTGACCATCTATCACAGTAAATTGGAGGCAGTAGCAGTCTGTTGCCTTATTACCTGGGGAGAGTTGCACAGTGCTCACATGAGTTTTTTTTCTTCTTCTTAATCTCCAGATTGCTGCGAAGCTGAGACAAGCACACAGTCAGTTCACTACAATGTGAAAGCAACGGCCTTCAGTCTCGCACTACAAGACAAGAAGAGTAAAACCAGCTCTACATCCAAAATATTCTTGCTTACACTGCATTCTTTTCCCTCCCTTTAATTTAAATTTCACTTCACTTCTCTCTTTCTCTCGCTCTTACCTCATCCCTTCCTTCGCTGCTCGTGCCAACAGTCCGAGCTCATGGTGTTACTTTCACCCGCCGCTCTCAATAGTCTCTGAACAGTTAATGACAATGTGCAGCAGCTGAAAAGGCTTTGACACTTATTTTAGGGCCTGCAATGACAACAGAACAAGACACACTTGTTAAGCACACCCTTTCCTCTGCCCAAGGTCTGCAGCTTGTGACACAGGCAGTAAACGCCATGAATTGCTGCATCGCATGAGTGAGTTTCTCGCATGTGATGCAAGTTTTGTACAGCTATAGGTGCCAACACGCCTGTGCTCACATTATATCCACTTATTTTATAGCAATACTCTGCTCAGTTTTTCATTTTCCATGTTGAATGGTAAAGGAAAGGATTTACATGTTGTCTGCACTGTGCTGTAGTGACACCGAAAAACCAAAGCCATCCTCCCCTCTGTCTGTAGTTGGCGGGTTGATTTCTGAATGCAACACTGACAACAAATTAGAGCTTTACTTTCTTTTTCTCAGCCAATATTTTAATCATGTTGCCTCTTATTAGTACCATTAAAGGAGCAGTGTGTAGGATTTAGTGACATGTAGTTCAGTGATCATTGTTCAGGAGGTTTTTACAAGAGGCCGAATTACCCGCAGAGGTCTCAGTCTCTTCAAAACAAACTGATCAGATAATAAAAACTGGTAAACGTACTGAGTAAAGCAGTGTCATGCTACAAATCGGTGTTTTTGTAATGCTGTTCGGCTTGTCGCAGACGGGCTGCCAGCCCAGCACCTGCTAATGTGTGCTCCCATTTTTTTTGTTTGTTCCTTCTGGAACCCAGAACAGAAAAACTGAAGACTCTGATCCCTATGAAGTGCTGCAAGGATGACTTTTTTTTATAGGCCGACACGGAAGTTAGCGTCGCCCTGGTTCCCCTGTCAAAAAGCCAAAGGGATTTTTCCATTGGATTTTGGATTATTGCAGAAAATAAGCTCTGTGGTAAACAAACATTTATGACCTCTGACACTTTTTGTTCAGCAAAGTAATCTGCACAAATGAACATTACTTAAATGATTTTTGAAGTGTAAATGCAGTCGCTAGAAGTGAAAAGCTTACGTTGGGTTCTTAATGAACTACAATATGGTTGCACGACTTAACGTCGCCACCACAACAAGGCTGTAAATGTGTTTTGTATTCTCCTTTAGCCACTTCTTAGCAACCACCTTTTGTAAGACACCTAATTCTTCAAAATTCACAAGTGGGGTATTTACTGATGTGTTTTACGTTGTAGAACAAACGTGACAGTCTCTTAAGCTTGTGTTAAAACAGACCTTATTTTAGGTGTCCAACTAAAAACCCATTGACTTCAAGACGAGGAAACCAGGAGAACAAAAATAACTAATTTCTGGGTTTTAGAACTCACTCCTGCAAACGGCTCGTTCTAATGTTACAAAAACATTCCGATCCTTATTTTCAGATGATCATACACTAAAGAAAACTTATTATATTGTATTCCATTTCTGCCAATGCGTCCTCCTAAATCCTACACACTGGACCTTTAACATTAGAGAAAGTCCGAACATCTTTGTTAAAAGCAGCGGAGCAATCTTTTTATGAATCCAAGTGTTGGAAGAGTTACTCTGAGATACTCTGTATGTCCACTGCTGGCAGTCCCTAGCCCCCCTTCATCCTGCACTTCCTCAAAAGCTAACAGGAAGCTCCACCTTCTTCCTGTCTTGCCTCTTTGAGGAAAATAGAAATGGTTGACTGAGTTGCTCCCCCCCCTAGCCGGCATACCATGACACTGCAGTTTACATTTCAGGAGGGATTAAACGATACTGGAGGGTTTGATTAATAGCTCCCTCCTTCTCTTTCTCAGTTCTCTTGAAAAATATTTGTCCTTTTTGTTTTTGTCCAGATGACGGTGTTTTATATGAAGGTGTGACAGCAATGTTAGCTGTAAGATTCTGTACTTTGAGAAGAGTTTAGGACGGAGCCATGGAGGATGTCATGTATGCAGTTTTGCTTTTCACCACCCAGTTTCAATCAGTCTCTAATCTTGTTCACTCTTTTTCTTATCATTTGATACATGAAAAATATACGTATATATATAAATATATATATTCTATCTGACCTATCAGGTGCTTCTTGTCATTGAGATACTATTTTATGTATAGGAGTATTTGCAATACAGTGTAACTCAAAGAGGAGCAAAAATTCTGTTTGATTTATTAAACAATGATTTGTACTCATCGGGGGTTTGTTTCTTTGTGTGTGTGTGTTTGAAAGGAACCTTGTCTCGTTCTCTGCGCGGTTCAGAGTGCACAACACACGACGCGCTCTCTGACTTACTCACAGTAAAGCCCTTATTCGCCTTAGCAGATTTCTTGCATAGAGATGGGTAGGAATGAGAATGAGTCGGCAGCCTGTGCGAAGGGTCAAAGAGTGTGTTTGTGCAGTCCTGTAGAGGAGGAAGTGAAAGAGCCCTTTTACCCCACAGTCAGCTCTCGGCCCCCATCAGGTGCAGCTGGATGTGTGTAGGCAACATAAAGCAGAGATCTGATACACCAGATAGTACATGCGTTCTCATGTTAGTTTGAGTGGTTGTGTTCTAGTGTGTTTAGGGCTTCATTGGATCTCAGAGCTCTCAATTTAAAGATTAAAATAATTTAAGTTTTAAAAGATTCTTTTGCAGTAAAATACTCTCATACTAACAATAACTGACACAAACACTTAAATAAGCATTTTGGACTTTAACTAGTCTGAAAGAAGACATGTTATGGAGGAAAAATAGCCCAAATCTTCAAACTGACCAAACAACAAACCTGCAGCTTTTGTCTGTATCCTTTGGCCTAGAGTTCATCTCTGCTGAGCACATGCCTGTTATATTGACACAAACCTGCCAATAGGCTAAAGGTCTGCAGAAACCCATGCGTGAACTAATTTGAATGTAAGTAACACTTTCTAGATGCCACAGATAAAAAGTAGCGTGTGTGCAGTGTGATAGAGTTATCTCGTACTTTCAGTGGTGGAAGAAGTACTCAGATGTTGTACTTGATTAAAAGTAGCAATACCACTGTAGAAATACAAGAAGAAGTCCTGCATTTGGAATGTTACTGAAGTGAAAACACAAGTTTTATCATCAAAATAAACCTCACGTATCAAAAGGAAAAGTAGACATTATAGAGAATGGCTCACTTCAGAATATGTACTATTGGTGGGTGGAGCTAATTTTAAGTACTTTATATGCTGCTGGTTTTCTCCCTTGGGGTTGATTAAGTCTTGCCCTGACCTATGATATTACATCATTTATTTGTTGATTTTATTTTGAATCTGAATCTGCTAAGTAATCAAAGCTTTATCTGAAAGAGGAAACTATTTGTTTTAACTTTAAACAGTTGGTGTCCGAGCTACCTTAAAATTTGAAGTTGACTGAATTTGAGAAGACAAGTTGAGGTGGCATGGTGGCGCAGTGGGTGTCAGTGTGGGTTTTGTCCTGGTGCTCCAGCTTTCTCCCACCATCCAAATACATGCAGGTTAATGGGAGACTAAACAGTGGTCCTATGTCACACAGTGAGAGAGGTTCAAGGATGGCCGTTGTCATGGTCATGTGATCAAAGACAGACTGGGATAGAATTCTGATAGTGTCAGAAATTTGGGGTGACCATCTCACTGTGTGACTGCTGTCACGACCTACGTCTATTAACCAACCAACAGAAATGCAGCGTGAAATGACACACTGATCAGCGCGACAATGCTAAATGCTAGTAGATGCTAATAAATGCACTTATTGCAAAATTGGTATGCCGAGTTGGCCTCTTTTCCTTCCCCAGCGACGACTGCGTCCACATTTTTCTCCTCCTCATCTTCTTCAGACTTTATCGACACACATATTATAAAACTTAAATCCAAAGCCCAGCCCCAATGAAATGCCCAGTCTGTTTTACTAGAGTGTGGCTACACATTTTAAAAATAAAGGCCTGTCTCAATTAGACACCAAGCAGTTCATATCAAGTTCTTTGAATGTATAAACAAGTTGTTGTCTATGCACTTGAGCAAATGTTAGTTAGGTGCTTTGCTAGGTGTGAATGTGAGTGTGAATGGTTGTCCGTCTCTATGTGTCAGCCCTGTGATAGTCCGGCTGTACCCCGCCTCTCGCCTAGCTGAGGTAATTTTGTAATGTTTAAACTTGTCTTGTCAAATTCAGTCAACTTAAAATTTTAAAGTAACCCAGACACTAACTTTTTAAGTTAAAACAAATAGTTTGTTTTTACAGTGAAGGAAGTGAAAGGTGTTTTCTTGCAGAACTTGAACCTTTGTCTTGATATAAAACAGTGTCCTTTGTGCCACATTTTGTATATACAGTATTTATTGTACAATCCATACAGTATGTATGTTTACACAGTCCTCATATAGCACATCTTCTCTGCCTGACCCTACACTGTGAGACAGTAGCACTTATCAGAGGGTTATTATATCTAATATAATTTAGCGTTCTTATGTTCTGACTTGTTATAGTATTAAATCCCTTTTTTAATTTCAATAACAATTTTAAACAATGGCTTAAACTCATATTTGGCTGAAATTTAAAATAAATAAGATTGGATAATAATCATAAATATGGAATAAGCAAAAATCAGATCATTCAGTAAATAGTCGCACATCATCTTCCTGCCAGTTGCACATACATGCCTCCTCTGTGAGCCCCTTCTCTCTTCTGTCAACACATTATACAAGTATACCTTTTTTGGCTGGGTTGCTACAGTAATAGTGTGTCAAGTGTCAAAGTATCAAACTAAAGGTACAAAATATAGTAGAAAATAAGGAGGAATCACTTCCTCTGTGACTGAATGAAAAATGTCCACGTTCCCAAAGGAACTCCACAGTATACAGTTTGTGTTTTCAACAAAAATATGCAGCAGAAAATGAGTCCACAGTTTTGAGGAGCATACCAGCCATATGTCCATGTGCAGCAGTTCAAACATAGCAGAGAGGCCATTGTTGTTGACATCAGTGGCATTCAGTTCCCTCTTGATGAGCTCTGTCAACAAAAACATCACTGGATGTCATCATCAGCACAGCATCCCAGTGATCCCTCCTGTGTCCTGTTGGTTGCCATGGTAACAGTGGGTCATGGTGACAGACGGGTTCGGAAAGAGCGTGGTCGGATCATCATGCTGACTTTGCGTAGGGAGTAATAGTCAGAGTCTCTCCAGGAGTACCAAACGATCCCATCAGGACCCAGCGGCCCCCGGCCTTTAGGGGTGTAATGGCCTCCCTGCGGGAACAGGAAGTAGTAAAAACTCTCATAACTTTAAAAGCATTAATGCAAGGTCGTGGCTGTCTGTGTGCACTCACCCTGTAGTAGACACCATTAAGGTTGGCGTAGAAGCATTGGTTGTACCACCAGCCGCCGTGGGAGATCTCGGCACAGATGTTGCCGCTGTCTGGAGTGCTGAAGCCCTGCTTGTCGTGGTACCAGCTGAAAGAGTCCTGCACTGTCCCGCTGAAGCCTGACACATGGAGACGGTACTGATGATCCTCATCCTCCACACTGAGAGAGGACACACACACAGAGAGGAACATTAGGAAATTATGCAAAAGGTTGTGCATGTTTTGCAATAACACAGAAGTAAGTCCATGTGTTTGCCAACTGTTTAAGCACTTTTGTAAGACAGTGACCTGAAGCTCTGGTAGAGGGCGTGTTTGTGCTTGTTGCTCCAGTCCTCCAGGTCGATGCGGAGGCTGTAGTCTCCCTGGGTGCTCAGGTCATGTATGTGATTATTGCCCAGCCAGAACTCTGAGTGCAGGTCACCAAATCCGTCCCTGTAGTCCCTCCAGCTGCGATCAAAGCTCAATGAGCCGTCAACTCGTCGCTGGATCACAGTCCAGCCACCACCTGAGGCAAAAACAAGGCATGGCACTGGGAGAGGAAGCATATGCCATGTCTAATGGGTTATATTACTTGTTCCCATCTGGCCAACAGAGGAACACAGGTGGACTGCACCCAAACAAGCCCACTCTGAGTGAGCTGAGTGTGTGCTTTCCAACACTGAGGAAATTCAGCTGAAATACAGCTGAGCCAACCTGTGAGATTGTGTTTGCGACTCACCATCTGTGTCCATGTCACAGTAGACCTCCACAGGCATGCCAGCCACTGATGGCACTACTGTATAGAGACCTGATCTCCTCACTCCATTGTAGTAGATGGAAGCACAGTCTATAGGACAGTTCCTCACATGCTGCATCCCTGAGGAGAACAGAGTGTGAGACAGGGAGTAAAGCAACAAGGAGAGTTTGGCGCCCTCTGCTGGCGAATCATAGCATGTAAGACTGCGTGTTCTGGATGTGTCTGAGAGTATGTACCTGGGTGCAGAGCTTCTTGAGCACTCATCAGCGGGTTGGGACGGACAACGTTGATAAAGCACCCGGGGCTTCTCTTTACTTTATCCACCAGGAGTGTGAGATTATGGAGCTGGTTCTAAACAGAAAAACAGTGAAGCTCTCAAAAATGACCCGGTGCACACAGATTCTGATGCTTTTGTTTTCAAAATCCTGATGGGGGTACCTGGAGGTCGAGGATCAGAGTGCCCTGTAGGTGCAGCAGGGTGGTGGCCTCAGTATAGTGATGCTCCAACTCATGAAAACGCCGCTCCAAGGACATATTCAAGTGGTTCCTCTCCTCAGTCTGACAACATATATGAAAATATTACACAAGCATGCATACAGGCAAAAACACAGGCAGTAACTGAGATCTGTGTAAGAAACCCTTTAAAACAGGGGTGTGGAAGTTGTTGTAGCCACACACAGAAATGTGATCTCAAGTGGGCCGGACCAGTACACCCATTGCATAAACAACACCTCCAATTTTTTCCCTTTAGTTTACTGTAAAAAAAGAACAGTTACACTGTTCATCCATTCACAAAAAATAAATGCATTTTCAACAATATGTCTCAGTTTTTCCAGTCATTACACGTGCATTTTTCCACACACTTTCACTCCTGTGTACTGATGCTGGCATCATCACAACACACTAAAGTGGAAGCAATCGAGAAAGCAGGTTAAATTTTACACTGCCTAACAAACCATTTACAAATCAAAGTTTTGGCAGTGCCTTATCAATAGGGTTCCATCAATATTGTTTTAAGATTGAGGTCTAATGCTGATTCTTTTGTACTGAAACTGCTGACTGACAATATTCTGTGCTATGTTCTTTATCTTAAAATGAGACCATAGTAAGCATTCATTATTTTATCAGAGACCTGTATTCTAATCGTCCTCTAGAGCAGGATTTATACTTCTGCGTCGAGTTGACGCTGTACCTCTGCCTCGACGTAGAGCCTGCGCCATAGCCTGACGTGCACCTCCTCAGAAATGTGGCTACATGTCGCAGACTCAAACCTCCTGATTATTTTTGTACGCTGAAACCATTTCCCTCAGTGGAAATTAAACATTTATACACTTTTTTCCTCACAGATAAGAAACAATAAATTGTGAAGACAATAAAGCCTCCACAAAATAGCATTTTAAGTCTTGCGTGTGATTTATCCTGGCTTCATATGAGCAGAGGAAATCTCTGCTTATCGCTAGGCTAATTTATACAATGTAAAATGCCATAGGCTTGTGCTAATAACGTTAGCATGTTATATTTTTCTGGAAAATGTGTTTAGTATAAGACAGTTGTTTTGTCGGTGAACCTTGTGAGAGAGGTTTTGATATACATAGATATATAGAGGAGTAATGACGCCACGAGCATCCTAAGAAAAGAACAAAGTCACGCTCCCTCTGTGTGTGGTGTAATCTGAGTTTATGGTTTGTCGTGGTAAGTCGGTCCAGCTACACGTGCATAAGAGTATCCCACTGGCTAGCTCATTGCCGCCCCCTGCATTAGCTCATATGGCAGTTGCTGATGATGTCAGGGAGGTGTCATCGTGGAAGCACAGGGCCCACTCTTCAGTTCCCCCCAGTTCAAACAGTTAGCTCTGTCAGCACTGTTGTTTGTCACAGTAATTTGAGTTAGCACCGTTAGCTAAGTAAAAACCATGTCCAGACAACTCAATATGCTCTGAATTTTACATAGAGCCTCTAATGGTATAAAGATCTTAGATTTCCTTCTGTCACCTTTAACTTAAAGGTCTAGTGTCTGGGTCTTCAAGAGGGGGTCCGTGACCCCTAGGGTGTCCTCAGAGTTACTGCAGGGGGGCCGCCAAATTTTTGTTTGATAATTTAAGTGTTAATTCAGTTTTTTTTTCTTTAAAAAATGAAAATGTGTCTGAAAAATACCACTTATTATTAAAGATGATGTGGTATGTACGTGGTCTATTCCAAGCCTGGACATGGAGGATCAACACCAACTTCCATGACCTCCAACCCTGGAGCCTTCTCCCTCCTGCCCTGCTCTCATGTACGACACATGAAACCTCTTCACCCTCCACCTTTGGCCACAGCCCAGCTGGGAGTCTCTGTTTGTATAGGCTGACTGCCTGAGACGCACGAGGCAACACGTGGAAGAGTACGAGGCTAATCCTGTTAGTGACTGAGGTCAAGGACATGCTGGGGGGGAGCCAGCTTGATGACCAGGCACCACGTTACAGTGCAGAATTGTACACAACTCATGTGTTTCCTGTACTGAGAAAGCTGAGCCCTTTCTTTCAAATTTAAAGTCAAAGTACATATTAAATAAAACCACACTCATGACTTGTGATCAATATCTATGCCTGTCTTTCAACTAAGTAAGTGTATATTTAATAAAGAGTCTGTCTCTGAAAGGTTGTATTGAATGTCACACACACAGAAAAACAAAATAAATTTGCTTTCCAGATTTATAGAAAACTGATCTCTGTCATGTTTCCTCTGTAAAAAGACACAGTCACATTGCCACAACACCCAGTCAGCTCCAGGTGGACTAAAGCGAGCGCTCAAAGCAGTTGAAAGGATTGTTGCTGATAGTTGACCCCGCTCTGCTAAGTCGATACGGAGCTCTCACCTGCAGCTCGAGGACTCTGATGCGGTGCCGGTGGTTCCTCAGCTCCTCCTGCAGCTCAGAGATGGTCTCCTTCAGCGTCACGATCTGCTGCTTCCTCTCCTCGTTCTCGTGCAGCCAGTAAGAAACCTCGTCCGTGCAGCGAAACATATCTGGGCATTTCTGCTCGTCCAGCTGAGGCAGTGTGGCCACCAGCCGACACATCCCATCCTCCATCACCTGTTCGATGACAAACAACATCTAACTTCCAGACCTGCTGTTGCCCAACAGAGCGTCACAAATATCTGTTTAATTAAGCACAGCATCCAACAGCTCAGCTGTGACTGTGACTTTTTTCTCTGGCAAATAATTAAATTATACAACTGTCAGATTCAAAGATGAACTGCAGCACATTGCTGATAGCAGAGAGAGTTTTCATTTTCAATGCCATGTCCTCACAAACCAGCTTTTACATCAGATATATAGAGAGGACTTCAAATGCTTGTGCTGACACAATCACATACATTTTCAACCACTATAGAGATCTTTAGTTTGTACTGTGACAGCTATGCCTTTGATACCCCTGTGTGTATAAGGCCAGTGTGCACTGTAGCAAATCTGTAAAAAACACCGTTTCATGGGGACATTGTATTAAATTAGATTTTTTTTCCAGGCATTTAATTCACCAGATTGGCCAAAAATATGCATTACTATCTGATTATTTATCCTTTAACTGTCTCTAAACTGATTTTCCAGAGAGTTTACTTAATCCCAATGTATGTCGATGTTGTGAAATTTCAAACTCACTCGCCAGAAAACTATTGGCATTGTACATTTCTGCCAACATGGATACATTTACACATTATGTAGTGCAGTGGTTCCCATCTGGTCCAGCCTCAGGGTCCAGATTTCTCTTTAATCATTAGTTCAAAGTCCACACAGTTTAATATATTCAGTGTCATACTCAAAATAAAGTGTTTTTTTTTTACAAACTCGACACATTCGCAAGTCACTTGTGGTCCAATCAGAAGGGACCTGCGACCCACTTTTGGACCACGACCCATCAGTTGGGAACCACTGATGTCGCTGTGGTTAATATGTGGTTAGGTTTAGGCACAAAAACCACTTGGTTATAGTTAGGAAAAGACTGTGTTGTGGTTTAAAATACCCAGTTTTTGGGGGCACAATCCCCGCTGGAAAGAACAGCAATGTCTCTGTAAAAAAAACAATCGCTTTTCATGTCACTATCCCTGCTGGAAATACAGCAATGGGTCACTACAAAACACCTAAACCACAACCGGTTTTGTTGTTTGTTGGTCTCAAACAGTGGTCTGCAGCAGGTTACAAGCCATCCACCCACCCCTCCATCTCCTAATGACAAAGTCAGCTCAAATCGGGGATGTAAATACAGACAATGCAGGCAGTGCAGTTGCACTGGGACCCGTGAGGTGGAGGGGCCCGTAGAGAGCGGGCCTTACACATGATTCAAATTGCCAGCTTGAATATATACCTGTGTTCAAAGATAAATGATAAAAACAGAATGTTCCTAATTTCAAAATCGTGCCATTTTCACTGTAGCTATCTAACAATAATATATTATTTTTCTACATAAGCTATAAAATCTAACATGAATAAATAAATAAATAAAACTGTTCAATTACATGATTAATTTCTTACTTTCTTTGATATTTTTGTCAGATATGTAACGATGATTCTAGGTTATATGTATGTTAATGTTGTCCGATGTCAAGTATATACTTGTGTCAAGACAATACATGCACAATAGTGTGCACTGGGGCCCATCATAACTTCCTTACGCCACTGGCTCATATACTGTATGACTTCAGAAACATTGACATGATATGTATGAAACTTGCAAATGAAACGTAATTGTGGTTTGCAGAAATATTCAATGCCAACATTTTCTTCTAGGGACTGGGCATCTACCATGACAGCATATTTTAGGCAGTTGATTGCAATACAGCAACAGTATTTATAAAGACGTTATTCTGGGCTGTAGTCGATCATCATTTGTCGTTATTGTTCAGATTAAGATTTTTTAAAACATGTGATGATCTTATAAAATACAGTATGATGCAATGCTTTAGATAAAACTACCAAACCCGAAAGAGGTAAAAGTATACAATGTTTTCCCAATTTCCAAAAGTTATCTCAATGTCCCCCTGATTTGTCTTCCACTGGGCTAAACTAAGCAACTAAACTAGCTACGGAACAAGTGCTTTTTCTGCCACTGCTCTCTTGTATGATTAATTATGTACTTCTGGCAGAGCACTACATTCATTAAGTTTTTATAAGATGTAGTTGTAGTTGAAACATCATTCTGAGATCTACAGAGCTGCTCTCTCACAGAGCTGACACATCTCTGGAGTAAAAGGAGGGAAAACCTGCAGTAATAAGTTTCTCTCTGTCTCTGCAACATGACTTTGGCTTGTACTCAGGATGTTTACAGTGATTACCTGGTTAGTGTACTCCCCGCACTGGGATCCCCCGCCATTGCGCTGAGTGGTAGTGTTCAGGTCGTCCGCTTTGGCCTCTGGGAGCAACACGATGAGGATACAGAGAGCAGAGCACACGCTCCAGCCAGGAGGATTGGTTAGGGACAGGAGAGACATTGCTGCCGCCCGCTTAGTCTGTCCCTGCCTTGTCAGTAAGACACGGGAGTGTGTGCTTCACCATGTGAGGCTCTGCTGGCTCTCCCTGAGAGGACAGGAACTCAGATAATCAGTGTATTGTGCTCCTACAGTGGAGTATGATTCATGAAGCTGTCAAGATGTTTTAGTACACAAAGTTCTCTCTATCCATCTCACACACACACACACACACACACCTACACACACATGCGCGCACACACACACGCACGCATGCACACCTGTCTCAGAACAACTAGGACCTAAGAGTAGGAAAGTGAGATTAAGTCTATCACATTACTGTAGTTTATCCTCCTCTGGTAACTCAATAAACACACACACACACACACACACACACACACGCTTGCTTATTTAGGAGGCAGGTATTATTTTATGTATTCTCACTTTGTAGGTCTCACTCAAAAACATGCACACATGCACAGATATCATGACTAAATCTGGTATTGTTCTTTGCAGCAAATAGATTTTGGTAACACTGTTTAATAACCCTCATTAATTAATGCTAAATAGCTTAATTAAACTTTAGAGAAGTTATTTTAGTGTCAACAAAGAATGAGAAAATATAATAATTGTTATTTTAACAGTTTATTGTTGCACACATTATAACAAGTCATAATATATTCAAAGGCACGTGTCTTTACATGTCTTTAATTTAATAAAAATAAAATCTCCTGCTACTTTCTTGGCTTTTTTTTGTTAATGATTACTAAATTATTTTTAAACTATAAAGAAATTGTTTGTAAATTGTCTGTAAACATTATTTGGATGGCTATTACAAGCTGCAACTGATCTTGATAGTAGAGTATGTGATTCTGTAGAAAGACAGCTGATTGCTGTAGTCAAATAACAATGATTCTTGTTAGTGGTTTGGTCCAACTACCAACACAAAGTGTCATCACAGACTGTGTAAGATAATGAACTTCGCTACTGTGATGTCACCCATTGGTTTGTTGGCTGTTTTAAGCCTCAAGTTCAGCATTACAGCTGTTGGTGTTTTGGAGCCAGAAATGACCATACTTGGACGAAAGAGCAGATCTGACTGAAAAGCCAAGGACACTATTGGCAGACAGTTTGTCGCTCAAAGCAGTCTGCCCCCTTAATTATGTGTAACATTAAGCTGTAATAAAATGTAAACAGGTGAGTTATATAAAAATTCTCTCCCTGTGCAGCTGTCATAAGGGAGAATTAGCTATAGAGACCAAAACGGTTTTGTACCAGATCGTAAACATGTTTATTTCTGCTGTAAAGTTGGACATTTTAACACTGGGGTCCATGAGGACTGACTCCTGGAGCCAGCCTCAAGTGGCTGTTCAAGGAACTGCAGTCTTTCTTTATGTTGGTGTCATTTTTCAGCCACTGAGGCTGTCACTTGGCAACAATCAACCATCTTTTTTCAGAATCGCACACTGCGCCTTTAAATTGTTAATAAATACCATATAGTGCAGTTACAAACATTTTTGAGTGGGCAGTATAAAGTTGAAAATTGTTGTTTATAACCAGGGGCGTTGTGTAGGGGGAAAATTGGAGGGGGACCCTTGAAAAGCCTAAAATGTTTTAGTCCGCCCCTGCACTAGGTTTCGTCTCTAATGGAGGCCAAAGTTGAGTGAGTGGCTGCTGATACTGCTGGAGAAGCATGGTACACTGCCATATCTTTCTCCTAGAAAAGGAAATCAAGGCTCCAAAATTAAAAAGAAAGACAGAAAAAAAGCTAACTGACTATAAAAAAATGAAAATAAGAATAAAAATCAAAAGATGTGTGAGGGGAGGGGGGCCCACACAGACTGCTTGTGCACAGGGCCTAAAATTTGATGCTACACCCCTGTTTATAGCACGTTAGAGTTTCTTAATAAATAGTTTATACAGTTTGAATGGCTATTATACCCCTGCATTTTTAATGTTGTAGTATTCATTTATTTTAAAATAAAGCCGTCATTGCTGAGTTGTGTCAACTTTTTTTGTAATCCCATTATTCTGATCTCTCACAGTGTTTATCTGTGGTGCAGGGCTGCAGGTTAACACTGACTTTAAAATGACAGTTGTATTAATGGTGCATTATTTCTCACTCTTAATGGGCCAAATTAATGTTACATGATTCTTTGTAAATCACTTATTTAGCATTAACTAAGTTGTACCTTAATAAAAGCCATCCAAATATTGTTTATAGATGGTTTACAAACCAGTTAATAACCATTACCAATTATGTCATTGTTTGTAACAGTAAAATATTTATTAAATAAAGTTTAATTACATATCATTTTACCAATTATAATAATTATTACAAAGTTTTACCTTCTTTTTTAGTTACAGTCCTCGTGTTCCAAATGTAGTAAATAGTGGTGTACTCACCCCAGTTACAGACCATCTTCTCCCCCATTCCCGGCCCGTTTCAGGCCGAGGGGCTCTCTCCATTTTCTTCTTCTCTTTCCCTGTATCTCCTCCTGTATCTATCACCCTCTGTCTCACTCTGTGTGCCTCATGCTCTTCTTCTGTCTCTGCCTCACTCTCTCCTCCCCTCTCTTTCTCTCCCCTCTCACTGTAGACATCTTAGTCCCATAATCCACCTCTAAGAGGATTCACAGCCACTGAGGGATGGAGGGAGGCAGACAAATAGGGAGGCCATAATAAAATTATTGGGAAAAAGACAAAATGCTCCAAAATGTGTTTTTTTTAATCAACCGGCAGTATCAATTTCTTTCATAATATAACTTGAGTACAAAACAATGTTACATCAAATGTAGTGGCAGTATGCACTGACTGTATTGTACAGTTATAAAGCTTTTTTTTTTTTTATCTTACCGAATATCACTGAGGAGTAACCTGATTATGTTATAGACTGATCATAGAACAGACTTTCAGATTTTTTTTAGATAAATAAGTAAAGTCAGTGCGTTTCATGCAGTTCAGTTGGAATTGAATGTACATAAATTACATGCATCAGCAAAACGCCAACACACACCAGCACCTGCAGTGAATAAGCATCACCTACAGGCACAATAATCCTGCTCCATGCTCGCGGTAATGAAGGCTGATGTGAGTGGGAGTACGAGGGGTGCTGATCCTATTACAGTGGCCAAGCCGCTCTTTACATCTTCATGCTCTCGGCTGTGGCTCAGCATACATGGTCTTCATGCTATAGGAAAAATCTAAGTGCTAATTAAAGCGCAACTATGTGTTTATTAAATTATAATGTAACAGTTATTAAATAGACAAAATGCAAAAAAAAAATCTGCATTGTGACTGTACTGAATCAGTTTGCAACACTGCCTGAGGAAACTCTTTCATGCTTTCGCCTGAGGAGAAACAGCAGCTTCATGCCATTTTTAAAAAGACTCCACACATCACACAGGGCAGTGTTTCATCTGGTTAATGCAGTGCACATATAACACATACACATTTAAAGTCTCAGGTTAAATGTCCATGTTGTACCTGGTGGCGTCTGCTGTGTACATGTGAGTGAAACCATGTGTGTAAGGCCACATGGTGGCACCATGTCACAACTTAATTACCTGCTGGCCATGACTGTAGTGATAATGAAATTCCCTGCAGGAAGGACTGCAGCTGATTTCTAGCAGGAGACAATGAAGCCAGAAAAAAACCTGAATGAATGCAGAAAATGACGAGTAGTGAGATCTCAGTAATCTGGCGCCAGAATTGATGCTGTTTATCAAGTGTTTATTATCATTAATATTCACTGTCAAGTTGGAGGTACAGAACTGTATTCTTTCCTCTTTGTTTCAGCAGTTTACATCCACAAATACTCACTGAATTTTAGTGCAGTTCCAATGCTATAGGTAAACTACATTCACAAAACGTCTTGGTGTTAATGGACATTTTTGAGTCTGAAAAGAAATAATGACAAATGTGAGCCCATACTGTTTCCATCATGAAGCTTTTCTTCAGTACTCTCACATTTTAAGTGGTGAATAGAAATATTTTTGCTACACAGTGTTTAATGGAGACTGTTTTGATAAACTGCTGTGACCTTTCACAGTGTACCTTCTCTGCGGCAACAGATTCAGAGCCAGGAACACAGAGACCTGCAGATATCTGCTCAAGGATCAATAGCTGCTGCTGATGTTGTGTTAAAAGTTGAAGTGTAATCTGAAATCACAGTGTCAAAAAACCTGACATGTTTAGTCAGCTTCTAGGTAAAAATAAGTCCTTGCATTAGACAGCAGCCACTGTATCTACAACTAAATTTACTTTACTTTCCTGTTGCCAGAACGACCTAGAATGTTCTCATCCCAAGTCGTTACATGTTGCTGCTTTGTCAGTGGCCTTTCGTGTATTTATATTTACATGCTAGGTATTCTCCTGTGTCTACAGCTGACGTACTGAACGCCAAGATGTCAACAAAAGCGCATGTTTAGGTTTCGAAAAAACATCATGTTTTGGCTCTACAGTCACACAGGAAACAAACACCAGGATACTGGGTGAAAGTCCAGGGTTTGTTGGACCCATCCACCACCAACACAGGCACTTTCCAGCTCCTTATATTATGTTGTCACTGGCAGCTTTCAAACTGACGCTGTATCTTATCGCTGCGACAGGTGCCGTCCAGCTGACCGGCAGTATATTATAACACTGCGAAAGGTTATGTCCAGCTGCGTTACAAACTGATGCCGCCCAGGATGTATCACACCACAGCAAAATCAATGACACGGGGTTGGTTTTGCAAGGCGCAGCAGTGCACACTTCAACGAGCTGACTGTGTCTCAGCCTGTGCTCTGAGTGCATGTTCACGCTTAATGATAACCTGAATGTACCTTTGTGAGAATGCAGAGCATCGTAAATTGACGATCACAAAAAAATTGCGCCTGTTCCTGGAGGTTACATCTTGGGGTCAAGGCAAAGATTAAGTTAATGAAGAGCTTTTTAGGTTATGGCTTTGCTAGCTTATTCAGCAAGTGATGAGACGATCCAGTGCGAGTGGACAAGCAGGCACACAACACACTCAGCAGTCCTGTTGCTCCAGGCGTTTTACAGAGAAGGTGAAAATGGTAAACTGTGGGACCTGGTCAGTCAATACTCATACGTCTGTGGCAAACACAGGTTAGGTTAAAGTTAACAGTTACAATGTTAAAAGTCAAAGCTGTGAATGTTGATGCTGCATTGAAAGGGCGATACATAAAACATACAGACAGCAAAGGAAAGGGTTCATTCATTTATCCACTTTGATAGAGGCACACTGAAAGCACACTCCACTATCCCTGTTTCCTGGCTCAAGGATTTGGGCTCTAATAGCTAAAAAGCAACACTGTAATCTTATTTTATGCAATTAGACTGGCAAAGACTTTGGATTTTGAAATTAATGCGAGTTAAATTGGAGGGGCTGCTGTCATCCAAAAAGGGGTGGGAGGCATGATGCAAGGGCGAAGTGCCCAGATGTGCTTCTCATCTGTCATCTGTTTGCCTTCATTTTCCAAGATCCTCTTGAGTCAGCTGCTTTAATGACTTGTAATGGCAGCACAGAGAGAGAAGAGCGCTAAAGTCAGCAAACTTACTTAGTAATGTTACTTACACAGCAGCTATATAAAGCTTTCAAACAAACTACTGGTCATAGCCAAGGGGCTATCCCCGGGTCTGAAAAGTGAAGCCTTTGTGAAAGTGTCAGGGGGCCACTACGCTGGATGCAAAAATTAGTCAGATTGTATGGTAAAGCCCTGACAAACCAAGCTGACGTTCAACTGTCAGTCAATGTTGCCGCAGTGTGTCCCGCCCCGTTGGATCTCATTGACACTTATCAGTTTTTTTTCCGTCGATTCAGCATGTTGGAGCAGCGTGGCCGACAGTGGAGCCCCATCAGTGAATGAAATCACTCTGATTGGCAGTTCAGCTCAGCGCACGAGAAGAGAAATGGAAGTGAGGAATGTAAACAAAGAGCTTAAGTCAAGAGGGAGTGAGGTTGAAACAAACTTGTTAAATAATTAAGATCGTTTTCCTTGGGCTCTTTAGCAGAAAGGTTTCCTGATGTTTGTGTTGTCACTGTCACACGGCAAATATGCTTTGTTCTTTCAGCACTGGATTGAGTTGTTAATGTGCTAACTGGCTAATTAGCATCAAGATGGTCTTCCAGTTTCCCTTTTTGAATGACGATTACAGACTACTGCCACCTTCAGGTGTGAAAGGGGTATTTCCTTTCATGACGGCCCTCGGTTGCAGTCTTTTCGGTGTGTTTATGTGCAACTTTTGGCTTTTTTTCAACTTTAAATTTGTGAGAGGAAGTCAGTCAGTCAGAACCCTTTAGTTCCTTTTTTAGTGACATTTTACTGAAAGGTAAAATAAACATTTATGCTTTATTCATCACTTAGTGTTTTCAGATAACTTCATTTCTGTCACCACATAATGAAAATTGGATTCTTTGCACTGAAAACCATTCCTCTCACTGAATTATTCATGATGCAAAAAAGGCAGATAAACATTTGTCATGATGTCAAGTGGCTTCTCCCAGCACGGTGACATCGAGCTAAAAGCTGAGGCTGAGTGATGTGACAGTTTGACAGGATGCAGGACAGGTGGTGATGGTATAAGAGGGACGTGGGAGGTATTTCCCTTCCTGTGCTGGGTACATGACGTGTGTGTGTAGCGCACAAAGAATGGCGTTGACGAGCACAAATTTGACTTTTGAATTAACTTCCTCTGACCAACAATGCAGGACCCTTTGTTGAAAGGCCGCCTCCAGCACCGTGCCTAGAGACCAATCATGTGTAACCAAGGGGCAAATGTCCATCACACAAGATGAAATAATCGTTACTAAGAGCAAAGCAGCTGTTGCTTAGTGAAAGGAAGGTGATGAATGTAAACAGGCACAGAGAAAAATGACTGTTTCCTGAAAACAGATGCGTATTTATATATATGTCTGACTGTGTGTAGTTGAGGGAGAATAATATTACAAACCCAGTGAAATGTCTAAATCCACACACAGCATGTCTCTCCTTTGATCTTACACAGCTTGCTCTATATTTTCTGAATTGAATGAGGAGTTACACAAAGCCCTCTCACCATAACATCTAGAGCTCCACTGTCTGACGTGACTGGAATATTGATTTTGTAGAAACACGATGAAAAGCTCTTTTATTCTTTATAGATCTGCGGTGATATCTCTGTCACATACAGACGGGCGACATTTAAAAAAAAAAAAAAGAGCAAAGAAACATAATAAAAAATGCAGAGGCTTCCACACAGACCACAGGGCAGAGGTCACTGAAAGGCTTGGTTGGTATAAAAATGATCGGAATCATAATAATGTAAAGGCTTCTGCAGCCACCAGATCTCAACCCTATGGAATTTGAGAACAATGTGTTGCATGGTGCTCATTAAAACACTAAATAAAGGAATTTGTAAGGGAGATCTGTGTCTAATCCCTCTAGCAGCATTCCAGATTGCAGTTCATGGTGGCCCAACATCTTTATGTTCATTTTTTCCAGAAATTTTTCTATATTTAGGCCTCATTCACATGGACATGGGTATTTTTGTAAACAGGGTCCACACACTCCACAAATTTCTGCCCAAATGAAAATGCAAAAACACAAGAGTGTGCCAAACCCACAGGCGGAGATATGACCCTAATCCTGAAGCCACACAAAGAAGATGTTGGCCAGTAGGAGCCCTGAAAAACTCTACTGTCAGACAAGTAGATGTAAAAGAGAAGTCTCAGCATCATGTCACATCATACCAATGAGGTACAATGGGGTAAAATCTGGTCTGCACTATCTGAAAGGCTCGATAGCCGGAGCCCTATTATAGAACATGGGGGATGATTGGTTTGTGTCACCAAGGTGTCCGTAATTGGCCTTGGGTTGGAATATTTTTGTACGAAAATAAAGACGTGTGAGAATTACAATGTTGTAATTATTAAAAAACTCCATAATAAAAGACCAGAAACAAATGCTTTCTATATGCAAACACTGTATCGTATATCGGCCATTATCCAGTTGAGTACACCCAAATGTTCTTTCAGGGAGAGTGCACTCAGGTAGGCTAGAAAAAAGCACACCTAAGGAGCTATAACCTTCCAACACTACAACTCCAGTTACAATGCACATGTGTCACACCCCATAGCTCCCATGGAATCAAAGAACGTGTCCAAGCCTGTAGTGCAGTGACCACCATAGTGCATTAGTGGAAGAGTAACTGTACATCTATGTGTACACATGTAAAAAGTCCTGATAGCAAGGTTATGTTTTGAACACAAGCAGAGTGAATGTGCAGGCCACAGACTGAATGACAATGAAAAACTGATTTATTGCCACAAAGGATGATAAAAATGAGACTGGAGGTGAGGGATGGGAGTCAGAGTGGCTGAAATGAGGCTGGCGTGAGCAGACAAAGGGAGGCATGCAGAGCATGTGAAGCTGGCAGGCAGGTGAATGGTGTTGGTGCCACCAACAATGTGGCATTGAGTGGCTGGAAGGTTGGAGTAGAAATCCTGCATGTGGATGAACTGGTGACAGGCAGGTGTGAGCTGATAGCAGACAGGTGAATGTGATGAACAGAGCCAGGGAAATCAGGGAGGGAGACCATGCCACGCCACGCCAGCACACACACAGACAAAGCAAAACACAGCGAGAGAAAAGCAAATAGAAACACAGGGGAGAGAAGACACTTGGGAAAAATAGCTCTATCAGGTTAGAGCCCCAGCACTATTTTGGTCACGTCTGCCATTTCACAAAATGCTGCCTCATCTCTGATAACTCAAAGCAGATAACAGCACACACTCATCTCAAGCAAAAACAGTTTTTCCTGTCTACGTGTCAACACCGAGAATGGAGTTTCTGAAAATCTTTAGCCTTGAGTTCAATAAAAGGTTTGTTTTTAGTGACCTAAAAAATCTGAGTGTGAACGATACAGATCTGTGTGAGTACATGAGACTCTAAAAAAGAGTCATGGGGAGTACCACTAGTTGGTCCAGGGGCTTCGCATCCATGATAGCTGTTTCAAGTACTGCATTTATATGCTTCCACCCCTGCTGTTTTTTATTAAGATGGTGGTAACTGTGGTTTGTAAAGTCATATAGCTCTCCTCCACTGTTAACCAACTGTCAACCTGTTGTTGTGACCACTACAGAAGGCCCACCTCTCAAATCATCTGATTGGACAATGGGAAAAAAACGTAGATGACGTAAGGCACTTTTCCACTTTGAGTTGAAGTTTTCTCAACTCAAGGAGTTCAGAGCGCTCTGGCAAAAATGCCAGGTGCTAGAGGGCAGAAACATGAGGCGCATAGCAACACAAGAACAGCGAGCAAAAAGCTTCATTCTCATTCCAAACAATAACAAAAAGACGCCTCTAGCTGCTAATATGCTCTCTGTGGGATCAAGGTCTTTATTTTCAGCCAGTTTTAAACAAAAGCAGCAGAAGAAGACGTCCAAAATTATAATTCCCTCATTATTTCCTATAGATTTCCTCTAATTTAGTGGAAGTGTACAGACTGAACAATAGCTTTAATTTCCTATAATTAGTGAAAATGACACTTTTTAGGAAGGCTTTATAGCAAATTTATAGAATTAAAGACCAATAAAAAATTGCAACAGCAAGATCATACTGTGATACCTGCTGTCAAAACAATAAATTACCAATGAAACCCGCAGGGATTCCTGATAAGCCACCATGTGAATGCTTCACATTTATGAATAATAGAGTGAGTGTACAGAGCTGTGGTTGAGGCACTAACATTTTAAAATGTCATGGCATTCTTAAGAGAAACAATATGTTACTAGATTCATTTTTAGTTTCTGACCAGTGCCAGAAAATCCTGTATATCTGCTTACAGAAAACCAGATGAGTGTTTACTGATGGATTGTTTCCAGATGCAGCCAGCACTGTGACATGCACACTTAACCTATTGCTTTCCAATGAGATCGCTTTGCTACACCTCGCCTTGAAGAGAGATCACAAGTCGTGTCACCTGCTTGTGATGCATTGAATGCAGTGGGAGGCTTCGAGCATGTGACGCGATCAGTCAATATCAATTAGTATGCATCGCCTGTCTGCACCACGTTCTGGATGTATAATATTTATCTGCAGCACGTGCCATTTTACCGGATAGTTACTCATAATGATGCAACCATGAGTCTTTCAGTCCACCTTACAATACACACCCACACACGCACACACAGCCATAGATTTCAAGTTCTAGCTCAAAGCTTGTGGCTGTAATAAATTTGGGCAGACACCAGACTTTATCTGTTCTATTCATCACTGTGCTCTCCTCGCTATCATGTATCATGTCAACCTTATTACCTGAGTGCACCACAGGGACATGCCAGACTTGAACTGAAGTAAGTAAAAGGCAGAAACAGCTAGAGGAGGTGGCTCAGGCTAACACAGACGGATTACTGTCTTTGATGATAACAGCTTCAGATATCATCTTCTGAGATTGAAGGGGTCACATAGAGCACATCGGATGAGTCAGTCTGTGGCGATGCATTTTATTTGGTAACTTACTCCTGGCAGCATTCGTTTGGAGGAGAGAAATCAAAGAGAAGAGGTCACGATAGGCCTTTTTTTTTTTTTTGAAAAAATAAAATGGTAAACATTGCAGGTGAAGTGTTCGTTTAAATTGAATATTTTCCTCTGCCTCACCTATGTCAGACTGCCATTTTTATTTTACAGATACTCGAGAAGTTAAACATTACATGACATCCTTTTCCACACTATATTCCCCTCCAATGCCTCTCTGAATGATTTATAAGAAAATCCTGAGGGCTTCACCTTCCTCTGCAGCAGGTACTAATTACAGTCTGCTTCACAAACGTCACGGGCTCTCATTTACCATGTCACTGGTGTGTTGGCAGATTCATCAAGCACATGGCTGCCTGTCTCATTGCCTTGCCGGAGGCGAGACTTAACCTACTCCCTCACACTGCGGCATGGAGGAGCACTTTAACTTCATGTTTTTATTGCATATGCACTATGCATTAAACTCACTGCTAACCCATAATTAGTTGTCTACAAAATATCAAAATCAAAAGACTTCTTTTAATTGTATATTTTCCAAACATAAAAAACTAGGATGCAAACCAAAAAAAAAAAAGAAATGACATGACATCATGTTAAAGATGACTGTCAAGTGGAAACAAGCTGTAAATAGCATACGCACCTTCCTCATGAAGTTGGTATTGCGATCTTGTTGGCTAACAGTTGTCTATTTACACATCCAGAAGATACAGAGCAAAATTAGCATTCAGTTTGAGTCATGACTCTTGCTACCTGGTTCAATGCTCACCCTTTACGCTCTATTTTTGGTCTCCACCAGCTCCTGAGAGAAATATCTAGCTCTTTAGCAGTAGCATACAGTCAATTTTTAAAGATGTTTAACCTAAATTGTGGAAATGATGCTAATGAGTAATGGCATGTGTTGTGTTGAAATTGCATAGTGGCGGCAGGGTTGTTTTAAGGCACCAAAACTACTTGCTTGGGCTCAGAAAAAGATTGTGTTTTATGATTAAATAACTGTATGTGTTACGTACGGGACGCAAGTATGTCATTAAGCAACGTAGGTACATCACATAACATGATGTAAATACATAAAAGATGCACATATGTTAAGTCCATGTTGACTTTTAGTTTCACACAGGACACAAACAGTGGTCTCCTGGGTGAAAGTCCAGTCTTTGATGACCCATCCACCACCCTGACCTCCTTCCTACACAGACGTCTTGCTCTTAATACTACCTATGGGCTATTGACGCATGCATGATGTAATTTGTGTGTCCACCATGGCAAAGAATCCAAATTGGCGATCCATTGGCACTCTGTCCGTGGTACTGGCACGTAATTTCCATTTCCAAAATACAAACTGAAGATGAGTGTCTTCCAAAACCTCCATGTGGCAATAATAAATGTTCAAATTGAAGTGCTGTCCTGATCATCATTATTACTACTTCCATCAAGGATTCAGTACCCTGTCCTAAAGGTTTAATCGCGAGTGAGTGCGTTGTGTCTTATTTTCATGTAATTTCAACACAATATGTGCCACCACCATGTAATTTCTGTGAGACCAGGTTGGAACCAAAACAGTAAAGATGTGGGCTGGAAATCCAAAACAAAAGATGCTAAACTGCAAAGCTGAGTGATAATTATTTGTTCACACGGTCATTTAATCCATTGTAAATATAAAAATATTGATTTAAGAAACTTTAAAAACAAACAACATATGAAACTAATTTGAACTTAATATTAAAAACTGCCTTTAAAGAGCAATAATCATAAACCTGCATGTCAGCCAGACATCTCAGGGTTAAAGTTTGTCTGCTGTGTTTTATATCAAGCTGACAGATGTATCATACACCCAGCAGAAATTCTTCCTGCGTACTGTCTGTCTCCAGAGGACAAAACTGCCTCAACCTCTGTTTCACAGGACACAAACAGCATTTCTCACACACAGTAGTGCTCATCCTGAACTGACGGGGAGTGTATGTGTGATGTACACCAAAGGGATCATGTTAGTGAGACAAGACAGGTTTGACAAATGTGTATTAGGTGAACACACAACACTAGCTTTACGTCAACACATGTACAGGTACACTGTGCCTAACGTTATTACTATTGAACGCAGCCTCCTCTTTTCAACCCACAGAGTGACTGAGTGCACTGAGTCCAGAAAAAGACAGGTGATATTTAGCATAAACATAATCCCTCTGTGAATGAATAGTGAGTGGACAGAATCTAGTTACAAGAAAAAGATTCCAGTCCAAGTCAGACCACTCAACGTGTAACAGGAGGATCAAACGCAGTCCCTGGAGTAAGAGACAGGTCCTTAAAGCTAATTGAGTGTTATTGCTAGAATTAAAATCAATATTCTTTTGAAAAGCACTCTTTAAAATCTCTCAGAGAAGAAACAAATAACACAAAGCAAAAATGACTGAATAATTGATACAGATCATCAAAAGGTGCCTATTATCAGACTCTATTTACTGCTGATAGAATAAACAGGTTTCTAAGGGGGGAATTATGTACTTAAAAGTATCTGCTTTTCAGGATTAAAGTTCCCTTTGATTAATTTTAATTTCAAAGTCCTTTAGCAATGTTTTTCCCCACCACTTCTCAAATAAGAGGATTAAGACAAGATGAAAGACTACATTAAGAAAGATTTATTAAGAACAGAAAGGCTGTGGTGCCAAAACAATAAACTGACTTTTTTAGTATTTAGTAAAGGCCAAAGCTGTTGTATTGTATAGAGAGAACCGGACGCAAAAGTGTGACTTAGACAGTTGTTCAGTTTTAAGTGGATTTATTTTCAGTAAAGCAAAAAAAAAAAAAATCCATACTTAGTACTGCAAGGTCTGGACTGCAGAACCAGGGTATTTATACTGCTAGGGTTGGTTAGTGGATGGCTTTCAGGTGAGCAGGCAGATTGGCAGCAGGACTGATGAGAGCCACACCCAGACACACAGAGAGACAAACAAGGAGCCACAAGAAACAAAGAAGAATGGGGGAAAACAGCTGACACATGAGGACTGAAGGAAAGGCACAGACTATGACAAAAGCTTGAGTTCTATCAAGATAGTGCATAGCACTCCTTCAGCAGTTTTTCCATCCATGTTCCAGATGTTCATCAGCATATGTTTCTGTTCAGCCTTGCAATTTGCTCTTACACGCGGCAAAGCATAACAAAATAAAGAAGATCATTTTTAAAGCTGACACATTGTTTAGTTCAGCAGTTTCATCTGTCACAAATAAAAAGCCTCTATAAGTTGTTTTGTTCTTTTTGGGGAGTTCTTGGAAGAAGTGCAAATCAAAAGCAACAGGAGGGGAAGGGCAATTTATCACACAGATAGAAGCAGCTCACTGAGGCAGAGGGGAGACAAGACTCTACAGCCGTGCAGTCTCTGAACCCATCAGCTATCTAAGCGATGATGTTAAGCCTCTGGGGACAACGGCTGTCGGGAGTATCCATTGTAGCCATATTCAGACCAAGATTTCCTTCACTGTGCACTGGTAATTTCTGTTCATCCATATAAACAAATATCTGCATATGAATTCCACCATCCCCTCCACTGTCCATCCATCCATCCATCCATCCATCCATCCATCCATCCATCCATCCATCCCCTCCACTGTCCATCCGTCCATCCATCCATCCATCCATCCATCCATCCATCCCCTCCACTGTCCATCCATCCATCCATCCATCCATCCATCCATCCATCCATCCATCCATCCATCCATCCCCTCCACTGTCCATCCATCCACTGTCCATCCATCCACTGTCCATCCATCCATCCATCCATCCATCCACTGTCCATCCATCCATCCATCCACTGTCCATCCATCCATCCACTGTCCATCCATCCATCCATCCACTGTCCATCCATCCATCCATCCATCCATCCATCCATCCATCCACTGTCCATCCATCCATCCATCCGATGTCGTACAGAACAGATCAGCATAATAAATCGACAGTAATCCAGTAATCCAATCACTTGTAGCACATTTTATTATAGTTCTTCATCACACTTAATAAGCCTTATGAGTTCCTTTCAAAAAAAGGTCACTAGTTCCTTCATTTCAGTGCTGTCATTGTGAAATTAACTTGAAATGCATGTTGGAGATGACTTGTGACCAGCAGCTGATGATCTCAAGTGTTGAGGCAAGGTGGCCCGAATCAGTTCATGACTTCAGAATTTTCAGAGTCTTTGCTGGGTCACCAGTTTGAGCAAGGTATAGCAAATATTCTAGAATCATTCTATTCTTGATTACTTGTTAACAATGGTGAAGTGATTTCCTCTCCCTTTATTAACAGGGCTCTTTGATGGACTGCTCGTGGGAGACAGAGGCTATCCATGTACAAGGTACTTGATGACCCCCTATCCTGACCCTGAGACTCCATCTCAGAGCCGCTTTAAGTGCAGAGTCAGGATAGAGATGACTTTTGGGGTCATCAAGTCTCGTTTCAACTGCCTCCATGGCCTGAGGGTGTCTCCTGAGCGGGCATGTGAGACTATTGTAGCATGTGTGGTGCTGCACAACATTGCTGTCATACATAAGGAAAGAGCACCTCATGTGCCACTTGTGGCACCAGACATTGTGGACCCCATCACCCTTGATCACCCATCTGGTGCAGCCATTAGACAGGCCATTGCAGATCAGTTTTTTTACTTAACTTCTTACATGGCAGTGTGCCAACAAAAGAAACACAGACATTAAAGTAAATGACCCACTTGCTGAAGGTTTCATTCATTTTATTCATAATCTTTGCATGTGCTGGAGAGAGAGAGAAAAAGTCACGAGTATACAATGTCAATCGTGCTTAACTAAAATATTTTAAACTACTGTTTAGAGTAACAACTTGGTCTTGATCTCAAGATGTCAATTTCCAGTTTCAGCTTTTTTATTTCCAATTATTTTTTTTTGGTTGTCCAGCTCCAGGTTGGGACATGTGCCAGTGGCTCCATTAAGACCATCGTGTCTCCTTCGACTAGGAATTAGATGTAGACAGATATTGATATAGATATTTTAACACCTCAAAGCCACAAAAAACAGGCCTTTAGTTCTTTACCACCAAAGGCCCTATACATACCCTGGACATACAAATGATGCTGGGAGCTGCTGGCACAGGGATCTGATTGGATGCCCCCTTCTATGCCCTCCATGATTGGGCACCCCTCATTGTTGGCAAGGGCCAGCTCCTCTGAAGCTGTGTACTGTGGTGGAGCAGCCCCCCCTCCTTTCTATCTCATCTCATTTTTTTCCCTGTTTGCTGAAGGTAGTATTGCAACTTTAAAATTTGACACAGCATATCATCCACACACTGTAGAGAAAAAAAATGAAGCAGTTACATACCACTTTGGATGATGTTTTTATGCTTGGTTTTAATTTGCTGCCACGTCCGTTTCCATTTTGTGCGGAAGTTGAGTCCCCTTTTATGTGAACATGCACAAAGCCTCAAGAAGAGAGCCTGGGGTTAACAAATCAAGTTGGTAACCACCGTCGTGATACCAATTATCTCTGATTGCGGTTTTAGGCTTTGTCGATCCAGATCTTGCAAAGAAAGCCTGGCTGTGTTGAGCTTCCTTCGTAGTACACCCCTCTGGTCATTTGGAGCCAAAGTCTGTGCAGTACCAACTGGGAGTGGATTTCAAGTTCAGTTCGGTTCACCTGTTCTGACACAATCGCCATTGGTCAAGCAGCGCCATTGGTCTAAAGCACATTGACTGACATGCACAACTGCCAATCATGATGCCACACCCTCTTTTTATAGCATCAGACAACTAATTAAGACCAAACTCATGAGAAAAATTAACACCTGAATGTACTTTCAGTTTTAGTTCGGCCCATGTCCCATTGGCTAAAGTGGAGTCGGCAGGATGCATGATCAATACTGCTGCCAGCCATTATGGGTTATCAAGATGTGTTGTTATCACTTTAGGGGGTTGTCATGTTGTCCATATTGTCACGGGGACTGTGAACGTCTGTACAAAGTTTCATTGCAGTCCATTAGTTGTTGATTTCATTCCAGACCAAAATGGTGGCCACTCAGCTAATGCGGTTAAAAATACAGCACCAATGGGTCCTCAACAACCACACCATGTTCTCTGATTCTCAGAAATGGGTTATTTTTAACTCCTGCTATTTTTACCTCTAATCCTATATTAGGTTAGATGAAGACTGATGAGATGAAGCTGACCGTTCCCCACTTGATGCCCCTTGTGTCCTCATACACTGTGGCCAGCTGTAACATAGGGGTACTCAAAGATCTAACAAGACAGGAGCAACCCCACACACACACACACACACACACACACACACACACACACACGCACAAATTCTGCCTGCAAGCGACTCAAAGGAGATTACACGCGCTTTGTATGACCTGGATCACAAGACAGATAATAATATTGATTTGATAATTGTAAAGGTTATGTTAGACCTCAGGCTACTCAAGGTTTTAACTGCAGCAGCTGAACTGGTGAGTCACAGCAAATTAGTGACCTGTTATTGTAAAATGCTGTTACTCCTCTTAGTGTCATGAACTTAAAATATTTTGCTTGGTTTAAAATATTTTTGAGGCCTGTGCTACCAACTCAAAAATGCTCCAACGTGCACACAGTAACATACTGTATCTGACATCCTTACTGTATTTACAGCAGTTGGACTCCTCTCCAGCAGAATGAAGTGAGGAATGAATATTTAATGAATGTGGAGCCTCTTTGTGTCCCTCCTCTCACCCTGCTGATGACGTAAAAAGGGACTGTGGTTTTCCGTCAATTGCATTATCCATATTTGCTCTTTCACCGCCTGCCTGCTTCTGATTGTGGAGAGAAGATATGGGTGCCCCCGTCACAACAACGTACACACAGATTCACTGATGGTGGGGAAAGTAAACCCTCTGCACAATGCATCACTTGCATTTGTAAATTTGTTCTGATTGTAACTGTTGTATATTTTACAGCTTTAAATAAAGATCACTGTGTGACCTACAGCTCTTCTAGCTTCACTGTCAAATGCATGCTCAGTGATTAGTCTCAATATTGGTGACAAATGTGAGTGTCAGTATCCACAAGTTCAAACAAGATTTGGAAGTGTGCAGTCTGTTCACATCCACTGTTCATACGTAAACCTGCGAAAGCAAAGCACCACAATTCGTATATCACACATGGAATCAGGAGCCAGTAATTGGTGTAAAACCCTCATACCCTTGAAATCTGCCATTGCATGACCAATGCACTGACAGGAGTAAGGAAGTAGTCTCAAGACAAAGTCTGGATAGGGAGGCAGGTTGGAGCGGTGGATGGGTCACAAAACACAGCACTTTCCCCCCAGGAGACATGGTCAGGAACGTGTGAAACCAAGTTAACTGAGATATTTAAAGGCACACTGTCACCAAGTTTCTTTTCCTAAATCTGATCTACCTATCTTTAGCTGCCTAAACCTGACCCAAACAACTTTATAATGGCAAACCATGTATTTTACTTACTTTTACGGTAGGTACATAGTGTAAAAATGCCATTTGTGGGGTGCTAATTCATAAGATATTACAGGTAGGAACCATTGTATGTGCAATTTGGTAAGATACTAAAACTATGCTTGAGGATATGTTGAAATGTGTACGGCAATTTGTGAGGAATTTATCATACATATTAATTAAAACGTCTAGACATATGCACAAGGAGATTTTCAAATCAAATAGGGTAATGGACCTGAGGTTGAAAATCTATAAAGAATATTGGGCTCTACCGTATTTACGTGTTAAATTGTTTGAATTTTGTTGGTATGTGTTTGTAGATTGTTCCATTCCTTTGTGAACACCAAATATTCCCATATTGTCCAACTCATTTCTAAGTTGTATTTTCATGTGTGGATCATGAAACATGCATTTGTTCCCAGTACTGACTGTCATTTCTCTCCATATTGATCTGTGCACTCTGTTCCTCCTCTGTTTCTCTCTCTGATGTCACACTGACCTCACTGTCATTCTGTTCGGTTACTGAGTCAAACCACTTAACCACACTTGGTGTTTTTTGTCCTCTTTTTGTTATGTTCTTGAGCTGGGAAGAGCTGTGACAGTGACTCACAGTTTTATGTAATCAAGTGTCAAGTAATTGTATGTATTGTGAATGAAAATGCTGAATCACACACTTAATCACACGCTCAATGTGCTTAATCACACTTCAGTGTTTTTCACACTGAATTTGAGCAGCTGTATTAGCAGGAGTGGATTCTCTGCAGACTCTAATCACTGTATCAAACATCCTGCCACTTAGCATGACACTGTAGAAAGGTGAGAACCTTGGATCTCCCAAACTTGAGAGAGATTTCCAATTGACCAGAGTATATTTGGGAGTGTATGCAGAGGGTTTAAAAGCAGACAATGACACTTTGTAGTTTAAGATGAATGGCTTTTTTTCCCTTAATACTGAGTCATCATTTGAACTTCGCACCAACAAGGTCATGATCCTTCATTGGCTTCCCTCCGATGAACACAGTTAACATTCAATCAGCCAACCTAAAAGCACTGAAAGGTAATCGAAGTTGAGGTCTGAGGTTTTCACGTGAGGATCACTGAAAGCAAACTGGTTTGCTTACATTGACTCTAAAGTGAATCAGGATCTAAAAGTGATTTCCTCCTCATTCTTTGAGTGAGTTCATCACACATGAATTGTCACACCTTAGGAAATGCAGGAGTGGACCCAAATGCAGACAATTAAGTTATATAGGCTCAGAGGAAGATACAGGTGCAGGCCTTGGTAACAAAAGCTCAAAACCAAAACCACAAAGCAAGAAAGGAACATGCAACTTTGACATACTGGCAGGGAATGAGTGGAAATGGGCTGGTTTAATACAGCAAGGCTGATGAGGGGAAGTGGAAACAGGTGAGCAGGTGGGCGGGGAACATCAGGCGACTGCAGAGCTGATGAGGGGAGTGGGAACAGGTGAGCAGGTGGGCGGGGACGGTTAGGCAACTGCAAAGCTGATGAGGGGACTGGGAACAGGTGAGCAGGTGGGCGGGGAAGGTCAGGCAACTGCAAAGCTGATGAGGGGAGTGGGAACAGGTGCATAGAAGGGTGGGGTGATCAGGTGATGGGGAAAGTCTGGGAATCTGGTGGATGGATGAAAAATGGTAATTAAAGGACCTGGAGAATATAGAAAGTGGCTGGAGAGGGCAGAGACTGTGACACATCTTGTTTTTGGAAGCTATTGTTACTGTACAGTTCTTCTAGTCTCACCTTGCCTAAAGTAAAATGCAACAAGTGACTGTGGGTGCATACTTTTTCTTTTTACTTTTAGTAGATACTGCAGCTGCCCTAAGAAAGTACATACTGTATTACATGCAGTATAACATTACACCCTGAACTTTGACCCTCTTGCTTTTATATCCGTTGCCGTGGAGATAAAACAATGCTGTGTACTGAGTTTGCAAGAGACGGAGATCAACCCAGAGAGCTCTGCTGTTGTTACTTTACAACATATGTAGTTCAAAGTTATAACTACACAGATTGTAGATTCTAACATATTATATTTGCAACTCTAAAATGACCTTTGCAGTTCTCAATCACTGTTATTTTTATAGTTATGTCCCATTGTTGTTTGTAATATTTATGACTGTTTTGTAGACTTAAACAATCAGTGTTCCTATTATTACTGTTCGACTGGTCATCAGTTACTTGAATACGCTGTCATCTGTCATTGCGACTTCTGAGAGCTGTCAATCAGCTGTCAACGAGCTGTCAAGCTGCCATCTGTTTGCGGCTCAGTCAATGTGTAGAATCGTCCGCTGTGCAGAGGATTGTGGGTCAGAATAGCCAGGATGCATGCTTACATACTGCAAAATCTGACTGGATGTAGTGGTACATCCTGGTATTCACCTGCTATGTATTGGGACATATCAAATCTTTTTTTGGCGCACTATATAGTATGGTAATATGGGTACTGGAACACACAGTGTACAGTATGTATGTGTGATGTTACATGTACGTATATACTGTACGTATGTGTCTTGTTGACAGGGACAGGCATCAATAAACTGAGAAATCAGAGAAACCTCATTATGTTTGTATCTAACTGCTTTATAGCTCTGTGAAAGTAGATCTGCAGTGTTTCTGATCACGTCACAGTTGGGCAAATTTTTTAACAATTCACTGAGCTTTTGAGAGCTTAATGAAAAACTTTTATTGGATATAGCATTGTTTTTGAAGAGCTGGTCCGTAGAGGTAGTGTATTTATATTTCACATCACAGTTTCATAGAGTGAATCACAAAACTTCCATAAAACACTCCATTATGTTATTATGATTACTTGTGACTTGTGTAACTTGTGCACCCTGGCATGTAGAGTCATAAAAAGCACCTAATACAACTGTATTTGCTGTATCTCTGCATTTCGAGGAATGATTTCAATGGGAGCTGTGTGTGGGCTTCTCTATTTCAGTTTCCTTTTTGCTGAAGGCTGCAAAAGCAACATCATATGATAAACCGGCGGTTCACTCTGAATGTTAAGGTCTGTTTAATCTGCCACATAATAATCGACAACAAAATGTGATTCACAGTAAATAAGAAGTCACAGCCAACAATGTGACTGAGTGCAATAAAAGGACAATCTGCAAACAAACAATTACACTGAAACTAAAAACTGACGTTGCAGTTAGCAACATGAGTTCATGCTGTAAATGCAATATCAATCCACAAATAACATTTTTCCTGACATGACCTAGTAACCATGGTAACAATGCATGGTCATTTGTAGAGAGGAGAGAGTCTCCTTTCTGCTCAGATGAAGGTGAAAAAACAAATAAAAACAGAAGAACGGATGTTTGCATGAGGTTACAGATGATGCATGGAAACTGGGTTCTGCTGCTGCTGCCATTCACGGCCGACAGTGAGTGATGAATTTCCACTAAGCAGTCAGACTGTACATCAAACCATAGCTCCGTCCTCCCACTCTGCCCTTTTAACTTATAGCTCTATCCACCCACTTTGTGCCCTAATCAAAGTGGCATGCTTTCTTTTTCATTTGCATAATGATAATGACAGGAGGAATGTGTGTTTGCGTGTGAGTGCGTGTGTTCCGCAGCCTGGCAACGTAATTACAGGATTCTGCTGCCTCTATTAGGACGATTAAACAGTTTTTACAGAATTTCCCCATTCCTAGCAACAAGAGAAAAAATTTCTGCTTAAAAGCTGTGAATCCTATAAATGACTCATCATTCATTATATGAGCTAGTGTACAAGGCAGTCTTTGAGGTCAAATACAAGAAATTAGATCACCCTAAGTGTGGTTATCATAATAAATATGATAAATAACCAGGAACTCATGACTGTGCAAAAAAAAGTGTTATAAAAATGAAGGAAATGAGGACAATCCAGGTGCACTTCAAGAACAGAAAGTCAGTACTACCACCAATCATGCAAGTTATTTGTACTGTGCTTTTCAGTACAGTTGAATAATAGGAAACAAGGCTAAGAGTCTACAGCCATGCTCGCAGCTCTGTGAGGCTGCACTTAGTGCTTTGAGCTAAATGCTAACGTCATCATGGAGACACACACAATGACGATGCTAAAATTCAGATTTTAGAAGGTATCATACGTTGACTGTTTTAGTTACCAGCTGCAACAAAGTTGTGACAATGGGTAATATTTTCACTTCATGAGTCTCTCTCTGTGTGTCGTCATGCCGAAATGAGGTCCTGGTGGCGCCTATTGTAGCGGGATATACCACAGATGCTGTTTTGAGTATTTTGCTCATTGTTGAATATGTCTGTGGACAGATTTTGTCAACGCAACATGACGAAACTTGTTAAAAATTGCAGTTTGAGTACTTTGCCAGATGTTCAACATGTCTGTCTGCCTGTCTGTCTGCCTGTCTGTCTGCGGACAGATGATGACTAGATGTGATAGCATTGCAACTGTGCAAGATGCAGTCACAAAACTTAACAGGTGTGAGGTTGAGATCAAAATGAAGGCTGAGTTCGAAGATGGGCGCAGTCTGAGCAAGGGGCCTAGAAATAGGGAAATAGGTAGCAGGGAAGGGGCCGTTGCCACTCCTCTTTACACCCCTAGCCCACTTGTGTTTCCATTAGCAGATTCAGATCAGATTTCAGCTGAGGTGATTCTATCATAAGCTGGTCTCTACTTTGACATGTTGGCATGTTTACAATTGTTAATAACCACTTAACACAGACGTTCAGCTGATTGTGCTGATAATGTCATTAGTTTTAGAGGTATTTGGTTATAAGCTTCTGTTGGTGGCACTAGGTAAAAATTCAGAGGGATCACCAAGTTGTTACAATTCAACCTGAGGAGGACAGGAGTGTTTGTACCAAATTTCATGTTGATCCACCCATTAATTTTGAGAAATATCCAACCAATAAACATCAACCTCATGGTGTTGGGTGAGGAAAAGTCATCACCAAGGTCATTAGGATTCATGGTAACCCTGAATGTCTGGACAAAATTTTGTGCCAATCCATCTTGTAATTGATACATAATAGTTGAAGTCACTGACCTGCTGGTTGTATTAGAGGAACATTTCAAGGAATCATGAAGACATTAGAATTCATCCATGAATACCACGTACCAAATTTCATGGCAGCAGTTAGATAAGTAAGAGATAATTTAGTCAGACCCAAAGTGGTGGACAGACTGACAAAGCCAGCAAAAGACATATAGTTTTAGGAGATATCGTCCCACATCTGTTTTAAGTTTTGATGTAATTTGAATGTCATTTCTTACAAAATTCACAGCCAAACTTAATATATATGTATTGTATATATTGTAATGCATATATATTAATTTAAATGTGGATATTAATTGAAATAGTCAAAGACAACACATTCTCACTCCGACCTCGTCACATATTGACGTTTGGTCATGGACTTTCCATGTCCAGATATGATGCGAGAGGTACCCTGGGTGCGTTTGTTGTTGACGTTCTGGGACACCGTGTCAAATTCTGCCTGTTACATGCATTGTCTTCTGTCAAAATACACTTCTGTTTTCACAGGAAATTTAACGTTCATATACAGTCTCAGCACTACGTCAGTACAACACTGCAAATTGATGTTTTTTTTTCCTAATGCACATGGTAAGGTTTAGGCAACAAAAACATACAGTTGGGTTTAGAAAAAAAGAACATGGTTTGAATTTATGATCTTAGTAGATGCGAACACCATTCTCGCAGGTGAAAGACAATGTTTGTTGGACTCACCCCACTCAGACTTTTGTTGCCTTAACTTTTGCTCCTCTCCTGCCATGTTTCTCCCTGACACTGCCGAGCCAGCCATGTATCATGCCAGCGTGAAAGGATGGCTTTGTTCATCAGTGTCTGATGCAACTTTGACTTTGACTTTGGAATTAGACCCGGTTGTCAATGATATTAACTACAACTATATTAATTACTATCAACTTACTTACTTACTCGTCTTCATCCCCTATGGGACATAAGGCTTCAAGGAGCTCTTTCAATTGCATTCTGTCCTTGGCTGCATGTTGCGCCTCTCCCCATGACAGGTTCATCTTTTCCAGCTCCAGTGTCACAGGTCTGCACCATTCCATTCTCTGCACATAACCTAGCCTGTGTGTGATTTCCTTAGTGATGCTCCGGCTTTCCTGTTTTCTTGTGCAGCTGAAGGTTGGCGATTTTGTTTGGCATTTTCGTCTGAGGCATCTGTTGTGAGACACTTTGACTCTCAAATGCTTTCATGTATATAAAGTCAGAGTCCAGTCTACAGTATATGGAATTTGCTCAATCTGATCATTAATTTTCATATTTTATTTATTAAGTTGAACAAGTTTTTTTTTTTTGGCTGAGTGCCAGACTGAAAAAACACAAGTGTCTTGCTTAGAGAGCTTGTTGAGCTTCAGGAACATGACATTATTTTTTTAATGGAAGCGCTGAAAGGCAAGCTATGTACATATTTTTAGCTTCTGTGTGCAGCAAGAAAAACAGATACTTGAAATGAAGAGGTTAGTGTTATCAGACACCCATTTTCCCTAAGCACCATTACTCTTAATATACGAGATACAAGAAAATGAACATGTTGAGAAAGATTTGGTGTATACATTTACATATAGATAGCTGGCAAATTAAAGCAATAAACACCATGCCACGTCTTCTTACAAGTCTCTGGTCATTCATCTGTTACATAATTACCCTCAACCAGATTGCGATCTAGTGCAAAGCTTATGATTTGTCTCATTTCCATACTCATCAAACCCTTCAGTGACCCCTCGTGTCCTGTAAGGAAGTGTCTGCATTTGTTAAGTTTCTCCATTCATTATGCAAGTTACAGTCCCTAAATCATTCATTTACATGCAATCACTGTGTGGTCTAAAAAAAGACAGTGACCTATCTTACAAATGCATAAGCCTACACCGAGAATAAGAGGCATAATTTCCATAGTTATTATGAATTAAATCAAATGACTTTCCATCGTTAACAATATTCACACATTGTGAATGAGCTCTGACTCAATCAGCTGTACAACAATGGAACTTAACTCCTAACCAGATTAACTGTTAGAGCCTAATGACTAATGACTGACTAGCCTTTCAAGCACCACTTACCTTACAAATAAGCCGCTGAGTAATGACAATAATTTACTTTAAAATGTCTTTGTTACTGGCACTTTATGCAAACAAAGTGAAGGATTTACTCAAAGCAAAGTCATTTCACATGCTGCTTTACACAGCCAGAGAGAAGATGCAGAGACGGAACCATAATTAACATGATAAGTGTCAAGCAAGAGGGAAAGGTTAGGCCACTCGATGAACCGGCTGTTAATGGCTCAATTTGTGTTAACGGCACAGACTAGCACATTTAAGAGCGTAATATTCATTTCAGAAATGGAGTGGTCTTCTACTGGGAACTGTTCAAGCCACGACAGCAGAAATACTAATTCAATGATCTGACAAAGGCAGACGGTAGACATCTGTGAGTTTACTCAAGTAACTCTGAAAATACAACAATCACATGTACAAAAAAAGACTTTTTTTAACAACTAGATGGTATGTGATTGAATCAGGAACAGTGCTGTGCATGTTACTGTAGTAATATTACTTTTTACAGTGATGAGTAGTGTAACTAATTACTGATACAATTTCAGTAATTTGACAGTTACCCCAAAATCAAACAACAACATTACTTTTGTTATCACCCCACTATTGACTTGAAATACAACATCACAACAGCGGATTCATTTTTGTAATTGTTGCACTGTGTATGCACTCGTATGCAAGCTACACTAACTGGAGATTACCCTGATACACAGAGGAGCACGTGTGAAGTCTGAATTTTGAGGAAAAAAGATGCAATTACCAGTTTTGTGGGGTGTAACAGAAAAGTAATATAATGAGTAGTATAATGAACTACTGTTGGCAGGGACTTACTCCTCTTCATCCCCTATGGGACACAAGGCTTCAATGAGCTCTTACCATTGTCTTCGATCCTTGACAGCATGTTACGCCTCTCCCTATGAGAGGTTCATCTTTTCCAACGCCAGTGTCACACTTCTGTGCCTGGTGGTTTTGGCCTCCCAGGTTTTCTTTTGCCCAGTGGTGTCCATCTTAAGGCTATATTCGTGATCCGATTTTGTTCCATTCTCGGCACATAACCTAGCCTGTGTATGTGTGTTTTCCTTTGTGATTCTCCGGCTACCTGTTTTCTTGCACAGTTGAAGGTTGGAGATTTTGTTTGGCTAGAAGATCTGGCATATTCGTCTGAAGCATCCATTGTGAAAGACTTCCACTCTTATCATGTCTTTTTTGACCATTCGCCAACTGTCTGAACTGTACAGTGGGACAAACTTGACATTGCTGTTATACAAGAGCATCTTTGTTTTAAGGCTGTATTGCTTAGATGTTCAGATGGACTGGAGTTGGAAGAAGGCAACCTGAGCCTTTTCCAGCCTCGATTTGATGTCTTTTTGGGTCCTGTTGTCCTCACCGATGAGGCTGCCCAGGTAGGTGAAGTCTTCCACAGACTCAAGTGGTTCTCTATTTACAAGGATGGATGCTGTGGGGGTGGTGTTCACACATCAGTTTTGTTTTGGAGGTGATGTTGAGTCCAATCTGTCTGGCAAAATTGTTGATCATGTCAGTTTGTTGACAGGGAGTAATAAATAAAGTAATGATACAACTTTCTTTTTAAAAAAAGTAACAAGTAATGAATAAAATTTTACATTTTTGAAGTAACGGACTCAACACTGGACAGGAAACAATGTCCTTTACAAAGTGCTAAGTTCATAAATGGAGCTAGGTTTTCTGCTAATGTTAGCTACCTAGCATTAACACCTGTTTGAGTAGCTGTCATTAGCCACCTACAATGCATGACTATAACGTTGCAAATAAATGTTAGTAAAGGTTAGCTAGCTAAATCTAAGTAAAATGATTGATGAGAGAAACATGTTTCGTGATCAACTAACAGGTCAGATGTGTTGCTGCACCAAATTTATCCTTGACGGAATAATTGTTACTGTGAACTTTTTCACGTCATTTAAAGGTCTACTGTGTAGGATTTAATGGCATTTAGAGGTAAGGTTGCAGAACAACCAACTGAAATGCTATGTGTGGAGGAGTTCTACAGTGGCTGATGTGAAGCTGCGAAAACACAAATGGTCCTATCTAGAGCAAGTGTTTGATTTGTCTGTTCTGGGCTGCTGTAAAACAACATGGCAGACTCCGTGAAAGAGACCCGTCTGGTATGTAGATATCAACGGCTCATTGTAAGGCAATGAAAACACATCTATTCTTATTAACAAGTGATTTTATACTAATGAAAACAGTTATGAATATTTTAAAGACTTTCTGCCAATAGATGTCTCTAAATCCAACACACACCCTTTAATTCTGTATATGAAGTTAGTCAGGGTGGGGGTGATGCGTGTCCCCCATGCAATTATGGCTGATTAATTAAAAGTGTTAAGGATACCTACATTATGCGGTATATTAGCAATAAAATACACTTTGTGGTATTGTCACCTTGTTATGTGGAACAACTTTATATCAAAGCAGGAAACTATTAATATTCCAGTGCAGCAGCAGTATGGGATGTCAGGCCTGTGGTCAGAGTGGGACAGACCAGAGGTCACAGAGGAGACAAAGAGTCAAATACTTTGTGCTGTCATTCAGTTTCAGAGTCCCTGCTCATTTCACTTTCTCCAAATTTTATGAGACTTGGAGTCTCCCTCCTCGTCTGAAAGCCACAGACCTGTGCCGCTGCTTACAGGCATGAGACAAAGATAATGAAAATTGCATTCTTGAATTAAATCAAGGATTATATTTCAGCCAAATGAGAAGGGTAATTTAATTTCTCCAAATTCAGGGGTCATTCTTGGTAACAAACACAGGAGGCTCCACTCAGGGCGAGTGTCTCTCAGTCTCTCATCTCCCTGCAGACTCAAAGCTTCTGTTTTGTGTTTGTCAGCATGATAGACGATAAGATAACTGGAAAATGAATTACAAGCGCACTCAGTCTGATTTTAATGAAGGACAGCTTTTTAATATCAATGCCTTTGTTGTTACTGTCAGTGTGACGGGCTTACATTGTAGTGGCTGTAGCGAGAGCAGTGTGTGTACGGGGAGGAGATTATGTAACACACAAAGGGAGATGCTGCATGTTTTAGTGCTGCCTCTGCATGTTTTTTTCATATGACGTATGTGTGTGTGTTTACTACTATTTGTGTTGTAATCCCACATTCCTTCACCCTCATTTTAAGATGACTAGATTCATTTAACAGAGTAAACATTTTACATCTAAGTCTGTCTTATTTTCTTTCTTTTGTCTAATTATAGGCTGCTACACACCAGTATACCGCCACCAAAGCACTCCTGTTCTTGGTGGCACATCAGTGGGTGACAAATTGCAGTGCTGAACAAGTAAGAGGTGGTTATTTTTCCTTCACTGTTTTAAACTTTCCAGTATTGTCATGGTCCACAAATAATCTCTGAGCTCCCTCCAGATGTCCGAGCTCCTTACCCTATCTCTAAGGCTGAGCCTTTTAATTTGAGTGACATTCTGCAGGTGAGGGTCAGGGTCCCCCTTTACACTTTGGTCCCCTGGGCCTGTGTCTGGTAGGCTTGTTCAGTAATCTTTCCATGGCAAGAGATCTGGCTCATCAGACCACATATGTGGTAAAGTTCAGGCCCATAGATGGAGAAATGATGGCGGTTGTATTTTACATGAGGTGATCTTTGTATAGAACAAGGCCCCAGGAACAGCGCCTAGCTTTGAGGCCAATTTGACACAACCAAACCATGTAATTACAACCCCCGGGTCTGTCAACATGATGCCGTGGGTCCCAAAAGGACTTTCCCCATAGACTGAGGAGCCTTGTAGTTCACTTAAAAATATAACACCTTGTTGTTTTTCAATCCCACGTAACCCTGGCTCAGCTAATGGAGCTTGAGATACCTGCAGTGTCTGTGGAAGAAACATTTGCAATTACAGTCCAAACCATGTTCTTCCCTGAAAAGTGACTTAGGCAATTGGCGAGACAGCCACGTTAGCCACAAAGCTGTAAATAACATCCAAGTCTCACGACAAGAAAACGTCTTGTCCAACACCTCATCACGCAACACTTGAGGCATGAAGACGAAGAAGCACTTCTGAGAATTACTATGTTCATCTGGCCCTGAAATAGCTGTTGCTGTAGCCATCTGGTCACTAGCTGCTCCTCAGGTTGACAGCTAAACTTGAGGAGAATGAACAGCCCACAGCACTTATGTTTCACAGCGGTGTGAAGTGACTGTGGGAACGAGCTGTCCATGCTCGCTTACGGCAGTAATTGTTCCAAAAAACTATTTTTTTTGTTCTTTGAGTTGCAGCAATCAGAAAGAGTCCATAGCTGCTGAAGGAGAGGTTGTCTGTCTAGGCTTTTCTGCTCATCACAGAATATGAAAAATAATCTACTTTCAGCTTTAAAACAGAGAAGATCATACTCATTTTCTTTCACTGAATATTGAATTTTGTGCACCACTAAGTCTTCTTTCAAAGTGACCTTATCAAAATGTGAAAAGCTTTTTGTGTCCTTACCGTATGACAGTATCACACCTCAGCTGAAAGGTCCAGGGCTGATACTCCTCTTCTTGCGTAGGTAGACAATGCCATGAACCGAGGAGGAAGAAATAGCTTTTGAAATGTGCATTCCAGATGCATTGTAAGGAGTAACGATTACCTGAGTGTATATGTGTGTGTGTGTGTGTAGTAGTGTGACAGCAAGAGGAGGGTTTGCACTTCAGTTGCCCAGAAACGCTACAAGCTGCAATTACCGCTTTCTTTTTGCTGTTACTCCTGTGTCACAAGCATCAAGAAGGAAACACAGGTCATACAGTCAGGCTGCAAACACTTAAATCGGCATCACATTTGACACCTGAAAAGATCGTATCAGTGTTACATAACCGATAAAATGAGGGAGATGAGGATTTATTGTGAGACTTCAGCTCCACAACTCTGCTGTGGTGTTTTGCCTTTTAAAGTCCTATTTCTGCATTGAGAAAGACATCATACCCAAACATCAAAAGCCCAGATTTCTTTGTCAAATGCAGCATCATGGTGCTGTTATGTTATGGTGTTGCCAAATGCAGTTTAACAGTTCCTGATTAGGATCAAATTGTACACCGCATCAGTGCTCGTGGGCAAGTAACCCACCAGTATGTAGTACAAGCCCTTCTACATTTTACTCTTTTGTGACATGACTTTTTAGTTTCTGATACTTGCATTTTTTGTTCAGGCAAGAAAATCTCCACAAAAATCCCCACTGCTTTTATGATCTTTGAAGTGTAAATGCAATCAGGGCTGCCCACGAAAAAGAATTTTCCTTGTCAACCAGTAGTCATAATTTAGGGCCATTAGTCAACTAGTTGCCCGCATGTTTACAATATTATTTAATTATTAAATGATATATTTTGGGTGGGGCAACACAATGGTTTGAGTTGAAGGTGTGAGAAAGAATAGTATTTTTTTTTTTTTTTTTCTGCGACTAAGCGATCAATGAAATCTTAGCAACTAATGACCTTTTGGTCGATTAACGTTTGGTCGACTGTTAGGGGGCAGCCCTAAATGCAATTGTGAGAATTAAAAAGCTAACGTTAGGCTATAAATGAAATACACCATCATTACATGACTTTAACATTGCCGCCACATTAGGCATGATGATGCTCTGTAGTCTCATTAAGCTACTTCCTAGGTATTGCCTTTTTTAAGACACTTAAAGGCTTTAAAATTTAAGCGTAACCTTTTAACTGACACATTTCATGTTGTAGAACAAAATGTAAATGGCATCTAACCGAAAAAAACCCTGACTTTGAGATGAGACAAGTGGGAGTGGTAAAATGCTGACTCATTTTTGGGTTTTAGGACTCATCCTTCACCATTCCTCTATTCATAATGACCCTAAATAAATCGCATTACCCAGAGCGCACTTGGGGCAGTACTTCAGCTACCCACGTAGGCTGTTCTCATTCTCACCTGCCTGCTTTTCTCTGTGAGAGGTCGGTCTCGTAACATTTCAGACAGCCATAAACACTCCAAAAAATAGTCCCCTTTAAGTATGTTTATCAGCAGAGTTCTTTTTCTTTTCTGTGCTCTCTTGTCTGACTGAGCTTGAGTGTTATACCACTAAAACCTTTTCTCAGGTCTGTTCAATCACTTAAATAAGGCGACTACAATTTTACTGTGAAAAAATAAATAAATAAAACTCAGTTGTTCTCTCTTTGAACTGTCTGATCCTTCAGTTTCAGGTTCAACAGCATGAGAAAGATTACAGCGTGATGCTGCTGGCACAGAGACACATGGACCCAAAGGAGCAGAGCAGAATGCAATAAATTTCTGGGATGCAGAAAACAGAAAATGTTCCACTTGAAAAGAACGACGAGTTTTGAGGAGAATAATAGAGACAGATACTGCAACTACTTTTATGTGACAATAACTAAATCATAAATGGAGGCTGACAGACATGTTGTAGTAGAGAAAGGTCTGGGAACGGCAACAGCTGTACCAATCTGTGCTATTTGTGGGTGCCCTCTAAATTCTGAGCATGGAGTGATAATAATCTTATGAAATATATTAACACTGTACAAAAAAGTAATGGGACATCTGCCCGTCCCATTCCTGTGGATGCCATATTCTAGGAACACCTTGAGGGAATTTCCCAAAAATTTGGCACAAACTTCCACTTGGACTCAACGATGAACTTATTAGATGTTGGTGGTCAAGGTCACTGTGACCTTGTCAGTCCCACTCTTGTGAAAATGATATCTTAAGTGAGGGATGAGGGATTTTTTTTTTTTTCAAATTTGTCACAAATGTTTACGTTACTCAACAATGAACTGATTAGATTTTGGTGGTCAAAGGTCAAGGTCACTGTGACCTTTTCTATCTTACTCTTGTGAGCATAATATCTTACAAACACCTTGAGGGAATTTCTTCAGATTTAGCACAAACGTTTACTTGGACTCAACAATAAAGTGCTTAGATTTTGGTTGTCAAAGGTCAAGGTCACTTTGAACTTGCGTTCAGTCTCATCCCTGAGTGTCCAATATCTCAAGAAGGCCTTGAGAGACATTCTTCAAATTTGGCACAAATGTCCACTTGGACTCCAGAATGAACTGATTAGAATTGTATTGGAGAAAGTGAAACATTTTCTGTTTTCTGCATAACTCAAGAATTTGGCCATTTTTGACCATAACTCAAGAATTCATACACTAAATATATCAAAATTTTAAATGGATAAAATGATCACTAAACCTGTGTTTACAGTAAAATTATTATCACTTTGATTTCTTAGGATAATCGTTGTGATGTTCTTTATTTTTCTTATTGTCAACCAACACCTAAAAATATGATGGTCTGTTCCTTATATACTTTCTGACTTCCCTGTTTGGAACTGTGGCACTAAGTCCAAACCCTGTTAGTCCCAGCTGAAGATGTAAACATGTCATGAAAATATACTTTCATAAAAAAAAAACAACAAAAAAAACAAACAGAACTCACAGTGCCCATAATGATCTTGTTAACCTATGCAACGGTATTGTGGTTAGTCTTTTGACATCAGTGGAGGTCTATAGTCGAGGAATGAAATGTCAGAGTCAATCTGCACAGAACGTGTTAATAGGAATGATCCAATGTTGGCCTTCGTCTTTTCAAATAAGAAACAATAAACCAGACTTCTCCTTTAATCTCTATTATGAGCAGCTGTTTTAGCCACCGGCAGCAAGACAGCCGGTGTCACTGTAGCAACCTGTGTTAAAGAAGAGATAATTACAGACTAATCTAATACGTTGCCTGTTGCAGGTAAACAGCAGGCGATGGATTTACATCTGGTTAGCCCATATCCGTTCCCTGCCAGTGTAATTTCCACACAGATGGCACCTGCTCTCACATGAGATGGCAGAGAGTACTAACAAAATGAGACAACACCTGGAGATGAACCACAAACACTTTCCCCATTTCTATTCATTGTGTCTGTGAGCGAACTGAGAAAGTGATATCTGCTGTGACGTAGATGGCAGGGAGCTCTGCAATCTTACACTCATGCAATTCATCAAACCGATATGTAGCACAATGAGTGTTTGGAGAGAGTGTAAAGCTGAGATAAAAATGTCTGGTCAATGCTGCAGCACAATTTTGGACTGTAAAGCGACTCATTTTCAAACGAGAGGTGATGTAGGAGCAGAGTAAATTTATTATGATTTATTATGTTTCCACCCATAAAAACTGTTTAATAAACAAAGTTATGCAACTCTCATTTTAATGCACATAGTTTTTAAGATGCAGTGATGCTGGGGGAAGAACTTAATCACAGGCTTCTGTGATCTCAGTGGTGCAAATTTCACACACATGCATACAAAAGCTGCCTTCCAAGTATAGTACATGCCACTGAAACTAATGTTTTATCTAAGAGATAATGAGCCGTTGGGCTGCTGTGGGTTGAAAGCTCCAAAAGGAAATGGGTAACCACAAAGTCAATGTGATAGGAGGAGAAGCAGGACTTCTGTGTGTGTGTTCTCATCAAAGCCCACCACATAATAATGTCTTTGGGCAAGAGCTTGTTACGCACGGTGCGAAAACCCAGTCAGACATTCTACAGCCAGTGACGCAAGTGCTGCTCCCCCGACCCCCCAGTTAAAATACTGGAGGTTGACATTACTGTCTTTAAGAGGCTGTGGCGTGCTCATTTTTCGGCCAGTGTGGTATCTTGTGTCAAGGCAACAAAGGGCAGCTGTTTGTAACAACCATGTCAGTGTAGCTTGGAGGGAGCAGCCAAATTGCCACTCCAACTTTAGGCTAAATTTTGGCAAAGGAACAACTGACATGGTCATTTTCAAAGGAGTTGTTTGAACTGTCACCTGAAGATATGAGCGTACAACACATATCGACATTAGGTCATGGACTTCCCACGTCCAGATACGAAGCGCAAGATACCATGGGTGCTTTGGTTGCTGCCGTTCTGGGACGCTGTGTTAAGTTCTGCCTGTTACATACATTGTCTTCTTTTAAACTACATTAATTTTCACAGGAAATTTACCATTTACATACAGTCTCTTTCAAAATAAAGCCACTATGTCAGTACAACAAAGCAACTTTTTTTCCCATCAACAACTAATGCACTAAGACAACAAAAAAACGTGGTTAGGTTTTAAAAAAAAGTACAGGGTTTGGCTTTATAATCTTACAGGACACGAGCACTGCTCTCGCGGGTGAAAGTCGATGTTTGTTTGACCCATTCACCACCCTTCCTACCCACCCTACTCGGACTTTTGCCGCCTTAAGATTCGTTCCTGTCCTGCCACATTTCCCCCTGATGCAGCTGGGCACGGTTAAACTATAGCGGCAATCGGCCACGCATCATGCCGACGTTATAGGAGGGCTTTTTTGACTCTGACTCTGAGGACGGTGGTGGCTGGTGGTGGGTAGTGGTGGCTGCTGACTGCTGAGGCGGATGAGGCTGATGAATCCGTAAAGACTAGGTGGTGATGTGGAGGTGGAGGGCAATACTACAGCAGAAGAAGAACCATATTTGAAAATAAGGAGCGGCACAATGATCAGGAACATCATTTCTTTAAAAAAAAAAAAAATCCACTTCTGCGGTTTGGTGATGTTGTTTTCCAGTCATCATGTCTGCAGGGAAAGACGTTGTAGTGGGAGATAAGAGAGCCCAATTCTCTTGTGTGGATTCTCCAGTTCAGCTTTCAGACGTATATTGATTAGTCTGTCATTGTCTCTGACCGCTGTTTGTCACTCGCCTGCGAAGAGAGGCAAGTGCTCAGGCAAGTGAGCTAAAAGCAAAGTGAAGATTCCCTTGTGTAAATGTGTGTGTGTGTGTGTGTGTGTGTGTGCCTAACTTAAAGGCACTTAAGAGTGACAGACAGCGGGGGAGTAGCCACAGAATCTGAAGAAAATCAAATAATTGTGAAACCCAATCATTTTTCTGTTCCAAAGACACCTTTTTAATTAGAGAATCAATCTACTGTCAGCAATGAAATTCACACCATTAAAGAGAGATGTCAGTCTGTCAGTGTTATGAATAGTTCCCATAATTTCACCACACAGCGTGCTATTATTTAAAAAGCTCACACAGCGTGTTGTTTGTCGCTGCTGCTGGCATTGAGTGCGTGCGTGTCTTGCACTCTGCAAACCTCCCTGTCAAACAAACAACCCCCAAGGAAAAGTTTCTATTTTCTTCGTGACAGGATGGAGTGCTGATCCCATAGTAATTTTGGATTCTGCAGAAGGAAGAAAAGGCTTGAAAGAGCAGAGTTGGTTACAAAGAAACAGCCTACACTGTCTATTATCATCATGAAAAGAACAGCAAAGAACAAATATGGTTCATATTATTGTGGAGCTGCTATTTGTGCCAATTTCTGCAGAAGAAAGGTGAATTCTTAGACTTAATACATGGCTTATATCACCTAATATCTAACTACTGACAGCTAATTCTCAATAAGCAGTATCCTTAGAGCTTCAGCCAAACCACCTGCTGCTGTTTCACCTTTAACTGATAGAGATACAACCTAATACCTGCTGCCTGCACCTAATTACAGCTCATTGTTTTGTTATCATAAATCATTCCCCCACGGAGACCAAAGCCAGGAATTAATTTATCCTATAATTTCTGAAACATGGTTCTTCACTTGCATGTAAACTCATGGTTAGCGGTGTTGTTCAGAGACATCCATATAGCTGCTCTGGTTTTGCATCTCTTTGTAGTTGTTACACATCTGTCTGTGTTGTGGTCATTTTATGTCTCCTTGTGGTTGTTTTGTGTTTCTTTTAGTTATTTATGTGTTTTTTTTTTGTTCATTTTGTGTCTTTTTGTAGTTGTTTGGGTCTCTTAAGTAATTTTGTGACTGTTTTGGTTGTCACTTTGTGTTTCCTTGTGGCTGTTTATGTCTTTCTGTGGTTGTTTTGTCCATTTTTGTAGTTATTTTGTACCTCTTTGCAGTTCCTGTGCATCTCTTTATGGTCTTTGTGTGTGTTTTTTGTTGTTACTGTTGTTGTTTTTGTTTTGGGAGTCTCTTCCTGGCCACTAAGTGTTAACTTGAGTGATACTTGAAGGCCTCCGGACACTTGGGGCCCCAAGGCCTGTGCCCAGTGGCAAGCTCAGTTATCCATTCATTTTTGGGAGTATGATGTTTGTATAAAAAGCTCCCACACGCTGTCTAACTTGCAAAATGCTGCAACATTTCGGTGACTAGATCTTAATCAGGCAAACAATTTAAGGTGAGAAAAATATTAACATACCCATTTTAGTTTCAGCGTAAACTTTTAAATGCTTTATCTATCCCTAGGGTCGTTACAACAGCCAGTCACAATACAAGACAACATAGGGACACACAAAGAGCTTGATGAGAAAAATAAGCACAAATACAAACATGAACAACTGAAATGTCAATTAGAAACTGAACTATGACTTAAAACAAGAGACATTCTCAAACTATAAATATATATAATAATGCCTGTAATATGCTGTATACACCAATCAGCCACAACATTAACACCACAGACAGGCGACGTGAATAACAGTGATCCTTTTACCATGCAATGTTCTGCTGAGGAACCTTGGGTCCTGGCATTCATGTGGATGCTACTTGACACGCTGCACCACACACACCTGTGTGGACCAAGTACACCTCCTAATGGCAACAGCACTCCCCAATGGCAGTGGCCTTTGCACAATGCCCCAGTGCAGTGTAGCCTGCACTATACTTACAACACTGCTAAAATCTCACAGTCTGTAGGAGGCGTAAAGCAGTTTCTTGTTTCAAATCAGTGTTTCTTCGATGCTGTTTGGCATGTCGGAGACAGGCAGCTCGCCCACAACATGCTATTGTGTGCTCACTCTTTTTCTCTGATAACCTAATATGTGCTCACCTTATTTCTGATCCAGACATTCAGCAGGTTCAGGAGGAGCGGCATTATCTACCAAAGATCTCTTTTCTTTCACTGTGATCAACAGCACAATAAACTAGCATTGTTATTCTCCAGAGAGAAACTGTGTGTCAGGTAGACCTCACGTTTCCACTGCTTTGCTAGTTTGACGATCTAAGAGAATAAACTACACTTGTGTTTAATGTAACTTGTGGCACAGTCGAGGTAACATGTCACCAGACAATAACGATGCAAAAGCCATCCAAAGTGACCTTCCAGGAATGAGGAAGGAAGTCAGGAATGAAGAATATGTACCAACAAGCTGTAAAGACACATTACTCTTCAGTTGATGGCCCTTATGTGGTTTATGATGATAACACAGTTTCTGTTACACTTGAGAGGTCCCACTACAACAACATCAACATTTTAGCTATTATTCTTTTATTGCTTAATTACACTCTCATGGATGCATATTACTGCATTGTGCACTTAAAGCCCAGCGGTTATCTCCTCTCACCAGCTTGCATAGTAGAGTGTGTGTGTGAGTGTATGTGTGTGTGTCAGCTCAGTCAGCAATACCCTTGTCAGCCCCCTCATTAATCTTAATTAACCCCCCGTTGCCGTGGTGTACCGGTGCGACAGAGCGATGTGGGATAGGTGACACTGACATCTCAGTGGGTGGGGAAGAACACCGGGACATCAAAAATCTGATGTAACAAAAGGAGAGAAAATCTGAGTCACTGCCAAGAAAGCCTTCATACATGTGCCAGACAATAGTGAACGACTGCGGAGGGTGATAATCTTTTTATATTATCATAATAGAAATAACAAAGACATCTGTGCACTTTCTGTCTCTGGCACTAAGTAGCTTTTCTTGCTCAAGAACAGAGTATATTTAATTTTTTTTCCATTCCCTTTAAGGCCCAAAGCGTGTCTAAACCCATTGATGGTGTTACAGTGAGACTCCAGCTGTGACATCCTCTGCCTTAAGTGTAGTTTTGCCTCCTCACTGCCATCCTGAGCATCACTGTTGAAGGAAATGAAAACAATTACTATTTTACCAGTTCCTTTTTATGTGCTTGCAACAACTAGCACTTTATAAAGTGTTTGCAAAGTACGCCACACTTAACTCCAAAAACACAGCGAGCAGCAGTGGCAAGCTGCCATACAATTGCTATGGGAAGCTGCAGCGGCCAATCCAAACTGTGGTTATTTGAGTCTGTGATGAAGTGCAGCCAAACTAAAAGCTGGGAATAGTTTCACTTCGGTTTGTAGCCGAGTGTGAAGCGGTCAGGATGAGAGTCAGCACCTCCAAATCTAAGCCAGTGGATTGTCTCCTTTGGGTTGGGACAGAGTTACTGCCTCAAGCAAGGGAGTTCAAGTATTTCTGAGTCTTGTTTACAAGTTAGGGTAGAGTGGAGCGTGAGATGGATTGGCCGTTTGGTGCGGCTTCTGCAGTGATGCAGGGGCTGCGCTAAAGAGGGAGCTGAGTCAGATTTACTGGTCCATCTACGTCCCAATCCTTAGCTATGGTCATGAGCTCTGGGTAGTGACCGAAAGAATGAGGTCGTAGATACAAGCAGCCGAAATGAGCAGCATGAACGGTGCAAACAACAGCAACAGTGCTGACAGAGCTAGTCAGGACAGTGTTATCAGTGGTAACAGATGTCAGAACGCAGTGCTGAGCGGTGGCCATACAAACATGCACATGCAGCTGGACCAGCTAGAGAACAAAGAGCAGAGAAGCGTGGATTACAACACACAAAGAGGATGCTATTACTTCATTATATCTTTACTTAGAAGGTAGTTGATTGCTGCTATGAAGCTTGTCTAGTGTTGCCTACAGCTCCTTTAAGAAGCACATTTAGGGAAAAATTCCCCATAGATGCATTTCTCCTGTTTATGGACCAAGTATAGAGTCGCCTTAGGCACACCTCTCGCCTCTCTACTAGAATATGATTGGCCTAAACTACATAGGCTGTATTATTCAAAGAGTAAACTCCACAGCATTCTTCCCGAGTCTAATTCTACCGAGGGCACCTTAATACACAGCTTCGCCTGATGTCCTAATCTGACCAAATATACAAGGACATTGTCAGCATGTTTTTCAGAGTGGTTGGTTTGACATTTTACCCTGACCCTGAGATCATTCTTGGCAAAACCGAGGCACTGAACAAATTAATTCACCTGTTTTTGCTGTCTACTTTTCTCCTTTAAGAGGACGCCAAGTGAAATTACTTTTCTCTGACTCATTTATCTCTCCGACTGTTGTCTCTTGTCTCGTCCCTCCCTTGTGTGTGTATCTCACTCAGCTTAACCATTGCCGTAAAGGTTAGAAATGCTGTGCCAATTACAGTAAAAACACACCGTCAAAATTGAATAAATCTCAATAATTTATTGGTTGTAGGTGTACGTGTGGATATAATGGCATCTTGATCCAGACCTGGACCACAGTCTCTCGATTAGGGACCTCACAGAGGATGGAAAGAGATGGCGGTATAACTAGGGGGACACATTTTAGGGGATGGCGCCCCCCTGAAATCACCAACTGGCCTTATAACTGTGAAGTAAACTGGGTATTTTAAAAAGATATAGTCCCCCTTCGTTGTTTTTCTAGAAGAAGTCCACAGCAGACCTGACTCTGCTGATCAGACGTCAACCCCAGAGGAGTCTAAAGCTGTTTTCTTACGTCACACTTAATCCATGACACATGATTAGTTTGAGACCACATGAGCATATACCAAACTGCCCAAAGGGCTGCATGTATATGATTGGGTGTCTTTTAAATGTTTTTTTGATGTATAAAATGTTTTCCTCTCATGCCCATCCTATTAAAATGTTCTTTTTAGTGTATTTAAGGTGACGATGATGATGGTGATGATGCAGACCACAACCTGAAATGCACTGGTCTCACAATAAAGTTGTTCTTGATACTACAAGTGTTGCTGGAGTTTCAGCCTCTTCAGAGTATTCTCACCAGTTACGCAAGAGTCCTGTGTGTGGGAGTTTATCTGATATTTTATACAATATAAGTGGCCAGACTAAAAAAATACACAGTGGTACACTTTGTACACTGAAACAAAGTCACAGCATGACCCTTAAAAATGTCTTTTCCAGTAGAAACCTGGGGATGATAGAGGGATTTCTTAGTCTGAGCACTGACTTCTGATGTATACTGTTATTAAACTGAAAATCAATTTACACTTACATTGATTCATCTACACCCAGTGGGTCCAGACAAGTCTGAGCTCTCACATCAGCCCTGTCGCCATAAAAAAGTGATGGCATTGAACGTTTCTTTCTTTTTCATTTGATCATATATGTAAGCTGACTTGGTGTTCAGGAGGTGGAAGGGATGGTGAACAGTGTGTTGCCTGGGCGAGACACCTGCCAAACTGTGGACCACTGTTCAAGAGCAACAAACAATAAAACTGGTTGTGATTTAGTGAGTCATCACTGTGTTTCCAGGAGATTTTTAGGCACCAAACATGGGTGTTTTTTAAGGACCTGTTGCTGTTTTTTTCTGCAGCTTTTTAGGTATGAAAAGTGCTTGGTTTTTTTGTTTTTTTTTTACCAAACATCACTGCTTTCCCTGCTTGATTGTGCCAACCGAACCAGGCATTTCGTTTTTAATAGATTTTATTTCTGAGTTTTTAACACTAACAAACACAAACACGGACATAAGAAATACAGGACAGAAAAAAAGAAAAAGACAACAACAAAAACAAATAAATAATAATAAAAATAGCAGTAATAATAATAATAATGATGATAAGAAATTATGAGATAAACGATAATACACTGCCAGCTAGAGAAAACGCAGTACAATTATACACCAGTTTGTACTGTGACCACAGGAAGGCTGAGGCAGAGAGATAGTATCCATGGGGACCATGAGTGGTCAGGGAAGGTCCAGCGGAGACCAAAGTGGTTGATGTTCATCCTCAAGGTACATTAATATTTGAACCAACTTTCATGACATTTCACCCAATAGCTGTACAGATATTTCACTTTAAACAGCAAATGTCAACTTGATTGTAGTGACACAGGAACATCCAAGGTACCACCTAAGTTAGGAGAGTTCACCCTCTGGGGACCAGGATTGTTTGTTTGAAATTTCATGCCAACCCATCCCATGATTATGGAGTTATTTCAGCTTGTGCCATAGTGGTGGACCAACCGACCAACACATGGACTGACAGACTGACATTGGACTGCCAAGCCCATATCAAGTGCAAAAAAAAGACAACGCTAGAGTTGATGAATCTATCTGTCCTTGCAAATTGAAGCACAGTGTACAGTCCAATGCAAGGAAGTATTCTGTTTAATTTGGCCTTGGAGAAATGCAAGCGATGAATGACTTTCCAAACCTGGTATATAAAGCTAAAACATGATCTTTTACCAACTATGACCAAGTGTTTTTGTCTAGAAACATAACCACATGTTGACCACACTGGTGTTGCAACATAAAGTTTCACTGTATCCTCTACATAATAATGTGCAAATGTAATGCCAACATTTTTTCTGGCGCTTGGGTTGCACACAAAACATTAAACCCTACTTGTTACTGCATCTATTTTAGAGAAACATTTCAACAAAGAATTAGACCTCTTTTTGACCTTAATCGCTTTACCTCATTCATTTTCTTTGATAGTCTATGATATGCAAAAGGTGCCCTCAACTACCTGATGAATACCTATTCAAAACTGCCAAGTAATTATTGTCACAGCACAAACTGCTGATTTTCCTCCTCTGCTTTCCAGGCTTTTATACTTCAAAGCACCGCCGGCACCAGAGCGAGCTCACACTCACACACTGTGTGTTAATTTAATGGCCGTGCACATGAGTGTGTTTGCAGGTGTCTCATGTGGACACGCAGAACGTGCGAGTTCATTTCGCTCAGCTGTTTGTGATGATTCATTTCCGCAGAGCTCACTCGAATAAGCCGGAGATGAAAGACTCTTGTCTACTGTGAAACCGCAATTATTCTTTTTGAGTTCTGTCATCTATCAAGGACCAGCAACTGGAACAACCACACCCGACATCGGACGTGCAGCACAGCGTTAAACACAACTCAATGATGGAGAAGCTTGACACCAGCGTCAATTATGGAGGCTGTTTCCACATGAGTGCTTACTGTGTACGGAGCTATATATCATCTGTTCTCACCCCTGACCTCAATCAGAGTCACTGATCTTTGTGAAAACAGAGATCGATCTGGAAACAGCTGCGTTTAAGTGGACTCAAACTAAACTTGAATAATTCACTTTATGAAGAGAATGTGAATGTGTGGTTAGGCATAGGCACAAAAATCAATTGGCTATAGTTAGGAGAAGATCATGCTCTGGCTTGCAACACCCCTGTTTAGTCAACACATTCTCACTCTGATCTCGTCTGGGACACGGTGTCAACTTCAGTCTGTTACATGCATTGTCTTCTTTCAAAATACACTTCCGTTTTCACAGGAAATTTACGATTTACATACAGTCTCTTTCAAAATAAATGCACTACGTCAGCGAGTGAATAACGAACAGCTACTTACTGTGCAGCAGCACCAGCAGCACTGCACAACAGGCAACAAGTCCTCTGATTTTCTTTTAATTCTGGAAATATTTTTTAAATTAATACTCATTTTATACAAGTTGAGCAAGGTTGTATGAGTCTTTTATGGAGTTGGGAGCCGTGGATGCAGTTTACAGGGAGAGATTTTGATCGGATCTTTGAACCCGGCGGCAGCTAGGCTCTCTGGCCCAGTTAGGCCCATCCAGCGGCGCCCAGGCTCTCGGGCCCAGACTCTCTGGCCCAGTCATCTAGCTGCTGCAAGGCTTTTGGGCCCTGCGGGGTCCATCCAGCAGCAGCCAGACTACAACAGCCTACTCCATCCAGTGCTCTGCAGCCTGAAGCCTACTCCATCCACTGCTCTGCTGCCTGAGGCCTACTCCATCCAGTGCTCTGCAGCCTGAAGCCTACTCCATCCACTGCTTTGCAGGCTGAGGCCTACTCCATTCACTGCTCTGCAGCCTGAAGCCTACTCCATCCACTGCTCTGCAGGCTGAGGCCTACTCCATCCACTGCTCTGCAGCCTGAAGCCTATTCCATCCACTGCTCTGCAGCCTGAAGCCTATTCCATCCACTGCTCTGCAGTCTGAGGCCTACTCCATCCACTGCTCTGCAGCCTGAGGCCCACTCCATCCACTGCTCTGCAGTCTGAGGCCTACTCCATCCACTGCTCTGCAGCCTGAGGCCCACTCCATCCACTGCTCTGCAGTCTGAGGCCTACTCCATCCACTGCTCTGCAGCCTGAGGCCCACTCCATCCAGGCCATCCAGTGGTGAAATGCCTAGCAAAAACTGTGATAAGGTGGCCTCAGATAAGCCTCCATCTGAAAATCTTAGGCCTCGTAGGCCTTTAACAGAAAGTGCAGGTATGGCCACCGTGGAAGTAGATGCGGCAATATTTGAATCAATTAATAGAAGATTAAGTAAACTGGACATTCTTGAGTCGTTACAAATGGAGATCCATGATTTGAAAATCAGCTTGGAATACAGCCAAAAACAGGTGGAAGATTTAAGAAAAGAAAATGTTACTCTCAAAGAGGCAGTGAATAAGGTCCAACAATCTTCAGTCTCTCTCATGCAGGATAACAAGCGTATGAAGGAAACATTGTTGGACATTCAGTGCAGAAATATGAGTGATAATTTAATTTTTTCTGGCATTCAGGAGGACAATGCTGTCCCTGAAAAAACGGTGAGAGAATTTATGTCCAAACACCTCAAATTTTCTTCTGAGGTTGTTAATGACATTGCCTTTTCCAGAGTTCATAGACTGGGCAAACCACAAGAGGGTAAAAACCGGCCAATAATAGCTCGTTTTGAACACTACAAGCAGAAAGAAATGGTGAAGAGCCATGGAAAGGAACTGAGGGGGACCTCCTTCTGGCTGAATGACCACTTTCCTGCAGAGATCAATGCTAGGAGAAAAGTTCTGTTACCTATCATGAAGGAAAAAAGGGCTCAAAAATGTAAAGTGGCACTGACTGTTGACAAGCTCTACATAAATGGTCAGCTGTTTCGGGACTCAAAAGTAACTCCCTGGCTCTTTTAGCATGTTTTTATTTTAGGTTTTGAATGTGAGTCCATATGACTCATTCCATCACTGATATTCCCTGCACTAAACTTGGTCTTGAAAAGGGGCTAGCCTTAGCTCATATTAATGTATGCAGCTTGCGCAATAAGGTTGAGGACATAGAAGTTATTGTTAGAAGTAATTGTATTAATATTATTGCTATTTCTGAAACACATCTTGATGACTTTTTTACTGACTCTGACATAAATATTGAGGGGTTCTCTATTTTTAGGAAAGATAGAAATCAGTTTGGAGGAGGAGTCGCCATTTATGTTCAAAATAATTTTCCTGCCAAAGTACGTAATGATTTAATGACAGATGATATTGAAGCTCTTTGTGTACAAGTTCACCTACCTCATCTCAAGCCAATTTTAGTATGCTGTTTCTACCGTCCTCCTAGTGCTGACGCTCTATATCTTCATGGTCTGTGTGATATGTTTGATAAGTTATCTGACATGAATAATGAAATCTACCTATTGGGTGATATGAACATTGATTGGCTGAGTCAGCTCAGTACAAATAAGAACAAGGTACTTTCTATTTTGAATGCTTGTAATCTGTATCAGATTGTCACTCAGCCCACCAGAACTAGTATAGATAGTGATGGTATTATCGTGAATACATGTATTGATCACATCTACACTAATGTTCCTGATCTATGTTCCAAAGTGGTCTCTGTGCCAATTGGTTTTAGCGACCATAATCTAATTGCTGTTACTAGAAAGATAAAACTTCAGAAAATCAGAGCAAATATTATTTATACTCGTTCATATAAAAAATTTAATGAAGATTGCTTTATCAATGATATATCAATTGTAAACTGGAGTGATGTATATAATGAGGATGACCCCGAGGTTGCACTCACTTTATTTATGTCCAAGTATATGGAGATTGTAGACAAGCATGCTCCTTTAAAAAAGTCTACTGTCAAGCATAAAAGAGCCCCATGGATTGACCAAACTTTAGTGAATTTAATGACAGAGAGAGACGCTGCTAAAAAGGTTGCCATAAGATCTGGATTAATTGATGACAGACGTAAGTATTGCTCTTTACGTAATCTAGTCACTAAATTAAACAAAATGAAAAAGAGGGATTACTATAAACAGAGATTAAATAATGCTAAACTTGATGGAAAAAATCTATGGAGTGTTTTTAATGAAATGATGGGTCGGAAAACATATGTTTGTCCTGCTTTTGTTGAATCAAACGGTTTTGCTCTCACTAAGCCAAATGACATCGCGGATCACTTTAACAATTTCTTTGTAAAAAAAGTATCTCAACTTAGAGAAAGCATGAACACCTCTGACAACCATAAATCAAATAATGTAATCACTAATATTATAATGAAAGACAAAGTATGCACTTTTGAATTTCGCCAGGTTGAAGTCAGAGAGGTGGAAAGGCTTCTTTACTCTCTCCCTCGCAACAAACTAGCTGGTGTAGACAATCTGGATAGTAATTTATTAAGAATTACTGCTAGTTGTATTTCATCTCCTGTGACTTATATCATTAATAGATGTCTATGTGTATGCAAATGTCCTATGTTGTGGAAGACAGCCAAAATTATCCCAATACCCAAAGATAAAAAATCTGTTTTTAATGAGAGCAACTCCAGACCAATTAGCATTATTCCTGTCCTGAGCAAAATCATGGAAAAAGTTGTATATATGCAAATTCATGATTATTTCTTTGTGAATAATTTAATAACTATGTCTCAACATGCATATAGAACTGGCCACTCCACATCTACTGCTTTGATAAATATGACTGATGATTGGTTTAGAGCCATTGATAATTCTCTGATGGTGGGGGCGGTGTTGTTAGATTTCACTGCTGCCTTTGATTTGCTTGACCATTCTTTCTTGGTAAAGAAACTAGAATGTTATGGTTTTGGACCACTGGCGCTAAAGTGGATCCATAATTATCTGTCTTCTAGATCACAACAGGTATATTTGAATGGTGGCATATCGAACAGCAGGGATCTAGTGTGTGGTGTGCCTCAGGGCAGTTGCCTTGGACCATTACTGTTTACTGTATTTATTAATGATCTTGCCTGGGCTACAAAAAGTGCAAAAATGTTATTTTATGCTGATGATTCAACCTTGTATTTTGCTGCCCATTCATGCAAGGAACTTAATGATGTCCTTAATAGGGAATTGGAAGTAGTGCATGATTGGGTTCTTTGTAATAAGTTAGTTCTTAATATTCCCAAAACAAAAAGCATTCTATTAGGTTCAAAACATAAACTATCTTGTAGCCCAAAGCTGGATTTAAAGTTATATAATTTGACTGTGGAACAAGTGGAGAGGGTCAAACTTCTTGGTGTAATGTTGGACTCCAGGCTTTCCTTTAGTCATCATATTAATCTAATCATCTCAAAGATGGGAAGAGCTGTGGGTATCTCCAGGAAATGTGCTTCTTTTGTTGCTCGCCCCCTCTTGTGTCAGATCGTGCAAAGTTTAGTATTATGTCACCTCGACTATTGTTCTGTGGTCTGGACATCTGCCGCTAAAGGTGAGCTCAGAAAGCTGCAGATCGCCCAAAATAAGGCTGCACGGTTGGTGTTGGGTTGCTCATCCAGATCAAACATTAACCGTATGCACAATTCCCTCTCATGGCTGACAGTAGAAAACAGGTTAGCAGTAAACATAGCTGCATTGTTTAAGTCGGTCTTGATCAGTAGAACACCAGATTTTATATTTGAACAAATTGTTTTTCGAAATACTGTGCACGATCATAGCACTAGAGGGTCCAGCAATGGTCAGCTGGTACTGCCTCGCCCAAGAACAAATGCTTTATCACGATCTTTTATTTGTAGAGCAATAACTCTCTGGAATAATCTGCCTCATTATCTCCGTTGTACTGACAGTAAACAGGTATTTAAAAAGAAACTTAAATCTCATTTAAGATTGTAATTGTTGACTAAGCTGTATGTAGAGCGTTCAGTTTGGTTTTTAGAGAAACTGAACTTTTAGATTTATGAGAATTATTAAATGTTGCATGTTTTTAAGTTTTTATCATTAGGTATATTATATTTGTATTTAATGTAAAATGAGTGTGGTTTTTGTTGATGATATGATTGATTGATTGTTTGTTTTGTGTTGTTTTGTTTTTATTTTTGTGGACCCCAGGAAGACTAGTTGGTTACTACGGTACCAGCTAATGGGGATCCTTAATAAACTAAACTAAACTAAACAACAATGCAAAGTCAGTCTTTGTTGCACCAATCCACCGACCAACCAGCTGCATATTACACTGACGGCTTTTTCAGTCAGTGTGTGATGCCACAAGTCACTGCTCAAGCGCCAGATTTCGACGACTTCAAAGTGAGACTGGGTTGGTTTAGTGGCACAAAATCCGCTGGAAAAGCATTAGCTGAAATGCTGTTGAGAAACAGTGCAAAGGAAAAGTACAAACACCAGGGATCAGAAGCTCAGACACCACTTGGAAATGTTGTGAAGGGTTAGTAAAACACCTGCAATTGGTGGATCAAACACTGCTGGGAAACTGAAACTGGAGTGTTGATTTTCTGAGAGACAGGACTTCGGAGCAACCGTCATATGTCAGTTTGATTACACATGATAGATCAACATGAAAGTTTATATTCAGTAAAGGCCCCTGTTGTTGAAAATACTGCTGATCATTCTCTGCAAGGAGAAAAACTGCAGCCTCAGTGAAAATGACTCAGGTACATTCAGCAGGATTTGGTGGAGAGATGCAATCCATTTGTGATACCTGCATTTTTACAATGCAAGCTTGCAGGCACGAGCATAACATATACATGTTCAATCATATTAAACACATTCAACTTTCAGCACTTCTGTTTGCTGATGTCGTGGATCATCTGTGTTGTGAGCTTTTTTCAGCTATTGCTGTCGGAGTTTAACCAGGAATGTTGCAGTATGTTTGTATGGCTCTGCATTTATAAACAGGCAGGAGACTGAAACTAACCTCCCACTATCTGTTCATAAGATACAATATATGTTTTTTTTTTTGTATCCCTACCAAGGGAAAAAATATCCAAAGCACTGAGCACAGCATCCTGAAATTATCAACAGTAATATGATGAACAATGTTTAAATTGCATTTTTTTTTAAATAATGTCTAAATAATGTATTCATAGATTAAGTAAAGCCACAAATCTTAAAATTTAAATCATAATTAATGCCAGATTTCTGTAAGAAACCACTCTGTAAGCCCCGTTTGTCGAACAGGTCACAAGGGAACTATAAAATGGCTTACTACACCAGTGTCTGACATTTTGCTGTGACATCAGGAGAGATTACTATGGTAATCAAGTCCATTAACGCAACAATGTCACCGATAATAAGATTACTGTCATGTAACAAAAGCGATATGTTCCTGCTGCAGGTGCTGTCCTGTTCAAGGGAAAACAGCTCCGCAAATTAGGACAAGAGATGCTGAAGCATGAGGTTATATCTCATGAGAAGACTATTAACGAGATGACAAAGAGACGGTTGCATTCATTAAGCTGTTTGCTTTGGAAAATCACCTTAATGAAACTCCTGAAAATGCCCGAAAGCTCCTACTGCCCAAGATTACTTCACATAAAGATGAAGACACATCAGTGTAACTGTGTCATCTGGTAACAAGTTCGGAGACAGCCTCGATCAGGCTTCATCCCTCATTTCTCCAGAGCACTCATGTTGAGTAACTCTAATTTAATTTTGCACAGAAACATTATATCCATAGATAAGACGCTTTCAAAGTGAATGGCAATTCAGATCATAACAGATAGCGAATGAACATGAGCTGGCAGGCAATTTAGAGATAAGCCTCGTGTGTCATTATATACCGTACATGACTCTGGCTTCTGTAATAGAAGTTTTAAATTGAATTTTTACTCCTTTGTCCGTGATGAGAAATACAGTTGTGTTGTCTGACTGCAATTTCCACCAAAGCTTGGAAATAATTAGAGGAGGAAAAGGAAACAGAGACTGCTGTCAAGGACCGACATTAAACACTCCCAGCTCTTCAAACACAGCAGCTTGGTTATTTGCCCTAGGCTTTAAACTATGATGCTGTACTCCTCTAGCCAGCCTGGTTTCACCCTCAGGGTGTCAAAAAACGCAGCTTGAGGAGTGGTCCTTGGCATCAGCTATGGGTGCATAATGAACCCTTTAGTGTCTGCCTCAGACAAACCAATGAAAACCCATTTGAGTGATAATTAGACATCCAGAGTAACGGATACAGGAACAAGAGCAAGAAATTCTGCTCAGGTGGATGGGTCAAACAAGCACAGGACTTTGATTCAGGAAACCAGCATTTGTGTCCAATGTGAAACTAAAAGTAAACAGCCAAACCCCTGCGTCAGGATAAAGAGCTTCTGCTCAAGTGTCAAAATAATGAGAGCATGGATAAGATCACGTTGGTCTAGCGGCAGTTTAGGATGTGTAGATTTCCGATCATTATGTGCAGAGTGTCTTTTCAAGCAACAAAACTGCTTGGTTAGGGTTTAGAAAAAAGATCATCATTTGTGTTAAAATAAGTATGTTTTTACGTAACTTAACGTACGTATGTATGATATGTGATGTTAACTATGTTGCGTAGTTTGAAAAAAAACTCAGAGTCCTGTGTTTGTCCATCGACCCCACGTTCATCTCCCTACATGGACCTTCTTGGTCTAATACTGCATCAGTTGCTCTGAACAGCTAATATTGGTGTGGATGGGTTTCCATTCGCAATGTATCTCCACAAAAGGATTGAATGATATCTTATGAAAATGTACATACAGCGGTTTGTATGATAATATGAAATTAGCACCCCTTGATCGGCATTGCCACGTTACATGCTTAACGTAAAGTTACGTCAGGTCAGGTTTAGAAAAGTTAAGTTAGGTAGGTTAGGTCTAGGAAAAGAAACATGGTTGAGCATGGTGTTATATACTTTGAGTAAAGTTAAATACCTCATGTTAAGATAATAAATAAGGTTTAGGACAGTAAAGTTACATAGGTTAGGTTAAGGAAAAAACATACTAACAATGTACCTTAAAAAGACTCAAAATTCACTTGGTTTCATATGGAACACTAAAACTAGTCTCCTAGGTGAAAGTCCTGTGTTTGTTTGACCCATCCACCACCCCCAAGCTGACTCTTTATATGGACTTTCACTGTATACTACTTCCGTCTTTACCCCAGTCACTGCATTGGTCACATTATTGTATACATCCCAATTAGATGGGTTCAATACATAGACTGTAAAAATAATAGATGTAGTTGCTTCATTTTTCAATTACTGGCTCATAATTATTTGGCTTATATATGAATTCTGGTGCATTACTTTTCATAGGTTATATAAACAAACAGTGCATGAGAACATTTAATTTAAAATAAAACGTATCTATTTAACCCATATTTAACCAGGTAAGTCCCACTGAGATCAGTGATCTCCTTTATAAGGGCGACCTGGCCAAGACAGCAGCATAGAAAAAAGTTACAGGCAAACAACCGCACAGTAAAAACATAAAAGATATGCAGTGGCATGTAGAAATATTAGAACACCTACACACAATGACTACAACCAACTGATTCATTTATCCTTGTACTAATGGGAGTTGTAAAGTCAGGCGGAGAGACCAATTCATGTAGTTTCAACTCTTTTTGAAGGTTATTCCAAGTGAGAGGAGCAGAGCACATAAAAGCTTTCTTTCCCAGCTCAGTCCGTGCACTAGGAACAGACAACAAAACTAAGTCTCGAGATCTCAGACTGTAGGTACATTCAGATCTCTGTTCAATCAAAGTACAAATGTACAAAGGGAGTTTACCCAGTATGGCTTTATTAATTAACAAATACCAGTGACTGAGCCTATGAAAGGTCAAAGATGGCCAACCAGCCCTGAAATAAAGTGTACAATGATGAGTGAGGGCTTTACAATTTGTAACAAAGCTCAGTGCACTATGATGTGCATGTGCAAACAATGTGCAGATGCATTCATGTATAGCAGATTGCTATAATCCAGAACCAGTAAAAACATAGCAGCAACAAGGAGAAAACATTGATGAATTAGTTAGTCGAAAGCCAATGCGTCTTTTATTGATGCTAGAGGATGCCTTGTGCGTCAGTATCAGACCGAGCTGCCTATTTGACGCTCTGGGAATGAGAACAAGTTGAAAGGTTGGGCCATGGCAGCCCAGTCATGGCAAAACAAACAAAAAACAAAATTCAAAGAGAATATTTCATATTTATGAAGTTCCAGCGTCTTTATCCACTTGGTTCAGATGTTAAATAAAGACTTGATATCCAGATACTAAGAGTGACAAGAAACAGATGACAGTGTCTCACTGAAGCAGACGACAGCAACAGCTATGAAACCTAAAGCAAAGCCACACTGACAGAGTTAGACAGATTTATTGACTGACAAATTCCCACAGCACAGACATTGCAGAAAGGTCGTAGTTCTTCTGGCAACATGAGTTAAACAATACTGGCAGAAAGCCATTGTTACGCTTAGTCCAGCAGCAGCTCTATTAAATGTCACCTTGAGTGCTAATGAGTCCTGCTCTTGAGTCCCGACTGACCTGACCTCTGACCTGTTCGAGGACATCAAGCAGAAGGGAAATTCAACCTCAGGGGAATAACAGGACAGACAACACTTGTTGACTATGGTGTAAAATGATTAGCCTGTCTTTTGGTAGTATTGTTATCTGCTGCTCAGAGACATTTCCATTTTTCCTCTCACTCTCCATCTGTCTGTAGGCACTGTGGCTCACTGCACCAATAACACACTGCCCTGTAAAGGGTGCTACACAGCTAGCTGGTTATTAATATAAAATAACCCCAAACAAAGTGAATAAGCACTAGTGGGATTCCTGGTGTTTTGTCCTGCTTATTAGATGCTGCTGCCAGAGAATCCATCATGATGTATCGATACAGAATCGTCTTTTTAATAACCTCTAGTCATTTACAAGCCGACACAAAAGCTTTGCAGGACTGCCAACAATAAAAATATATGGAGCTAAAAATATGTAGCTCCACTGCTACAATTACAGCAGAGCCGTAACCATAGCAACATAAGCAAATCCAGTATTCAACTGAAAGTCTTTGGTTCTTTACTGGACAAATGAATAGTGTCCACTTGACTTCTGGAGTGCAGAGTGACAGGAGTGGATGTGACAGAGGCTTTAATGGGAATCAGAAACACACAATCAGAACTGAAGATGTATGAGCCATCACAGCCCCGTTATTCGGCACTGTGACATCAAAAATCATAAATGTTTTATTTTAAAGAGGAAGAGGTTGTGCACCTCTTGAATCCCTTATCAAATAAATACCTTTACTGCCAACACCAGCTGAGGATGATTGAATAAAGCATGGCTTCCCCATATGTGTGAGACTACGACTTTCTGTCAAAATGAATCTGCCAGTCTGAGAACATGTGAGCGCAGGATGGATGCTCCACCGATTCAAAGTAGTTTGGAGCAGAAGAGAGGAAGAGGTGGCCAGGAAAAGAAAAGAATGAGAGGAAATAGGAAAGGACAAGGTAGAAAATGATCAATGGTGGAACAAGCGCTTTGTTGAATGCTGGACACAATCCACTGAAAGCCTTTAAAGAGGTGGAGCACATTGCTTTATGGTTTTATTACTGTCATACTGCAGACTACAATGTTTTTTTTTTTCTTTCCTCGGCAAACTCAGCTACTGGGAGACTGAAATGTCAGCAAAAGTGGGGATTATGGGATATTCTTACCATTATCTTTCATTGTGCACTTACACAAAGATTTCCTACAGCTTCAGCAGCTGTAATTGCTCATGCAAGTCAATGTAGTGGCAATATCTGCACACACACAGTTTCTTTTACACACACATCCTCCCAAGGAGCTGATCTGCAACTGACAATCAAATTACTGAAAATCCTTGTCAGCCTTGGTTTTGTCACACCTGCATGCCACGGTGAATAATAAGTCACGTCAGGGACATAAACCATACAGGCTGCCTTACTAAACTCAGATGAATTTAATTACTGCGCTGACAACTGTCCCTCAAGGGCAAATAGACGCTGCAAGCTGAAGTCTGCTTCCACTAACTGATAAGCTGCTGCCTGGATGTGAGATGTGGCTTGTCACTGGGAGGTTGCCAGTTTACATCATTGGTCAAAGCAACGAAAAAGCTCTCTCTTTTCTCCAAACCAAAACGCCAGAAAAAAATCTTGGCATTGTACATTACTGTAAACCAGAGATGGGTCACAGCTATGAAGCGAATACTTTGACACCTCACGTTTCAGTAATACTGTGGTTAACATGAGGTTAAGTTTAGGCACAAAAACCACTTGGTTGTGGTTAGGAAAAGATCATGTTTTGGCCTTACATACCAAGTTTCGGGAGCACAATTTCAGCAGGAAATGAAGCAATGTCTCGGTGAAAAGCATGTCACTATCACGGCAGGACATGCAGCGATATCTTGGTAAACAGCGGCCACTTTTCATGTCACTATCTCAGTAGTAAATGCAGTGATGTCTTGGTAAAAAGCAATCACTTTTCATGTCACTTTCACTGGAGGAAATGCTGCACTGTCTTGGTAAAATACAACTGCTTTTCATGTCACTATTACAGCAGGAAATGCAGTGATGTCTGGTAAAAAAAAACACAACTATTTTGTGTTGCACAATCCCAGCAGGAGATGTATCAATGTCTTGGTGAAAAGCAACTGCTTTTTATGTCACTATCCCGGCAGGAAATGTGGTGATGGTGATGTCTTGGTAAACAGCTATTGCTTTTAATGTTACTCCCCTGGTGGTAAATGCAGCGATGTCTCTGTAAAATGCAACCTTTTTTCAGGTCACTTTCATGAGAGGAAATGTTGTGATGTCTTGGCAAAAAAAGAACTGCTTTTCATTTCACTATCCCAGCAGAAAATAGAGCATTCTCTCGGTAAAAAACAACTGCCTTTTCGTGTCATTATACCAACAGGACATGCAGCGATGTCTTGGTAAACAGCAACTGCTTTTCATGTCACTATCCCGATGGGAAATGCAGTATGTCTCAGTAAAAAACAACCACTTTTTCGTGTCACTTTCATGGGAGGAAATGCTGCTATGTCTTGGTAAACAAAATATTGCTTTTTATGTCACTATCCTGGCAGGACATGCAGCAATGTTTCAGTAAAAAGCAGCTACTTTTTGTGGCACTACCCATGCTGGAAAATGTCACTACAGCACACCCATGTTTGGTGCCTTAATTCTGCTGGAAAAACAGCAGTGACTCACCAGGTCATAACCAGTTTTGTTGTTTGTTGGTCTCGAACATTGGTTTGCAGTGGGCTGCAGCTTGGCAGGCATCTCGCCTAGGTGTCACATCATCCACCTTAACCTCCCAATGGCAAAGTCAGCTCATATACTACCTTCCTTCATGCTTGCAGAAATGAGCAATGCTATGATTTTTTTCTGGTGACTGGGTTGAAAGAAAAGAGCTGTTTCTGTTGTTTGACCAATTATTTAAACCTGTGACCTCCACGTTTATACAGAAAGGCACTAAAACATGTTTTTATGGTTCTCTTGAGTACAATGATGACATACAAATAGAAAATAAAACCATTTTGTTGTTTTTTTTTTCTCAAAACCAAGAGGATAACACTCTACTTGTAGCAGCATCTGTCAGTGTGCTCTTGAGCCAGGCACTTTAACTAATGGCTCCTCAGAGGCCACCAGAGGAAGGCACACAGCACCCTGGATGATGCTTGTCTTTCATAATGTATACTGTACAAATGTAAGACATCTTCATGCTGAGCTGCTGCCCTTTTTTTACACTCTCAACAGTGAGGAGCACCTTAGATAATAGGTTCATCCATTGTTGTGTTGGACAGCGCGCAGCTCCTCTCTCTACTCTATTCAGCAGGAGCGCACACGGTCCACACCAGCAGTGACAGAGCAGCGCAGCGAATCCAGCGTGTCACAGCGGTGAATACCTCCCCTGACCGGTGCAATCCAAACCTCTGCGTCCTCCCCATTAAGGCGCATCAGCCGGCAACAATGTCTCCAAACACCCGGCGTGGATTTCATGGAAGCGATTTGTTCCACTTGGTCCTTTTACGCTCCGTCCTAGCGCGTCTTCTGCTGGGAACGCGATGTCCTGGATGTATTTTCTCCGGAGATTGTAAACTGGAGGGAAGCGCAGCAAGCTGAAGAAGCCATGTGGAGAGCAGCCACGTCCCTTGATGGGAGCACCGGAGGCAAAAGGCGACACTAACAGGAGAACATTATTTGTGTTTTCTTGCAGAAAAAAGATCCGTCGATGAGGAAACAAAGAGAGAAGAGATGGTAGAGAAGTAAGTGCGTTAATAACTAGTTGAAATGCAGCTTTTGAATCATAAAAACATTATCAATATTTTGCATGACTTGCATTAACTGTGCACCTTCAGAGTGATGATACAGGAAAATTGTACTCATGCTTCTGTGTTGTTTAATAGTGAGTTTTAATGAATGGTGGCATCTTTTTTCTGCCTCTTGGTGGTACCACAATATCATTCCTATGTGACCTTTAATATACTTTGATTGCAGCTTTTGTAACAAGATATTTTTGCATGTGAAAAGCCATTTAAAACGACAGAAATTAAGAAAATCGCAACGTAGTTATGTAATATTTCAAACATAGTTAAAAGGAAAAAAATAATAATATCTATTGTCAGGGGTTTATTTCACACAGTCCCAGTTTACTACTCAGTGAGTGATCCTCTCCATAAGTTGTTCACTGTAATATACTGGCTATTAGGACCTCATGGGGTGTTTATGTAATTGCATCTACTGTAACAAGCTGTTTGGGAAACAGGACTGTGACAAAGAGTGTTTAAAATTTTAATGAGCTTCTACTCCGTCATTGTATTCATTTGTGCTGTGGGACCCAAAAGCAAAGAAAAACCATAATTTCAGTTACAATTCCTGTAGGGAGACAATGTTGTATATATTAGAAATATAATTATCTATACATATTTATTGTATTACACTGAATGTACCTAATATTATTAGAAAGCCTTCATGAGTTGAATCCAGGTAGAAATAATTCCCCTGATCAGATTTCTCTCAAAGGAGGAAGATAAGATATGGAAATATATGCATTTAAGTCCAGTTAGAACTGTATCTGTTGCTGTTTAAGAATACAGGTGGTATGAACTGTGTTTCAGACCTCGCTCTGTCTCATGCAGATCATTATAATTTGCGGAGCAGCACTGTTCCTCTGGTTCCTTATTGGAGGAAATAAAAGAGCTACCATCAGAGGAAATTGGCTATACAGTAAAGTCACAGGAGGTGGTACATTAAGTTCCCACATGTCAAATTCTGCAGTACATTGAAAATCTGCAGCTCATTTGTCTTTAAAAGGGTGGAAATAGTAATGGTTATTAGAAGGATATTTTGCAGCAGTGTTCTGATGTTACACTCTCAGAAATAAGGGTTCTTCCTGAAGGACTGAGGGCTGAGTGTAGATGTATCTTTAATCCCCTTAATCAATTAATTGTACTTGTGTTCTGTCATAGCTGATAAGATTTATCATCATTTCATGCCATACAATAGGTAATTACATTCCTGTATTGAATAGATGCTATGTTAATTGGTTAATTGGCAGAGATAACCGTCCACTCTGAAGAGGTTGAGAGCCACTGCACCAGTGGAATAGTAAAGGCTGTAGTAGTGATTCACAAAATCTCCACCTCCTAACAACATGATTGTGAAGCAGCAGTGTTGTGGGTTGTGCTGGACCACATCAGCCCCGCCCCCTCAGAAGCCTCGTGCAGCCCAGAGCTGCTGGGCATGATTCACTCGGTCTCCACCTAACCTGTTCAATGAAAATCCCGATTAGTGGAATATAACAGGATTCTCGGTAGAAGCCCCCGGTGAGTTCAAGATGAAACCCTTAAAATATAACAGGGTTCTTAGTAGAAACCCCTGGCTAGGCTCTAGACAAAACTCTTAAGATATAAAAGAGTTCTTGGTAGAACCCCCTGTGTGGGTTTTTGTCAAAACCATTGAAATCCTAGGTAATCCTAGGGTTCTAGGTAAAAGCCTGGGAGTATGTAAAAGGTTCTTGGTAGAACCCAGTAGGTGGGTTTTAGAGGAAACCCTTAGAATATAGCAGGACTCTCAGGGGTAGAGTCCCCTGCGTGGATCTTTGTCTTGGCAGAGCCCATGGGTGGGTTCTAGTTGAAGCCCTTGGAATATCAAAAGGATCTTGGTTGAACCCCTGGGTGGGATCTAGGTGAAAGCCTTGGAATATTAAAAGGTTCTTGGTAGAACCCCCTGGTTGGGTTCTTGATGAAATCCTTGCAATATAAAAGAGTTCTTGGTAAAACTCCCTGTAAGGGTTTTCGTCGAAACCCTTGGAATATAAAAAGGATCATGGTAGAACCCCTTGGTGGGTTGTAGGTAAAACACTGGGAATATAAAAAGGTTCTCAGTAGAACCCCCTGGGTGGGTTTTAGACGAAACCTTTAGAATATAAAAAGGCTCTTGGTAAAACCCCAGGGTAGGTTTTCATCAAAACCCTTAGAATATAAAGACGATCTTGGTTGAACCTTCTCTGGGGGTTTTATTTAAAGCACTTCATTGACCTTAGCACCGTTTGAGGGTGGAAAGGTTCTGGATAGAACCCCCAGAGGGAGTTCAGGGTGGACCCATTACACCATAGCAAGGATCTATGTATCTCTGTAGAACCTTTCAAAGGCGGTTCTAGGTATAACCCTCCATGTTGGGTTGTAGGTAGAGCGCTGAGAAATGGTTCCAAGTGGAACCTGTTTTCAATGAATCTACTCGGAACCAAAAAGTTGTTCTCCTATTGGGACAAGCTAAAGAACCCTATCTTTAAGCACCTTTAGCTCTAAGAGTGTAGATCTGTGATGGAACACTTTGTATGAGTTTAATATCCATGACTTATTGGCAGTAGGTTACTGAAGATATTGTAAAAGCCATTTATGAAGTTTAAAAGTTCATTGCTCAGCCAACTTTCTGCAGATGGTTTTTGTCTCACAGTTTATTTATTTTTCATTCTCTGATATGGGGCAGAAACAATTACTGGATAAATCAGTTAGTTAAGTGACAGAAAATTGATCAACAGTTTTGATGATCAATTCATCATTAAGGACATTTTTAAGTAGAAATGTTACATTTTGTACACTGTTACATTTTCCAGCTTCTCTGATGTGAGAATTTGTTAATTTCTTATCATTGCAAACTGATCTTTTAAAAAAGTTTTGGACAAGTGGTTGAACAAAACGAGACATTCAAAGTATTACCTTATCCTCTGGGAAAACTCTATGGGTGTTTTTTATTGTTTTCTGACATTTGATAGGCCAAATGTTTAATCAATTAATTGAGAAAATAACGGCCAGAATAATTAACAATGAAAATATTTGTTGCAACCTTTCTCTTACATTGCATGAACCACATGTTGTAGCCTAGTTCTGTCTATAGCTAATGGATAGTTCTACTTCAATCAATTTCATCCTCACAGTGGCCGCACCTGACCTTCTTGACCCAAAGTCTGCTGCCCACAACTCCAAACCTCGCCTGTCATTCTCGGTCAAACCGGTGGTGCTGAACACCCCAGAGGACGAGTGCGACACCCGGACTACTGTCATGAGGTGGAAAACTGTGTCAGCCATCTTCTTCTTGGTGGTGCTTTATCTCATCATTGGGGCGACGGTGTTCAAAGCGCTGGAGCAGCCTCACGAGAGCTTAAAGAAGATGGCCATTCTGGAAGAAAAACTGGAGTTCTTGGCCATGCACACCTGCGTGAACTCCTCTGAGCTGGAGGATTTGGTCAAGGTAGGTGAAGGCAGCAGCATCATATTAATAATTCAGATCCTCTGCAGGATGGTGGTGATGACTGACAGAATTTATTAAAGTATTTCACACAGTGTGTACAGGTTTGATAAATATTGTATACTATGTCGTTTGTTTGAGGATTGTCTGGCAGAGCTTCAACCTGAAGATAGATTTTTTCAGCCGTCTGAGTAACAGAAGCACTAATTTGTTTATGCACATTTATTCTGTAGCCCTGAAGGCTGTAGTATCTCCACAAATGTTGATATTGTTTTTGGTTTTGGATCTTATACCTTATTATGAGCCATTGCGCTTCAACATTTCAACACAAGAGGCCACTGTTTGCTTCCCGTTTACATCCGACAAACAACATTGTATTTTTAAGCATGACTTTGATTGTTCCCAAACCGTTACTGCGTGTTTGGTATTGTTACCATGAAAATGAAGGTCCCCTAACCTTAACAAAGTGGTTATTGTTTACACAAACTGTGACGTTATCTCAACCTTAATTAAGCATGTATTTTCTAGCCATGGTTTTTGTTCCTATATCTAATCAAATCTGCCACATCTGGAAAATTAATTTATTTTTCAGCAGTTTTTGGAGGCACAGACAAATTACGCTGTCCTTCCAATCAGAAAAACTACCATACTATAGATCATTATAAAGGGCAGTTACCGACAATTTGTTTTGACATTTAATTTGGAGGAAAATGAAGGCCTTATGCGCCACGAGGCATGAGGAAGAAGTTTCCTGCCACAGCAGATCTATACTTATGGTAAATTTCCCCTTCACAAATACTATACAAAATACCAGAGCGCTTCATGAAATGTTATAGGAAACTATCAAAGGACACCTGTAGATGATTGAAACGAAGCTACTAAGATGTGAAACATATTTGAATTGCTTGCCTTTTAATCTTTAATCTCTCATATCACTAGGCGTGGGGACAGGATTTTGGTATCAAAAGTGGTTTTCATTTGTGGTCCGAGAAGTATTGACAATAATGTTTTAATGATAGGTAAACAGCCCGTATTGCTCCCACTGGCTATTGCCTGAAATCGAGCTGGCTTAATTGATCCACATCCATTTGCAAATATCAGTTTATAGAGATCAGGCGAAATGACTGGTGCACTGAAGAGGAATTCTTGGCCTGGATATCCGCTGGCTACACTGGATCAGCCCGAAACATTGGCCCTTGCCCTCATGAACTTTATTGCAAATAGCCAATAGGTTCTATGATTGTCTTACTGGAGCTAAGGTACGAACTTTGCACTTGTATCGAAATGCAAATGACATTTACTTCATGCAAAGGCTGTGGTGTAGGGATAGGGATGCCACGATCCCTCTGGCCCCTGGGGCTGTGCATTGTTGATCCGGTTGGTAACCCCCCCCCCAATGCTGGAAACAAATTCTGAAATGTTGCTACAAACCAAGCCTGAATATCTCAAGCTGAATTTAAGTAAAAATTGAAGCAGACAAATGAAATGAGTCATTCATTCATTAAAACGGTCACATAAAATGCATTATAAATATCAGCACTGAGTGAGCAGTCTTCCAATAAAAGACATCCACTGACTTCATGACCCCTTCGTCATGGATTAGTGGATCTCACCATCAACCTAACTTGTCAGGGTTGATGAAAAACATTTCCTCTGGGGAAATCTAGCTGGCATATTGGACTTGTGGATGATGATTTTCTCCTCTAATATGCCAGAGCTGAAAGGTCTTTAAATCCCAGGGAAACCGATTTGTCCACTGATGCTAATTTTGGCCTCTACTATAGCTGAACCCATTCCTACCAAAAGTGCCTTTTACTGTGATACCAAAGCTTCCTCCAAGCTCACTGCATATGCAATATGCAAGACTATATGAAAATGCTTATTTCTCATACACTATTAGAAATTAAGGGTCTAACTAGAACCACATAGGGTTCTTTGTGGTGTCCCCATAGGACGACCCTTTTGGTTCCTGGTCGAACCTTTTATAAAAGGTACCACTGGGAACCTGGAACCATGTGGACCCTTTGGGTTCTACCTAGAACTCAACATAATGGGTTATGCCTAGACCACATATCCTAGAATAGGGGGTCTTCAACATTTTTCAGGCAAAGGACCCCTTAACTGAAAGAGAGACAGAGCAGAGACTCCTTACTACATATATTGTATAAAACTGAGTTGCATAAAAAAAAGTGGTCCTACAACAACCAGGCCCATATCAGCCTAACTAGGGGCTGGTCCAAGAGAAGCCCGAGCCAGCCCTAACTATAAGCTTGATCAAAAGTCTTCAATCTGCTCTTAAATGTAAAGATGGTGCCTGTGGAGCCATCTTCCTAAAACAGGAAGATGGTTCCACAGAGAGGGGCCTGATTGCTGAAGGTTCTGGCTCCCATTTTAATTTTGGAGACCTCAAGAACTAAAAGTAACACTGCATTCTCAGAGTTAGGGGATAATAGGGTACTATGATCTCTCCAAGATATTTGAGAGCCTGACCATGTAGAGCGTTGTAAGTGAGGAGGAGTTTTAATTCAATGCTGCATTTTACAGGAAGCCAGTGCAGAGAAGCTAAAACAAGAGGAATATGATCTCTTTTCTTGGTTCTAGTCATCATACATCTACATGCTACCATTAGAAACATGGATTAACATGTGAATATTTGCTATGCTGTCAACAATCTTTGAAGAAGTCTTTCCTCCAAAAGGAGTTCTTTGGATGAAGAGGGTTCTTAATGGAACCAGTTAGTCCTTCAAAGAATCACTGAAAAACGCTTTTCTTTAGAATTTAGGATTCTTTGAATGAAAAGGGCTCTTCAGAACCAAATGGTCCAGCCCTTCAGGAAGAGCCCTGTTGGAGCCTTTATTTCTAGGAGTGTACAGGATAAAAGTCAAACTCTTGTATCATATGCAGTATGATGACGCAGTTGTGATCTATATGATCAGAAGAATTACTGATCATATGAAAAATATGCATATGTACAAACTAGGGCTGGGCTATAAGTCCTGAAAATTATATCATGATATTTTTAGGCTATATCTCAGATACACGATAATATCTTGATATTTTTAAATCTCCTCAAAAGCACTTCATTAATGCTAGAACTGGGAGACAAAATCAAACATAAATATTTCTGACCGAATATTCTCTGATGCAAAAAAGTTGTATGGAAGACTATTGTTTTTTTTTGTTTGTTTGTTTGTTTTTAAATATTAACACATTTACGACTAAGTGGATTAAGGCAAGTGTAAAAACAAATGCAAAGTCTGGCAAGTTGATAAATTCACATCACTTCACTGTAATGCAGCTTTCAAAATGAGGGAAAAAAACACTGTTTATCTTAGATTTCGTATGCCATATCATGATTTTGTATCATGATATGGCATACAAAATCCAAGATGATCTATAGTCTTATATCTCAGTAACGATATAATATCTTCGTATTGCACTGCCCTGGTAAAAACTGCAAAAGCTGCTGAAAACTATTTGACTAATGAACCAAAACATGATTGTTAGTTCATTTCTTTCTCTGCTTATGTATTGTGTACATGTCATTATGTGTAAATTAACTGTCACATTTAGATATTAGATTTTTTTTTTCATAAACAAGGCTCCAAAACCTTTTTTCACACCTTTCTCACTATGCAGCAGTGCAGAACTGAAATTGCCATTTCTCGCCTATATAGCACAGCGTAGGATTTTCATTAATGAGCAAGTCTGTACATAGGAGTTTGGCTCAGGCTCAGGCTCCAGTAGAGCCACTCTAATTACATTGACATTCAAGATGTTGCATTATTTCTTATTGCAGAGCATCAGTGTAGACTCTGATATGGATAAAGTCTCATGATAGGAAAAAAAATCTTACTGTAACAAGCAAGCGTTCTTCTTTTAAATGCATATGCCTTCTGGTAATTATGAGAAAACTTTAACGAGATAGTATGCCTATTCTTCCTCACTGTTGAGTCTCTGGGCTGTGGGATAAATGGCGTACTTGGGAGCAGTTCAGATATTTCATGCATATTCACCGTCGTCCAGAAAAGAATGTATTATTCCTACATTATGTATTAATGTTTTCCATCTTCTGGGTTCAATATTAGAGATACAGTGGCTTTTTGGTTAAATATTTATATCTTAGATTTCCAGTCATGTTTGGTTTAATACGAAGCAGGATCACTGATTGTGATCTAGCTCTTTCAGTGTTACTTCAGGTGACGTTTTGTACTGTGTCGCCATTCAGTGACATTTACAGTACAGGATCTGACCATATTAAATTGACCCGAGCGGACTAGAATTTATTATTGAGCGATGTTCACCACCTACTGTATGTAAATGAGACTGTTTTCAATTACTGTAGGGAGGGCTGGTAACAGATGGCAGTTATTTGGCTTTATGATGCTGAGTTCATATTCAAAGATGATGAAGATGATGATGATGATGCTTTGTGTGCTGAGATCATCATCTATCAGATTGACTGATGATAATTATCTCATGTCAGGAGTGGGCTTAATGAATGTGGAGCCCTGGCTGAAGGAAGGCAGCTGGCTCCTGAATCCAACCCACCCGCTTTCATTCGTATTACCATAAATATAATGTTACAGTGATAACAGCATCAAAGCTGCCTGTAATGTAAAAGAAAAAGATTGATAATCAAAAGGAAACTATGCTTCAAGTATTTGTTGTTATTCAGCATGTGTTAATGCTCGTCATCATTCACCTCATTTGTGTTATTTATCCTCACCCTTGGCAGCCCATTAGTTGGCATAAAGCAGTGACCATAATTGTGACTGTTGCTTTTGGCCAGCGGTGAAAAGATTTGACTTGGCAGAGATGATGTAGGTTGGAGGCAGTAGAAATAATGACAGCAGCAAACAACAGCAACAGTTGATTAGCCTGTTGAGAAAGTATAGTAGGGTAAAGATAGGGGAAGATACCCCTGGGGTAAGATGCCCCAATCCCCTAATTTCTCTCCTAACCAATATACAGCACTAAATCTACTCTCAACACATGTATTGAGTGGCTATGCTATAGTGAATGGGAACATTTAATCTGAATTGCTGCACTGGCAAACTGTGTATTTATATTAAGTTATACATAAAAATCTTTGATACATGACGACGGGGGATTCATGGGGAGAGTGATTTAATTTAATTTTGAATGTCTCTTTTAAAATAAAAATTGTAAAGTTAGAACCTTTGGGGGCGTAAACCTCCAGGGGCATCCTGCCCTAAAATATTATTTAGTTAGTTAGATTATCTAGTATACAGTCATATGTGACTTTATATGGTTCATATCTACATATCCTCCTGAGACCCAAACTTCTTGTTTAGTATGTATTTTAATTTCTTCTCGCTTATTTGGGATTAGTAGGACCTGATGAGTATAAAAAACTAAACATCATCAATGATAATAAAGTCCCAATGTCCTCAAATGAGTACTCACTAACTGACAGCATCTAAGCTTGTTACTGTTGCTAAAATTGGTCGAATTTCTAGCCATATCAAACTACAAACATTATTCATGCTAAATAATCAAAACAATGTGGTCACGTTTTGAACCTTGTCCCACTTTTGTTTTGGGATCTGCTGCAGACTGACTTGGCAGAGATGGCTGCCATCTTGTTTTTACATAGATTAGTGTATTGTGCTCTTACTACCACTAGATGACACAAAAAGTGTCCTTGAACAAGGACAACAGGTCGAAGTTAAGCAGAAGCCAAGTAGGCCCTACACCCAAAATTTGATGTCCTGTGTATAGAATTGCAGTTTCAACAGCCTGTTAGTGTTATTAGCAAGCTAGCTATCATTAGCATTGGTAGCTATTTAGAATTAGCCAACAGTTTTTGCAAGCTCCCTGGAGGAAGACATCCTGAAATAAAAATGATTAGTTTAGAGGAAAGGCTAAAAGGCTTGTAGATAGTCCAATAGTGGGTCACTGTTGGGATTTTAGTTTGTTTTATTTTGCTAGTTCACTGGTTTTGAGTTTGGGGGCTTCTGACCCTGGGCAGGCTTTAAAAGATTTTCATTTTTGTGCCATAACAAAATTGGCACTTTATGACCTTGCTCTGTGAGATATATTAAAAAAACTTTACTTACTTACTGGCTTAGATAAATGTAAGTTACATGTACTTTTGAAGAAAACTTGAACTGCTACATTCAGCTGTCCCTAATAATCAAGCGTGCAGTGTTATTTGGTGGTAGCTGCCACAATATCAACAGACTGCCAATTAATTTTTTTCAGTTCTCTTTTTTAGTATTTAAAATGGATAAAATCCTATTCCATTTTAGAGCTGCACTCAGCTCATTGATTCACTCAGCCCCTGGCCCCATGCTCTCTTTCTGTTTATCCAACCACAAATGACTTTAGACTGTATATAAAGATGGACGACATGACAGCTCCCTGAAAGTGAAGCCGAAACATCTCCATCACCTAATGGTAGCTGGCTGCAGTATAAGTCATACACCCCCCCTGGGCTGGGTTGTCATGAATCAGTTCAGGGAGCACCCAAATGCAGAGTAACAGGCAGGTTGAAGTTTTAACAAGAAGCAAGCTTTAATGCAGCCTGTTCAAATGAAAGCAGAACCAAAACTAAACTGAAAACCACCTGGGATAGTAAGATGAACTTAGGTAAAAAATCCAAAGACGAGACACTAGGCAGGAAACAATGGGGAATGGCTAACAACAAAGGTGTGGAGGTGAGCACTAGGGTGGAGCAAACAAGACTAACAGATAACAGGTGTGAAAGGAAGACTCTGGGAACAGGGAAGGACTAATGAGACAGGTGTTACAGAAAACAGGCGGGAAAACACAAAGACAGGAAGTAAAACCAATTACAACATGTTCCAATAATACTTTTCCATAAACAACTGATGGGATCATTAACTAATCCTAAATTCATAAAAAGATAGTGGTTGGATTATGTTCAGAATATCACGGAGAGCGGTGCATGGTTGCCTGTTGTAGCATAGCAATGTACTGTAGTTCTTATTTCTATTTTTATCAATATATTCCAGGGGACATTTTGATCATATCTGAATATTGAAGGGAAGTGTCTCCCCCAGTTTATATTAAAATAACTGCCCCTCCTTTTACCCCTACTAACAACCATGTCTCCTGTTCTCTATGACCCCTGTTTTAACATTCAAAATCTCTCTCTCTGTCTGAGAAAAGCCAAAAGTCAATTGAGGGCAAACAGTCCTTTTTTCTGTCAGGCAAAATATGACTTCTTCTGTCAGTGACCTTTCCAGTGAATCATTCTGTGCTCATTGCACTTTACAGAAACAAACTACTTAGTCCAGGACCTCAGAAAAAACTGGAAAATATACTGAATTAATTACTGGCTGGAGAATTTAACTGGGCATTTTGCCTGTAGGAGACATTTAAGAGCACTTAAATCCTTCCCTACTGCTATCAGACTAATTGTGTGCCAGTTTCTACAGTATATATCTAACACAGATCTTGCCATCTCTGTGCTTTTACTTTACAACAGTCTGACTAAACAGCCCTACCCTTCATCCATCAGACAGTAGCCTCATGAGTGCAACAGCTTTGCAAGCAGCTCTTTGTCTTGTGATGATTTATTGATAAACGGCTTCAATACAGGTGACCCCCACTCATTTTTTACTTAATTATGTATACACACACACACACACGCACGCGCGCGCGCGCACACACACACACACACACACACATACACACACTTTTGTAGGCTCCTGCTGATCAAAAGCCAGTCAGCTGAGGGTTGAGGAGAGATGTGTTCTCAAAGGGAGTAATTAAAAAAGTGAGTGATGTCAAAAAGCTCAGACGATTCAATCTCTCCTGGCTGTTTGACTCGGCTTGGAGAGCACCAGTGTGGTCTCCACATTATCCTGTCTTATCGTTTCCCATGGCCGCGGTTAGTTTGCCAAGACAGTGAATTAATAAGGCTGCTTTGGCTGGGAAACAAAGGGGCTGACTGAGCCAAGCATTTCTGATTGTGTGATTTGGGTAAATTATGTTTTTAGAGGCACAGTGGATACCAGGTTTCAGAATTGTATCTTCTAACCTTCTCCTTTGTTGTAGTTGGAAATAGAAGAGATAAGAAATACTGAGGTGTTGATGTGATCACTATTGTACGTTATGTTTAGTGTGCATTTGTATGCATGTGTGTAACCAAATCTTTTGATTTTGTCTTCTGGATAGATTTTTTTTACTCAAAAGTCAGTGTGAAATTTTTGCCGTACAAGTGCAAATTTAAAAATGCATCCAATTTTTGTGTGTATTTCTCAGAAGCACAGTTCCTGCTTTGGGCTACACACAGTCCTTTGATCTGTTTTTAATAAAAAAAAAAACAATTTTCTCACATCTCTCTATTGGTCTTTATCTGTGCCAATAGTTTGGATTTTCTTTGTTCAGATTTCATTGAAGACACTTTCTGCCAAAGAAATGAAAACTACTGGCAGTGAAGTCTTTTGATTCTTGAAGCACCATTTGGTTTTCTGTACATTTTACTGGGGTAAATGATATTTCAAAGCCTGGGCAGATAAAACTCTCCTCATGGCTAGATACCACCAGAGCAGTTCAGACCTATCATTGCGCAAGAATGTTGATATTAGACGATCCTGAAAAACCCTACATTACGGTCAGGAATGATATTTTTATATGTGTCATGCCAACATTTTTTAATTCTACAATATCTGTGCATGTTAGGTAAGATATGGTAAAGGTTAGAGAAAGATGTAGGTTAGTTCTATGTCTGAGTGTCGAAAACTTCACACTCTTGCTTTCGCATTGCTATATATAGGGTACACTATTTCCTGCACTGGCACTTGGTGTTGGCATATGGAGAGGTGCAAAATTATCCAATATGAATATGCTTTTTTGTAATTTGTGCCAACCCTTTAAAAGGAAATTCACCCCAAAGTCAAAACACATATTTTTCCTCTTACCTGTAGTGCTATTTATTTATAGATTATTTAGGTGTGAGCTGCTGAGTGTTGGAGATATCGATCATAGTCGAGATGTCCGCCTTCTCTCAAATATAATGGAACTAGATGGCACTCAGCTTGTGGTGCTCAGGGCACCATAAAAAATGTCTATTTGAAAAACTCAACAGCAGTGTCTTTTTCCAGAAATCATGACCCAGCCACAGACCTTGTGAGCAGTTTCATGACTTTTTTCTTTCAATGTATCCTCATACAACGGTTCATATGATATTGAACAAATTAGCGCCCCATGATTAACTTTACATACTTAACGTAAAGTTACATAGTTAAGATAAAGTTACGTAGGCTAAGTTTAGGTAAATAAAGTTACATAGGTTAGGTTTCAGAAAAGAGTCATGGTGATGAACTTGGAATACAGGGGGCGGCAGTAGTTTGGTCCACAGGGACTTGGGTTGGAAACCCGAGGGTCGCTGGTTCAAGTTGCTGTCTGGAGCAAATATGGAGTCTGTCTGTGGATGTGTGTGTATTTCGAGCCTGTGTGTATATGACAACAGAGTGAAAACATATTGAATTTCCTCTTGGGGACTAAAAGTATTTCTTCTCCTTCTCCTTCTTCTTCTTCTTCCTCCCCTCAAAGATTACTTGGTTTCACAAACACTCGTCTCCTGGGGGAAAGTCCTGTGTCTCTTGACCCATCCATCAGTGCAACCTGCCTCTTTACACAGACTTTCACTCATAAAGTGATACATCCTTCTTTACTCACATCAGTGCATTGGTCACATGATCACAGCCTACCCAATTACGTGTGTTATACACAAATTACTTGCGATTACTGGTGCATTACTTTTGTAGGTGTACGTACAAACAGTGCATGAGAACAGCCTGTTTCTTTCTATTAACCTTGCCTTGCTTGCGACAGCACAAGATGTAAATATTAATGGCGTTCTCCTAGCTCAGTGGTGCTACGTGAGCTAGCAGTAGATGCACGCTTCTTTCTGCACGATGATACAGTTGGCAAGTGTAGTTCGGTAGAAAGAAAATAGTTCCTACATGAAACTGCTTGCAACAAGGTCTGTGGGTTATTTTGAGTACCTGGGTCATGATTTCTGGAAAGAGACATTGATGTTGAGTTTTTCAAATGTATCTTTTGGTACTTTTAGCACCACAAGCCAATTGCCATCTAGTTCCATTATATTGGAGAGCATGCAGACATTTCTACGGTGGATCATTGTGTCTTTGTGTTTATTATCCTGTGTGGATAAGCAACACACAGCACCCTGTAAACCTCAGATTAAAACTACATCACAGCAACATTCACTGCCCTTAGCCATATCTCTCCACCCTCTGACCCATCATGTCATGTTAACTCTTGTGTCACTACATTAGTGCCTGTTCCCTCACTTTCCTATCCATTATTTATCCATTTCAGCTCTCACACACTCGATCTGTACTGCCTTATCACACTCAACAGTCGTAGGTTAATGAAAGCTCTCTCAGTTTTCGCTAAGGATGGTGAATCACAACGCCCTGACATTGCAGTGACCCTAAACTGTGTGTGTGCATGTGCAGAAAAAGCTGACAGTGCTGGTTCAGAAGGACTATGCAGGGCAGTGTTTTATGCTGTACGTGATTATTGTACCATTACTGCTCTGTTCCTGGAGGTGTATTGATACAAAATATAAATAATGGAAATCATTTAAAAGAACTACTCCCCCGCAGGTACAAGTCTTAAATACATTAAGGTGCACCTTAAAAGAATTATTACATCATTTCTATTGTTCCACACTGTCAAAAAAACACATATACATGATTGAATAAAAGCTTTAGTCCGGTAAAGTATTCTTCTGCGATTTATTAGTATTGCCTCTGTGGCAGAGTCTGCTGCTCCCCTGAGGTCGCAAAGCTTTTCTCTTTCATTTGTCTCAGTAATGATTCTGTATCATGAGAAACCACTTGGGCCGAGAAACTTTTTGTCTTAGTGCAGTCTGTTGTAAAAAAAAAAAAACCTAGTGGGATCAGATTAATCCAGCATTCAGGGGAATTGACATTTTGCTAAGCGTCCCACACTGCAGTAGCTGTTCAACTCTCCGTTTTAGCACAGTAGTTATGCAGTTTACAAGAAAAATGGCAAGCAGTCTTACTGCTCAAAACTCCAGGTAAAGTTTGAGAAAATGGGTCTTTGATTTTAGACATAGATCAGCAAAAGCAGGCTTTAACTTGTGATGATCAAGCTAAACTTTTTGCAGCTGAGTCGTTTTACAATGAAAACCCTGTAAAAGGGATTTTGAATATGCTTGATGCAGGAATACCAATCATGCATTGACTATAAGACTCAAACAGTCAAAACTTCTCACACATTCTTACACCACACATCCATTTTCCCATGAGAAACAAATAACTCATTTATAACTGATAATGTTGAAAGGAGGGGACTAACAGCAGCACGGAAGCTAAGCAAGCCAGCTGCTTGGATTTTGATGCGCGTCTCTTTGTGCTGTTACGGTACTGTCACTTGGAGCGGCCAAATAGGAATTCTCACATTTTCTAATCCAAATAAAACCTTCAGTGCAGAAGTCCTTATTTGGTAAAACAGTTCCACAATAGGTTTAGAAGTGCAATGTATCCCTACTCAAACTGTTCCTGTGACCACATAAATCTGAAGTAGTTTCACTGAACATTACTATTATTATTATTATATTGCAACACATTGAAAATCTTGTCATTTTTAACTCTCACAAATAGAATACAAATGTTTTCCTGTGGAGGTTTGCTGACGTGACCCCCACTATGATCATGTAAAACATCATGTTATCTTACTGTACTGTTCTGAAGAAAATTAATGGGAAGTGTAGCTCAAATTAAATGGTAAATAGGTAAATGGACTGCAACATTTATAATTTCCTCATATCTGGAGTGTCATAAAGAAGTTCCTTACTGCTTTGCAAAAATTTTCTGTGGTACTTTTATCAGAATGCTCTGACCATGACCAGGTTAAATGTAATGTTATTTTACTGTACAGTTTTGGAGAAAATTGGTAGGAAAAATCACCTCAAAATAGAATGTAACACAAAATGTCCTCATGTTTAAACTCTCATAAAATCTTTTCCTTCAGAGGTTTGCTGAAATTTTGAATTTAAATGATTTGGAATGCTCGGGGCGACCCTCACCATGACCATGTAAAATCTAAAGTAATTTTACTCTGTCACTCCAAACTAAATTAAAAAGTTGGCAGCCTTGCTGTGCGGCTACATGCGTACATGATGTAATTCTTAAAGTCTGAGGATTAAGATAAATGTCCCAAACAAAAAATGTGTATCAGACTGGAGCCAACAATGAAAGGACTCAGACGCAGGATTCAAAAAACACAAGGTCTTTTAACTGAAAAAAAATGAGTTGGTGCACAAATAATCAGTTCAAAAACACAAACAATGGTATCCAAAGGCAGTAGGCTTGAGCAAGATCAAAAATGAAAAAATCTGGTCAAATCCAAAGAGAACATTAGAGGAAATGGCAAGAACACACGCTCAAACAACTGAGAATGAACTGGCAACAGACAAAGGGCAGCAAATGAGGGACAGGTGAGACCATTGAGGCCAGGCAGGTAATCACACAGGAGGGAAAAAACACAGGGCAGGAAGTAAAGTAAAGTACTCTCCACCTTCAAGAAAACCCTCAAAACACACTGAGCCAGGCCTGCGCAGATTCGATCACCGGCGATCGGTGCACACTGCATGCCGGTTAGTTTTGTGTCCGACTTCCTCCCGACTTGCTCTGACGTATTACAAAAGTGGACGGCGATAAGATCGCGAGAGCGAGGCGGCCGCAGTTTTTAGAGCCAGGCGCTGCAGTTGCTCTCCACCGACTGCAGCGCCTGGGTCTCACCTGATCTAACAGCTGATTGGTTTAGATGTCGACTCAACAATATGACGTAAAATTTTGTTGAATTTCAGATATTTATTTTTATTTGTCCGATTTGAAGGTTTATTCTCTTAACAGAATACATGTTGTGTGACTGATGGAGAGTGAAAACAAGCTTATATATAAGTCTGACAGTATTTTAACAAATTGACATCATATCGGACAGGATGTGAGTGTTTCTGTGACTTCCTGTACGGACTGAAGGCTGCTGGAAACTGTCAGGAAACTGTCCGACTTGATAGCGGCTATTTGTCACCGCCTCCTGCTGCAGCCGCCTGCTCTCGTCTACTTTCCAGGCGAGGCGCAGTTCATCTCAAAAGAGCCTTACGACTTACTTACTTAGTACTTTTTCAAAACTGCCTATAACCTCTAAGTTCAGTGTACTTGGCCCTGTCTGGACTGTTTCCCTCCCTATCTTGCTATGGACTTTTTTTTTCTTTTTTGATTGCTGTTGTTGTTCTCTGTAAAGCGTCTTTGAGTATCCTAAAAAGCGTTATATAAAGCCAATGTATAATTATTATTATTAAAGTACCTGAAACGAGAGACAAGAATGAGTGTGAAAATAAAACAGGAAATACTGACAAACTGAAAACAAGGAACACATGACCCTAACGGGGACCTCAGGGTGTCACACAGTATGTTGTCACTTTTTCTGTTACAAGAGAAAAAGGCTTTCAGGATGAGGACTAACCAATGTTTCTGTTTATGTAGCTCAGACTACTGGAGTGTAGACCTCCATAAATCCAACAAAGAGCAGGGCAGAGCTGTTAATGTTAACTTAATGCAGAGATCCTCGACTTACAGCCCCCGATAGAATGCCAAGTTTGTTTATCAAAAACAGAGAAACCAAATAAAAAAGGAATCTCCCAGACCCCTCAACAGAGGTCCCAGCTAAGCACCATATGTCCACAAATTCTTAAAACTCCTCCTGTGGGGGGGGCTCCTGTGACTGGTTGTATTCATTTTATGTGATAAATGTCCTTAACGTTTTTTATTAACTGGACTCTGGCCTTCTGTCATTTTGCAAAAGTGGCCCCAGGGCAAAGCAAGTTGACCATGATGTAGTACAGGCAGCATCCAGGAGCAGCAGCCACACAGTGGAGAAATACTACCCAGTAGATGTCACCTGTAACTCCACAAATTAATGTAGTTAGTGTAGTGGAGATACCCCTTGGCTTTGGAAGTTACACTCAGTTACTACTGCAGGTAGTAGGCTAGGTAGCCAGACTAACATTTGCAGCTTAGTTTAGAGCAGATAAACACAGTTTGATTTCTTCCCTGAGGTTCTGCCCTTGTACTTTTGGTTCTTAAGACTTTATATAATGTTTGTATCTATATACAGTTTTTGGTACAAACTCTGTGTACCTGTAGTGCGGATGCACATCGTTCCATTTGTGGCTCTGCGCTTCACTGCTCCTCACGTCTATGTTTGGGTGATAGTGGGTGTGAAAATCGTGTAGTGGTGTGTTTTTTCCCTCCAGCTGGTGGCTTCACTCCCCTCCAGTCTCCTGTCATGAGAGCCCAGCGCTGAGTGGGAGCACACATGGCTGATCTGTTTCCTGTACAGCCTGCTGGTGTCTAATGGGCTTGTCACACTCAGCTGTGACTCGTGTCACACCTAGTGCTCGAGCGCCCCTCCACATACACACACTCGGGAGTAATCAGTCACCTGGGCGGGACTAATGACCACAGTCACAGGGCTAATCAAAATCAAACTCAGAGTCATACAATCAGTCCTGTGAAATGTCTTAAAGTGTTCGACCAAGACCCTGCAGCCCTGCAGACCCTGCAGAGTGATGGATATGCAGTTTGTGGACATATTTTCAAGTAAACATGTTGGGTTATAACATGGATTTAAATGTCAAAAAACACTATGACTGTGTGCATAATATATTACACTCTATAGATGGCATTAGTGTGTGGCTTAAGTGCTCAATACCTGCTTCTTTGAATTATTTAAGGGCTAAAATTAGGATCTTTGCTTGTAAAAAATGAAGTTCAGCAATGAATGTGAATGCACAAGTAGGATAAATTAAAAGATTATAACTGTAGTATTGTAGCTGTAGACATGGTTTCAGAATGTGTAAATCATTTGTAAGCAAATGTGTGAATAAAACGTATGCACAAATTATTCTTTTAGAAGTGCCAGATCTTAAAGACCCTCCTTTTAGTCCACATCACTGTCACAGGCTTTGCTCTTTTGTGAGAAGTGTTCAAAACTTAACCTGTCTCGTGCATTTATGACGGTGACAGATACCTCTCATTGTTTCTCACAACTCCTAATTGGTTTTGGTTGGATGTTTATCTCAGGCTGTCATCTATTCCCAAAGAAAATTGAAACACACCGCTAATTGTCTTACGTTCCTCAGCTCACCTCGCACCACACTCCCACTGGGACACAGCGCATTATGTGCTAACTTTTTTTTTCTTTGACTTTCCTCTCCAGCAAGTTGTTTCAGCAGTCCGAGCTGGTGTGAACCCTTCAGGAAATGGATCCAATCAGACGAGCCTCTGGGACATCAGTTCCTCCTTTTTCTTTGCCGGGACTGTTATCACCACTATCGGTAGGAGAAGCAATTTCTCACTCTTACTCAGCACTCATTGTTTTCTATTTGTAGAGGTTTCTAAAAATACTTCACACTGTTTGTATGCAGTGCTTGGAAATGCATACAAAATGTAAAGATGTTTACTGTATGATGTGAGGCATTTTTTGCTTCATAAGCACAGCCCATTTATCATATCTTCATGAACAAAGCTATCAGAGGCACAATGCAATTCTAAAGACCATTTCAGCATGAAATTGCACTTGCATAGCAACATTACAGTGGCTAACCAGAAGCCTGCATCAGCCTCGTTTCTAGATAGTGCCTCATTGCACCAGGATTGCGTTTGGACCACTGGTCACCAAAACAGCACAAATGACTTGTTTGCACCCCAAGTTTGTACAGTTTCACTAAAAATAAACTATGTCTCAGAAACAAAGCAAAAAAAATGTTGTTAGCAGTTCAAAATAACCAAAATTATGTCAACATGCCATAAAATAATTTTGAGTCAAGGTGTATTGACTCAGAACAACCATGACAGCAAAAACATAATTGAAAGGGGCTTAAACAGATGGTTTCATACTTGTTTGAACCACTGGCCTTACAAAAATAATGAACATAGCCATCAAGACATCACTTACTGGTTTATGGACTTGTTAAGCTTCAAGTTTGGCATTTTAAATGTTCTTATCTTGGGTTTCTAAAACCAGGAGTGACTATATTTGTATGAGAGCGTGGCGCTAATCCTAACGCTAGCTGCTAGCTTGTTAAGCATAGTGCATTACAGTCTAGATTGACTGTACTTAAAAAATCTGAAAATCCAGCTCCTTAGGGGGTCTTTTAGCACAACCAAACCAGGCACCCACGAAGTGCGTCGGTCTTTGGAGCCAATTTTTGCAGTGGGCAACCAATTGAATTACAACTTCGGGGTCTGTCATGTGATGCCATTGTGCCTAAAAAGACTTTTCCCCAAAGACTTGCATCGTGAAAGAGATTTCTGTGGATCAGTGGATTTTTTTTTTTTTTTTTGAGCGTCAAAACCCCCACAAAATGAAAGATTTCACTATCAGGAATTTATCCATACGGTCCAATGACAATTCTAAAGTCTTTTTATCCCCACTCAAGTTAGAGGGGCACTAAACTGAAAGTTAGCCGCTATAGTGCATCTGCTCTATGGGCCCAACAATGAAACTGAAATTGAAATTTTATACCCACAAGGTCAGCTTTTTAGCTTCATGCACCACTGAGCCATGTTTATAGGAGTGAACATTGCCCTGCCTCCAACGCTGTATCCAGTTCTCTGTATACAACCATGAACCAAATGTTGAACAAGACTTTTTAGGCGACCAAAATGTTACTATTAACTTTCACAAAGTGAAAACATACTGAGACAGCTGTTGCCATGTTGTTGCCATGTAGCAGCTTGTGAAGAGACAGCACCCACCTGTCTCTTAAAGCGACCATGCTCTTAATCATGCATAACTTAAAGCCTTAATAACATTTAACAGGTGAGTTTTATAAAAGTTGTCATGAATGATGAAATTAACAACAGAGGCCAAAACTGTTTTTGTAGCAGGCTGTAAACATGTTTATTCCTGCTGTTAAGTTGGACATTTTAACATGGGGAACTAAGGGGACTGACTCTCTTCTGGAGTCAGCCTCAAGTGGCGAATTGAGGAAGTGCAGTTTTTGGCACCTCTGCAGCCTCGGAGGTTGGCACTTGGTTTGTACACTTAGGCAGGCTCATGCCAGCCTTGGACCATAAGAGTTGTGTAACACATTGGGCCTCATCCACAAGTTGTGCACTGTCGCCAAGGTTAGGCACTCTTCTCTGCGATCTCCTGTTAACTCACCACAATGGCAATTAAGTTTGCAGCTTTACATCAGAACAATACATCAGAAAATTAATGCCTGTTAACTGAACAAGAACTGCAGCCTAAAGAGCTTAAACTGATCTGACACTACAGAAGAATATCATTATGAAGCGCCTGATGTGCTCATTTGCTCTTAGTTATTGTAATCTAGGAGCTGTCAGCTTTACCGGCCTGTAGCACATTCTCTGTCACCTCCAGCTGTAAGAGATTACTAATAAGGAAAACAGAACAGCTCTCTAGCACACACACGCATACACTGCTAGTCTGACAGCTCATCAGTCTCTTCCAAGACAGATCAGTGCATCTGTTAAGTGGGCTGTTGGGCTCCATTTCACATCTCTAGCATCCTGTAAGAGCTCACCCTCCAATCAGAAAATGTACTACCTTGAGTTGTGATAAATTGATTTTGCCTACACAGGATGGCTATTAATCTGAAAAACAAGCAAAGTGCAATCTTGATGAATATTTTGGCATGAAATTACACTTGCTAAATAGTGTGTTTTACATCCCCTTGGTTTGCTCAGAAGTCTATCCTGGTCGCTAGTGATGTCCAGGTCAACGATTTTACAACCCACACCAAGCTGGCCTGTTATGAGAGCCAACCTTCAAACATATGTGTTAATCACCCGAACCTGAACTGCGAACTGGAGCTGAAAATGTTTGGTAATAACAAACAAACATAAGAAGACAGCAAGTACTCACACATCTATTAAGTGGTTACGTCTCAAGTGTGATGTCGAGCACACAGCTGATAGGTGCAGTGGTTTGTTTACATGATGTAACAGAGGTGCATGTTTAATGGATTCAGTGAGGACAGCGAGAGGCTTGCTCACTTGCTGTTGGGACATAGTGGGCCTACATATTTTCAGGGGGAAGTAGTTTTACCGGAGATTATGACCAAAGATATTTTCCTAAGTCAGACTTTAACAGACTGTCCTGGTCAGGAACCAGATAATGAAAACCCTGAGCTCAGCAGCACTGATGATAAGGCTGCTTGATGTGTGTTAGAGAGAAACAGAGACAAAGAGAGAGACAGAAGCACAGAGATTTTGCTATAGGGCTGCTACACAGAACCAAACAATGGCGGCATCACTCCACTCCAGTGTGTGATTATAGACAGCATGCCGACATCATGAAAAAGAGACATGATGGGTGTGACACGTGACACAACAGTGTCAGCCTCTAGTGTGACAAATAACATACCTGTCGGCATAGCTTTATAAATAACAACAATGGCAAAACATGGCAATAACAATCATTTACTGTCCCTATTACATGGTGGTGGAACACCTAATCTGATCAGAGGGTAGGAGCTTCCAGACCTTAGTGTTTTCCTAATTTGCGGACATTTTGGCAACTGTTCTTCCTCTGAGTTAGCTGCTAACTGCTAGCAGCTACTTTATAAATATCCCGCAGTGGGTCACACGTAAAGCATGTCGTGAAATGTCACACCTGTTCTGCCCATGATCCCATCCTCCTGGCTGTCTAGCTTATATTCTGTTATGGTGCTGTCACTACCTCCCATGGCAGCTTAAAGGCGAGACCACTCCGTCATTCAATTCTCCGATAGTACTTCATATAAAGCTTAGTGAGGCGGTGTAATGGCACAATATTTCCACCTTGAGCAGGCAGTGTAAAAGGGGCTAGAGAGCTGGGAAAAGAGGGTGGAAGGTGGACTATTGTACAGTGTTTCTGAAAGTTATTAATAACGTACTTGGTCACTTAATGATCCACCCGCCTGAAACCTGCAATATTTTCAAACAAGCTTACCCAGACCGATCAACCCATGTGTCAACCCACAGGTTGGGTCGACCCAAGCATCACTACTGGCCACACTGATAAACAAGTTGAACCCTGAGAATCGCCAAAGGTCTTACGTGTCTGAGAGGTTTTTAACGCAACATCAAATAAGATTCAACTCAAAATTTACTCACCTTCAGATCACGCTGTAACATGTTAAGACCACGTTTACGCTGTTCCCATAACATCATCTATGTTTTTAATTTTTTCTTTGTGAATTTTCTGTAAAAATTGTGCTAACATTAATAGCTAGTTCTTCCTGCCCATCATCCAGCATGTTTGTTTAACATTACTCTAAAGTAGTGGTTCTATTTTGAATGGATCACAAGTGACTGGCAAACGTTTGTAAAAAGTTTGTAAAAAAACACACTTTATTAACGTACAGTGAATTACCGGAACAGAGCTAAGTGCCATTTCCTGTTGTAGAATGATGCTGGATATATATGACTGTGTGGATCTTGACGTGTGTATAAGGAGAAATCTGGACCCTGAGGCTAGACCTTTTGGGAACCACTGACCTAAAGTCAAGTTTGATTGCAAGAGATTTGTGAGGTTTTCAGTTTTGAGAGTCTGACACTGGGTTTTTGCAAATTGAATCTCTAAGTGTTTATCATTACATGTTATGTTTGGGGTCTCACACATTTTAACATCTGTCAAGGTTTGAAAATTTTGTGTGAGGGCCAGACTTAACCCAAACCTGACCCAGCCACTATTCCCACATTTTGCTGCACTGCACCAGCCTTGTGCTTGTTCCTCTGCTCACCAAAGTTGCAAAACATTATTGGCCACAGCAACAGCACACGCACACACACACATGCACACACACACCCAGCTGGTCTTATCTGGCTCGTCCAAGCAGACCTTCACATATCAGCGGGTCTGTTTGGTGGGTTGTTGAGCTCCATTTCACGTCTTCAGGATCCTGTCGAAGCTCATTCCTCAGTCAGAAAATGTTACAAGCATGGCAGTAACTTGATTTTGCCCTCTGGTTGGAAAATATGTGTGCTTTTTGTAACTATGTGTAGAGTAGCAGCTTCACTGCAGGTTTTGCCTTTGCTCTCCTCAGACTGTGTGTGTTGACTTTCTGTTTTTCACTCAGGCACTGCAGTGATTTAGTCGAGCTTGCCCTTTACAAAAGGCAGATTTACTGATGTTTGACTTGAAGATGTAGTGATGTTTTCTCATGAAAGGAGCCATGGTAGTTCAATAGCTGGAGTGGAGAAAATGGAGCACTCTGGCTTTAATTTAGTTTTGAGTGCATAGATTTCTTTTTGTAAGCTCAAACATCTAGAAATGGTTGCAAGGTGAAGGTGCAAACAGTAGCAGAGGGCTTCAGCTTTCATAGCATTGATTTTACCGCAGAAACTCCCAGGTGGTATTTTGTGTGTATCACCTTCTGTGCTTGTTAGTGTAAACAGCATATAATTGCTGTGCTGTCTGTTGGCAATCATTATAATTCTGCCTGATTACTACAAAACGTTGTGTGGCCATTGCTGCTTAGAAAAGCTATTCCTAAAGCCATTGTGTAATTTCTTTGTCAGTAATCAGCCGATGAAGAAACATAATACAGGCCAAGAAAGGGAAAACAGTCATTACAGTTAGCTCCCTCTCTCAGCTTTCGTCTCTTTTCTGGCCGTCCTTGATTCAGCCAGACCTGATAGAGCAAGAGCAGATTGATTTGTTTATGTGGGGATCTTTAATTGGATGTGCAGTGTTGAGGCAAAGCATCTTTTCCCCCCATTTATTTTCATCCTTATACTTGATCCAGGAAACAAACCTTTTCCTCTCTCCAGGGAGTAAAAGAGGTGCAGAAACGATCCCCAGTGGGATTCCTTAGTGTAGTCCCTCTGACTGTTATTGTCCTTCATATTTCCCATAGTGTATAGATCAAATGAATCTGAAATGAAGCATCCTTTGTCACTTGCACATAAAAGAAAAAGTGATTATTACTCTCGTAGACAGCCTTGCCTCCCTTTGGCTTTTTTATGAAGGTGTTTCCAGTGGAGCATTTCATGTTATGTAAAGTAGGTCTGGGCAATATATTGATTTATTGATATTGTGATATGAGACAAGATATCATGTTAGATTTTGGATGTAGTAATATTGTTAAGTGTTGTCTTTTCCTGGTTTTAAAGGCTGCAATACAGCAAAGTGGTGTAATTTTCTGAACTTACCAGACTGTTCTAGGTGTTCTATTATTAGCCTTTACCTACTGAGTCGTTATATCCACATCACTAATGATTATTTATCAAAAATCTCATTGTGTAAATATTTTCAGGAATCACCAATAGTCAACCCTTCAGTAACAAAAATGAGGTATTTGGTCAAACATATTGTGAAATTCCATTTTCTCAGACACATCATTAAAACCACTGAAAAATGAAAGGAATAACATTGATCATCTTGTCATAATGGTATTGGCAGTCCCTGATGGCAGTGGCCACCCAAGCAAGACAATGTGCCATGCCAAACCTCATGAACAAGAAAGTGCTCAAAGCGTTGACCTGGCCTACAACTTTCCCAGGTTGCAATCTAATTGAGTATCTGTGGGATGTGCCAACACCCCAGACCCAAGTCCAATCTACAGTAGGGCCTCCTTTGATCAAGGTGGGGTACAAGCATGTCACACAGATGCTTGAATCTGCTCAGGAAGGTGTTCAAGTCATTGACCTGGCCTACAAGTTTCCCAGTTCCCAATCTGATTGAGTATCTGTGGGACGTGCCAACACCACAGATCCAAGTCTGATCTACAGTAAGGCCTCCTTGGATCAGACTAAGCTCAGACCTGCATGAACACAGGGTTGGCATTAGCAGCGGATCCTTTGAGTGCTGTGGACTGCGAGCTGGGGTACAGGTACGTCACACTGATGCTTGAATGGATTGGCATGTGGGGAATTTGGAGGCCATGTCAATGCCTTGGGCTCTTTGTCACATTTATTCAGGCCATTCCTGAGCACTTTTTGTAGTGAGGCATGGTGCATTGTGCTGCTGGGTGGACTGCCACTGGGGACTGTCATTGTCATGAGGGGTGCACTTGATCTTAAACAGTGTTTGGGTTGGTGTTGCATGTCAAGTGGCATCATGAATGCCAGGACCCAGGGTTTCACAGCAGAACACTGCACTGTAACAAGATGATAAATGCCATTCACTTCATCTATCAGTGGTCCTAATGTTGACCAGTGTACAGCACTATGAAAAAATGTCCTTCTCTTTACTCTTGATTCTCTATGGTTAAATGGAAATTTGTTTAATTATAGGCACCGTAGGTATAGTGATAACAAAGAGACAGTGTTCAGTTTTCTTTAATACCACCTAAATCCACCCTAACAGGGTTTCATTGCCTGTGTCTTTTTTCGCAATTAAATTATCAACAAAACCACAAAAGCAACACCGTGTGTCTCCGGCAGACGCTAATGAAGTCACTCTGTTAAATGTCATGTCACCATTTTCTCTCTCAGCATCACTTAATGAATTCAGAAGGAAGTCATTAAGCTTTTATTGTCCACTGCAAATGCATTTGTTCCTTCAAGAGACAGACCGTGATGGCGACGACCATGTGATCATTACATAAGAGTGTCAGTGGTGTCATGAATGCAGTGATATGAGGTCCATACTGACAAATGAGTTCATCCATTTTAAGACTTGAGCTCATTATAAAGTGGAAATCTTACGTTTAATGTATTATTCATGAAGGCAGTGTTGGAGTCAAGTGTGAAACTAATTGAATGACTTATTGGTATTTAACTGAATTTGGTGTTTAACCTTTGATTTAAGTCTTGTGGGAGAAAAGTGAGCAGAATGTGCTCTAAAGTTTAAAAAGCAGGGCCGTAGGGGGGACCAAATCAGCCAGGGGGTCTGAGAGCCCCTTAGCCCTCTGTCCTCTAGAAAAACACTTAATCTGAAAACTCATTTTCTGCTATGGGATATTTTTATCTTAAGCAAGTTCAGCTATATAGTAGGGGTGGGAATCACCAAAGGATCCACCATACAATGATATCACAATACTTGAGTCATGATACAATATTATCGCGATTTTAAATGCGTTGTAATATGCTGAGTATTGCGATATTTGCAACTGTAAATTATGTCCAAAGGAAAACTTAGATCATCCAGATGTTGACAAATAAGATAAAGTTTTCAGTGTGTTCATCTCACTTCAGCCATTTTTTTTTTTGCAGCAAAATGTATCTAGTGGACTTCCAATGTATATTATAATTACTGCCTGGTTTAAAACGCCAAAACATTTTCTCAAATATATATCATCTAATTGCTGAAAGACACATTTTTTATTCCATTTTACATATATATCCACACAGTTTATAGGGGGTGGTGGAAAAAAATCGATACTTCATAGTATCGCAATTTTTTTGTGTGTCAATATCGTATCGTCACACAGTGTCAAGTATCAATTTTTTTTTTAAATTATATAAACTATTAATATCACAAATCCAAGTTAAACTTAAGGTAGCCTACTAAGATAGTATAATCATTTGCTTTTTCAGTCCACTAGATACATTTTGCAGCCAAAAAAACTGGCTGCAGTGACATAACAAACTTTATCTTATTAGATAAAACAGATGTTGACAAAGTTTCCTTTTGGGGACATAACTCTCAGTTCAAAAAAAAGGTAATAAATAGCAGTATATTTTATCGAAATACTCAGCATATCGCAAGATATTTGAAATCACAATAATATTGTATTGTGTCTTAAGTATCGTGATAATATCGTATTATCGTATTGATTCCCAGCCCTAGTTTTTAGCAGCTTTTAAGTGCTGAAATTGTCTGGGCTTCTTTAAGCCTCTGCACTATTGTACCACATGATATCTCCGCAATAGCCGGAGAAATTATGTTTTCGAATTGTCTGTCCATGCGGCTGTACATCCCATTCTTGTTAAAGCAATAACTCAAGAACACCTTCAGGAAATTTCTTTGAATTTGGTACAAATGTTCACTTGGATTCAATCGTGAACTGAAACATGACAAAATTTCAGATAAATATCCAATAGAATAAAAATAATGAAGGCCAAAAGGGCCACTGTGACGTCATAACCTTCTGCAAAAACACTTTTCTGGCCATTATTTAACGATATGTCTCAGGAACAGAAGGGGAGACATTTGGTTGGATAGTGTATCGGTGACACTAGTCTTGGGTGTCCACCTTGACACTGTGCTGATTATCTCCTGTACTGCCGAGGGAAAGATGTAAGTGAAGCATCCATATTTTGGAATTTGTAGCTTCTCTGCAGCAACAGCCATATTTGAAGCATTGTCAACTGTCATGGCTACATATGAGTCCGGACAAACATGGATGTAAACTGTAACTGCAACTTGACTGCATGGCAGTGGCATACAACCATGAGGCGGCAATTCTAGTTTTTGCTGTTTTTATTCCAATTAAATGAAAAAACTGTCAGTTTTCTCTGAATGTCACCATTTTATCCCACTGCATGACACTGACTCTGTGAGCTTGCAAAGCATAACTTTGCTTTTCAGCTCTGCTATTGTGATAGCATTCAAACATGAGGCGAGAACATCAACAAGAAATAATCTGTTTAACTCAGCAATAAAAAACAGAAGTGAGTACGGTTCTAAATTTAGAGAGCCATTTTGTCTTGTTTGTTTTGCAGGGGCACCAGGAGGTGTTAAAAACTGATCCTGCATTTGGTTTCCTGTTGAACTAATCAGGAAATTAGTGAGACTTGATTGACAATTTTTCTCACACTGAGTATCACCCCACTCCGGTGTGAGACCAGGAGATCATTAGAAGGCACCCTGCAGCTCGTATCCTGAGACAGATGACTGCATTAATAAAGAGAAGTGGATGTAGTTCATTATGCAGAGCCCATTATTAAGTGTTAAATAATGAAAGTCATGTTGTTGAATGTGTGGAGTCAGCTTTAAATAAGCCACAGGTCGAGAAGGATTTTTTGTTTACCAGGACACTGACGTCCAAAAGACCCATCTGCTTTCCTAGCTGCACATGATGATGGGTTAGAGAGAAGATGAAAGGCAGTGAGCCAGTGATGGACTCACATTAGTGTGTGTGTGTGTGTGTGTGTATACGAAGGCCGACGTACAGCATACTCTGTCTTTTCATTTTTGGTGTTCATTTTGTTTTTCATTCACATCAGAGGATCTTGAGGACTGAGAGTGTGAATTATAAACTCCAGTCTGAGTCAGTACTTTAACAAGACTTCCGTCTCTCACTACTGACATTTCTGAAAGCTCAAAGCTGTTGTGCTGTGTCTGTTTGCTGTGATGTTACAGCAAAGTCAGGCCAAAAGTTATCTTGTCTAGCCAGTCTAATTTAAACTCATATTACACATTCTGCCAGCTTTGATGAAACATTCATACGATGCAGAATATGCAACAGATAAAACATACACACTGACAAGTAGTGGCAATATTCACTGCTTGTGCTCCTATAGCGGACAGCACTGTCTCAGTGTTTTACTGCAAGCTACTGTAATAACTTTCCTGCATTCACATGGTCTTTTTTTTGCATAAGCAACAGATGCTTCCTAGGTAGGAATCCAGAACTAAAAAAGCAAAGAATATGTGTGCACTATTACAAGAATTTAAATAAATTCTCGCAAAATAAATAAATAAATAACATTCCTTAGAAAAAAATGCAACAAAAAATAGCCACACATTAACCCACATACAGAGACACAGAGCATCTATTTTGTGTAAATGCTCTCTGTGTTCGTGCAATACCATTAGCAGAGTTACAAAATGCTCCTGGCCAACATGTACAGTGCAGATCACAGTACACTCACTGCAAGCCGCCACACATGTCTCGACAATCTTCTTTTCTAATCAGCAGATAATTGCAGAAGCAAAAATTCACTTCATACTCCTTTTTTTGTTTTAAATAATTTACAGTCATGTAATAAGAAAATATGTATCCTCAATAGACTGTATAAAACTAATGGACACAGCCATCATGATGTCACCTGTTGGTTTGTGGACTCCCATTTTGAAGCCTTGAGTTTGGCATTTGGGTGTCACCATCTTGGATTTATGGAGCCAGAAGTAACCATGTTTGGATGAGAGGGTGGACCTGTGGATGACAAGGGGTGGAGCTGACCAAGAGCTCAAGGACACCACCCTCAGACAGCCTGTCACTCAAAATGGTTGCACCCAGATGGGGGATGTCTCGGCAGAAATGGAACATAATATATTCATTTTCTTTAGCGAGTAATCTCCTGAAAATAAGAACCATTGTGTTTCGTTTCCTTACAATAAGCCTCTGTCCACATAGAGAGCAGGTCTTCGTCCCTGGAGATCCCCATGTTGCATCACCATGTTTCTACAATAGACAAACCTAAACACTGACTCTAGATAGAGCCATTCACTTGTTGTGTCGGCCACTATAGTTAACAGCCCCTCTGAGATGAGCAGCAGAGCAGAGATTTAATGTGATACTACTTTATTCAGTGTTTGTAACCACTTTCACTCACCAGATCCATTTGTTTTGGAGAGGAAGCGACCTCTGCAGATAATTAGGCTCACAGTAAAAACCTCCTGAACATCTGAGAAAATCTTATCAGAGATAAAAGGTGAGCACAAATTAGCAGGTGCTCGAACAGCGTAAAAAAAGCCACTGATCTGTAATGTGAAACTGCTTTAATCAGTGTTTTTTTTATCAGTTTAAATCAGCAGGTCTGTTTGTTTTGAAGAGGAGGAGACCCTTGTGGATAATTGGACTCATGGTAAAAACCTCCTGAACAATGAACACTGAAGGAATTCTTACTTGGATACATTTTTTAAGCTGGTTGCAATCTGTAATCCTCACAGCTAAGTGCCACTAAATCCTATAAATCTTACACACTAGACCTTTAAGCCTTAATGAAATGGGTGAGATATGTAAAAATTCACCGCACAGTTGTCATGAAGGGGAAATTAGTTGTAGAGACCAAAATAATTTTGTGTACCAGGCTGTAAACATGTTTATTTTTGCTGTAAAGTTTGGCAATTTCATAAAGGTGCCTATGGGGATGGACTTTCTTCTGGAGCCAGCCTCAAGTGGCCATTCGAGCAACTGCAGTCTTTTGACACCTCCTGTTTTGTGTTGTTGACAACATGGAACCAAATGCAAGAGACGGCAGACCACAAGAGCTCAAAAAGATTACACATTATTCCAGGAAACAGTAGCTGAACATCACACAACCAAATCAAGAAACCAACAAAGACTGAACTGAAAACCAGGACTTAAATAAAAACTTGTCTGATGAGAGGATGAAGTGCAGGTGGAGAAAAAGGGCGGAGGAGCTCAGGTGAGGGGAATAAAGTGATGAGGTAGATGAACAGGCCAGGAGCTGATGGGCTAGGAAAAACTAGGGAGCAGGGAAGGACTAATGAAGCTATGATAAAAACGCCTGGAGATATTAATCCAAATAAATGATAAATTTGTCTAAAACCTGCCAAACTCCGCTGGCGCAGGTTTCATTGAAGAGGCCCTGCCTTCACCTCCACCAAATCATGTGCAAAGAATTATACTTGCTGAGGATACACACATGCATCCTTGAAAACTATCTGAAGGAAGGACTCATTCCTCGGTAGAGTTTGAAGGACCCTTGACACTGGAACAGTCCTTAGGTGGGATTTGATGGCATAGCGTCCTTGAAATTCAGCCATTTAAGATCCTTCCTTATCTTTGAGAAACACCTAAAGACTAAGGCAGGAAAACACACAACGAGAGGAAATAAAGGCAGATATGATACATTAGTAGTAAATCTACAAAATAAAACAGGAAACAGCTTAAATGTGAAAGAACATGAAACAAGGAGGAATATAAACAGAAAACCCAACAAACAAAATCCTGGAGATAAGGCTACAAACGAAGAAACCTTGGATCATGACACCTCTGTGCTGGCTTCATTTTTCAGCCCCAGAGGTCGCTGCTTGGTATTTGCCAGGGGGAAAAATTCAAACAGAAAAGACGAAGAACATTAAGGTCCGAAATAGTTTATTATTTGTACTTAGGAAGGAAATTCTAAGACATACAGAATACAGCAATAGTTACATTTTTTATAGTGTAAAAATTAAACTTTTTACTCCCATAACATCGTAACAGCAGTTTACAGTATGAAGTATAAAACAGGAAATATGACCTGTACCCTGTAAATAACAGTGTTACAGGAATTTACTGCGCCCTGTTCGTGACTTAGAGCAACAACACACACGCTGCTGAATGTTGCAGTTAATCTGTACTGACATTTTGAATTAAATGCTGCCTGCTGAGCTAACGAACCCTCTGTGTCTCCTCTCTGTCAGGATTTGGGAACATCTCTCCTCACACAGAAGGTGGGCGGATCTTCTGTATCATTTACGCTCTGCTTGGGATTCCCCTGTTTGGATTCTTATTGGCTGGTGTCGGGGACCAACTGGGGACCATTTTTGGGAAGGGCATCGCCAGAGTAGAGAAGATGATTGTGGTGAGTTCCTGCTGTTTTGTCTCTGAATCATTTGCATCTTGCTGTATGTTTACCTGTGTGCAACGAGCCATTTAATGTAGACAATGCAGTCACATTTGACGACTTAATTATCCAGGTAATGCAAAGGCAGCTGTAAAACTATACCACCTGCTCTGAGCTGTTCCTATAAAGAGCCGCAGTAAGTCTAAGTATCAAGGTTAAATATGAGACATAAGCACCTTTAGACAATACAGTGAAAGATTCACATTAAAAAGTGCAGGATTTGCTCTTTTCTCAGACTTCAGCAGTGATGTGGAAAAAGTGGATGCAGTTTTTGGGTTGCCATGCCAACACACTCCTGGAAACCAATCTGAAATGCAAACAGTTTGTTTCAGTATTGAAAGCTCAGATTAGTAAATTACAGTTGTTTCAGAGCAATATATCAAAATTCAGCAATGTAAGAAGTTGTTTTTGTTTCGTATTGTGCTGAACTCACTGCACCGCTTCCATCTTGTTTCTTTGTTTATAGCAGTGGAATAAACTAGCAGCACACAGATCGATAACTCTGAAATAATGATGCTAGGCTTATTTACTACACCACAAGTCACACACTGACTCCTGTCCATACACAAGCACATACAGAATGCGCATGCACATGAAAACACACGTTAGCGTTCTGCCAGAGCAGTTAAAGGCACCATTAGTCATGTTGGACACAGAGAATATAAATGGACTCTGCTGGACAATCTGGTTGATGGGTAGTCATTACATTTCTCCTGGAAACTCAAAAACAAAAAGCAGTCAAACAGTTGCTCAGTGTGCAAGGCCATAAGGAAGATATCTGATAACAGTGTTTGTCTTCTTATTGTAAAAACTAATATCTGCTGATTCCTGTACCAGCACCACGTGTGCTTTTTATGATCATCTATCAAATGGACTGTGCAGCTAATGGATGAGTGGGGAGGATTATAATGAATCATAATGACACTAATCTATAATAAACTTAATCATACAGATGGATTAAAATGGTCTCACAAAAAAGCAGACAAAGAGAGACACACAGTACAGTAGATGCAAAAATGTGAAGACGTATAATTTAAAATGACATTTTGAAAGCAATTACAGTTGTTAAATAACATAAATAATAGTTCGGTGACTAAATATTAAATAAGTACAAGCAAGGAAAAGATGTTCCAGTGTGGGGGTGTGTGACATAATTGCATCATAAAGTTAGGCTTTTGTCCTGAAGTGTGCAAAAGTTACAGTAGTGTAGAGCCCAGTTCAGACCGAAGACTCGCAATGAGACAAAACTGTTTTAGAATGCTGGAGAGAAAAGTTGCAGCAGTGTGAAGTGAGTCTGAGCTCGACTCAAGCTGGCTGATGGTGTCACCTGCAACTGAGCTCGCAGCTTGTTTTAGAACGTAAGGGGCTGTACACATGCCGCATCTTTAACTGCCTTAAAACCGCATGAATGGGCACTGGGCGTAACCAGTACTATATCGTAGCTTACTTAACAGAAATCCTGAGTGCAGAGCTAGTCTTCTTCCAGGCACTGTTTTGTGAGTGGGTATTTGGCCTAAAATATCGTCTACTGGACGGATGTGAAGCTCTGTGTAGCCATGCACTAAAATGATCGACTTCTCCATATTTGTTACAGGCTGATATTTACAGAAGAAGGGAAAGATATCTGTTTGTTTTCACATGACATGCAGTGCACACTGCTGTGTTCCAAAAGCTGAACTTTATCTCAGGGCACAGCTATCATGCCCTCAAAAATAGGCGTTCGGGAACGCGTGTGCACCCCCTAAGGCTGGTCACCTGTTTCTACAGCAAATCAACTTATAGTGAAGTCTGCTGTCCACCATGCTCACCTCATAGGCAACTCAGTTCACCTGTTCATGATTATACTCAGTCAGTATATATACTCCAGCCTCACAGACACTCGTTGCCAGATTGTTCTTTGCCACTCATGCAAGACTCTCCATCACGTTATTGCGGACTGTTTTCCCGTTGCCGACCCTGTCTGCCTCTGACCTGCCTGCTTCATTTGATTCCTGGTAAATGCATCAACCTTGTGTCTCTGACGATGAGACCTGTTTCCTCGTCCTTGGTTCCTGTTTGCCTGTGGCTACTTGGCGTACTCATCCAGCGACGCCGCTTCAGTGTGTGTTCCGCTCAGTTTACCTGTGGTTTCCTGTTGTCCAGAGATTTTCACCTTGTCGCCACACCTGCCACTGTGTGTGTGTCCTGTTAGTACTTACCGGCTGGCTTCTTCACCCTTCATCTGGCCTCAGCCTGCCTTCTGCCTGTCCCTTACCGGTTCTTCTGCGTGGACTGAGTACTTAACCTGGTTCTAGATTTTCTGCCTCCTCGACTATGTCCCCTGCCTGCCACTTTGCAATACTGTTGCTTATTTTTGAACTGAACTGTGTTAGTTGTTGGGCAAACTTCACCACTCACTCATCCGCCTCTCAGCTCTGTTCAGTTTGCCAAACTAGCCGGGCTGCCAAGGACTTGATGACATTGCTGGAATGTTGAACTGTATTGTGAGCTGTTTACTAGCCCTGCTCTGTACCTGCTGAGTAATAACAGTAAACATCATTACCAACTGTTCCTGGTTTCTGTTGTGCTGCTTTTGGGTCCTAATCCCACATGTTACTGGGAGAAAGGAGAAAAACAACAACAAATCAGTGTACTGGTGAAGAAAAACAGCACAAATGCTTGCAGTCACACTAACTTTCTTTACAAGAGTATGAAGACTTAAGTGGGTGGTGACTGGTGAGTAGCTGTTTGCATTAATGTACCCAATGCACCCAGTCGCTCTGTGTGTCAGAGGACGGTGAGTCGTGTACAGTACATTGGCTGAGGAGTCATAACTACAAGTTAATATCATCATGGTCCAATGGGAGGATGGAACAGCAGAGTGAAACTCTTTTTCCATAGTGACCCTCAGTTATTTGAAACAGTTCAGACTGCTGATGGGGGTGTTGTTAGCACAATTAGCTGTCTTTATGTCCCTCATGATGGAGTCTCTTGATAACATGCTGTAATCAGAGCCGGGGACAGAGAAACTGAGTTGGTTTAGGCAACAAAGCCACTGTGGTTAAGGTTGGGAAAACATTGTGGTTTCAGATCAGTGTTAAAAAAGTTAACACACCCATTCTTGTTCTTCTAGTAACTGTTGGCTTTTTTAATATTTAACAAAAACCACAATCTGTCCTTGGTGCTGTGGGTGCTCAAACATAACCATACAGAGGTTTAATAATACTTTTGTTGCTATGAGCGGACTGTGTTTTGCAAGAGGAGACATTTTAGGAAAACAAGTAAAATACTTTGTCAGTTGCCAGATACATTAATTAACATTGCTTCCTAATTATGTTGAGAAATACATAACGTGGGTGGCATTTTGTTTGCCTGTTTACTGTTGCAAGTAATTATTACTTAAAAGTAATTTCTAGGAGACAGTGTTATGAAGAGAGTCACTTAGGCAGCAGCAATGGTAGAGAATCCTTAAGTTATTATTTTTCTACCAGAGCTCATTTTTGTAGGATGTTCTTTTGTATCTGTGTGCAGACATGTTTGCACATGCAGTCATGAAACATAGCGTGTACAAAAGTAGTGGACATGGCCAGTGTGATGTCACCCAGTGGTTTGTGGACTGCCGTTCTGAAGCTGTGAGTTGGTCATTTTGGTTGTCGCCATCTTGGATTTTTTTGAGCCAGAAGTGACCGTATCTGTACAAGACTAACACTATTCTACCTTTTTTTAAATAGAAAACAATTAATTTGAAGGTGCAAAAAAGGCGGCATGTGTATGGTCCCTTAAAGGGTCTTTTAGTACCCTACAAAAAACACTAAGCTCTTTTTAAGCTGAAACAGCAACAGTAAGGCTATGTCTACACTCTTTGAATCTGGGAACTCAAGCATACCCTGCTTTGTCATCTATTTTACTGAGCACTGTTTTCAAATTCATTGAAAATGTATGAAAGAAGATTTGAAGATTTCGTTAGAAAGAAAGGAGATTAAAGGCACTTCTGCTGTTGCTTGCTGCTTTACTTTTCAGACTTAAAAAAAAACCCCTTAGTATGAAACACCTGTAATGCTGTGATAAAAGTCCAATATAATACTAATTAAAGTTCCACTTAACAGTCTGGGATTTCAGTATGAGTCTACGGTATAAAGATTACAGTATAAGAATCTCAGTTTTCAGTAAAAAAAAAAAAAAAAAAAAGCACAAACCATGGCATTTTTTAACACACCAGATACTTGGTAGCAACAGATTAATTATGATTTGATTCATTGCTGGCTCTCTTGCTTCCCTCTCTGGGGAGAAGGGAGAGAAGCTGGCAGCTGGCTGGAAACAGTGGAAATAGATGTACTGTAACAGTTGCTGAAGTTGCTTCTGTACAGTGAAGACTCTGGCTCTGAAACCACTTGAAGTCCCTTAAGAATATATTAATGCTTTGTCTTCAGCTAATTTGGTCTTGTAGGGCTCACAGTAGGTCTCTGCAAATTGCATGTTACTGTACTGTACTTTGCCTAGTGAAGGGAGGACATTATTCATCACAGACTCAGTGATCTGAGGTCTGCCTGCTCTTTATGCTTCCCCTCTGAGGCACTGTGCTTTGGGCTTACATAACTGGAAGGGAAAAGGGCACGATACACAGGGAACCAGCTGAAAGCAGTCACCTCAAGTGGAAAGGGAGCAGAGAAAACAGCAGCACGCAGGATATACTCCAATGTTCTGTAACTGTGATGTAAAAAGAGGGACCACAGGGCTCCTGTCACATTTATATTCACATAGTTACAGTTGATAGCACAGGCTGTAACTGTGATGAATCCTGTATGTCTGCTACTATGACCGCTGGTGAATTATCTGATAAGTTGTCAATGTTTCAGCACATGTGAGGCATGTCAGATCACTTGCTGCCTCTCTGCAGCTCGGGTGGGCGTGCCATCTGACAGTGAAAGTTATGTCACATGAGCTTGACAGACTGACGTTTGGGATGTTAGAAAACAGCAAATGTATTCCTAGAAGGAGGTTGAGGGAAGTGACTCATCGCAATGTGGAGTGAGAAAGGAAAAAAAAAGCCTGTGGCATATTAGGGAGTGGGAAATGGGCTGCATGTTCATTTCCTTCACAATCTTTTGAGGGAAAGTTAATTACACCTTGTGGACTAAACTGAAAAATGTTCATGTTGGCCAGTTAACAAAGAAATGACACCACTAATCATGCTGCATAGTAACACAGAACCATCAATGCTATTAAAATTCAGGCATGTTGTTGCATTCATGCACTCCTCAGGCCCCCTGCTCCGAGTGTTTTAAAGGGACAGTTCACCCTAAAATCAAAAGTGCATATTTTCCCTCGGACCTGTGGTGCTATTTATCAATCTAGATAGTTTTGTTGTGAGCTGCCGAGTGTTGGAGATATCAACCACAGAGATGTCTGCCTTCTATCAAATATAATGAAACTAGATGGCACTCAGCTTGTGGTGAATATACAGTACAGGCCAAAAGTTTGGACACACCTTCTCATTCAATGCGTTTTCTTTATTTTCATGACTATTTACATTGTAGATTCTCACTGAAGGCATCAAAACTATGAATGAACACATGTGGAGTTATGTTCTTAACAAAAAAAAGGTGAAATAACTGAAAACATGTTTTATATTCTAGTTTCTTCAAAATAGCCACCCTTTGCTCTGATTACTGCTTTGCACACTCTTGGCATTCTCTCCATGAGCTTCAAGAGGTAGTCACCTGAAATGGTTTTCACTTCACAGGTGTGCCTTATCAGGGTTAATTAGTGGAATTTCTTGCTTTATCAATGGGGTTGGGACCATCAGTTGTGTTGTGCAGAAGTCAGGTTAATACACAGCCGACAGCCCTATTGGACAACTGTTAAAATTCATATTATGGCAAGAACCAATCAGCTAACTAAAGAAAAACGAGTGGCCATCATTACTTTAAGAAATGAAGGTCAGTCAGTCCGGGAAATTGCAAAAACTTTAAATGTGTCCCCAAGTGGAGTCACAAAAACCATCAAGCGCTACAACGAAACTGGCACACATGAGGACCGACCCAGGAAAGGAAGACCAAGAGTCACCTCTGCTTCTGAGGATAAGTTCATCCGAGTCACCAGCCTCAGAAATCGCAAGTTAACAGCAGCTCAGATCAGAGACCAGATGAATGCCACACAGAGTTCTAGCAGCAGACCCATCTCTAGAACAACTGTTAAGAGGAGACTGCGCGAATCAGGCCTTCATGGTCAAATAGCTGCTAGGAAACCACTGCTAAGGAGAGGCAACAAGCAGAAGAGATTTGTTTGGGCCAAGAAACACAAGGAATGGACATTAGACCAGTGGAAATCTGTGCTTTGGTCTGATGAGTCCAAATTTGAGATCTTTGGTTCCAACCACCGTGTCTTTGTGAGACGCAGAAAAGGTGAACGGATGGATTCCACATGCCTGGTTCCCACTGTGAAGCATGGAGGAGGAGGTGTGATGGTGTGGGGGTGTTTTGCTGGTGACACTGTTGGGGATTTATTCAAAATTGAAGGCACACTGAACCAGCATGGCTACCACAGCATCCTGCAGCGACATGCCATCCCAACCGGTTTGCGTTTAGTTGGACGATCATTTATTTTTCAACAGGACAATGACCCCAAACACACCTCCAGGCTGTGTAAGGGCTATTTGACCAAGAAGGAGAGTGATGGAGTGCTGCGGCAGATGACCTGGCCTCCACAGTCACCGGACCTGAACCCAATCGAGATGGTTTGGGGTGAGCTGGACCGCAGAGTGAAGGCAAAGGGGCCAACAAGTGCTAAACACCTCTGGGAACTCCTTCAAGACTGTTGGAAAACCATTTCAGGTGACTACCTCTTGAAGCTCATGGAGAGAATGCCAAGAGTGTGCAAAGCAGTAATCAGAGCAAAGGGTGGCTATTTTGAAGAAACTAGAATATAAAACATGTTTTCAGTTATTTCACCTTTTTTTGTTAAGTACATAACTCCACATGTGTTCATTCATAGTTTTGATGCCTTCAGTGAGAATCTACAATGTAAATAGTCATGAAAATAAAGAAAACGCATTGAATGAGAAGGTGTGTCCAAACTTTTGGCCTGTACTATATGTAGATATGTTGACATGCTGGCATACACAAGCTTCACCTAAGGCTACTGTCAGAAAAACTGCAGCAATCTGGGAGTTCAGTCAACAAATTTTAATAATGCCCTATGGGAGTAAAGGCAGATGTGTACATCGAATGCTGCAGCCTGTATCAAGAGTCATCCAATTAACAGTGTATGAAGTTGTGGTTATCTGACAGTACAGAAGCAAAGTAAAATGTATAATTAGTGCAAACTGCTCTGGATAATCAAGGAAATAACCACAATAAGAGAAGTCAGCTACAGTTCTTCAAATGACCGCAAAAGGTCTCTTTTGACTGCAACGGTCACATCACCAGTTTCTAACAATCTACTTGAAATTACATTCAGAACAGAGAACATACAGGAAGTGCTGCTATTAAACAAGAGGTCGAGCATATCACAGAACTGTAAATAGTCAATTAGTGAACCTGTATGCTTCGGCTGTTTATAGACGGCAAGGTAGAGCAGTGGTTAGCACTGTCGCCTCACAGCAAGAGGGTTCCTGGTTTGAACCCAGGGTGGGGGAGCCCTTCTGTGTGGAGTTTGCATGCTCTCCCTATGTTTTCTCCAAAGACATGCAGGTAGGTTAATTGGTGACTCTAAATTGTCCCGTAGGTGTGAATGTGAGCTGTGAATGGTTGTCTGTCTCTATGTGTCAGCCCTGCTAGTCTGGCGACCTGTCCAGGGTGTACCCTGCCTCTCGCCCAGTGTCAGCTACTCTCGACAGTTACGGAAAATAAACGAAGGAATGTTTATAGCCAGCATAGGTTAACACAGTTTCATTCACACACTACTTGTAGAAATCACAGACTCACTCGGGTTTTTTTTTTAGAAAACTGGCAGAGCTTGCACAGTGCGCAACAGAAACTGTCTCAGGGAAGCTCATCTTCATGTTCATCATATTCGCCAGGGTCTTGACCTGACAGCAGCTTGCGATCGTAACCAACTTGTGCAGATATGAGGCCAGTTGAATGTGCTGCTAAATTCACGGAAATTATATTGGAGGCTTCTTATAGTAGTGAAATGAACATTCAGTTCATGGGCAACAGGCTCTGGTGGACATTCCTGCAGTCAGCATGCCAACAGCATGTCTCCTTGAAACTTGACACATCTGTGGCATCGTACTGCGTGATCAAACTGTACATTTCAGAGTGGCCTTTTATTGTGACCATCCCAAAGCACACCTGTGTGGTAATGATGCTGTCTAATCAGCGTCTTGATATGCCACTCCTGTCAGGTGGATGGATATCTTGGAAAGGAGAAGTGCTCACTAAAACGGATTTTAACGAATTTGTGACTGAAATTTGACAGAAATAAATCCATTAAATGCATGAAAAAAGTCTTAGATCTTTAGCTTAAACCAGTGAAAAATGGGAGCAGAAACACAAGTGTATCACCGCGCAGAGGGAAGCGTGCGTCCACTGCTAGCTCACCTAGCACTGAGTTAGCTGACATTATAGCTCAGCTGAGAAGGACGCCATTTATGTTTACATCTTGCACTTTCATGAGCATGAACCTTTCATCCATCTGTAGATGCACACTTCCTTCTGTGCAGTGATACAGAAAGTAGTTCCTACATGAAACTGCTCACAACAAGGTCTGTGGATTATCTTGAGTAATCAGGTCATGATTTCTGGAAAGAGACATTGCTGTTGAGTTTTTCAAATGTATTTTTTGGCGCTTTGAGCACCACACAGCTGAGTGCCATCTAGTTCCATTATACTCGAGAGAAAGCAAACATCTCTACAGCTGATATCTCCAACACTCAGCAGTTTACACCAAAACAATCTATGTATTCTTTTTCGGGGGGGTGAACTGTCCCTTTAATGTTTCCGAATGTTGAAATCATGTTATATTTTTATTAACAATTCTTTTATCTTCCACCAGAAATGGCAAGTCAGCCAGACAAAGATCCGCGTCATCTCCACCCTGATCTTCATCCTGTTTGGGTGCCTCATCTTCGTGGCTCTACCGGTTGTCATTTTCAAGCACATCGAGGGATGGAGCACGCTCGAGTCCATCTACTTTGTCGTCATCACCCTCACCACTATTGGATTTGGAGACTTTGTCGCCGGGGAAAAAGGTCACTTGATTTTCCTTCTGATTTATAGACCTATTATCATTTTTATGTCTGATGCCTCATTTAGAATCAGTGTATTTATAGATAAGTGATTCCTCAGCCAGTCTGACTCAGCGATAAACCTCCTGTCGGCTGCTGTTATGTTCTGCGCTTCCCGTTATGATACATGAGTTCTGACAGTTCTTTAATGCATCTGAATCCCTGCCATAAGTGCTTCCATCTGTTTGAGCAGAAATCAATACGCATCACTACAAAAAAATTATGATAGCACATTAAAATTGGCATGTTACAATAATTATAATGATCTCAGGCAAATAATACTTAAATAAATACTATACATTACAGACAATTTTTTTGTGTGTTGGAAACATGCCACCCTCCCTGAATATTTCAAAGAATAGTTAAACATTTTGAAAAACATATTTATTTGCTTAGAAATAGGTGGGAAGTTTTCATTTTTGTAGCCTGATTCAGCAGCTGGTTAACTTAGCTTAGCAGAAAGACCTCTAGGAAAGGAAAGGAAACTTCTTTAATCAACATCATATATTCTGTTTGAGTATGACGTATCTGTGAGAAAGACAAAGCAAGAGAGACAAAGACAGAGAGACTATGTGTGTATCCTTAAGTGCGTGCGTGTGTGTAAGCAGGTGGTATTAGCTGGCTGTGACCTGCTTGACAAACAGGAAGGGAGAGGCAGATGGGAAAAATCACAAACACTTAGCTGCTAGATTAAACTTCCCTGAGCAGGCCTAATGATTATAGATTAGATTACTGTAACTACAAGGGCTGGCACAGGTGGTGTAAAGTAAGCCTGGACTGCTGTTAGTGGAACTGGTGCTGTAATGGTGGTTATCTAACTGCACAGTGAGCGGGCTGGCTCTGCTGCATCATGCCAGTTGATTTATTGAAGGCTCATACAAGAAAACAGCCCATAGTCAGAGCCAAAATGGCATTAAATGTACTGAATGTAATGTTTGCTTGGGCGTAATACTTACATTATCAAAGGTAAGGCAAAGTTAGCTCATGCAGCTGATGTAACACAGACCCAGAACAACCTCAAGTGCAGTATCGGACATATTACAGATATAATTTCTACTCGTTGTTAAAACCTTCACTGGGAAGCTTTAACTTTCATCTTGATCAATGATTATCTTCCTTCATCAAGACGTTAACTGAGTACCTCTCTAAATTCAATGTCTTATGTGAATAGCCGAATCAGTCATTGGGCCCTATCTTACACCCAGCACACAGCGTAGTGCAACTGTCATTACTAATCTGTGCACCCTTAGGCATATAGGTCTTAAAATGGGGTGTGGTCATTGTTGGCACATTGTTGATGTACTGATGTTTTGTAGCAACAAAGAGCGATTGCGTCATTGACCAGTTTTAAAGGTAGCATTATTTAGATAGTAAGGTAAGAGGCAGGGGTGGGGTCGGATCACATCAGCAAAGCAATTTGCTGAGTTTGAGTCGTGGGGTGGAGCATCGATCAGTCGATCAGCTTGTGGTCGGATCAATCAGAGACAAGTGAGTGCAAACTTTCAGATCCAGCGATGGACCACAGGATGCACTGTTTCAAAGGGAAACGGACAACTGCTGGACAACACTTAGATGATCAATAAACAGTAATGATTCACTGTCACTGTGCCTTCTGTGTTCTGAAGCTCCATCTGTGCCCAAACGCTCTGCACTCCGACAGTGTACTGCAGTGAATAACCAAAATGTATATAGCCTCCTGATGTACGGGCCAGCCCCAAAAATAAAAATCAAAATGTGATGGCAAATGCTGATGTCGTGGCAAGCTGCCACAAATAAATGACTGTGTGGGAAACCCTGCGCCTACATAGGTGGATTCATACACTCTGCTTGTTACACAAACACACACACATGGATTTGCTATGGGTTGTGGGTGGGTGAAATAATACATCATAATTGAGGAAAATATTAATGACAGTCTCTAAAATGTGAACATAGCACAGAGCAGAACAGAGCTGTTGTCCAACTCCCCATTAAGAGAGAAGCTGTGTGTATTTATGCATGAGACGCTACAGTATAACTTTAGCTCTGTTTCCTCTGTCAAGTTTATAACTACAGTTTATAGTTTTGCTACTTAAATGTCCCATGATACTTGCTGCAGTGACATTACTGCTCAACTGAATTTCTCTCAGCAGAAAACCACTCACGTATCCAATTTGCCAAAGCCACCATGGAAATAGCAGTGCAACAGGTGCACTTGGCTTTTAAGGGGAGTGGAAGATGACACTCTGACTGCAAAATCGCAAAAGTGGAGTTGGGCATGCCTTTGATACACTTGCACCATGCACTTTAGACAATGCACTGTAGGGCCTTTTGTTATGTTTTAAAGAACCTGTGTCTTTATTTTACAGAGCAAAATATCCCCTGTTAAACAAACTAAACAAATTTTTTTCAATAACAACAATTATAAAAATCTTTTTTATAAAATACTTTTCAAAACAGAGTTACAAAGTGCTTTACAAGACATGAAAACAACAACTTTAAAGACACACTGGTATATAAAAAGTGAAGAGTTAAAAAACAGTTTAAATGAACCTGAAACTCAAGTAAAATCATGAAAGGCTCTCCAATAAAAGTATGTTTTAAGAAGGGACTTGGAGATCATTGACTCAGCTGAGTCAAAGCCCTTGGGGCAGATCGTTTCAGAACCTCGTGGCCCCGACGGCAAACACTCTGTCCCCTTTCATTTTTAGCTGGGCCTCTGGAACAGAGAAAAGACCTTTGCCCGAGGACCTCAAAGTACATCCTGGCATGCAAGGTATTAGGAGGTCAGAGTTGTAGCTGGGAGAGAGACCATGAAAAACCTAGTAATTAGCAAACATACTGGGGGCTGGTGTAACATCACTGAATTTAAGGCCGCAGTACTGCACAAAGACATGGCTACCCTCTGAAATTAAAAGATGGCGGCTCATTAAATTATACAAGTATAAAAGTTAAGCACCCATTTTACTCACCTGGCTTAACTGAGTGCGAGGCTTGTTACACTAAAATCAGTCTTGCTTGTTTATGTTCTTCCTCTCAGGATGATACAGTTTGGTAACAGTGACACATGTGACTCAGGATTATGGAACAGACTTGTGTAACCCTCTTGTTGTGTCTTTGTCTCTGCAGGTGGGTCAGAGAATCCAGAGTTTCTCAACTACTACAAGCCCGTGGTGTGGTTCTGGATCCTGGTGGGCCTGGCGTACTTTGCCGCCTGTGCTCAGCATGATTGGAGACTGGTTCCGAGTCATTTCCAAGAAAACTAAAGAGGAGGTACGTGCTGGGAGTTATGTCACACCAGAGGTGATGCAAGCAGGAGATAAAAAAGGGAGTTTGATTGCTGCATGATTGAACTACTCAAGGAAACACCCCCTGCCAGTCCCACCACCATGAGTCACAAAATTTGTCACTGGTATTGTAAAAGAATATACAGACAAGCAGATTCACAATGAATGGATTGCAGCTGCTGATGGAATCATGAATTTTGCATTACTTGCAATTGTCACCTGCCCCACCCCATCGTCTGATTCTCAAAAGATATTCCACAAATGATATTACAGAGCAACCACTCCCATAAAGGTTTGAAGATGAGTGTGCCCTTTTTTGCATCTGATTGTATGATCCATGTGGCACAGCCGTCATGTTTCCTTTATGTCAAGAACGCGAGGCAGAACAACAGCCGTGCATTTCACTCTTTGCAAGTGCTTTGAGAATAACAGCATTTCTTTTTGTCTTATTGTGCATGTTTAGCTGCCATAAAAGCTGCTGAATTCGCCTCAGAGACTATTAAGGCTGCCCAAACTGCAATAATGCTAAAGATAAAAAATATGACAAACATTATTCTCAAATAGTAGCCTACTAGCATAATATCTTTTTTCAGTTGCGACGCACAAGTTAAGGGTTCAGTATTCTTGAACTGCATGACTGCCTACTCAATCTCCCTCTAAGCATGGCTGGATGGCCCCAAGGGCAAAGATTTTCTGTTTGGTGACATGGACACCAGCAGTTGCAGTGTTGTAAACAGGGCCCCGTTCATTCCTACGACAGTTTCTCTGTGGCACGTGAAGCCAAAAAAACTTGACTTCCTAGGTATAAGATATCCGGATCTTCTGCATCATTGGGCCAATGGAGCAAGCACACCAGAGACTTCGCTCTTTGCTAGCCAAACTTACTACTTCCAGTTTGGCACTCCTCTAACTTTAACGGAGATTAAATGATTGTGTGGCACCTTTAGATTTTCAAAATCTCATCAAATCTTGAGATAAGGATTTTTTTTTGGCTGCAGTTAAACCAGCAAAAAGATCCTTTTCTGATGGCTGAATAGATTAAAAGAAGAATCATTGTTCAGCAGCATCAAATAATATATTGTAGGCAGAGGGACATTTGCAGTAAGCTCACAGGTGAGATCACATCTGTCTCCCCCTCGTAGTGATAGAGCAATACCTCAAAGCGATTTCTAGTTCACTCTTCAATCTGAAGTGATGAATCGCCATCGTGGTGGCGCCCCTGTGGAGAAAATACCATCTCCTGCAAGAGTTGGATTAAATCTTTGGTGTGTTTCCAGCGGGCGGCTGCTGGGTAATAAGTTACCGTGCTGTTCTGGCGGGTTTGTTATTTACATGTTAAAAGGTTGGAGAGAGCCACATATGAACGCTCAAACGCAATCTCCTGTTTAAATCAGCTGCATGCACATCTCATTTCTTTATTCTATGTAATGTAAGAAAGTGGAGTCAGGGGGTGTATGTGGCAATCTGCAGCGGGAATCCTCGTGTAATTAGGAGTGCAGCCTTTGGAGCTTGTGATAGAGAAGGTTTCAGTGGGAGGCTGAGGGTTTGGGGGAGGCGGGGGGAGAACGATCAGGCAGAGAAAGTGAGGAGGAAGAGGAGAAAGCACACACTTTAGTGTTTGTGCTCTAGTGTGTGTGTCTAATGTGTGCACACATACAGACGCACCCCATAAATTTTAACCTGAGCACTCAGAAGTCCACTTTGAACAAGCACACCTCAGAGCCTCACACATAATTAAACAGCCTGGAGAAAGAAGCCGAATGCATTATGAAGGGGAGATCAATGATGTGTTGCTTCTCAAGGACCGTAAACAGACAGACAGTACCCATCAGATACAGTACATAGTCTACAGAAACCTGGGCCATTAGGTCACACACACACACACACACACACACACACATTTCTTTTTTAATGCTTGAGGCTGTGAAGTGAAGTGATGGGTGGGGAAGGTGTGAATACGTCCACACTGTATCTGTACATCTGCACAACACCTCTCAACAGCAATAGCTTCCGACAGTACCACTGTACAAAGTCAAGTGGAAATTACAACACAAAGCTTCTTCACCTCTAATTCACAAGTTATCCTACACACAACAGCAAGCATTTTATGACAGCATAAGTAGCTCCTGAATAATGAGCATGTAGGCGTTTTCTGGCCAAGCGGCTCTGGGGACTCCCTGAGAGGAAGTGCCCACTGAGGAGCTCCCCTGAGGACTACATAACCTTCAAGAGCTCTTTGCATTCACACCATCAGTATGGAAGCTAAAGTGTCAAAGGCTGGTTGACAAAAAATTGCGGGATACTTCCAGGACTTGTGGGTCCATTTGTCCATGTTGTCTTCTGTTTTGTTTTTTTCATTACGAGCTGTTGTATGTGTAATGTGTTGTCTGTTGTCAACACAGCCAATGGGATTGGTTCAATCACCGTACACATACCTCACTCACGGTTTCCCTTGTGCTGAGAGAGTACGCTGAAGCAATGGGACAGGCTCTATTCGGCATTCACACTTGGTATTTATCGCCTCTATATCGCCTCCTATCAGCATTGATGACTGACTGCTAGCACAGCTCCATCTGTCATGTATCGATGTGAGGGTGGTATCAATCTTCTCATCCAGCTCTCAGCAAGAGAGAGAATAAGCATATTTCCCAAAATGCTGAGCCATCACTAACAATCATTCCTAAATAATTCAGAAGCAGGTGCTAAATGACGCAACACTGATAACTATCTTTACCTCACCACATCTGTCGCAAAGAAAATATTCTTCCCAGAGTAGTCTTTTTATTTTACTTTATTTTTAAAATCTCCACTCCTCAGTTACACTCTGATAGATGAACATTTCCTGCAAATAATAGATGAAGGTTAGAGAGTGTTTCCATGTGTATCGCTAATTGGAGAGCAGCCAAAGCTGTTAAAAAAGTAGTCTGTACAAATTAATGGTAATGGCATTCAAGCTCACATGAGTGAACTCCATTAATCATTGGTCACTTGTTGACATTTAGCTGGTTCTATTAACCTATCATGTCTGACACCAATGAATGATTAAAAAATAGACTTAGCCTTAAAATAGGCTTTTGTGCATGGTAGATCTTTGTTAAGCATTCAGGCACCACAGCTCAATCACCTGCAGGCATTAATCTTCTGTGTCTCCCCGCAGGTTGGGGAGTTTCGGGCTCACGCAGCCGAGTGGACGGCAAACGTGTCAGCAGAGTTCAAAGAGACCCGGAGGCGACTCAGCGTTGACATCTATGACAAGTTCCAACGTGCTGCATCCATCAAGCGCAAGCTGTCATCCGAGCTTGGTATCAATACCATCAACCAGGAAATGACTCCTGGCAAGAGGACGCTGTCTGCCAACCTGTGTGAGGACAGAGAGGCCTACCCCAACATGACTCTCTCTCTCAGTCCTGTCCCGGGGACACTCGCCAGGAACGGCAGCCTCTACCTGAACGGCCTCAGCCCAGACTACGCTGATCGGCGGGAGATCGCCATCATCGAAAATCTCAAATGAGGAGCAGCATGAAAATGAGATTCAGGAAACTGAGTGAAACACATCTGCTGGCGGACAGAGCTTTTAAACACATACACACTTTTGTGCTTATTGACTGAGCATCTGTGATACGGTACCTGTGCGTGCGCATTCATTAAGTGGATTGTGCATCAATCATTGATTTAAAACCTTGAGAGTGACTTCACACAGATCAATCATCGAGCTCCCTCCTTTCATGTGCGTGATTCAAACTCAAACGAAAACATATAATGTGCTAGCTCTCAGGTCCCATTCATGCAACAGAGGACAGACTTCCTTTCATTGTGTCCGTGCCAACACGATCGACAGCTGTGCTAGCGATTGAGCCAAATCAGAAGCGTGCTCCAGACTGGAACAAATGATTGTATTTAGAGGCATGAGTTTAACAAACTTATCTAATGAGCAGGAAGGAAATGAACGCCCATATTGTGGTAGCAGCGCACTGGACATCTTCTTCTCCTCACATACCCACAAACAAGCCTGTGAACACACAGAGGTAAATACATTCATCAAACTTAGAAAGCAATAGATGCATCTGTGCTCATCATCTCTTTGAATTTCCAGAGGCCCTGAAATCTGCATCAGATAAAGAGGATCCTCACTGCTGAAAGCACTTCACAATCAACAATGTACACTTGTTCGTGATGAGGCAGCAGTCCTGCGCTAACACAAAGGAATGTGGCTTTTCTCTTTTTCGTTTACACTTCTTCCAGTATGAATTTATATGCCTTGCATTTCACCGATCAGTCTGCCCTCGCTTAAGAGACGAATGTTGATGTTTTTGTTCCTCCATGACTGACATTCAGCTTTTCACCCTAAGGAATAATCCACTTGTGCCTTAGTAAACATGTGAGGATGGTGACGCATGAAGGACTGAGATATGCTTTGTCTGTCCACTCATACTTGTTATATATGTTATATATATAAATATATGAGCACAGTAGTATAAGAGACATATATTCAGAGTGCATCTTGGAATAAAAACAGTATAAAGAAGAGGCAAATGGACGAGGAGGACATGGACATTTTTAAGTTATTTCAAGAGGAATCTACAGTATGCATGGCAACCGAGTGGAGAAACTGTTTTGTAACAGCTGAGAAAATGTCACCTTTCAGTCTGCCAGTGTGATGTAATTGTTTCCTATTGGTCTTAATGTATTGAGAGCGTTACATTAACCACACAGTGCCAGGCTTACTTATCAGACCCCATTCTCCCTGATACCAAAGTAATGATCCTGTTTTTAGGACTTCTGTGTGATCAAAGGATCAGGAGCCCTCTCTGTGATTTCTAGAAGTTTAACCCACTGTTTTTTTTTTCTTTTCATGAAGCTGAAACATAAATCTTGGTGTGACAACACTGTCTTTTTCCCAATTTGAAATAAATCCTGGCATGTATGGTACTGTAGCAATAAAAGCAGTATCTTTACCTTACTGCTTTTTATGTTGCAGCTCTTATCACTACCTTCAGATATAAAGGAGCTGAAGAAGATGAGATCCTTTATGTCTTGCCAATGATGAATGTGCACCATCAGAAACCTTTATTTGCTGTATATCACTGCAGTGACTAAATTATCAAGATTTCCAGGGTATATGAGTTGCATCGATTTAAAGAAATGCCTCTCTGCAGCTGATTTGGTGTTGATACAAGATTACAAAAATGGTAGAAGTGTCACGGCGCAGGCCCTTTAAAAAAGTAGGGATATTTCGGCAAGGATGGGAACTGATTGCATCATGCATTATGCAAGGATATTTTAGGTTCTGGTGTCTCCCAGTTAATGGTTTGGATTGTGTGTCTCATGGTGTTAATCAGTGCTTTTAACCAGCATGACATGCTGTAATATTCTCAATACGTTTGATAGTGCTATTTACAGTTTGTAGCATTAAAATACATTTACAATACATTTACAAGACAGTATGCCATGAGGCAAATCAAGCCTATTTGTCTGCTATACCAAATGACTGTAATTCCTTGGTTATCATGTAGAAAAGGGGGTTTTGTGTTTAAATTGTGGCAGGTGCACCAGCTCTTTGGTTTAAAAACAATCTCGTGATGAAGTGGAGATTTATACATCACTAAAATAAAACAGGCTGCACCAAGCAGACTTGGTCTTAGATTAGACATGGAGATTTGTTTTTACTAAAAAGTTACACCCATTTGATGGAGCAGTCACGTAGCTAACTAAATTAACTGACAAAATGTGCGTTAGCTTGCTAATTTATCACCTGCTGAAAATGTAGACTACAAGAGGTAATGTAAATATCCAACACATCTGACTCCACACTTCGCTATTATTAAAGGTTTTAAATTACATTTTACAAAATTGGCACAAGAGACCACAAACTAAAAGATATACCACTACAGTTATATTAATAATTGGCATATTTCCCCGCTCATTTCAAACTGCAAAAAAGAACTTTCAGAAAAACAAATTCCCCTATTTATGCATATATAAATAAAACTAAGTAATACCTACATTTACAAAACATTGTTTAAGCTTATTATCAGCCCAGCTGACAGAAAAATATGTTGGCATTGCACGTTTCTGCAAACCATTAATACATTTGTACATTTGATATGTGTCATATCAATATTGCTAAAGTGACGAAGTACAGAAGGTGGTGGTGGTTGGTGCGGCATCCTGCAGACGACTGTTAGAGACCAACAAACAACAGAAATATTTGTTTTATAGCGAGTCATCACTTGGATCCCAGCGGCCTTTTTGGCCACCAACTCTGGCGTTTTTTTGCAACCTGTTGCTGTTTCCAGCAGCAATCGTGCCACAAAAAGTGTTTTTTTATTTTATTTTTTAAACTGCATTTATTATTTTACCATAATATACAAAACAAACAAACTGTTACGCGCACACACACACACACACATGAAAAAAATAATAAATATTGATGTATAGCATAAAATTAAGTAAAGGAAAGTTATGAAAAGCAAATGTTTTTACTGAGACATCAAGGGCTTCTCTAGCCATGATTGTGCCACCAAAATAGTTTTTTAGGCCCAAACATAATTTCTTCCTAACTATAACCAAGTGTTTTTTATGTCTAAACATAACCATACGTTAACAACAGTATTGTTTGATTTGATTTGATTTAACTTTATTGTCAGGAGTAACTTCTGAAATTTGTCTTGCATCCCAGGACACCAACTTACAACAGACATCACGAAAAGTGTAAATGTAATTTTTGAGCTATCCACTGCACAGTAAATTACAAATGTAAGGTATCCATGGTTTGCTGCAGCGTTTAATGCCAAAAAAAAATCCTGGCAACTTAGGCTCAATATTGCTCTGCCTCTTAAAACTGTAAATGTTGATTGTAAGTCATTACAGATGTTTACTAGCAACCAATATGCACATTAATAAAGTCTTTACAAGCAAAGACATTCCTAAAGTTTTAATAGCTCAAGTATGAAACTAGCTGTTATTAAGAAAGTAGGAAGGAATTTACACATAAGCTTAGCAATAGATTCACAATTAGCTGGTGCAGCCCAGTCTAGGACAGTATTATTAGGTTGCAAGTTTGCTCTTTTTTGTCTGTTCTGAATCTCCTGGTTTTCTTGAAAAGGTTGTCCCAAGTGTGAGCACTGGGTGACGTACTGTAAGGTCACCAGCTGTCATGTGTAATCAAGTCAAAAAGGAAACATGAAGCGATTGTACAGAAAATAGGATAATAAGGATGGGTGACTTTGAAACATGGTTGGGTTTCTAAAAATATATATGTTTTTGTGTTTCTGAAAAGCAATCAAAAGCATCAAAACACTGTATGTTGTACTGACTGGCAATACATTGACAGAAAGAGTACTATACATTAATATCTGGGGGGAAGCAGTGCAAGATTAAGTGCCGCTGCTCAAAGCGACACCCCCAGAGGCCGTCCTATTGCTTTTTCCCAGTTGGCCATGTGATTGACAGCCACTGACAGGCGAGCTGTCAGTGTTGAAGAAAGTCACGGAGTGCTGTCAATGACACATTACGTAATATGTCAGGCTTACTAGGCCATATGTCAGGATACCCATGCATGATTGTGTTTACAGTAAGTGGTTGTGTGCATGAATGAATGTGCGAATGCGTGTGTGTATTGAGGTTTGATAAAACTCATTTAATTTCCACCCACGGCATTTTCACAGGGCCTCCTCCTCTGTTCCCTGGTGACAGTTTTTTAATTAAGTCTGTTGCTGCATCAAAATCCCAGCTCAAGCATGTTGAATGTACCTATTCATTCATGACGGCAGAGATGAGCCTCATTATGAATGTAAGCACATTTATGATTTAACATTGTGATTTATGTACGCAGAGGAGTTCAATTAGCTCAGTGGGAATGCTGTGAAAACAACTACAGGCTTTTTAAAGCCACCGGCCCTCATTTAATTAAAAAACGCAACGCCATAAAAACATGATTATGCACCAATCATAGTCGTAATCATCATAACAGATAGCAGTGTTATGAAATTGTGCATCAGTGACATTAAGATCCATTTTTCATAAACAACTTTGATTGGGTCAACTTCCAAAAATATATGCATGGAAATATTTTTAAATGACACCTGTTATGTCGAGGCAAACAAATTTGTTAACTTTCTTTTTTTTTTTTTTTTAATTTCCCAATAAACCCCTCTGTAAAAAAAATGCTGATATATATGTGAGGGTCAATGTCCACATTAAATCCATATTATTTCATCAAGTCTTGCATGCCACTTTAAATGTTACTTCCAGTGTTTATAGATCAGATGTGTCTACAATTGCAGGCTCTGCTTTGATTTTGATAACAATATGGCAACCATGTGTTTCCAGTATGTTAATATATTAATGTGGGTATGTCATCTGAAATCATGACAAACTTTTCAGAAGGTTTAGAATAAAATATTTTATATAAAAAAAACCCTGAAGGTCACTGTTTTCTTTCAGCTGTTGGACAAGTATGGCATATTTCTATAATTTACTCAACACATCCCACTGAAAGACCAAAGAGACAATGCCTTAGTTCATCTCTCCTCTCTTGGACACTCAGCTTGGAGCCCACTGGATGCAACTGAAGACATAAATTGTTAAAAATGATTCACAAAGTTATAGTTTAAGTTTCAAAAAAAGACCAAGTCATTGCCCCAAACAGATGGGTACTGTAGTTTTTAGCAAATGTTTCACAAACAGGAGTAAATAATGTATTTGTGAGGGACTATTTTCAGTGGCGGATGAATACACAATTGGAACTCTTGTGAGTATTTTTGGTAGCAGGCCAGTATATCAGGGATTGACTCAAAACTACAGTGCCCATGTTCATGGCAGTGAAGGAACATGTAACCCAGGGCAAGGATATGATACATTTATGTGTTTTTTTTTTACTAGTTTTAAGCCTATGGCACAGAAAAACAACCTATATCATGCTCTAGCGACATACATGGTCTTTTGGCGGAAATTGACACACCAGTATGTCTGGACAAAAAATGTTAAAAACACATTCATATAGGATTATTGTTTTGTTTTGTACTGGCACATTCCATGGTTTGGTGTTGGCCTCCACCTGGGTTGTCCTTTGTCTCCAATTCTGTTTGTCATTTTCATGGACAGGTGTCCGGTTTAGTGACCTCAGAACTGCATCTCTGCTTTTTGCAGATGATGTAGTTCTGTTGGCTTCATCACACCGTGACCTGCAGCATGCACTGGGGCGATTTGCAGCTGAGTGTGAAGCAGTTGAGATGAGAGTCAACACCTTCAAGTCTGAGGCCATGGTTCTCTGCCGAAAACCGGTGGATTGCCCCCTTTGGGTTGGGAGAGAGTTACAGCTCCAAGTGAGGGAGTTCATGTATCTCGGGGTCTTGTTCACGAGTGAGGGTAGAATGGGGCGCGAGTTGGATCGGCTGTGCCAGATCATCGTGGTGAAGAGGGAGCTGAGTTGGAAAAACTAAGCTTTCGATTTACTGGTCCATCTACGTCCCAACCTTCACCTATGGTCATGAGTTATGAGTAATGACCAAAAGAATGACATCGCAGATGCAAGAGGCCGAAATTAGTTTCTCCGTAGGGTGGCTGGGCTCAGCCTTAGAGATAGGGTAAGGAGCTCGGACATCCAGACGGAGCTCGGAGTAGAGCCGCTGCAACTTTGCATCGAAAGGGGTCAGTTGAGGTGGTTCAGGCATCTGATCAGGATGCCTCCTGGGCAGTTCCACTGGTAGGAGGCCCAGAACACGCTGGAGGGATTTCATATCTCGTCTGGCCTGGGAACGCCTCAGGATCCTCAGGAGAAGCTAGAAAGTGTTGCTGGGCAGAGGGACATCTGGAATACTTTGCTCAGCCTGCTGCCCCCGTGACCTGGCCCTGGATAAGCAGTTGAAAATCAATGTGTGGATGGATGGCACATTGCATTCCTATGCTTTTTTAATAATTTGTTATGGTGGGTTCCTACAGAAGTCACTTATTTTTTTTAGAGTTGCACAGCACTTGTCCCAGATAAACAACCTGCAGATGGCTGTTCTGTGCAGCTCAATAATAAAAAACACAATGACAGACATGATAATGGATCAGTGCTGACAAACTGATCTGAGTCACAAGTTACAAAGTGTTCTCCGTGGCTCACAAGCACATCGTGAACCGAGAGGGCTGCTGCTCATGAGTCTCTGAATCGACGCCTTCGCTTCATTTGTGCATCTTTGCCTTGTACCTTTTGTTCTGACGATTTCTCTTTGTACTGCACAACTCTCCTTCAGTCCTTCCTCTACTTTCCTGTGACCAAAACACAGAAATATGACATGCAATCTGCAACATCAAGACGAAACTCACTCTGATCAGGGTCTGTGACGGTTTTCCTTAACGCGAGCTGACAGGTTACTTAATGACTCTAAAGATAGAGAGTGACATTGTGCGTCACATCACAGCCTCTTCCCTGTCAACAGACAGACAGGACCATAAGCACATCCTTAGATGCTGCATTACACCGAGAGGACAGGACCCATGACTCTGTGCCCTTCAAATGCCAACCAGTAAGGCTCACTGCAGACTGGCTTTATTTAGACCCCCCAAAAAAACAATAGATTTGATTTGATTTTGTTGGAACAGAAAAGGTGATTTTGAGTGTTTAAACATGCAGAACCTTTCATTTGGTAAATAGCAAATGTGCAGGCATTTATTGTGAGTTGAATTCAAAAGTTTTTTTGTAAGCAGTCTGAACATATAACAGGAAATAGACTTTACTATCTCACTGCTTTAGTGAACCCATGCAGTAAGTCAAAGCAATCAAACAGCTGCTTGAAATAAACTCAGAGTATTTAATATCCCGCAGACAGGCGACCACAGAACGAGCCCGGCTGGAGATTGGGTGGTTCATTAGTGATTCTGTCTACAGTGACATCAGAGAAAAACTGTGACTCAGCCACCAACCACTGGAGCTGGAGAGGTACACGGTGAGAGTGGTGGTAACCTCACACATGGAAAGGGAGCTGGAGCTGTGCGTGGGCTGGTTGTGTGTGTCTCTGTGTGGGTGTGAGGTAGCATTGTGTGTATGTGTGGGTGGGTGGGTTGTAAGTGTGGGTGGACAGGTCCTTTGCAGACTGTCTCGTTCAACAGTACTATTCAGCTTATAATTGGCCTCATATTGTCTTTTTTTTTGCACTCATTGTGAACTGCTGTGTCGAGCGCCTGTGACCACAAAACACATTATTGAATAAGTTGGAGAGTATTGGTTTTGGAAATACTATTCGATTGCCTCCACTGTAAGACATCCATTGTGGCACCCATTTATTGTTAGTAGCATGTGGAGCCCAGCCAATGTGTTGACGACCAGCATGTGTCCATTATACAAACATGAAAAGGAAAGGCATGGGAGTTTCTTTGATTCTTTAAATCAGCTCTCATCAATATTTGACTTCTCTTTAGACAATAAAGCTTCTAGTGTAGTGTGACATTTTGAGACGTTCATTTTTACACTTTCATGCCAGTTAGCTTAGCATAAATAACAGCAGGGGTAAAACAACTAGTGTGGCTCCACCCAAAGTTACACAAGACAAGGCCATGCTAGTGCTTAGTGCTAAGGCCACATATCAGTTTTAGGGCCTCTTTTGCATGTAAATAAAGTGAGGTCCCATCTGTAGCCCCTTTTACACTGCATGTTCAAGGCAAGAATTTCATTATTCCACCTTGCTGTTCTTTCTAAAAAGGTACAATTGCAGAAGAGGGGTACAGTGTTGCCTCTAAGCCGACAGCAACCACAGTAACAGCGCTGAATCAGCATCTGTGTAAAAGGGAGAGCCAGCAGGACAGGTGTTTTACTCTGAAGTCATCAAAATCCGATGTTTGGGCAGTGACAAAAAAAGCTGTCCTTAAACGGCAGCATGATACGTGATATGCTGTTACAGTTTAAGGGTGCTCAGCGGCATGAGGGGGAAATGTGGTGGGACAAGAACGAATGTTAAGGCAGCAAAGTCTGAGTAGGGTGGATGGGTCCAACAAATACCAAACCGACTTTCACCCTGGAGAACAGTGTTTGCGTCCTGTAAGATTATAAAGCCAAACCCTGTAGTTTTTCCCTAAACCTAAACACATGCTTTTGTTGCCTAAACCCAACCATGTGCATTAGTTGTTGGAGGAAAAAAAAAACTAAATTCACCGTGTTGTACTGACATATTGTGTTTATTTTGGAAGAGACCATATGTAAACTGTAAATTTCCTGTGAAAACAGAAGTGTATTTTGAAAGATGACAATGCATGTAACAGACATAACTTGAAACAGCATCCCAGAACGTTAGCAACCAATGCACCCAAGTACCTTTCATGTCGTATCTGGATGTGTAAAGTCCATGACCAAACATTAATGTGTGACAAGGTCAGTGTAAGAATGTGTTGGTACCCGTGGTAGATTTCAAAAGAAGCAGACAGTAATTAGCAGCTAACTCAAAAAAGAAAGACAGCAGCTGAAAATGTCTGCAAATTGGGGAGACAATAAGCTCTGCCATATAACAGGGACATAAAATAATAATAATATATTTCATTCAAAAGCTGCCTTTCAAAACCCCCAAGGTCACTTTACAGAGCATAAAAGCAAAACTAAAAGCCAACACGTATAAAACAGACAGAACAAGAGACATATGAATTAAGCAGACACACGTGGGAGCTGCGATTAAAACAGTAATAAAAAGGGTACAGTGGGTGTTAGGGTGAATAAGCCAGGTTTTGAGTTAGGATAAATGACTGTTGCCACCATGCTGTTCTATTGCTCTTGTTTATAAGCCCTGCCAATGCATATGTCATATGCCACACTGGAGCAGGGGTGTCAAACACACAGCCCGGGGGCCAGAGCCCGCCCACCAAAGGGTCCAATCTGGCCCACTGGATGACTCACACACCTAATAGTGATACACACGTGAAGGCTAAGAGGTGCCAAGTTTCAGAAGCAGTGAGTAGACACTTCATGTAAAATGATGCCTCAGGAGGTTTTTCGACCTGGACCAGAATACAGTTCTCTGAAAAATATTGATCATTGTGCAAAATATTATTAACCAGCAGCTTCGGTACAAAATAATCAGTATCAGACTTCTATCCAAAAACAGGAGCCCTTTTGCTGAGTCACTGACAAAACTTCAGATTGTAAATGGTTTATACAGCAGGGAATGGCTTCACCTGCTTCTTCAATAGCTTCAATGATGGTGGAAACTTATTTAAAAGAAAGCACGTGTAATGAAAATGAGTAGTAGACTAACTGAATCTGAAAAAACTGAGACATACTGTTGAATTTGCACATATTTTTCTGAGGATATTGTAGGCTGGTCATCATCTGTTTTGAAAATGGATATATGTTTTCAAAATGGTCTTCTTTACGTTAGAATAAGGGAAACATTTAAAATGGGTTGTTATGTATAGGTTATTATGAGGCAGTTGTACTGGTCTGGCCCACTGGAGATCAATCTGGGCTGTATGCGGCCCCTAAACTAAAATGAGTTTGACACCCTGCACTAGAGGCTGACGCTGTTGTGTAATCTGTCAAGCCTGTCATGCCTCTCTTGCTTCTGGGATGCTGGTATGTTGTCTAAAATCACACTCTGGGGTGGCATGATGCCGCCATTGTTTTTGTAAAAATGAAAAGGCAGCACAGAGTTCGTGGCGGGCCTATAGCACGATCTCTGTGCAAAAAGGGCTCGTGTTTTTCAGTGGTGGTGGTGAGGGGGACGTCTGGGGCTCAAGCTCCAAATGTTTTCCAACTGTTCAATTCAGTTTATATTTACTTTGCATTTTGGGGGGATCCTTGATTTGCAATTAGAGCAGCCCAGACTGTTATGGCATGAATTTGTGCAGCAGATTTGTCAGCTGAACATTCTGTTAACTCTACTCCAACACAGGATAACAAAAATAGATTTCATGATTAATAATGCTGTTTATGCCAAAGTCCTACTCTACCTGTGTTTACAACATCAAAAGAGAAACATCAGGTATTTTTTTTGCCTCTTTTTAGGTAGCAGAAGTGTAAAATAATGATCCTCAACATTTGTTGTGTTATGGTTTCAGAATGATAAAGACAGTTGAGAACAATAACATACAGAAATAGGATGTCGGCTTTGCAGGATGATATTTTCACTTAACAACTATCATTTTCCCGTAACAGATTTTCTCAGGCTGTCTTTTATTTAAACTGGCTGGAAAAAATATCCATATAGCTGTTATAAATGGGAAAAAAATCATCATGAGCTGAGCCCCACATGTCTGCAGAATTACAATCCATGAACGACTGTCTGTGCAAAACTTCATGCCAAGCTATCCAATAGTTATTAAGATTTTTCACTGTGGACCAAAATGGCGGAACAAAGAAGCTCAAAATGTTGAACTGTTCCTTTAGTGGAATTGTTTTCATAGTAGAAGTTAGAGGGGTTTTTATGCTCAATCAGCTGATGTCGCAAGTTTCAGCTCTGCTTCCTCTAACAACAAATAAAACCTGTGTCAAACAAGCCTGTTATGACCACTGACCTTTTCATTCAGATAATCACAAAACCAAGTCTGAAAGTCGACCTGACAGCAAAGATCAACTCTTAAATCCAGAGGGAGATGACTTAAACTTTGACCTTTCCCTGAATATCACAGCATTTTCCTGTCATGTCCAGGGTGTTGCAGATAGGATATCCTCTCACGCTGAGAGGATGAATGACTTCCTGACCTTTGCTGCTTCAATACTCCCTGTGGAGCATGAATATATATAGTTAGAGAAAGTGTCCTTGATAAATAGTAATGACAGCAACCGAACGGTATGAAATTTAAAATAACTTGGATATATATATATTTTTTAAAAAGGTCCCAAAAGTTCTCCTGATGTGAGAAACGAGATAAGGTATCTCCACAGCCCATCATTATACACTCTTGTCAGGGATCTACTGTGCATTCACAGTCTTACATGAGTATTTCAGAGTATCTCATTGATATCTCATCAAAATCTGGCAGATTTTTTGTGAGATGTTGAAGAATCTCTGACAGGCTGTGCAGCTGGAATTCTTTGCCCAAGGCATTAAACTTCACAAGCTCAGGTCTGGGCAGATTTCTACTCCATTAGACACATTTGTGATTTGACAGCGCAGCCCAGATGTCAGGGTGCTTCTGTGCCCTTGAAATATATTGGGAACTTGCTTTTCAAGCTCTCTTTGAAACAGGTTGAAAGAATTGGTTCTCCCAGTTCTCCTGAACAATTTACAAAAGTGCTCGATATTTTTTTTCTGATTTTGACCACTTCTTTCTTCTTCTTTTAGATGGATTGCATTAATTTTTTTGTTTGAAGTCCAAAAAAATGTAGACGTGTAACCTTTAGCATCATGTGCACTGTTCAGCCTCAGCAGAAAGCTGTCGAGGCTGACGTGGAGGTCAGTGAGTCACTGGAGTCACAACAGTTGTCACAGTTCATATTTATTTAAAATCCATTTTGCTTTCCATGTCAGCCAACCCCTGCAAGTTGAACGGATGTCTTTTGTCTGAAAGGTGTAGTATTAATGCTTCAGTGCACCTGCAGGTTCTGTCTCAGAATAGCTTTAATCTCTCTCTGTTTCTGCCGCCAGTCTGGATAGTTCCTGCTACTGTGGGGTTTTAGATATATTATTCCTCAATGTAGACGATAAGGTGAACAATCCAAATGTCATTTATTAGACTGGGAAGGGACGACTTCATGATAGATCATACATCAAGAATAGGTCGACTCAATATAGTGCAACCTGGAACATAATTTATAGGATTCTGACTGTAAAGGCCTTTGCACACTGAGTCTGTTTTCATCTGAAATTGTCACACGTCTAAAAATAAATACGACCTCATGTTGTGTCAATCATGTTTGCACACTGAGTCCGAAGCCTTTAGAGAGCTGCTTGACCAAGAATAAGAGAAGAAAAATGTGGCAGCAGGACACATTTGTGACAAGACAGAGGAACAGGGTGCACAGAATCTTTTTATAACTCAGATAGCTCACTTTCAACAGGTCAGGTAGCAATATTCAGGTGGATGAGGATGAAGAGGCAAAAGGGGAAATGTGTCTTTTCTCACATATTCTGAATTTTCACAACGAAAAGAACAGTAAAACACATCGGAATCAGTGTGTAAGGTTTATGTGCGTATAGATTATTTTTGGGTGACAGCGTGCAAGGGACACTGGACTCTTCTGTTTGTATACACTTCACATAGTCCTGTGTGCTCTATGTATTTACTTGCATAGTGTGTGAAATATGACAGTTTTCTCTCAAATCAAACCTGGCTTTTGTGCACTTACCGGAGATGACAATCACAACACTTGACAACCTCTTTTTAAATGGAAAATTGCTATCAGATGGAGCATTACCGCCAACATTTGAACACAGTTATTGCCAAAATATCCTCCAGCTTGTTTGCTTGTTCACCACAGCAACTGCAACCACTTTCTCAACTGCCATTGTCACAGGTTTGGTGGTTCCTCCCCTTTTTTCTGGCAACAATTGAATCATAGGCAACTGGACTTAGATTTGTCTAGAAGACGTTTCGCCTCTTATCCAAGCGGCTTCATCAGTTCGTAACGCAACCGGTCTGACTAGTCCCCACTAGTCTGACAAACAGTGGAGTAAGACTCAGGTTTTTAACCTCTGTGGAGGTGTACGCCCACCACTCTCAAAGGACAATACTTCGTTAGTGGAGTTTCACTGGACCATTGTTTGGGTCCGGAGAGTCATACTAGTGAACGACAGTCGTCAGGAGTGAGTGGGGCCACTGGTGAAACAACAGTCGTTAGGCATGATGTGTGGTTACCAGTGAACGACTGTCATTATGTTTCTTTGAGCCACTTGAGGTTAGTTTCAGGCAGTCTTTGTTATTCAATCTCCTAGGTACAGTAGCAAGAGCTGCATTGTAGATGGGGGATAGGTGATGTCGCAAGCCACCTCCCCTGTTTAGAGACGGTTTCTCTATTCTGACGTAGATGGATTCTTTTACCCCTCTTTCAAACCATCTGTCCTCTCTGTCCAAAATTTTCACATTGCTGTCCTCAAAGGAGTGAGCCTTCTCCTTTAGATGTAAATAAACAGCAGAAACTGGACCTGAGGAGTTTGCCCTTCTGTGTTGAGCCATGCGCTTGTTTAATGGTTGTTTGGTTTCACCAATATATGAGTCCTTGCATTCCTCACTGCATTGGACAGCATATATCAAGTTGCTTTTCTGAGAGTGTGGTACCCTGTCTTTGGGGTGTACCAGTTTTTGCCTGAGCGTGTTGCCTGGTTTGAAACACACAGGAATTTGGTGTTGGTTGAAAATTCTCCTGAGTTTCTCAGACACCCCGGACACATAGGGTATGACAATGTTCCTGCGCTTGTTTCCTTCCTCAGCCCTCTCTGAGTTATTGTTCTTGTTGGATCGTTTTGTTCTGTTAAACGTCCAACTAGGATAGCCACAAGTTTCCAACGCCCTCCTCACATTGGCCCCACTCACTCCTGACGACTGTCGTTCACTAGTATGACTCTCCGGACCCAAACAATGGTCCAGTGAAACTCCACTAACGAAGTATTGTCCTTTGAGAGTGGTGGGCGTACACCTCCACAGAGGTTAAAAACCTGAGTCTTACTCCACTGTTTGTCAGACTAGTGGGGACTAGTCAGACCGGTTGCGTTACGAACTGATGAAGCCGCTTGGATAAGAGGCGAAACGTCTTCTAGACAAATCTAAGTCCAGTTGCCTATGATTCAATTGTTGCCAGAATGGAATTGACCTGGATAAATGAGAATATCCACAGACTTCCTCCCCTTTTGTTACGTAGCCAAGATGGCGACTAGTGAAGGTAAGAAGTCTCCAGTGTTCCACACTCTACCTTTTAGGCTTTTCATGCTTAACCCACTGTTAGGAACAACACTAACAGGCCTCACCAAGGGGCACCAAAAATGTAGGGAACAATACTTGGTGTCACACGGAGGCACCAAAAATGTTGGGGACAACAATAATGTTGGGGTTTCCATGTGACGCCAAGTATTGTTCCCTACATTTTTGGTGCCTCTTGGTGAGGCCTATTAGTCTTGTTTCCAGCATTTATGGTGCCCCGTGTGAGGCCTACTAGATTTCGACATGTAGTATCCCAGCTTTTTATAATACTATTTGTAGAACCCCTACATATTTGGTGTCCCTTGGTGAGACCTAGTATTATAAACCCCAACATTGTTTTTGTCTCCAACATTTTTGGTGCCCCTCGATGTGACGCCAAGTGTAGATTCCCTACGCCACCTATCTGGGAAGATTGCAATCACCTGAAAAGTGCTGATGAAAGTTATGAAAGAAGTGGTCTCACAAGGAGGAAGGCTGGGGTGGTGGGTGGGTTACAAAACACAGGACTTTCACCAGAAGACTGTACATTTTCACCAAACCACTGTGGCTTTACTTGCCTAAACCTGACCTCCATAACTTTACATTAAGTACTTAACTTCACATAGCATCATTTGAGGGGCCCAAATTCACAGGATATCACACAAAGCATTGTATTTTTGTAGAATATCACTGGAACCATAGTGTAAGGGTATGTTGAATTTTTTCACAATACTGAGACCACCAGTCTAAAGCATGCTTGTGCACTTAAAATAGCGAGAATGTGAACTGCGACACAGCACTTCTCCAAACTCCCTTCAAAGAGTGAAATACACAAGATAAGTCCATCTCTGCTACTGTATGTATTTAACATCTTTTCATTCAAGCTTTCTCCAAAAACCCCAAAGACATGGAAATTATCTGTGGGTGTAAATATGCTGGAATTACGCTCCAGCGCCCCTTTAGTCTGAACTGGATGAGGGGGAGCAGAAAACAGATCTGAGGTACAGTATATATACATATAAAATGATAAATGATTCCAGGATATCGCTGCACACCCCTCCACTGTTTGCCAAAAAATAGTTACAGCACAGAATTAAACAAACAATGCAATGTGTTAATTATAGCTGTAGAAGGTGGATATTTAAACTTTGGACAGAGCCAGGCTCACTGTTTCCCCTCACTGCCAGCCTTTATGTTAAACTAATTGCCTCCTGGCTCCAGCTCTGCACCTAATGCACACACACAACATCTTAAATCTAAGCACCATATTGACATTCTGACCACCAAACTGAGAACAATCCTTTGTTCTCTGTTCAGAGATAATAACTGTTTTCCTTTTGTGCATAGAGAAAGAATTGCAGAATCTGTATGTTTGTCTGTTTTGAATTGTGGGGATGTTATATACAGAAAAGCCACTTCCTCTACACTGAAAATCACTGGATGTTGTCCACCTATCAGCCCTAAGGTTAATAACAAGTGATTCTTCCAACATCCATCACTGCCACCTTCACCTAAAGGTCAGTTGGATACATTTGGCTGTGAGACGGGACCAGCATTGGTATTTGTTCATTTATAAAGCTTTGATGCAGATTTTTCCACCCTATATTTTATCCCTTTTAACTCTGACTCCACATAACCTGAGTTCTCACTGACAGAATAGGTTGTTGCTTCACACATCGTTCTCTTACAGTGCTCCTTATACATGGAATAATCTGCAAAGCACCCTAAACTTGGACACTCTGCCAACATTACAGCAGTTAAAATGCCTTATTTCCGATCTTGTCATTGAGTGTAAATGCTTTTAACTCCACATCTACACTATGACATGTTCCTCATCCTGTATCTCTACTTTTAGTGATCATATGTTGCTGTTGTTGTCTTGTATGATTTCATTTCTGTTTTAATTGGTAAGCATGATGGTTTGCTTGTTGATTGAAATCAAAAAAAGTTATTTATATAGCACATTGAAAACAACCACAGCTGACCAAAGAGCTGTACAAATTATAAGAATGATTCAAAAATATTTAGCAACAACATGCACACAAATATAAAACAGAATAACACAGGTAAGAAAAATTACATATGTAAAAAGAGTCAGTGGAGGGGGAGCATTTGATGCCTTTAAGTGTAGGTTTGAGTGAGGAGTGGAAGGCTGTTCCAGAGGTTTGGAACAGCTACTGCAAAGCATGATCTCCTGTAACCAGTTTCTTATCAGTGTTAGAGATGATGGACTTGGGTTTTGCAATGTTTCTTAGCTGGAAATAACAGCCTTTCACCACAGTGTTGATTTGTTCGTCGAATTTGAGAGCAGAGTCAAAAATGACACCAAGATTCCTGGCATTGGTATGAACGTATGATGTGAGTAGTCTTAAGTGGCTGGCTATGCTGCCTATGGTGTTGGTGGGACCAAAAACAGTACTTCCTGTTTCATTATCATTTAATTAAAGACAGTTTAAAAGATTGTTTTAATGTCTTTGTTCATGCTCGACATAATTGAAAAGGAGGGCCTACCTCAACTGAGTCTTAAATAAAGGTTTGAATGAATGAACACGAGAGAGGTATCTGTCTTCTGGTTTAACCTAAACATTGAGCATGTTTCTCCAAAAGTCAAACTATTTCTTACTTAGTACATAGTTGGAGATTGGGTGTGTTGTGTGGTGTGGAGAAGGTGAACAGGAGACAGCAGACCACATGAGCTCAAAAAGATCACTCTCAATTCCATAAAACCATCAACTAAACATCACACAACCAAAACCAAGGATCCAACAAAGAGGGAACTGAAAACCAGGACTTAAATACAAACTAGTCTGATGAGAAGATAAAGTGCAGGTGGAGAAAAAGGGCGGAGATGCTCAAGTGAGGGGAATAAAGTGATGAGGAGCAGGGAAGGACTAATGAGGTCAACGCAGGGCAGGTGTGTAGCTGGGTAAATGAGGGAAAGGCACTAACTGGGGGAGTAAGAACGGGTAGGTAAAACTAATCAGGGCGAAGCCGACAGATGGTGTTTCTCAAAGACAAGGATCCTTACTTGGTAGGACAAGTTCTTCCAAGGAAGAATACAAACAGAAAACCCAACAAACAAAATCCGAGAGAAAAGACTACAAATGAAAAAACCCTAGATTATGGCAGGATGTGGTTAGCTTATCTTTAAATATGTTGGAGTTACTTTCAGCAGGTAACTCCTCCGAAAAACACAAATTGTCATTTTTACACTTTTGTCTGTGCAGTGATTAAACAAATGATAAACTGCGCTAATTAGTGAGCTTTAGATGGTGGTAGGAGTTAAACTTTTGACAGAACCATGCTGGCCATCTGATGATTACATTTTGATGCCCAAGCAAGTCATGACAGCAACATGCCCAAAATCTGTGCCATCCATGTAATGATATTAATTACACATGTTTCCTGTGATGACATGTTGAGGCCTATTATAATTGCATGGTGATTATTCTACTGGAAACTTCTACACACCTGTTTTCAGTACCGTGCAGCTGCCCTTTATAGCCTGACATTGTTGAAAGACTTATTCTATCCTGTTCTTCTCTTCACAGAACATTTAATCGTAACTATCCCAAACGTAGCAATTTACACCTCCGCAGCCCCCTATATGTTTCACCAGTTGGTTCGAGCTGAAGAATAGAAATAAGGCATTGTAGGCCGTTAAGTGCAGCCGCTCCAGAGGGATTCAAACGCATTCATGCACAAGAGAAACCAATCACTGAGGCCAAAAGTGGAAGCAGATTTAGATCCGTCTTCCTACGCAGAGAAGTCAAGCACGACCAAACTCCTGCAACTTTGATTGGTGTGCAGAAAGGTTTGGCCTGTTGGGAAATTTGAAATAACTGTTGGCATCATGGGGAACAAACAAAATGCCAGCAACGAGCACATGATACCACAGCAAAACTAGTAAACATCCACAGAGATGGGAGGTGAAGTTGAATCACACAGCATCCAGGAAAATTTTAGTTCTCACTTGTGTCGTCGTTAAGAATGAGCAAGACTTTCATCAGAGATAAGGATCAAGACGTAAGAGCACAGACGGATTACTCAACAGGCTTACCGGGCACAGGCAAGAAGTGTCAGGACATGGACATAAAACGACTACAGAGAGACTTAAAGGCTATGAAAAGGGCAAAACAAGACATAAATAACTACATGAGACTCAACATTACTTAAAAGAAATACAAAACAACTACAAAGAGACTTAATATGACCTTGAGCTCTCTTGCTTTGGTCTGAATCAGGGACTAATTTTGTAACAAAGTTGCATAATTACCTAGAGTAGGTTCGTGTTCTCACGGCAGCATTTACAAGCGGACCAGATCAAATGCCTTGCATGTGAAGGCTGCTCTTGATTGGTCAGAGTTTCCATGTGGGAAAAATCCAGGAAGTAAACAAAACGTTGAAGAAGAGTACACTTGCAAGATAAATGTGACACTTTCTAATGTCACAATGGAGGGACAACTACGCAGGTTGATTTTAACGCTGCTCATCGTGGACTATATTGCTGTCATTGTTCATTTGAGTCAAAGCATACAGTCTGAAAACGAGGCGCGGCTCCAACTAGAAAACAATGTTTTGATGCATTGGATGTGCTGAATGTGCATATTAAGGCAGTACAGGAGGAGGCGCACATTAATAATCCTCCAGGACTGTAACATGCTCATGTTTAACCCAAACAATGTGTCATGTGACTGCAGTTGGTTCAGATCCAGGTCGGAACACGTTCTCACCACAAGTGAACAGCACCAGAGTTCGTTTGTAACCAGACCGAGACCACCTCTTCAAGGAGGTCTCAGTCTGGTTGTTTTGGTGCACACTTGAGTGCAATTGCTGTGTCCACACTTGCCAAAATGAGCCGCACTGAGGGGGGAAACAAATTTGATTGAACCAAACTAAACAGGGCAGGTGTGAAAGTGCCCCAAGAGACAAAACAACTACAAAGAGCTGGTAATCACTGCAAACGGATGCAAAACTTCAAACAAAAATGGCTTAACAATTATAAAGGGTGTGTGTCTTGCTCCTATGTAGGAGAGGCTTTCAGCATGTCTGTGTTCAAAGGTCTATTGTCTCATATCCATTTGCGTGTAAGAGAGAGGAAGGTCAATCAGGAAAACACTTTTAAGAGCAGCTAATATTGCAACCAGATGCTGAAGGGCCTTAATGAGCAATTTATTCAAAAGATCTACAAGCTAAGTCATTAACAAAACAGTTTCATTCAAGACTGTGACTTCCTCAGTTCAGATATTTCACAACTGCTGTTGTACAATGATTACTGTCAGGAAAGCAAAGCATGTTGAGGATTGAGGCCATGCATACAAAATATTTATGCTGCAGGTACATTATACTGTGCATACACAAGCAGCTACAGGCAGGGCTGTAAATTATGGGCAGCAAGACAGATATGTAAATCTACAGTCATTTACTGTGTATTTGTGTGGAGGGAAAATGTTCAGTTTCACCACTGAGACCAGCGACAGAGATCTATTTAACAGCTGATAACCAGTTGAGAATGGTCTGTACTACCACTGTGAATTGAATTTGAACTGCAAATAGTTGAGCAGGATATAAAATCTGCTAAGTCACGCTATTTAATGCCCACTGCAACAGGTGGGAAAAAAAGCAAATAAATGATAGTTCTTCCAGCCCCATCAGCTCAAACTCTCGGGAGAGAAACATGTGATAAGAAGTCAGGGAAAAACAGTGAGAAGGAAATCTCAGAGGAAATCACACACATGAATTGACACAAGATGAGAGTCGGTAAACAGGAACGAGAGGTTCGTCACAGCAAATCACAGGAGGGAAGTGAGCAGCGTGGAAGATCATTAACAGACTGCATCATGACACATTTTAACTTTCCAGTTGTACTTTTTTATTTTAAACCCAGATAGGATAATATGTGGGCTTGTAAAGGGGAGTGCCACTTTGTGAGCGAGGGTTTGGTGTTGGTGGTGTGTTCTCTCACATTAAAGCTGCATTGATCAATGTTGTTATATTATCAGTGATTAATGTGTAGGTGTCACTTATGTTGATGAACCCATAGAGAATTGGCAGCCCACTCTGCAGTTCCTCTCAGCTCTACAGAATATTTTAGCATCTTTTTGCTCGTTGCTTTGGTTGTATGCCCATGAGTTAATTATTTTGGTTCACCCTCATTGACTTTTCAGCGACAAAGCTCCGATGAACCCACTGTAGGCTACTTTGCTGTCACCAAACAACAGACAGAAAAATTAGGAGACTATGGCTGGTGTACATAGTGGAGCATTTAGCTGCTAAAGAGTTAGATATTTCCTTTAGGACAGGGGTAAGCATTTTAATCTTTATTTATCATTGTTGCTGGCCTAAAGAAATTCTTACATTCTCTAACTGTAAAAATATGTATCCTATACACAGAATTTAAAAAAGAAAGTTTCTAACATTTTGTTAACTATGTCTACGGTGTGGCACCCTTTCCTCTAAATGTTGCTCAGGACATGTCTAAATGAACCTCAGTAGTGGTGGTTAGTCTTGAATCTTCCTAGCAAGGCTAGCTATGGACGCCAAATGCAAAAATGTAAAAGTCTCAAAGAAAAGAGAGACACTTGCTTTTTTCCACCAACTCTTACCAAATGTTCATATATAGCCCACTGCTGACTAGCTACCTTGTGCTAAAAACATATTAATGAATGCTCATTTAGACCCATTAATAGTGTTTCTAGGCTATTTTAGACACAATAGTCTGTGTTACCTTCATAATAAGACTGAAATATGTTTTGTGGCTCTTTTGATAGTAAAGGTTGCAGACCCCTGCTACTTTAGGAGTTGGTTGAGGCCAAAAACAGAGATAAAAGTAGAGTGAATGTTGGACTAATGCTGCATTCACGCATTACCAGCAGAATGGGAAGAATTAAAAACCCTCCTTTTATTTCAACTCTGGGTTGCTCACACATTGTTCCAAGAACTGCAAGCAATTAGCCTATATTGACTATTTTTTGTTGTGTATTTGGAGCCCTTCGTCAATAAGTGCAACCAGCTCATTTTGTATTAGCTAAATTGATTCCACAAGGCCCCAGATATTGTATTTTATTTAGATGTTACATCCAGAATGAGGGTAGGTTCCAATGTCAAACAGCTTGGGCTCATCTGCGGGGGAAGTTTGCATTTCTCTGTGTTCTCCAGCCTCCTCTCACAGCTCAAAGACATGCAGGTTAGGATAATTGTTCATTTTAATGGAGCACAGGGAACAAAGAGGCTTTGATAGAGGTAAGACAAGGTAAACTACTATCAAAAAACAAGAGCTTGGCTTGAATGTGACTGGCACTGAGACCAGAATAACAGCCTGACAAAGAGCGGGGTTAAAAAAAAGCTGGGGTTGATGTACTGGAGGGCTGATGAACTGATGGCTAGCAGGTGTGTGTGGAGCAGGAAGGGAGTGGAGATGGGCTGATTGAAGGCAGGTGCGCTGAAAGGCAGGGTTCAGGTGAGTGGCAAAACAGGAATGAGGCAAACACACAAACACTTACACACAGACAGGGAAACCGGAGACACAGGCTGAATCCAAATGTCACTCATTAAACTTGTAGATTTGTGGACTTTGCATGTGCATTACGTGGAATTCTGTGAGTGCTGAGCAATGTCCAAATCCACAATTCAGCCAGTCCACAAGCGGCCTCAAGCAGACCTCTTGCAGACTATCACCCATAGTTCATCAAAATACGTATGTGATGTCAAGTTTTTTTCCCATTGCTGACTCAAAACAAAGAAGGTATCATAAAATAAACCATAATATGATGGTGAAATATGTAAATGTATAGGCCAAAAAGGTCATGAAAATGCATTTTATTACTGCAGCCTACTTTATAAAAGCTGTGCAATGTAAAGCCAAACATATAGGCTTAAAACAATCAGCCAAAAAACAACAAAAGACATTAGGAATACCCTATTTAATTAGTCACAGTCCTGTCCTTAATTTTAAAAAACATTACTGTATTTGTATAGAAAAGTGTGACTATAATTTTGTTCACTCACAAGTCACAGTACATCTGACTGAAGTCCGTAAGGGCCTGGTCCTCCAGTCCAGTGGGTAGCTATTTGAATTCAGCCAAAACATTGAGCACCAGAGAAAACAGAGGGCATAGCTTTTGCTCTTTTGAGCTCTTTTTAGTTCACCGTGTTGAACTTTTGGCGGTTGCCGCTTGAATTTGGCCGATCAAATAGGGGGCATCACGGAGGCACAAAGAAGACAAGATGGAGGAACTGATAATGTTGGTGTCTGAAAACCTGGAGTTACGTCGATCCAACTCCTTCTCATTCCAAAGTCACAAATACCACTGCTTGGTCATTAATGTTCGTGTCAGACATGACTGAAAAACAGGCATTCTCTCGTTGGGCAACAAGTTAAGTTAAAGTGCTAGAAAGTCTCTTTGGGGTAGGTGGGTTCAACAAAGACCGGACTTTCACCCAGGAGCCCAGTGTTCGCTTCCCATATGAACATAGAGCCAAACCATGATGTTTTCTTTCCTAAATCCAACCATGTGCATTTGTTTGTTGCACAAGGAACTAAATGTAAATATGAGGTGTTTAACCGACTTTGTAAGTTTATTTTGAAAAAGACTATGCATCTACCAAAACTGTACATTTCCTGTGAAAAAATAAATATATTTTGAAAAGACACAATGCATGTAACAGGTGTAAATTGACACAGCATCGAAGAAGAGCTTTTACTTCTGCCAATGTTCACAGAAATACCAGCTTGTCATCGCAGCCACTGACCTCAGCGGCAGCAGCCACTTTTAAAAATGCTTTGTTTTGGGGGAAACGCTCTTGCAGGTAAGTGGTTGTGCGGTGGTGTGAAAGCAGCTCAAGAGTTCGTAGCAGAGGGGAGTTAAAGTCTGCAGATTATTTTTTTGACTCTCTTTTCAAGGTTCACTTTTAAGGATTGTTGTTAATTAACATGGTCGCTCCTCAGCTATTCCTGGAAAGAGAGAAAATATCTTTTGTAGTGCATGTGTCCTCTCGAATGTGAATGCAGATTCAGACTGCTGATTGAAGTGGTTACATAAGCACATTTATATGGAGAGGCTCAGCACGAACATGTCTCTGCGTCCTATATAAGCACACACACACACAAACACACACACACACACAAAGGCTCATTTCATGTCACAAGTATGCATGATTGGAATACATCCCTTACACAACAAACATGCCAGCTCCCCCGGCAGTCTCAGGTTAGAAAATCCACATGGGGTAAACAAACAAGCAGTGTGATGCAGTGCTGGGTATCAAGGAGGAAATGCTCAATATCAGAGAATAAATTCTACAGCAGAGTAAAAAGAGACATTTGAAAGAGCGAAGGACACATGAACGTGGTCAGTATTGTTGTCTCTCTCAAAAAACAGAGACAAATGATAGAAACTGTGCGAAATAAAATCACTGCAGCTCAGCAGGCTGGCTAATAATTTATAAGGACTACACTACACAGAAACAGATGCCCACTCAAACCTCTCAGACATTAGAGGCAGAGCAGAGCGGAGTGAGCAAACAGCAGAGCTTCAGCAGACTGAGCACAGGTGCAACCAATAATTAATCAACACAGGTGTAAACACTGAGAGTAATTAACTCAAGACTGCTCAGCAGAGAAAGTTCAACCAGAAAGAACATCCAGTGACAAAACAAATAGGAAAGGAAACAGAACGAAGCCCCGCTGCGACATAAATGATCTGCCTCCCCTGGTGGTCTAAAGTAAAGCTCAGGCTGCGGAAGTCAATCCTCTCACACTGAGCTCAGCAGAAACCTCCCACACACACACTGAGAGAGACCTGAGGATATTCACAGAAGGACGATGCTATTGAACCCTTGACTGAACTGTTGTTCTGTAAAAATGTTTTATTTTAATCCACTCTAGCTGACATATTATCTGTTAGGTTGGCTCAGTGACCAGGAGGCTTTTACACTGCTTATATGCAACAATAGATAAAAGCTCTACCTAATAACAGCTGATATATGAAACAACACTCCATGATGCAATATGTGAAACATGCAGTGCAAGACGTTACTGTGTGATATATCACCAAGGACAAGTGTTTGTTTTCAGAGCATAATAGGCTGGTGTTATGCACATATTTTCAATGGAAACACAAAAAGGTCTGAAAAAACTAAAGATATTGCTTCAAAAGTTGCTGCATCAATGAAAGCAAAAATTGCAATAGAAATATTGATTCATTATCCGTAACTGCTCATCCCAGTACAGGGTCACAGAGGAGCTAGATCCCAGTCTATGTAGGGCAATAAGCGGGGTACACCCTGGACAGGTCGACAGTGTTGCAGTAGAAACAAACTCAGCTAATTAATCATCAAATACATGAAGCTTTAAGGCCCAGACACCAAACCACTTCAGAGAAGTCGCGGCAACAGGCTGCTAAATATTGACAGTTGTCTCTTCAAATTAATGCCTTATTTTGTAACCACATAGTTGGTTCACTCTGTGTTCTTCTTCACATGGCCGACAAATCCATACATGCAACAAATGTAGTAAAGTAATGTGCAATGCCTGTTTGTATTCTTTGCCTGGTCCTCATGTGAGTCAGTTTGCACGCGACCACACAAGTGCCAGTGTGCATCTTTTCCCGATGTATTGAGCCCCATTTCCACTGAGCAGTACGGTACGGTTCAGTTCGGTACGCTTTTTTTCCGTTTCCACTCTAAAAAATGTTTGGTGGAAACGGGGCTTTACTGTAACCCTCTTTTCTTGATTGTAGGTGTTCCCCAGTTCTTCTGGGCTGTGGGTAACAAGTGAGCCACAGCAATTGTTTCTTCCTCTTCATTTAATTATTATCAACAGGGCACGACAGTAACTAACACATTCCAACATAGGGGTACAGCCACTTCTCCTCACTGATATGCATGAGGCACACACTCTCTCTTGCATCTCACCCATACCTGTCCCCACAAAACAAGGGCAGGTAGGAGCTAATTAGCAATAGGGAATACAATGACTCCACTTGAACACAACAATACAAATGAAACAATATACAAAGTACTATAAATGACAATGAAATAAGAATTTACCAGTAACTCAATAATGCTCTTAATAGTAATAATCTGTTACTATTTAAATATAAATAATGTACCTATTAATAAAGTCTGTTTAAATCTCACAGCCTCTTGACTTTAGCTTTTTGTTTACTTTCCTCACTTCCGTTTCTCTTCTCGTGTGCTGAGTTGCAATCATTGTGATATTATTCACCAACGGACTCTGCTGTTACAGACCCCAATACAAGATGCTGACTCAGCCAAAAAAAGCTGACGGGGGCCAACGAGACCAAGTGCAGGACACACTGCACCGACTATGATAACAGATGCTCACCAACGGCTCAACATTGACTAGCGGCCAACCATCGACTTGGTATGTCAGGGACTTTAAAGCTCATTCTTCCTTATTTTAAGTACAAAAACAGATTCATTTCAAATTATATGAAAAGTCACTGGCAGTAGAGGGCAGAGTCAAAAGTTTCTGATAACAACAAACAAGGCGACGGTGGAGGAGGTCATAATGACGTATCTTATAAAAGAGGCAGCATTGTAGAACATGGTGGTCTGTGAGGCCATTAAATACATCGTAATGTGGACAGAGAATTATTTTTGCAGTGTTAGCGATTCATTCTGTCCTGCCTATTTTAAAATGTCTTTGTGTCCTACGGTTGTGTCTTGCTAGAATTATGCTACACTGTTAAATTTTAGAAAAGGTGCACAAACCCAGACAAAATGAAAACAGAGAGCTAACAGAGGTGTCCATATATTTATTTAACATTGAGCATAAATGAGTCCTTAAATGTCCGCCACAGTTGGCGCACTGACTGGAGAGGTAGCCTCACGTACTTTGCATCTCAATGAACCAGCTCCTAATATTCACAAAACAGTAGTGGATGGAAACATTTTCATTTGCTTTTGTTGGGGGTATGTTACATAATACATTATTACTGCACTTCTTATAATGCTTTCCACCATCAGTGGCAAGTCCAACAAAAAAAAAAAGTTCTGCAAAAAACGATTAATGCAGGGCTGGATCAACTCACTATAAAGCCCATGGGCAAAATGTGTTCCTCCTTATGACCTCCACCTCCTCTTTTTTTATCCTGTACATATTAAGCATAAAATCAATTTAATGAAATGCAGCATATACACACTGAAGAGAAAAAGGATTTTAGAGCTACATTTTAACTCAGGACCCCTCTGGGAGATAATTGCCTAAAGCATCCCATCATTTTAGTTTATAGTGTGCTTTATTTGCACACAGGCTTAACAATAGTTATATTCTACATTATAGTATAATTTTACAGCCAATTAAATGTTACTGTCACAGAACCTTGTGTCTCTGTGGATCTGGAGCCTCTTGCACAGTTTCTTTTAATATTATATTTGCATTTTTACTTATATTCATTTTAACCACCCTCAGGTGTATTGTCTGCTCTTCTCTGGCAGGTGTGTGTAATTGGTAGTAGTGTAATTGGATCGTCTTCTCAGGCTCACTAGGAGCACCTGGGCTCAGTGCTCTCAGTCACTACATAAACTGCCCCTTTAATCCTCATAGAGTCTCTCCATGCGCTTTGTGTCGTTCCCTTATCATTTTTTTCCCACCAGCTCCTGCACACCAGTCTTCCCACATATCAACTCAGTCTTCTGCCGTTTCACATCTCATTTCTTTTATGTCTTTGTACATAAATCAGTTAAATTAGCTACATTTTTGGTGTTTCTTCCTTTGTTTGCCACAGTCCTCGAAGGCGGTCATGTTATAGTTGATACAGGCTGTTATATTGGCGTTTGTACCAAACACACTGTCCTTTACTTCCTTATCTTACATTGATGGGCTCTTACTCTGTCTTATAGGAGAGTGTTAACTGTAAATCAAAATACAGATTATATTATTTTAATGATGCAATGATATGAGTTGATTATCAGCCCTTAGCTTTTAGCTCTTCCTGTCAGGCCACAGCTGAAACAGCCTCCATTAATCAGAGAGGAGGGCAGCCAGTTTTGTATAGGTATGAGCCTTGCGGGCAAATAGTCTACCCAACACTCACTGCTGCTCATTATTTGTATTGCTGTGGTTACAAGGTAATAATGCAAGGTGACCTACATGATGTAAACCTGTCACATATACAGTAAAACATTTAATTTATATGTTGCAACACAATGAAAAATAATATAATAGGATCTTATAGGAATTAATCCCACCAATAAGTAGGCCACTAAGAGACGTCTGAAGAACTGTTAAGGGTTACTTATGACTCTTTCTATTATGAACATTTGATCCATGGAGGTTTTATATTTGTAAAACGTTCCTCGGGCTGTGAGAAGAGATTTAAAAATCAGTGACGTCATCACATGTGAAGTCTATGAGCCAAGTGTGTGACCAGTGGGAGAGACACTACAGCACATATTCAGTTGGACCGCATACCATGGAAGTAAACAAGGAAGCTAGAAACCTTTTTTTGGTGTATGCCCCAAGCAAGCAAGCCTTCGCTCGCTTTGAATGGAAGTGAATGGGAGGCGAATATTTGCCAATGTTCATTTCACTCATGTGCGACTGTGCCCTTAAAACAGGTGCATATACCATTAGTTGATGTCATGGTGGCTACGTCCATTTTTACACAGTCTATGGATGCATCCGCAGCTGAAAATAGTCCCCAAGAAACACCCCATTTATTCCTGCTCGAGTAATGTAAACTAAAAACTACAGTGTCCAGCTGTTTTAGGGAATTACTTTGCCTTTTTTTAGTAGAACCATATAACAGTGACCTGTTTTTCACCCCTTTTTAAGAGCCTTAGGGCTGAGTGTCACTGACAGAGTAAGTCAGAAAGAAGAGAAAAGGATGAACACAATGTACTTTTTCTGTTACTTGTTTGTCTGGGGTTTTTTTTCCCTTTTGTGTGTGTGTGTGTGTGTGTGTGTGTGTGTGTGTGTGTGTGTGTGTGCGTGTGTGCGTGTGTGCGTGCGTGTGTGCGTGTGTGCGTGTGTGTGTGTGTGTGTGTTTTCATGGGATTTGTTGACAGCAAAAAATCTATAGGATAACACAAGCTTCATCCTTTAATCCTGTTTCCTCTGTTTCCTTCATGTCACACACACACTGCAGGTAAGATAAGGTTGTCCCAAAACACATGTTGATCCTACGTGCAACTGAGCAGGAAACCGCAGTTCACCGCTGTGGAGAGATCATTTTGTACTATACTGCACATCCTCTGAGCCACTGCTGTCACTGCTGTCGATGCTTCGAATCCTAAACTTTAAGGTGTTTTCTATTTTTGCGCAGCAGGGAAACATCTGGTAGTGTATCTTTCCCCTTTGGAAGATGTGATTGCTTTCATGTGGGTTGTTTTTTTCTGACGTGGAAAAATAGTCTCACCAGGCATTAACAGGAAGGGAAAAAAGAACCCCTTCCTCTTGCCTCAAAACCTGCAGCCGTGACAGACAGCTGTACCCCTCCGGAGCCAAACAATCAGCTGCAACCTGTTGACATTGTACTCAGCCCCACATAATTTCACTCTCTGATAACAACACATTTTTAGCACATTTTTTCCCCTTCTGTATCGTTCACACAGTCATTGCTTGCTGTATGCCATGTGCCATGTGTGGGATGTGGGCACAACAGCAAATAAAAATGTGCACGGTTTCATATTTGGGATTTGAATGTAGCACAATACAAACAGACACAGCTAAGTGAAGCATAATAGAACACTTTTATTAACTGAAGTCATGTAGAAATTTTTTATCAGGATGTTCTGTGATCTTTTTAAGGTACAATCAAGGTGCTTGGAAATAATCTGCGCAGAAAAAGAGGGCAGATTAACCAAAGTAAAGAAAAAACTGCACAATAAATTGTCAGTTTACAATAAAAAACACAACATCTTTATTACAACAATATTAAAGCATTAAACCAGCTTTACTATCAGCAGTTAGGAATGTTTTATCTCTAAATCTAACATAGATCCAAAAGGACAATAAACATTCGGGTAAAATACAGATATGACATCAGTATCGATTTTACTGTCAGGCTCGGTTGAGTTGGCCTTTTGTACAGATTGTACAACATGACTCAAGCCTTTTTTTTCACAGCTAACGAGCACATGGACGGGTGTTTTTATTCTAATCAGTGAGGAGTGTTACATAGATGATGTTGTTAACACTTTTCATCAGGCACCAAATCTCCCTGCACTGAATCTGGAGACAGAATGTCCTAACATCTTGTCGCAACACCTCATCATATTTTGGCCCTTTGCCACTGAGATGGTCGTCTCTCTATGGCAACACAGAAGTTTATGGAAGAGGTGATTTCCTGCAGTTTCACTTTAAGTTAATAATTAAATTAGTTTGAAATGAGTTGGGTTTTTTCAACATGAAGCTCTTACTACCATCACGGGTTATTCTGATTTGGCTCCATCGTTAGCTGTTGTCGGCAACTCTTGAGGCCTTTGATCCTTTTTAACATCAGGCGTCACATTTCAGAAGTCACGGTCCCAACCAGAGAACTCCTCGTCTGCCTTAGTTTGATCAAGAGGGAAACGATCGAAGTTGATGTAGCAGGGACCCTGGAAGAGGAATAAATAATGTGCATTTAATACAGTCATATGCCCTCCTGTCAAACTGTGACTTATAACAACAGTCGGTCCCTCCCAGCCTGTTCCTTGGATGTAAATAGACGCTTTAAAGTCAAAGGCCCTGAAAACCTGTCAACCTTTCACTCTGAGTAATGGTACGCCTCTGCACATAGTGGTAAACACACATTTTCTTTGACATTCCTGCCAAAGTTTAAACAGTGTGGCTTAAATTTATTTCATTAAACCACACAGTCTTATTGGGGCTCACAAGCGGAGATTCAAGGTGTCATTTTCCAAATAATTAATATCTAATGATGTTACACATTTTGCAAAGCATATTCGCAACCCAATAGCCAGAATAAATGTTGGTGTTGTGCACTTCTGCAAACCACAGATACGTTACATTTACATGTTATTATGTGGCGGATATGTTTCAACAACACTGTGGTTAACATGGTTAGGTTTAGGTCCAGAAAAACCACAGGGTTGTGGTTAGGAAAATATCAAATTTTGGCAAAATCCACCCTCTGGAAAGCAGCGATGTTTCAGTGATGCTTCAGTAAAAAACACCTGTTTTTCATGCCACTATCCAGGCTGGAAAAACAGCAACAAGCTGCTGTAAAGCTCCCGTTTTTTTGCACCTAAAAAAACGGTGAAAAATCCAATGACTCGCTAAAACACAGCTGTTGTTTCTTAGTGTGAAACAGACACGCCATTCTCGTTCCACTTCACCCCCTGATGACAAAGTCAGCTCATACAGGCTGATTCACAATGTTTGTTTACAATGATCTCTGGGTAGAAAACTCTCATGTCACGTACATAATATGAAATGGCACCGAGCAGACACTGCCTCATTTGGTTAGTTTAGGGGCTCAGTATGTTCAGTAGAGAAATACTGAAGATCTGAAACTATGTTTTAAGGAGCTTTAAAAATGTCTCTACAAAATCCTCTGGGAAGTGAACCAGCTGTGTTTTTGGTTCTGTTTTCCTTCAACCAAACAAAAGGTGTTAGTCACTTCTCACACGATAGTAAAAAAAAATAAATAGTAGTGTGACTTGCCTTGCGTATGAGTCGGACTGTGGGGGCGTCGAGCTGACCCACACGCAGCTTGTGCCAGTTCATACTGCTAAACCACCTGCAGGGAAGAGAGGAGGGAGACTGCAGGTCAAACACACCGAGAGTGAGGAATAACTAAAATGATTCAGCCCACATTAAAAAGCTCAGTCAGCAGCGGAGAAACTTCAACTGTAAGGACAAGAGGATAAGAACGAAAACATGCTTTGATTATGAAATTAAAATAAGCCAACTGATGGGTACTTCCTGTGTTGTTTCATCCGATATTTATCTAACACCCATACATGTGACATGTTGCCATGGTTACCTGTGATGCCGGACATCTTTGATTCCATTCTTGGTGTTTCCTAACCTCTGACCCGGCCGAGGTCTGCATTCAAAAACACAAGACATCATTCAGACATCCTTTTCTTTTCATGAGATTCCACTTTTCAAATATAATAAAGATGTACGTGCACATCATGATACAGCGTATTATTCTGCAGATATGTTCCATAATTCATCCTCTACACTGGGATTAACTGTATCATATACTCAAACCTCAATAATTTTCCCCATACATATTACATGATCCAATTCTATGTTATGATAAAGTTATTCATTGCGTTCATTTTGAATATCAGTATATGAAATGTTAATCATCCAGCCGATACATTCGTCTCACCTGCACAGTTTGCTGATAATGGACTTGGCCGCCTCGCTCAGGTAAGGTGGGTACTTGAGCACCCCGTCCAAAATCTTGGCGTAAATCTTCTGAGGCTCTGAACTTGAGAAGGGAGGGCTGACAGGTTGGAAAGGAACAGAAAGAAGAGTGATGATTGCAAAAGAAGTTTAAAAAATGGCTCAGAAATGAACCAGTCAGGTGCCGTTGGGAAACCTGAACCTGTGACTGCAGACACTGAGTCCTGCAGATGTCTGTCATATTTCTTTGCTGCCATCTACTGGTCAACATTAAGGCTTGACTCTTTCATGATTTACTCTTCACCGTATTTATGAGACACATAAAATCAGTCTTTTGCTTAGGTCAGGTGCATTAGTAAATAGCCATGGGCAGATTATAAGACAATGGGCCCCTGGGCACAGACATGTAAAAGGCCCCACCATCTCTCCTACAGAACAGCACACAGACTTTGTGCTGGTTGTGCATCTCTTTTGTAGTTGTTATGCATGTTATTTTTGTCTTTTTGGGGTCATTGCAGTTGTTTGAGGTCTGTTTGAGGTCATTTAGTGTCACCTTGGAGTCACTTTGAATCTCTCCGTAGTCATTTTGTGTCTCCTTGTAGTTGTTTTTGTAGTTGTTTGGGGGCTCTGAGGTAATTCTGTGCATCTTCAAGGTCATTTTTTATGTCTTGGAGGTAATTTCGTGTCTCTTTTGGTTGTTTTATGTCGCTCTGAAGTCACTTTGAATCTCTCTGTAGTCATTTTGTGTCTCCTTGTAGCTGTTTGTGACTCTTTGTAGTCGTTTGGGGTCTTTGAGGTAATTCTGTGTATCTTCAAGGTAATTTTGCATCTCTTTGAAGTAATTTTGTGTCATTTTTGGTTGTTTTATGTTACCGTGTAGTCACTTTGAATCTCTCTGTAGTCATTTTGTGTGTCCTTGTGGTTGTTTTGTGTCTTTTTGTAGTTGTTTGGTGTTTCTGAGGTAATTCTGTATCTCTTTGATGTAATTTTGTGTCTATTTTTGGATATTTTGTGCTGCTCCGTGGGTATTTTTAATCTCTTTGTAGTCATTCTGTGTCTTCTTGTGGTTGTCTTGTGTCTCCTTGTAGTCGTTTGGATTCTGTGTCTCTTCGAGATAATTTTGTATCTCTGAGGTAATTTTTTTATCTCTTTGAGGTAATTTTGTGTCTTTTTTGGTTATTTTGTGTTGCTTTGTAGTTATTTAAAAATCACTTTGTAGTCATTTTGTGTCTTCTTGTATTTATTTTGTGTCTCTTTGTGGTAGTTTTGCTCGTTTTTGTAGTTCAATCAGACAACTCACGTTTAAATGTCCATCTCAACAGCAGTACGTATTTAGAGTTTGCAGCAAGACTCCAGCCTCATCGCTCACTGCAGATATGTTTGTATGAGATATTGGGGCGTGACAGTAAAATATTTCCCCTTAGCCGGAGCCTGCAGGTGGATGTTGGGGTGGAAAGTGGGGCTGAGAGGTCAAGCAGCAGTACTGATGCAGGGTAGCAGCAGCACTGACAATGCAATTGGAGAGCTGGGAATATTCTGCAGCTTGAATAGACCACCAGATTGAGAGGCATCTCTTGCATCTCTTTGTGGTCATTTTGTGTCTCTTTGTGGTTGCTTTGAGTCACTTCCTGGTCATTACATGTTAATTTGTGTGATATTTTGCGGGGGGGGACCCCTGGGCCTGTGCTGATAGGCTCATTCAGTAATTCATCCATGAGTATTACCTTCCCACCAATAGCTCATAGATCAGGATGCCAAGGGACCAGAAGTCAACAGCAAAGTCATGGCCCTGGTTCTTGATGATCTCTGGGGCCATGTACTCAGGAGTACCCACAAATGAGTAGGTTTTCTCCCCACGCACCAACTCCTTGGCAAAACCAAAGTCCACCTGCGAAGAGACACACACATATCAGTGTTTTCTGCAAGTCCATAAAATGTCCAGCTGCTGCAGCAACCTCTGGCTCGCCTGGTGGACTGTGTGCCCCATGTGGGCTTGATTCTAGCCTGCAGCCTTTGCTGAATGTCATTCCTCCTCTCTCTCCCACCTTTCCTGAAAATCTTCAGCTGTGCTGTCAATAAAAAGGCCAAAACCCATGAAAATGTCCAGCTGCTAAAACAAAAGGACACATCTGAAATATGACAGGTGAGATAAAAACACATGGGCTTAACCGATTTAGAGGGGTCATTTTCTCCTGCTAGAGATCTCTCAATTAAAACAATAACCAAAACAGAGTTTGATGACTTTGTGAAGTAGAGTGGGATCATGGGAGTTCATTGTTAAACAACCACAATCGCTGTTTCATTTTCACACATGCACAGATAAGTACTCACCAGTTTGACGTAACCTTTTACGTCCAACATCAGGTTCTCAGGTTTCAGGTCTCTGTACATGATGTTCTTCTTATGGAGGTAGGCGTAGGCCTCCACCACACAGGCGGTGCAGAACACAGCGATGGACTCGTCGAAACGCCCTCTAAAAGCACAGACGTATCGGTTCAATCACCACTCCCCAACAACTTCCTCCTGCTCACTTTAATGGCATTCAAACAAATGTATCTCCTTCATCACTTTCTACTGCTGATATTTTCATGTCTCAAATAAAACTTCCTTTCTTTCATAAAATTATTTCCCAACACCTCAATGAGGAAGTGAGTTGTTTGTGTTTTCTCACACTTCTTTCAGTTTGGTCCAGATCTCTCCTCCACCACAGAACTCCATGATCATGTAGATGTATCGTGTGTCTTTAAAGGCAGCATAAAGCCTACACAGAGAGAGAATAAAAAAGCATGATTAAAGATTAACACCTTTAAATTCTCTGTACATTTAACTGTATTTAAATGTTGTAATTAAACAAGTGTGTGCGTGTGTGTGATGGCAGATACCTGACGATGAAGTCACACTGGATGGCTTTAAGGATCTTCTTCTCGAAGAGCATGTGCTCCTCCTGTCTCTTGGCAACAATGTGCTTCTTGCTGACTCGCTTCATGGCGTAATATTTCCCATGATTCACTGTGGTCATCTTAGAATGATAACAAAACAATGACTATGTTTACATGCAGTAAATACTCTTTTGCCTTACTCAAAGTTCTGGATGCCGTGTCAATTTATTCTTGTTACATGCATTGTGTCTTTTCAAAATATGCTTCACTTTCACAGGAAATATACAGTCTCTGCTCAAATAAAATTTTAGATTAAGCTCCCTCTCCTCACCCCAATAATTTTAATACAGTCCCTCGTATTCGAGCTCCAGCCCTGCCTCTTGCATTTTATTACTGCGCTTCAGTGTAATATAGTTTAACCAGAAAAAAAATGTGGTAAAAAGACTTTCTACTGACTCAATGAAATGACATCAATCCCAGTATGGTTTTGCATAAGAGAACCAATGCATTTTACATTCCAGCAAATATTGAAACAGTGCTTTTACAAAGACAAACGCTCACCAGCTCAACACGGCCAAAGCCTCCCACTCCAAGCGTGACAGGATCCCCTTGAAAGCGACCTTCCTGATACAGCACAGGGACCAGGTCCTTAAACCTCAGAGTGGAGCTGGGACTGACCAAGAAAGACAGAGAACTTTTTAACTACAGCTATTTAATTTTGAGGAACCCATTTGTGTGATTCATATGATTGTGTTACATCTTTCAGCCTGCATCTACCAAATCGTATCATCTCCCACTCACCTCGACTTTTCTGGTGGAGCTTGTGCCTCCTGCATCACTTTGGAGCTAGAAGTAAAAACCAGATAAATCAGGGCAGTCTGTTATTCATTTACACATTCCACTATTCTCACCGAGATGGAGGAAACAGTTTTGATTTTGATGGTTATAAAATGAAAAGCGTTCTGCTGTACGTACTCGTCAAACAGCTCCAGGTGTTCTATGGGTATTGTCTCTTCAAATACCCTAAAGAAAAGTCATTGTTACATAAACTGCATCAACCAGCAAAGTACTTAAAAAATAAACACAGTGCAAACAAGGCAACACGACAGAGAACAAACACCCTGGAGGAATTGCTTCAAGAATTTTTCTTGCCCTGAAGAACAGTCTGACTGAACAACTTGACTTTAATTTACACTCAGAATTGAATGTCGAGTCAGACTCACTCCTTGTCAATGGAGAAGCAGGTAACAGGGCCGTCAGCACTGCAGGTGGCAGTTCTCAAGATTTCCCTGCAAGAGGAAAAACAATGCACATGTCAACCCAGGAAAACTGTGTGTCAGTAATGTACATATACATTTGTCAGCACCTTGGTGTGGTGAATTTTGTCTGTATCAGAAATTTTTGAAAACTTTGCATCTGCGTCTAAAATCACTGACAATTTACATGTGTAAGGTTCTTTTCTACAGAGCTGGCATCATCTAAAGCACATTAAAGGAATACTACACCCCACAGATAACCATTTGTATATCAGTAACTCACCCTGTGTTATGTTGACTTTGTAAAGAAAATTCTGTTTTTCTCCCATGCCTCCACGCCAAATGAAGAGTCCAAAAATGGAGAAGGTTCTTGATGAATTTTAGTCATAGGGGTCCTTGTTAAACCACAGCGAAACAAAATCAAAAATTCTGTTTACAAGCTCTCACACAACTGGTGCAGTATAATCCAAGTCTCATTCATCCATTCATATGCTCAGTACTTCCCAGACACACAGCCATTTCCTACAGGAACTGAACTGAAAGTAAATTTATCTATGCTCTCTTCAAAGCCAGACTCCACTGACAAAAATAGTAATTTTACCTTGCTGAACACGGGAGCTGCTGGTCTACCACTGCCTCGTTTAGTTAGTTTGTGTTATTGTGTGACTTTGCTAAATCCAAACTAACGCTTTAAAAGACCAAAGTTATTCAATAACATAAACAAACTAACTGATCGATGCAGTGGTAGACCAGCAGCTCCCGTTGTTAGTCAGGTAAGTTTACTGTTTTTGTCAATGGAGTCTGGCTTTAAGGAGAGCACAGAGAAGTGTCACTTTCCTTGGTTGTAAAGAGCTGTCTGTTTGTAAAGTACTGAGCATATAACTGGATAAATGAGATTTAGATTACACTGCACGAGTTGTGTGAGAGTTTGTAAACAGATGTTTACTGTTATTCAGTGTGGACCCCAATGACTTCAATTCATCAAGAATTTTCTCCTTTTTTTTTACTGTAAAGGCATGCAAGAAAAACTTCATTTTCTTCAGAAATTCAACACAACACAGGGTGAGTAACTGACATAAAAATGGTCATTTGAGGGGGTGAAGTATTCCTTTAATATCTGTGGATTAAAAAAAGTAAAGAGTTACCTATTCATGAATGCATGGATCTGAAAAACTCCCAATAAATAAATCAATATGTAGAAGGAGAGAACAATTTCTTATTATGTGATTTTTATCTCAGAAAGCTTGTATCGTCCTTATATAATCGAGCCAATGTGTCTGTTATATGTTGGTTTTATGCTGCTTTACAAACAACCACAACAAACCAGCTACAATTTTTCTACAGATCCAAACATTGCCATTTAGTTTAACAATTAAACGTTTGCAAGAAATTTTGAATTTTCTACTCGACTTGGCTGAAAACAGCACCAGGTAATTTAGGGAAACATTCTGGTTTTTGCTTAATTTAGTGGAGCAATTTAATTGAATTCAGTAACTGCGAATGAGTGTTCATATTTAGAAGACACTCGACAGGTTGTGAATCCATAATGTCAGAGATGACATCAGCCAAAAAAAAAAAAGGTGCACAGTGCAGTGGATGTTGTACAAAGCTCCAACAAATGCCCTGAGGCATGTGATGTGTTGCCATGGTTACCGAATGAGGGCCTGTTCCCCGAAATGCTCCCCTTTTCCCATCCTACGAATCTGTTTCTGATGCCCATTCACGTTCTTAGTCACCAGGACCTGAGGGGGAAACACACACGAGAGGGAGGAAGAGAGAGTGAGCACATGATTATGTATACAGTGCATGGTGGTGCAGCACGCTGACACATCTAAATATGAGTCTGTGCTCAAAATAAGAAACCATGAAAGTACCTCTCCTTTGAGGATGATGTAGAATGTGTTTCCTTCTGTTCCCTCTCGTACTATAACGTCTTTGTCCTGGTACTTCACCTGAGGAAGGCAAAATGATAAGAGTCATTTCAGTATAATGAAAAAAATATAATATGTTTGTCTTGAAAATTGAGTTTGTGATTTACAGGAAAATAAAGCCACAAATGCTTTCTCTCCAGACTCCTGTGATTCAAAACATGTCAGCATTTCAAAAAATAAAAAGACTGTCCTTGTATTTAACTTAATGACCATCTGTTTTATGTTCATCCTCAAAAATAAAAGTTTTTAAAATGTGTTTTGTTGGCATATCGAAATTGGATTTCTGTTGTGTTTTTTTTACATGACTAGCAGTCACTTGTAACACTCAAAGTTCACAGTGAAACATCTGAGTAAATACCTCCTCCATCGAGTCAATGATTTTGGACAACTGGACATCATTCAGATCCTTCAGAGTACGAGACCTGTGACAGCATACAGAAAATATAGCAGCAGACTTAGACATAGTTGTTATATGGTCCATTAATCCATCCACACTGTGACATAACAGGATATTAAATTCCTACTATCTGCAGAGTTTATAAACTCACGTCTTCAGGAAGCCCATGAGCTGCTCCCGTTTCTTCTTGGACTTGTTGGCTATGATCGTCCTGTAGGTCTGTCGCTCCATGCACCAAACACGCACTGCTGTCTTTGCTGCAGTGTGAGGGAAAGTGATTAAAGCTGAAGTAAGAACTGTAAAGTTTGGCTTCACTGTCATTGGAAAAGATTGCAAAAGGCTGTAATGGACTAAAATCAAAGAAAACTGAAATAATAGAGAGACACAGTTGAAAATATCACACCCAGGGACGTACCTGACCCCCTCAGGGCCCTGACCAAAAACTTTAAATGGGGCATCTACTGTATGCCACTGTATACCCTCATGCAGGTGGTAGAAGGACAATTAAATGGTATCACCAAAAAAAATCGTCATCTAAACCCAGTCGTTGGCATGGTACATTTCAAAAAACCACTGATATGTTACATTTGTAAATTTTTATGTATACGGATAGGATATACTTGGATGGAGGCCTGGGGACTAAATCTTTATGTTTCTTTACGTTTCAGTTTTCAGTTTTATGTTCTGACAACCCTGTGGTGAACATGTGGTTAGGGTCAGGTACAAAAACTACTTGGTTAGGGTTAGGATCATGTTTTGGTTCGGCTGGAAATGTCCAAGTCTCTCTCTAAAATTACCTGCTTTTGTCATTACAAACCAGGCTGGATATGTCCCAACCTCTCCTTAAAAAATATTCACTTTTTGGAGTGCTCAATAGCTCACCTGGTAAAGCGGACATCCCATGTAGAGCAAGACATCATGTTTTGGTTTAAAATGCCTGGTTTGGACACTACAAACACCTGTAAATGTCCTGAACTGTCCTTAAAAAGCTGGAAATGTCCCAAATTCTTGTTTAAAATAGTCACTTTTGTCACCACAAGCATGGCTGGAAACTAACCTCTGTGTCCTTACCGCAATGGCCTGGCTTTGATTCCACCCGGCTGTCCTTGGTGGATCATTGTCATGCTGAAAGACCCAGCCACGTTTCATCTTCAATGCCCTTGCTGATGGAAGGAGGTTTTCACTCAAAATCTCACGATATATGGCCCCATTCATTCTTTCCTTTACATGGATCAGTCGTCCTGGTCCCTTTGCAGAAAAACAGCCCCAAAGCATGATGTTTCCACCCCCATGCTTCACAGTAGGTATGGTGTTCTTTGGATGCAACTCAGCATTCTTTTCTTCCTCCAAACACGACAAGTTGAGTTTTTACCAAAAAGTTCTATTTTGGTTTCATCTGACCATATGACATCCTCCCAATCCTCTTCTGGATCATCCAAATGCTCTCTAGCAAACTTCAGACGGGCCTGGACATGTACTGGCTTAAGCAGGGGGACACGTCTGGCACTGCAGGATTTGAGTCCCTGGCGGTGTAGTGTGTTACTGATGGTAGCCTTTGTTACTTTGGTCCCAGCTCTCTGCAGGTCATTCACTAGGTCCCCCCGTGTGGTTCTGGGATTTTTGCTCAGCGTTCTTGTGATCATTTCGACCCCACGGGGTGAGATCTTGCGTGGAGCCCCAGATCGAGGGAGATTATCAGTGGTCTTGTATGTCTTCCATTTTCTAATAATTGCTCCCACAGTTGATTTCTTCACACCAAGCTGCTTACCTATTGCAGATTCAGTCTTCCCAGCCTGGTGCAGGTCTACAATTTTGTTTCTGGTGTCCTTTGACAGCTCTTTGGTCTTGGCCATAGTGGAGTTTGGAGTGTGACTGTTTGAGGTTATGGACAGGTGTCTTTTATACTGATAACGAGTTCACTCAAGTGCTATTAATACAGGTAACGAGTGGAGGACAGAGGAGCCTCTTAAAGAAGAAGTTACAGGTCTGTGAGAGCCAGAAATCTTGCTTGTTTGTAGGTGACCAAATACTTATTTTACAGAGGAATTTACCAATTAATTCATTAAAAATCCTACAATGTGATTTCCTGGATTCTTTCCCCCTATTCTGTCTCTCATATTTGAAGTGTACCTTTGATGAAAATTACAGGCCTCTCTCATCTTTTTAAGTGGGAGAACTTGCACAATTGGTGGCTGACTAAATACTTTTTTGCCCCACTGTATACCCACTGTCCACGGCCTGGCAGCTGTCTCACCTAAGTGTCACACCATCCACTTTCCTCTCCTCCTCCAGATGAGAAACTCAGCTCATATACATGTAATCTAAACTCTGTCATACCTATAAAATTTACAAATGCAATCCGTGGTTTGCAGAAATGTACAATACCAACATTTTATTTTGGTAACTGGGCTGGTAGTCTACCTATAGTATGAGGATAAACAGTCCCGTTGTTATATTATTTGCATGTTATTCCAGAAGTCATTACAGGACTGACCTCTGACTGTTGCTGTCCGTTTGCAGTTGTACAGGATGGCCAGCTCCCCAAACACATCACCAGTGGTAAGGCTGCGGAGGTTCCTGCCGGCCTGGGTGACGAGAAGCTCACCAGCTAAAAGGAGGAAGGAAAAAAGACTTTAAAATAAAATCCTCCATCACATGCAGCCACAGTAAGATAAACAGAAACACACATCCACACACATGGACGAATCCCCACCTGCTACTATGTACATGCTGTCTCCTTCAGAACCCTCTTTAATGACGTCCTCCCCCGGTTTGAGGTTAGACACCGCCAAGAGATCCACCATCATGGCTGTCTGCTCTTCATCCAGGCGGCTCAGGAAGTCGTTCTTCTGGATGGCTTTGACGATCAGATTCGTCTCGCTGATGACAGGAGGTGAAAGAAGTCACAGTGAGCTAAGGTCACTGAAAACTTGCAGAGGTCCTACTCATCATGCAAACCCTTTATACATTATTAATACATTCAACGTGTGCAGGAGAGGCAGTTAAATTTGCCACAATGGCAAGTTAAATAAATCCAGTGCAGCTTTACTTAAAGGAATACTTCACCCACAAAATGATCAGTTGTATATCAATGATTCATCCTGTGTTACCTTGAGTTCATGAAGAAAATGTTGTTTTTCACACTGATTGAAAACAGATGCATTTTCTCTAAAACCTAAAAACGCTTTCACATACAAGTAGTCGGCCTGGGCAAAACGCATGTATTTGTGAAGTACAGAGCGTACGACGGTGAATGAGACTTGGATTACACTGCATGCGTTGTGTGAGAGTTTGTTAAGATGTGTTTTGATGTAGTTTTGCTCTTGTTTAACGTGATCCCTGATCACTAACTTTTTGAATTCTCCCTTCATCTTGGTGGAATCCAGTGTTCATAAAGTCAACATAACACGGGGTGAATGACTGATATACAAATGATCATTTTGTGGGGGAAGTGTTTCTTTAAATGTGATATCCTGTCATCAGCAGCACTGATAACAAACCTGGCTGTTTTCTTGACCCTCATGCGTTTAATCTCCAGGGTCTCAGGGATTGGTTCAGGGGCAATGACGGCCGCACGGCTCTTCCTGACCTCTGCCTCAATTTCATTACCACTCTGAGAGTGAAAGTCTGAGACAAACAAGGATGCAAAGGGAGGGTTAGGGACTGTAAATGGTTGGAGCATAACATTGAATCAAAGGTCACTTCGAGTGTGTGTGTGTGTGTGTGTGTGTTTGTTCTTGTCCCTGGTGCCCATGATGGCCTCTTACCCAGATCATGATATTGACTGTGCAGCTCTTGCAAAAGTTTTTCTTTCTCCTGCAGTCGTTGTTCTGTGAGGACAAAAGCAGAGAAGCATTTTCACTGTACAAACAGCACAAAGAACATGCTGCTGGAGTGCATGTGAATTCATTTTCTTAACACAACAATCCCTAAAATATATTTATTAAAGAACGGTGACCAAGACATGTACCAAACAGGACATTTTATGGTTTTATGGTATGGTTGTCACGACTCTCTAAAAATACAGTTTGGCATGTCTTGACTGCAGTTTCCATGGTATTAGCCACATGCAGTGAGAATGATATCTAATTCTTTTACACACTCCACATGTGAGGGGGGAAAAGCTAGCGTTACAAACTGGTTATGTCCCTCCTCCTGCACACTCTACCCAGAGGCCACTGTAGAAAAAGTGAGGAAGCATTGCACTATATCACAGCTGCATTTGGTCACATCCGAGCTGGACCACACCTAACTGTGATGAGAGTGTGATCTAATGTGGAGTTACTCACTAATGTGATGTAGTTTGATTTTACTCACCCAAGTCTTTGTTTTGTCTCTGCAGCTCCTGGTTGATCATACATTGCTTTTCTAGCTGCTGTTTCAGCTCCTCTATTTGCTTCTCCATGACTACAGGGGGAAAAAAATACAAAAAGAATAAAGATGTATGTGTGGAATCAATAGACTGAAGATGACTGACAGCACAATCAGTGTTAGGCAGGTAAATTTACATCATGCATCTGAACACAGACATAAAATAGAGCACCAAACATGCTGATATGTGTGGAGACTTTTCAACTGTATGTAACTGTCCTGATGCCTTTCTCACAAGACACTGAACTCTACTCTGGTGCCAACACACAGCACGAGCCGTGCTGAATAATGCAGACTAATGATGGACAGTCAACAGGGTGCTTTATGAACGCTGTCACACTCTGCCAGCTTGTGCTAAAGATGCATGACTGTACCTGCGACTGACAGCGACACAGAACCTGTCAAAATAGTACAAAACCCTTCATTATTAATTAGCTCCCTATGTGCTTACATGTATGTCTTTCTTCTCTCTTCTTGTGTGCTTCTACAGTAATGTCTGGCATTAACAACCTCTGCTGTACAATTAAAGTTTGAGAGTAGAGCAACAAATATGTGTGCATGCAAACAAATTAGCTGGCACAGATTCAGTAGAGTGTGAGAAAGGTTAACCACACGACAGAGCTAAAATCTTTTTGTCTTACAGATGATTTGTTTACAGAAGCTGATAACAAAGCTTCCCGACTATTTTCATTTTGCTGTTAACCGAAAGATGTTTATGCCTCTGCTGAGGCAAACACAAGGTTACCCAACCAATATCCTAAACATGCATGCGCCTCAGTGAAGCCAGGGGAGCACGAGCTATTTATCTCACTGAAAGACAGTAATATTCAAATATGCTCAAAACTCTTGTGCACCATTAATGTAAACTTGTGAGTTTAACTGCAGCCTGATGAGCCAAATCAGAGTGCCTCAGTAAAAACTTTGGAGCTCCTCACGGAAAACCCAGGGTACAGAGAGAAGAAGAAAATAAAAAGGAGCAGAGAGGCGATGGTCAAATGTCTGGCAAAAAACATGTGAAGAGGCAGCAGGTATAACAGGCAGAGCTGAAGGTGAGGAGTTAGACAGACTAAAACCTGCTGAGGTGGGCTCAGATTTAAAGCTAAATGAGACATAGGTTTCAAATTAAGCCAGAGGACCTAAGGCATCCACTTGCACCAACCATGTTAAGCTATCTTGTTGGGAAGGGGGTTAAAAATGTTCCAAAATTAGGCTAAATTTTGATGGGGAAAAAAAGGAACATTGTCATATTTCAAAATGGTGTATTGCCCATATTTACTACTGGCTGGCCTGCTCCTTTACTGTCACTTTTTGCTCAGCCGTTCAATCACAGTGGAGGTGGGACAAATACCATGAAGACCATCATGACCATCATTATATCACATGAATAAGTGCTGAACAACAATAACAATGGAGGAGAAATATGTGAATATACTGTATATAGATATATTAATATATGCTTCCTCTCATTAACCCACATAGACCAGCGGGTCCATCTGCCCCGTGTTTGTGGTATTTGTCCTCACCCGCCTGCACTATGATCGGGCAGCTGGGGTTAAAAGTGACAGTGACGAGCACAGCATTTTAAAGTTGGTCATTTTTCAGCTCTCGCCAACCAGGAACAAAAATGCCAAATATGCAGCACCCAGTGCAGAAGAGACATTTGGCACCTTCACGCTGCTGGCATTTGTAGCGTAGGTGGTGCTCCCATTGCAAAGAATTTCAAAAATATGCTGGCTTCAAGAGAAAAACGCCTCTGTGGACATGGCCCCTCAATGTCAGAATGTCATTTCAAGCTGGAACTGTAATTCTGGAAATGAATAGTATTTTGCTAAAAGTCTCTGTAATTGCACAGAGTGTAATTTGGCTGATTTGCAAATGCTCATCAGTCAGTCATCACTAATGTCAGCTATGGTAGCTAAGTTACCTGCAGTTAATTAGCCACATTCACCGAGCGAACTAACAATAGCACAATGTTGAATCCATGGCTACGGCCTTGCCTCACTGTGCTTGTCACATGATCCCCGGTTACAGCTGCCTCACCCTGAACATTGGACAGCTCTGAGATTAGACCTGATGTTAAAGTAATCATAAAGTCAATGAGCAATAGACTGTGAGGGGAAAATATAAAATGGCTCCTGTTCCACAGTTAAACAGAATTGTTTCTTTGTTGCAAATCTGGACAGACGGTGATTCTGACAGGCAGTTTTACTGCAGTCACCTAGATTGGATATGATATTTTTTTCCATGACACCAGTGATTCACTATCAACAACAACGTGATAAACCAGTCCAGTCCGTACCACAATACAGCTGCAGTGCCAGGGGTTAATATAAGCTTGTGTTGTGGGAAAGAGAAAGCTTGATGGTCATTAAAATTTTACAGGGAACACAATGGCAGCAAAAAATATGTAACTACGTACTAGAAAGTCAAATTTGCCTTCAGAGGACATATTAACCTGTCACACACACACACACACACACACACACACACACACACACACACACACACACACACACACACACACACAGAGAGCTGTAGACAAACATAATTTGTAAGCTTTCTAGGAACTTGCAGGGTGGATCGGGATGTTAACTTTTACTGCCTGCTGGTCAACATTTAATGAAGGACAAACACTCTCAGTTTAACTCTTTCAGCCCTGGGCGACTGGAAACAGTGATCCTATAAATAGCTGCACGCTGCTGGCTGTGTGATGGCTGATATATTCGTATATTTACAGTGGTGGAGGAAGTCGTCTGACCTTTTGCTTAAGGAAAAGTAGAAATACCACAGTTTTAAAGGATCCTTTACAAGTGAAAGTCCTAAATTCCAAATGTTACATGAGTAAAAGTACAAAAGTATTATCATAAAAATGTACTTTGCAGAATGCAGAGGTAATTATAGATATAGATATTTCATAGAATATAATATTATTCTACTTTTATCACTGATGAACAGTGTTAGAGAGAAACCTAGTTACATGTAATGGAGTTACATAATTTAATTACTAAATAAATGTCATTGAAATACATTATAGTTACTGAGAAAAAAAAATGTAATTAAACACAGCAACACAAGTCAGCAGAGGCTGAAGGACAGATCTGAGAGTAACCATCAAGGGTAAGATGTCTTACAGCTGTCTCTCCATTCAGACAGGCCCCATTCATTTGGTATGTGCTCACATATGAGTGTTTTTATTAGACTGGTTCTCTTATTTTAATTTGCACTGCCTCTCATCTGCCAACCAAATTTATGCACTGGAAATTCAACAGTATTCTGCTTCTGAAATCACACACAAAAAACACAAAGTGCTTGATGTCAAACCTGAGGAAACATCTACACTGAAAACCCCAAACCATCCATGACACACAATTTTTATGTGGAGTCTACACACTGGTCCTGGATTGTCAGAATGACATAAAAACTTTATCTTTACTTGACACAAAAACTCTTTGCTTGTGCAGAAATAGACACATGTTGCTTTATTAACAGCCCTTGTTTGTATGCTTTGGTAATGTGCTTTTAATGTTGCTTTAATGTTTCTGTGTTTGTACTTATGAGCCCGTCAAAGACGAATTTCTGTCACTTTGTGACAGACAATAAAGTTTATCTAACTATCTGTCTTATTCATGAAGTCAATTTGGCCTAACTAGTTCAAGGCCAATTAACAGCACTATCTTTACACACTTAACATATATTTTATTAGTTTGATGAAATTAAAAACTGTTGTAAAAATGTGTATTAATGTTTTTTATGTTCATATGACATGAAATTAAATGCTCAAACAACAAATAAACTTATGTTAAACTGTTCTTGGGACATATAAAACCAAGTATTTGGCTACCTCAAATTACGTGTCCATTCCTCAATTACCCTGTAAGTTATTCATGTTCCTTTAGTCCTTAAGGGTCCTCCGATCAAAAGATTCAAAATTGTTTTTCATATAAATTAATCCAAGTTGTGAGTATGATTTCAACAGGAGAAAGTGGTGTTGTGTCGGTATGTCAGGCGCTGTAATCTTTGAGTGCTGTAACTTTCTCTCTCTAGCTAGATAGAATGAATGATTCATGGTTCATATATTATCTGAAACCTAATTATGAAAGTAATACTCATACTTTGATCGTATTTCCTGATCTTTGCTGAGCAGCAGTTTTGTGTGAAAGGAATTAAAGGCCTGTCCCAAATATAAGCCTGTTGATTTCAGTGATTTAAGCAAATAATAGCCCGGGCTACTAATTGAAGTTTTAGCACTGTCCTCTCTGAACTTTATGTTTGGTGTGTCAAACTTCTTATTACTCATGCAAAAACTTCATGAGATCAGGGGAGGCAGAGGAGATCCGTCATTCAATAAGAATCACTGCTGACTCAGATGAAAAAAGAACATTTCATGGAAACAGAATCAACAGTTTTGCCTTCATCAGTTCCTTGCGTTACATTAGTCATCTTCTGCAGCTTTTGTCATCTTCTGATAGCGTCTAATGTAAGATCCAGTGAGGTCTAATTCAGTGGTTCGCAAATGGTCGAGCCACGAGGTCCAGATTTCTCCTTATTCATTACTTTGAGGTCCTACAGTTAAATACATTCAGCAATGATCAGTTGTCTTTGGATGCCAACAACATTCACATCAGCAGCGAATCATCCAGCAGAGAACAGGAAATTAGCAAACACAGCAAAAAAAAAAAAGGGGGGGAGTATTTCTGTCTTCTTGTCAGCTGCACAGGCAGAACATGATGCTGGACTGATCACCATTTTACTGATACAGGCAGCAAACTGTACACTCCATACTGTCTCATTACTAATTCATGGCCAAGTGTAACTACAGCTGAATTCTTATAAGATGCTCTGAAATAGAAACCTGGAGACAGCATGTGCCCAGTCTGGTGGTGTGTTTAAGACAGACTCTTTCAGCGGATATTACAGCTTTCTGGCACATGCAGATCAACATGTTTTTACTTAATGAAACAGTGATAGCAATAGCTTTAGTGCCTTAAAGAGGGAAGCAATGAAAAAGGTGTGTTTGGCCGTTTACAAGCCTGTAAAGGTAAGAATCTGTACTTTACACACATCGAGCCACACTGAGACACAATGACATGATTTAGAGACAGAGTCGCACTCACCTGCAGGCTGTGTGTGGATCAGGAGAGTAGATGAACGTCTGTCCAGCCTATAAAGGCCGCATGGATCACACAGGAGTCCAATAATCACCGCGACCTGCTCGCAAAATCCACTTTGAGCTGTAGAGAAGTTAAATTTCTGACCTGCTTGACCCCCAAGACACACCTGAGCAGATACCAGCGTGCAGTCTGCAACCTCTCTAGCAGTACTCGGCCCACCGCTGCTGCACACTTTCTCAGCTTACATTGCCATGTCTGCACCTCAGCTTTTACTATTTTTACTTCTCTCCAGCTCTCTCTCCTCTCTTTCTTCCTCACTCTCAATGTCTATCTGTCAATCTCAGCAGCTCTGGTGTTGAATCATTAACGATAACCTGAGGCTCCTCCCATCACACCAGGTAGAGGTATACAGGCAGGAGGAGGATGGACTGAGGAGAAAGCTGAAGCTGGGGTGTAAAAATCAAGCTTAACTGCTATAATTCATATTTAAACCAGATGTTTTTCAGTTTTAATCTGCATATAGTGCTGTTTTTTTTTTACTTTAAAACATACCTTTAATACTGATTTGTTATTTCTGTGACATTTAGCAGCAGATATATTATTTCCTGCTGACGTCAAAGACAGATACCTGAGTGGAGGCATGAGAAAACAATGAAAAAGTCATTGTAAAAGATGAGAGAGAGGGGAAGTGAATTGAAACGCTCTCTTCTACCTTGATATTTTTTTGCAAACCGATCCACATATTTTCAAAGACAGTCTCTCTACAAAAATGATCACAGTGAGTGCCTTTCTCTGAGAGTCACATTCACACAACTGACAGCTGGAGTTGAGGGAAATTATCAAAGCTGAGGGCAACCAGGACAACTCTGAATTATCTGCCGGAGTTACAAAGTGCCTACTTCATTAGGTTCCTGTTTTTCCACAGAGTAAATGCCACTGGATGTTTTCCAGGCCGCAGCGTCATTAAGTGAATCTAAATGAGGGCTGAAGGGTTAGCAGTGTGACAGAGGGTGTGGGTCTTTATTGTTCGCAGTTAATTATTGATACTCTGTCTGGTTAATCAACGACATTAACGACCCCGACGATCGGAGATACAAAGGCTCGGATTTCAGCCGTGGAACCGGAGGGGACTCTGTGACAGGCAGAGCATGTGTTATGACATTTTTCCATTAACATGGTGATGTAGGTTAATTCACTGGTGCCCAGCCTGAAGGTCCTGACTCCCATTAGGGGATTCAAAGCTTCAGGGGGGGGGTGTGAGGCCATCTTGATCTTAAAGGGCCTGTAGCTCAGTATCTTATTAATGTATGTGAAGAAAACTAAATGCATGTTATTGTTAAAGTTTAGATTACTATACGAGATATTAACTTTTGAAAAAATCTTGCAGGATAAGGGCACGGTGAAAGCTTGAACACAAGCCATAGGCATTTTCACAGACCTTCACTCTCCGCTAAGAGCCTCATCCTGCTTCAGAAAGGACGCAGCATTAAAGAGCTTTTAGAACAATGGCCTACTGAGTATGTATGATTTTTCACAATTAAAAAATATATATATATATATATACATAATTAAATTAATTAATAATTAAATATATACACCCGGCCACTACATGTCCTCAAATAATTGTATTGAATGGATTTTATTACATTCTTAGTAAGCGATCACCATCGCAGCATATCGTCGTGCATGTTTCATTTCATCGTCCTGCCATTTTGTCGCACTGTGTTTGTTTTTCCCGAGCCATCCAAAAGGTAAAGTCTGGGTGCCGTCTACTGTCGCAGCATAAATGTTTGGTGCTCGAAATTTTCTGGCAGAGGACCCCCAACACCCTTATTTTATGTGCCACCCCCATGTTGAAACGAAACCTGCTCCCTTGATTTACTTTGGTAAATAAATCACAAGCTGAGATTAAAATCTGTGTTATTTTCGTTCTTTTATTCAAGTATGATTCAATGACCAGAAACCAAATACGTAGTTCATAATGCCCGACATTCTTTCAAGTGAATACATCGTTGATATTGCAAAAACAATGTGGTTGTGGTTACAGCTCATACAGACTGAAAAAAAAAATCCATAAAAAAAATACACAGCAATGAAAGGCAAGAGAATGTGGTAAAGAACTGATGAGGAAAAAGGTGCAGTAACACAGCAGTTAGCAACATGTGCTGCTATATATATATATCTCAGGTCACATTTGCAAACATTTACTGTTCAAGTGAAACGACTGTAGCGTCTGGTAAATATGACATAAATCATAGTGATAATATCTTAGTAATGGCATAATAAAATGGTGTGTTTGCATCATCAGTGCACTATTGGTGATAGACACACACATAGTAAAAACCTTCTACATATTCTGGACTGATTGCAAAAGACATTCAGTACACACACATACTGACCTGGTCCTTATTGTACAAAGACTTCAAATCCATGATTAAAGGGTAACTTTGGGATTTTTCAACCTGCATTCTATTTTCACATGTTTTCGTGTCTGAGTGGCAAATGGGAACAACACTTTTTGAAACTGGTCTGTATTGAGCGAGAGGGCTGATACCATCACCCACAAAACAGGCTGCACTGTAACCACTCGGGGCATGTGCACCCTGTCTATTTACGTCCACTAAAAGTGCTTGTTTTTGCCACTGACAGGCTCAGATTGTTTTTTAAAGTGTCTGACAACATGATGGAAGAGATAACTACAGAGACAGACCTTTTTTAAAGAGTAAGATCCTTTTTGTTTAAAAAGAAACAGCCCCAAAATCGCTATCACCAAACCCACCAGACTCCATTTAAATAAACAGCAATTTTATCCTCATAAAACACACTTAACTCAAGGTTGACAGGAACAAATTATAGCTCACAAAAGCAGTCTGGTTCATCTTTCCACTGTTCTGACAATCACCAACTCTGGTTTGGTTGAAATAAACCCTTAATTCACCCAGTTAGATGTGAAGATTCGCCGAATCTATACATGCTAAAATTGCCATTTATTTAAATGGAGTCTGGTGGCTTTGGTGATAGCAATTAAGGGGCTGTTCCTTGTTAAATAAACGGGATCTTACTCTTTAACGACAAGGTCTATCTCTGTAGGGATCCTTTTAGTTAAGTGTCAGACACTTACAATAACAGCCTGAGCCTTTCAGTAGCAAAAACAAGCACTTCCAGTGGACATAAGCTGACAATGCAAACATGCTCCAAGTGGCTATATTAGAGCCTGCCTCACTCAATACTGGACCAATGTCAAAAACCGATGTTCTCATTAATCACTGGGGCACAAAATCATGTGAAAATATGGTCCACTCAGGTTAAAATATACTAATGTTACCCTTTAAGCTAAAAACAAATGACCTCCTCTAACTACAAACTGCTCATTAAATACTTATCATGTGGACTGTGGCCACAATACAGACATGATACACATTCTGTTATCCATCACTCATTCCCCGAACAACCATGTGCGTCAGTGACAACAACAAAAGGCAGATTTACAGCTCACACAAATTAAAACCACTCGCTATTAAATTATTGACGGCAGGTACAAATACCTTAAGTACTTTTTTACAGTGTCAGCTCATTCACGTCTAAGTACTGCATAATTTACATTGCAACCAAGCACACTGCAAAAGCATTTACAAGCGCACAATAGTTTTTACATTTAACTGATGTCCGTTTTTTTTGTTTGTTTGTTTTAAGATCAAAAACTCAGATGATAAACCTGTCTTGCAATCCTACATGTCTTTCCTTCATGACAGATATGTTGTTTCCTGCTGTGTGGCTATTTTTAGGTCGAGACTGACAATTCAAACAGCCAAACTGTTAGCAGGATTACCTCAGAGTACGGTATGTATTGAGAGAGTCTATGTAGAGTATGCATGCAAGGCTAAAACGTGAAGAAGTATTATCTTTTAAGGAATGTTGCACACTCCAAGGAAAACAAGCACTGCAAAACCAAAGCAGCTTATGAGGCAAAACAAACAGTAAAATAAGCATATATGTTCTAATTTTCACATTCAGTTCATTTCTTTTTAAATAACATTTTCAAATAAATCCAAGCACTCATTTTCTAACAGGGAATAATTACGTATTTTGTTGTCGATTCACACTTCAAGTGCTTCATGTTGGGACGGCATGTGCGAGAAACTACATGATTAAAAGCAATTTACAATCTTTTTTTTTTTAATAATGTATATATTGCGTTTTTTATGTTAATACAATATTCTGTATTAACTTATCAGCTGGCTGCAAGATTTCTTTAATATTTTAAAAATGAGTTCTGCACATTTTTACTTCTTGATTGCTCATTAAAAGAGAACCTGAGATGATGAGGAGGTAGATCAGCAAAGTTGCAATGAGGTCTTATGATTGTACAATACAGTTGGTCATTCTCTGTGCAAACATGAAGGAGACCCAACATTTCTGTGGTAAGCTAACGGCATGCAAAGCCGAGCAATGCATTTTTTGTGAATTGCTGTTCTACTGCTATGATGCCGGTGACTTTATATTCCTCTCAGCTAGTGGTCATTCTGGTACTCGGACAAGATGATCAGCTTATCTGCTCCTCCTTAATGCTGCAGGCTTTCATGATGTCCTTGGGGTGTTCAAATACGGCTTGAACAAACTGACCGAATACGTGCTCCATGTAGCTCTCGCCCCGAGGAAACAAGCCCTGCAGGAAGGCGATGTGTCCGCCGTGGGCCGTCAACAACAGGGCGACGTTAGGCAGGCTCTGGACTGTGGTCAGCGGGAAGGCTGTACAAGTAGGAAATATATTGAGAAAGATTTAGTGAGTTAGCCATGTTAAAACATGAGATAGAAAACATCTCCTATAGCATGGAGACTGAAATATTAACCACAGCACACAAGAAAACGTTAAAGGAGCTGTACGCAACCTTCAGAATATAAATATAGCAGCAAACCACCATTTGCTTTGTTAAGATATCGTGAAATGAAGCTCAGCGTTAGTTCAATCAGGAAGACTTTCTTTATACTATATCCATTCACAATTCTCTCTCTAACCCATTTCGCCCAATCAGCTGACTATCCTCTCCTGGTTAGCCAATCAAACTTTGCCACAATCTCCTGCAGCAATTCTGTTCTCCTCTCTGCTCATGTCAGCTGTCATTTCAGACAGAATCGTCGCACCCTCCTCACCCCATTCGCCTCCAGTCCCCTTATCCAGAGCCCAGGACGAGCTCATCAAAAGCCCACTCCTTTTCCCATCCAGATCCTCAGCTCCCTCATCATCTCATCTCATCTCATCACCACCACCAGCGTCTAGACTCCATAGGGGGGCTCCCTAATCTACCACGTGTTTACCACCCTCCTGGAATAGATAACATCACGATGGGATCAAATCGCCAAAGACTCGTCACATTTCTCATACTTATGTGCACATGTAAATGAATATTCTTTCTTTGAAATAATGCCGTCCTAAGCAGAGGTTGCTGGTAATCAGCTGCTCAGCACTGAAGAGCCGTCTCCATGAGCCACTCTTCTCCTGCTTTGTCTGCCCTAGCATGAGCTAACATAGCAGCAGCAGCTAACACACGACACTGAGGCAATAAATGGTTCCAGCTATCTCACACCGACACTGAAACAGCTCAGCTCAACTCTGCACATCAATACCCATTGGTTAATGTTAGCCGTGTGATGCTAACAGACAGCCTTTAAGGATGTGTAATTTTGTCCCAGGCACAGAGCTCACACTCCCACAGAAGTCGTGTAATGATAAACTGAGAGATAAAGAGCAAAGCGAGGAAGCACTGAGAGAATCAATACACTGTGCACAGCCACACACAGAAGTGAGGTGTTACCTGTTTTAAATAGTCAAATTAGGAAAGCTGCAGCTGATACACACCACTGTGTCCCTATTGTCAGCCATTTTAATGCCTGGATATAACATCTGGCAGTCACACACAATTCTTAGAACTGTAGTTATATGTGTAACTCTCTTGGGACCTCTGTACTGACTGGGAACAGCCTGTGTTTCACTCGACCAACGAGTTGTAAAATTAGGATCATACAAATGAGACAAAGATATTCAAAGACTAAGGCTTTGGTTACACCTGTCTATTCAAAGCAAAATTAGCATCTAGTTATACCTGGCTCCATTCCGTGTCAGGTGTGAACGCTGTCAGATTGGATTTCAAACCCACTAAGATGCAATTTCAAAATCCACATGGTGGACTGGTTCATATTCCTTTCTGGTCTCATTATAAAGAAACATAAATATGGCCCAGTCTGGATTTGCAAGCAACACCACTCATTAATCACACACCAGTTAGAGTGCAACATGGTACTGAAATATCTGTTGAATATGATGACAAAAATTACAACGAAACATCGCTACAAGTGAAATTTACATCAAGAACTGTAAGCCTAATACAATGTTAATCTTTTCCTGTCGTCGACTCACCATGTTGGGGAGAGAAGGGGTCATCAGCAGCGTTGAGACACAGGATGGGTACTGCTGTATTTTGGAGTTTATTGTCTGGACTGGCATCGATGTAATAGTCTGTACAGGATTTATAACCGAACATCAAAGACGTGAAGCGTTCGTCAAACTCCCGGATAGTTCGCGCCTGGAAGAGAGGGATGACATTAACATTAAAGTGAAGAGGAAAGACCAACACACATTGAGGGAGATGAGAAACTATGACAGAAAAGCAAATGTAAAGAATAAGTCATACCTTCACGACATAGTCAATGTCCACCACTTTCTCCAGAACCTTCCTGTGCCTGTGGGAAACATGTTTTTGTTTTACATACACTGTCAACAACCCCCCCGCAAAACTCAGGAATTTATGTAACTTCAACTTATCTGACCTGGTGACAGCACGACACAGGCCGTTCGTGAGGTATTTGTTGAAAAGCAACCAGTTAAGTGGTTCTTCCATCGAGGCGGCAGACTTCAGTGCATTCCAGGGGACGGAGATGGTGAAACCTGCCACCATCCCTGACTCTGAGCGCTTACGGGCCAGGTAGTTTAATAACAACATGCTATCCAGGGTGTAAGAAGAGAAAAAATACAGGAACAGAAATTTGACTAAAGGTAGTAACTAAAGGGAAAGAAAACGGAAAGGATAAAGTTGACAATAAAGAAACTTTTTGATAACAGAGAAATGAGAGGAGAGTGAAACCATTACACCGTGCGCAAACTCACCCTCCCAAAGACACACCAGCACCAAGCACAGGGGCATGTGGGTAAAGTCCTTTGACATGCTGCACCACACGCTCAAGATCTGAGGTGTTGGCTGCACAGTAGGTGACAGGCGTCTGAAGCGAGCAGAGGGACAGACGAGGAGCGTTACATGCTGCGTTCAAGTGCCAGATTTTGGGTTTGAACTGCTACTACAGCTGCCTTTACTCTGTATTCACCTTATTGTCAAGAAATCCAGAGAAAAGACCAAAATTAACACTGCTTTAGCTGGTGTTAGTACATCAACTACCCTGCCAGTCTGTAATATTAAAAAAAATCCATTTGTTCTCACTGAAGATGAAAATCTTTAAAAACTGCTACATGTAGCTACATGCTAGCATCAGGAAAACATCTGCCTGAGGTTTCAACCATGGTTTCCCCAATGAAGGGTTTTTTGGGGGGAGTTTTTCCTTATCCACTGTGATGGTCCAAGGACAGAGGGATGTCATATGCCGTAAAGCCGAAAACTGTGATTTGTGATAAATAAAATTGATTTAAATTGAAAATTGAATGTAATCTTGGCTGCCAATGTTGTTAATTTATCCTGGATTTCGGATCATATTCCTGCTGGAACATGTCCGCTTATGAAGATTTTGGTTTGGAAGCTTTCACTGGGGATTTTTCACTGTAAAGAGCATCGCCATACTCCATTACACTCATATCCCCCAGCTGCAATGATGATGGAGAGAAACCAAGAGTGCAGATGCATAAGTTCCAGAAAGGCTGACCAATCAGAGCAGACTGGGCTTTTTTGGGAGGAAAGGCTTCGAGAAACAGATGCTAAAACGGAACATTTCAGACAGAGGGTGAATAAAGGTACATTCGAGCAGACAGTATGAGAAAAATAATGAGTTTTCTGACCGCTATAGCATATAAACATGTACTAGAAGAAATCCAAAATACAAGTATAAACCTCTGAGTGAGCACAATAAGTCTCCTTTAAACAGCTGGGCACTTCTGTTTTTGGTAAAAAAAAAGTTACTCAAGCATTAGTGTGTTTATTGAGGGACTGTTTTCAGCAGCAGATAAACACACATTTGGTGCTCTAGTAAGTATTTGTGGCAGCAAAAGAGTGTATGTTCGTCACCCAGTACAACAGTGTGGCTTATTAGTGTAGTTTTAAATAGGTTTTTTTTTTTTTACAAAAATGTAGATCCATGGCACAGATGTATAAGCTCTACAGTTCTTTATGAGATTTGTTAACAATGAGAGAAATACTGGATGTCCAGTCTCATTCCTAAATATTATATGGAAATAGCAGCAGTATTAAATGTGACATGACCGTGATTCATTAGGTAATCACTGTACTCACCAACAACTCTTCCCCTCCAAGTCCTCTGTTGTTGAAGACCACACATCTAGAAGAGAAACTGTCTATGAAAACAACTACAGTCGCTATTGGACATTAAATTAAGCACAATTAAAAGAAATTCCACCTATGTAGCCCACCTCCTTCAAGATAAATTTAGTTCTGATTTAATTACTGAATAAACAAACTTCAGGGTGTTTACACTTCACTTGTGATTCTGGTATACAGTTAAAGAATTTTATCATTTAAGACAGAAGCAGGCGAGGAGCAAAACTGACCTGTAGCCGCGGCGGGTGGCCTGGCTAATAGCATGGAGCACATAGGACTGTTTGCTGTTGCCTGTCAGGCCTGGGAGGATCAGTACTGTGGGGCGGGTGGAGGATTCTGGGTAGGTCGCACTGTCCTGATTGTCCACCCAGTCCAGCGAGATCTGACCACCATCAACCGTTCGGATCAGCTCACTGAGGGATAAAGAAAGAATTACTGATACATATAAACTTAGAGAAATATAATGATAATGTAGAAAGATTACAATATGGCTGTGTCAGTCAGCTAAAGAACAAAGATAACTCGTGGGGGAGGTTCGTCCTACTTGCGATAAGAGACGGAGGGTCTGGACTTGAGGACGGCACAGACCAGCGTTTGAAGCCGGCCTCCCCAGCACCACGGAGTGGGACTAAAGCGCTCGACCACCACTGGACAGTGCTTGTGGAGGAATGCGCTGAAAGCCTTGCTGGAAACCAGTACTGGTGTCTGGGAGGAAAAGAGACAAAATAAAGGGGTAAACAAAGGGGTCTTTAAATTAGTACTTGTGACAGACAAGCATGCATGCAAAACAAGCCGGGTGAAGGGGCAGATAGTGTGAGCGATATGGAGCTTAAAGAGCAGGGTGTGTCTGTGTGTGTGTGTGTGTTTATCATGTGTGGTAAACAGTACAGTGTTCTGAAAACCTGAAAAACATATTCCACTTTTTAAAAAAATATAAAACAATCCAAGAACATGTTGTATGAAAAAAGACAATTACTGTGCATACCGTCATATGTTTTGTTACGGTAGATTACAAAACATACAACATGAGTATTATGTGGTATTAAGCCAACATGCACTTATTGAATATGGAACAGATAATCAAATAAATGTTAAAAATCTCTATTTCATTTAATTGTACATTTAATATCTTTGTACTTTGGGGTTGATGTTATGCGAAGGCATCACCTGGGCTTTAGAAAACTGTCTGTCAGCACATTCATCAATAACCTGTAACACTTTATTTCAACCTCCTTTTGACATGTTGAAGTGTTTACTAATGACTTGTCAACAACCATAACTCCTCCTATAAGAGAGCTACATAACAAAAAAATGGACAAATGGTTTGAAATACTTACTAGATGTGCTCAGAGCTGATAAACATAGATCAATACATATAACAACTAAGTCAAATGGTGTTTTCAAGCATTCTTTACCACTTTATACATCAGTTATGGTTGCTTAATACAATAGTTATAGCAACTGACAACTACAATAAACACTTAAAAATGTTAGAAATTCTCCTTATGACTAATTTGTAGTGTGTCATAAACCATCTATGAGTTATTCATATGGTTGTTATAAATGCCAAATAGGGGTTATAATAAAGTGTCAGCAAATAGCCATTAGTGCAAAGTTATGTAACCTTTATGACACGCAGCTTTCTGCTGCCTCGTCACCAAAAACATTAGGAAAAGAGAAAAAAAATATGTAAAAACACAATAAAATAAAACAGAGTAGATATGGACAAAATAAAAATAAGTAAATAAGATAAAATGGAAATAACAAAATAGTCATTTAAATAGAGAAAATAAATTAAATAATTAATTAAAAATAAATAAATGAATAAAAACTTATATATATATATATATATATATATATATAAAAATAAATAAAATATGCTAAAATAAAACTGAGAACAATACGATAAAATAAGTAAATAAGAAAAAATGGAGATGACATTAAAAAAAATTTAAATAGAGAAAATAAATGAATTATAAATAAATTAATAAAATAAAAATGTATATAATTAAGAAAATAAAATGTTCTAAAATAAAATCTATAACAAAAAGATAAAATAAATAAAAAACAATACACTAAAATAAGACAAAAATAAAATAATAAATCGAGTTAAATCAGAAAAATAATTAAATAAGAAAACACAATTAAAGTAAGTCGAATAAAATAAAATAAAATAAAATGGAGTAGAATAAGGTTAAATGAATACGTACATAAATAAGAACAATACAATAACTTAAAAAGAAATGTAAAAAGGGAAAAAAAATGTGAAACAGCAAAACAAACCGTGGATGTAACGTTAGTGCAGTCATTATCACCGCTACCCTTTACCGCAGTGACTGACCTGACACTTGCGGCCCCACAGATAGTACAGTGCGGCCGTGAGGGAGCAGATGAACACCGTGTAAGGTCTGGACACACACTCCCAGTATGTTCTCCATAGCTCCAAATGAGATAAAAACATGACTACTGTCTATCTAAATTAGCTTATGTAGCTAACGATATGTAACGTTAACGGTAACGTTAGCCTAAAAGACTCCTTAACCGACAAACCGGGACAGACAGCTGACAGAAAGACGTTAACGTTAGCTACAGTAATGCCCGACAACCTGCCTTCATCACCACCAGCTAACGTTAGAGATGTTTTACAGCCGCTCCTTTACCCCGAGACGTCCCATCACCTCTGACGGTAATGGTACAAGCCGGTATCCACCTGCAGGGTTTTACTCAGCGGGGTGTTTCTGTAGCTTCCTGGTTATCAGATGGTTCGTTTAAAGAGACACCTCCAATGTCAAAGTCCGCCTCATGCAACATGTATCGCTCCGCCTTCACCATGGAGGAAGGACTTCCTCTTCCTCTTCTTCCTCCTTGTTTTAATGGCGGCTGGCTAACTAGCTTTTAGGCGCATCACCGCCACCTGCTGGACTGGAGGGGGAACAGTAGAAGTAGATCCGACCAAGCAATCTGATTGGTCAACGAGACATTTAGAAAGTGCTCAAATCAGCGCAATAATACATTTGGCTCATCACTGAGAATATTACTCCGCCATTTCCATGGCGACATTGTTACTGCCAGGGCAAATACCGGAAAACTACAAAACTGCTACAAAATGAATGAATGTGTTGTTAATTTGCTCTATACATTCACCAGCCACTTTATTAGGTACACCTTGCTAGTGGCAGGTTGGACCCCCTTTTGCCTTCAAAACCTAATTAATTGTTCGTGGTTTAGATAGAACACGGTGCTGAAATCAGGAAGTAGAGCGGGTCGTCCACCAATCAGAAGGTCAAAGGTTTGATCCCCGGCTCCTCCAGTGTGCATGTCGAAGTATTGTTGAGCAAGATACTGAACCCCAGATTGCTCCCGATGGCTGTTCCATCAGTGTGTGTGTGTGTGTTAAAAACTGAGTAGCAGATGGCACCTTGTATGGTAGCCTAGGCAACCACTGTATGGGTGAATGTGACACTAGTGTAAAAAGAAGACTAGAAAGGTGCTACACAAGTGCAGTCCATTTACCATTTACATCCCAAAGGTGCTCTATTGGACTGAGATCTGGTGACTGTGGAGGCCATTGGAGTACAGTGAACTCATTGTCATGTTCAAGAAACCAGTTTGAGATGATTTGAGCTTTGTGACATGGTGCGTTATCCTGCTGGAAGTAGCCATCAGAAGGCCGTGTTTAAACAATACTCAGTTGATACTAAGGGGCCCAAAGTGTGCCAAGAAAATATCCCCCACACCATTACACCACTACCACCAGCCTGAACCGTTGATACAAGGCAGGATGGATCCATGCTTTCATGATGTTGTTGAGTGGCACCTGGTGTGGTCTTCTGCTGCTGTAACCCATCTGCTTCAAGGTCTGACGTGTTGTTGGTTCAGATATGGTCTTCTGCAGACCTTGGTTGTAACCAGTGGTTATTTGAGTTACTGTTGCCTTTCTATCATCTTGAACCAGTCTGGCCATTCTCTTCTGACCTCTGACCTCTGGCATCAGCAAGGCATTTTCACCCAGAGAACTGCCGCTCACTGGATATTTTCTCTTTTTGGGACCATCCTCTGTAAACCCTAGAGATGAGTGTGTGTCAAAAGTCTCATTCAAAAACTCACACTTGGACCTTTTTTTTTTAGATAATTTGCTTTTATTGCAGGCTTTTAAAAACACACTTAAACACTGAATAGTTCATTGGGGAAACGGAGATTCACATAATGATTTATTCAGAACAGCAACACAGCAAGGACAAAAGTTAACATGCACCGTGTTGTGCAATTTACTCCCTGTTGACTGCATGAAGCCTCAGAGCAATACTCAAGTTTCTCACAAAATAAAATCTTTATTTTAATCTTTCTTGATTAACTTGATTTGATGATTGTTTGCAGCCCACGACTCATTGAATCTAGTTGAGTGGGATTCCTGCGACCACCTCTGACTCAATGCCACACTCGTCATTTCCACGCTTGATCTTGAAGAAACCTGAAACAAGAAGACACAAATCGTACTTTAAACTTCTTTGCCATATCACTCACGATGCTGTTGGGTTATGTGACGTTGAAAGAACATGTGGCGCTGATTTTGTTGTACCTTTATCTCCCCAGTCACTGTTCCAGGAGTTTGCAGCCAGCCAGTAGGGTGTCCCGTTCTCCTCTCCCCAGCCGAGGATCTTGATGGCGTGACCGCCCAGCATCTCCCCCGTCACATGCTGGTACACACCTGCAGTAGAGTAACATTAAGTGCTATAACATAGGGCTTAAATGAGGGGTGGTTCTCCACAGATTGGTAGTGTGGTCCAGTAACAACATCCAAAATTTGACTGTAAACCCACCAATAATCACTACAGTTATATGTTGTATTTATGTTTAGCTTTAACAACCTTTTTTGTTTTTTTTCTTGTGAAATACTGAACACTTTATCATACTTAATTAAACTTTCCTTTATAGGCGCTTTTCAAAGCACTCAAGGACATCCTACATGACGTGCAAATCCCTCAAATGAAATAATGTAGAAGGAATAATCATTCTTTGGTTGAACTGCTCACAGCTCACGGCCACACTGAGGCCTTGAAGGTTAAACTTTGGTATATTTTCCAAGCTTGGCCCTGTTTTCCCAAGTCTTTGTGTCTATTTGACTAATAGGAACAGCAGTTTTTGAAACTGGTCCAGTATTGAGTGAGAGCGCTGCAGTGAGCAGCGGTAAAACAAGCTGCAGTCTAATCACTTGGGGCATTTGTGCACCGTCAATGAACATCCATGAAAAATGCTTTTTTTGCCACATATTGGTTCATTTCATTTTGAGAGACAAAAAGGTTGGGGATCACTACTGTAGGATTAAAATTTGGAATACAAAGAAGCAAACATGGATGGCATGATGAATATGCATGCTGCAAAAAGTCAAAAAGGCCTCACCTGTCTTGTACAGCAGAAAATCTGCATACACAGAGAAGGCTGCCTCCACAGGCCCGTTCTTGTACAGCTCAGTCATGATCTGCTCCTGTTTGGCCGGGACGCTGTATGTGCGTCTACCTGAAGAGGGAGACAGAAAACAATAGAAACAAGACAACATATGATGGAGAGAAGCTGCTGTAGGGGGAGAAAACAGATCATTTAGGCAGTCTTTACCAAAGTGTTTGTCCTTCTGATAGGATGGCGAGTATCCATCAATGCACTGCTCCACACACTTAGGAGTGTCCTGTTCACCCTGACATGGAGGACGAGTCCCATTCACGTGATGCTCACAGGGAGCAATGCTGTAGGGTCGGCAGCCTGTCAAACACACCACCAATTTCAGCTCAGGCTTGAAATATTTTCTTTTAATGCGTCCCAAAAAAGCTGTATGAACCCATTTCAGTTCACACTTAAGATACACTTACCATGATTGGTGCCATACAGGCCTCCTGTCACCAGTCCTTTCTTTGCCCAGAACTCCCAAGCAGCCTCGGGATAACCACCGAAACAGCTGCATCCACATTAACGTAAAAACACCATAAGTGTTATGTTCAGTGTTCTCCTACAGGAATACTTCACCCTCAAAATAATCATTCGTATATGAGTTACTCACCCCGTGTCGTGTTAAATTCATGAAGAAAACTTTGTTTTTCTCACAAGCCTCTTTGGTGAATTGGGAATCCAAAAACTCTCGATGAATTAAAGTCATAGGTGGCTGCATTAAACAACAGCAAAACTATACCCAAAAATCCATTTACAAACTGTCACACAACTTGTGAGGGGAACTGAAATTAAAGTGAAACTTAGGGTGCTTTCAGACCTAGAGTTGTCTTGCTTTGGTCTGAATCAGGGACTAATTTTGTTACAAAGCTGCATAATCACCTAGAGTTGGTTTGTGTTCTCACGGCAGCATTTACAAGCGGACCAGATAAAATGCATTGCCCGAGAAAGCTGCTCTTGATTGGTCAGAATTTCCATGCGGGAAAAATCCAGGAAGTAAACAAAACGTTGAAGAAGAGTACACTTGCAAGATAAATGTGACACTTTCTAATGTCACAATGGAGGGACAACTACGCAGGTTGATTTTAGCGCTGCTCATCGTGGACTATATTGCTGTCATTGTTCATTTGAGTCAAACCATACAGTTTGATTGAACCAAACCAAACAGGGCAGGTGTGAGAGCACCCTTCATCTATGCTCTCTTCAAAGCCAGACTCCATTGACAAAGCAGTAATTTTACCTCGCTCAACATGGGAGCTGCTGGTCTACAGCTGCCTCAATCAGTTATTACGTTTGTGTTGCTGTATGACTTTGGTGAATCCAAACTAACCCTTAAAAACACCAAAGTCACACAATAAACCAAATTAACTGATCAAGGCAGTAGACCAGCAAGGAGACCAGAAAGGACTGTCTGTTTGGGAAATACTGAGCATACCACTGGATCCATGAGACTTGGATTGTGCTGCAAAAGTTGTTTGAGAGTCTGTCACCAAATGTGTTGATATAGTTTCGCTCTTGTTAAATGTGGACCCTTCTTACTTCAATTCATCAAGAATTTTCTCCACTTTTGGATTCTTCATTCAGCAGAGAGACATGTGAGAAAACAGAGTGACTAATTGATATACAAATGATCATTTTGAGGGTCAAGTATTCCTTTAACAAACCTGGAATACACTCATTTCATTACTCAAGCACTCACCCCATACCACACTCATCACAGCAGGACAGCAAATCTTCAGCAGAGATCTCCACAGAGATCTTACCCCCACTGTGAATACATATCCTGTCAGATATCGCCTCAACCGCCCCAAAGGCCTGTGGGTAATCAACAAAAGAGAACACTGGTTTAAGAATATGGCTCTAAAATGCACTTTATCATTTGGTTTCTGTCATTTAAAAACTGATCAGCCTCTGACTGTTACAGTTTACTCTATCTACTTTGATTTGTGTCCTTTTGTCTTACCCAGCAGGACCCACAGGACCCCTGGTCTCTGATCTGTTTGATTGTGGGACAGTTGGGCCACTGCTGGCGCGGGTCGAAGCTGTCTGGCAGCCTTATGCCTTCCGTACTGTGAGCCCTGAACAAGAGAGGACGACGGTCACTGAGCACTGCAGATAAGGTGAACCTGCTGACTGTCACCTGTTTGGGCATGTGAGAGAGTGCACACACACACACACACACACACACACACACACACACACACACATGAATCCATATCCACACACCCTCATACATGGTTAAACTTACACCTCTGGCTGCCTGGGTCCGTTCAGTATGGTTCCACACAGTCCCTTCACATAGCTGATATCAATGTTGTGGAAGTTCTCCCCAGCCTGGAGCACAAATAGATGAGAGATTACAGAAATCACAGCATTCAAAACCACAATCTGTGACAGCAGGGTTTCCTCAGATGCACATATGCTGCAAAGATAGTCAGTGGAAATGCAGGAAATACCCAAATGTACTCACTGTCCAGGTGGTGTTGGCCTTGTTAATAAGGTTGACCATCTCTGAGGAGGTATGAGGGTGGTGAGGCCAAGCCCAGGTGACAGAGACTGTCACGAGCACAGGAGATGAGAGCCAGGGAACGCATCCTGCAAAGCAGATGACAGTCAGACTTCAGCTTAATCACCTCACCTACAGTATAACCGTTACTCAAAAGAGAGAGGTTGCTGTTTTATAATACTACTACATGAGCATCTCAAGGAAATGACATCATAATATAAGTTAGTTTAGTTCAAAATGGTGCTATGTTTTAGGCAGGGAGACAGTTACTAAGATTACATGGCTGGGTTAGTAATTGAAAAACAAGCATAATAAAGAAATTTACTTAAAACCGTCAAAAAAAAACACAGCCTGTCACTGAATTCAGCTGAAACACGTCCAATCGCTATGGAATTTCGCAGTTTACTGTTTGGTGGTGTTGTGTACAACTGGCAGGAAGCACAAAAGGATCGACCCTGTTCTGCTGCGCTCTCCCCTACACAAACTCTTTCCTTCTTAACCATCAACTCAAATGTATGTGTAAAATATACTTTCACAAAATATTTATACAATGGGATTTTTTTATATATAATCATCAGTAATGTGGATATAATGATTCAGCAGGTAAAGCCAAATTATAGGACAGCTTTGAGTCAGTAAAACAAGGAAAAGACAACACTTAAAATATTACGTTATCCAAAATCTGAGAACACATCTGGTACAAATCACGGTGATATAGTATCCCTAATAGTGCCCAGCCCTCCTCCAATATAAAGATGTTATGAACATCAAGTATCATTAAAGACAGAAATAAAAGACATAATAAGAGTGTAAATGAACAATTTCCTAAATCGAAGTCTAAACTTTTACCTGTGTTGCAGTCGTATCGATGGACGTTCTTTTAGGCACTTCCTTTCTGTCACTGAATCAAACACCAGTTGTCTCACTTCTTACTGTCCCTTTTTACAAGCAGCAAGTTATACCCTCACGTCTGTGTAATAAAGCATCGTCAGTAATCATCTCATGTGACTAACGTAGAGGTTGACAGGTGATTTTAAAACTTTGATGTGGCGACAAGAAAACATTTTGGCCTTTGTTATTAACTTTGTTAAAATCTTTTCTTTGTTTTGTTTCATGATGATTTCTGCGTGTTCACACATATGCCATCTCACATAACAAAAGCAAAGCAAACAAAGCTAAATATACGAGCCTTGAAACTGCTGTAAAACATAATATTACAGTCTGAAACCTATAAAGTCATTCACTGATTTCAACCCCATGACAATCACCAGGCTGTAAACCGAAGCATGACTTGTGCGATGTGCAAAATCAGCATTCAGGCCGTTTAGATTCTTTCTCCTCTTTATTTGTTCAAATATGTACAAATCAAAATGTCACATTACATAGCAATGTTTGTAGCTCTCCTTTGGTTCTGTACAAGGTTACTCTGTGCTAGCCTTTCTACTCACCAAAGCTGCGTTAAGGACACTTTAGCTAGCATTGTCAGTATGCATCTTTTTATATATCAAATGTACCAGAAATTACATTTGTTTTACCTCATTCATTTAAACAGTCCATGTCAAAACTACCTTGGATTTTTTTTTCTTTTTCAGCTATTTCAAAACAACAGAGTTGAAACAGAAAGACATAAAGGTGAAATAAAGCTCTACTGTGAGTGGATGCTGTCCACGTCATCTATGCTAACATGCAGTGCATTTGCTGTAAAGTGCACTGTGATAACAAAGATTTAATTTGGGTGTTTTTCCTGGAGAAACATAACAAGTGGAATATTAAGCTAGCTTTGATTTGACATAAAAAATAGACTAAGATTTGACACAAAATTAAACAAAAAGTTAATGGAGTTTGGTGACCTGTGTTCCTCAAAGTCCTGAAATAGGTAGTGTCGCGTAGTGTGCATTTCAACACTTCAGCACACTTAATGTGGAAAATTAAACCACTCATTTCTTTGTCTGGATAAAACTGCAAACTCATCTTTTATTTGCTCTCTGGCCTCCCTCCCGTTCAGTCAGATTTCCAGCAAGCCCTGCCCGGGGCAGGCCGATAGGCCAGACTGGCACATACGAGCATTTCCCAAAATGTCATGGCCACACCCGTTTTTGGGGGATAGATAAGTGAAGATCTTTTTTTTTTTAATGTGTTTGCAATATAACTTTGATAAGTCTGTATGCATTTATTTCTTGTTAAAAAAAAAAAGGTTGTTTTATGGCCACGTCTTATAGTTCTTTTGCGACCTTGTCTGAACCTGAACATTCACAGTACCTTAATAAATAAAGGCTAATCGCTGTAATCTCCCTTCAGTCTTTCCAGCTAAGTGTCCTGATATTGTTTATCCAGACATCTATACATACTTGATTGAATCATCAATCAATCAATCAAGCATCACTAGAGATTCGAGTCACTGAGAGTGAATATCCACGAATCTAATGTGCCTCAAATCTCAGTGTGAAAGCCTCAGTTAACCTGCTACACAACAGTTTTTTGGCATTTTGCAATGTCTCTCCTGATGTGAAAGCGTGTTTCTTTCCCCCAAAAGGTGCTGTGGCCTTGGCGATTTTGTGATTCCAGTCTGGTCTCTGGTCTCCAGTCAGTGATTTGCAACTTGCGGAGCCTCCTTGCTTTTAATTTTTGGCTTGTGCACCCTTGCTTCAGGGACACGACAGTGAGCATAAACCTAGCTTAATTAAGAGGAGCGCCACTGATGCATTTTCAAAAACAACCTAGATGCCTGCAAGTAATGTGGGTGTTTGTGTTTGAAGCCTCAATCGCGTCAAACAGCAACACCCGCTGCACCATCACAGATCATCTCTGCATGCTGTAGTATGTTTACATTTGTCCAACACTCAGCGTTATGTCATTATGTTGCTCTGACTGGTTGTAAGTCCATCCCGATAGCGACCCTTGGAAATCGAAAATAAACTGAGAGGTTCCAGACTAACTCACATCTGTACTTTGATCTGCTGATGTCAGGCTAATAATTTCAAATATGGGTCAAAATGTTAAAAACAAATCAAACAACAACAAAACAAAATTACATCAAACAACAAAACGCCCTGAATTGTCAATGTGCCATTTATGCTGGTGAATATAACCACACAACACTGTGTGAGAATAATTTATCCAGACGCAGGATGGACTACTCAAATAACTGTCACACAACCTAAAGAGACCAGCCTGCTACCAGAAACCGTCCACAGTCTACACATGTCCATGGTCCTGTAACGGCCATAATAAAGAGGGCAAGGTGGGAAGAAGTGCTTCAGATTCCTCCGGTCAGAGGAGATCCAGACCTCCAGAGTCGGGCAAAGGGGCTTTCTGAGTCTGTGGGCCCCGGGGAAGGTGAGGGTAGATGAGTTCACTGTCCCTGCATGTCTCCAGTGCCCTGTGCCTGTGCTGCGGTGGTGCTGAGGTACTGCCAGCTGAGAGCGGCGAGCAGCATGGCAGCAGACAGGTACATGGGCGACAGGTGGTGGGTCCTGGAGGGGAGGCTGGACTGTGACAGGGCGGACTTCTCTTGGATCACAGCTAAGATGTGCAGGGTCTTGTCCCGCGACGGGTCCGTGAGGGAGACCTTCTGTAAAATCTGCAGAGAGGGAGAGAGATTGTGTTACAGTGCACTGATATGGTGAGAGTGGGGGAGCTAACAGGAAAACACACCCACCTCCTGGCTGTACTGGGAGATGATGGTCTGCACAGCTGTCATGTTAGTGGCTTCCATCATGAGTGTGACCGCCTGTCCCTTTCTGATCTTCACTACTCCCTGGAACACCATGGGGTTGTTGTAGCATGTTGACAGTGTAGCTATTGCCATCACCTGGTCAAGAGAGGAACATACAGTCAAACTCTCTACTGATGTGCTGTTTGAATATCATGTCATATCAGTCAAATTAAATCACTGCGCTGATAGACAGCAGTAAATTATGAACCACTGTGTACCTGTGGAATGGCACAGAAATTGAAGACGCTCTGGTTGCGCAGGCGGGACAGATAGGCGATAACATCTGGGACGTGTCTCAGAGCATCAGTGACCAGCATATTGAGGCAGGAGAGAGCCGACTCCAGCTTCTCGGGCTGAGCCAAGTCCTCCAGCCTACCGGCAAACTGACTCCAAGCCTGCACAAGGACACAAGATATTAACACAGAACATAAGGTGCGGTGTTCTTTCATAGATATTCAGCAGATCTCTAAGCAACATGAGCAATATGTGGAAAGAAGTCATGTTTGTTTTTCTTTTTCTCTCAATTCACTGTTCGACACAAGGCAGACGTGCGACACAACCCTCCATACTGCATTATTTTTTTATAGAGACACAATATACACCTAAAAAAGGTATGTAAAATCTATCTGTTTCAATTTCAGAACTCATACTTTTTTGTATTTCAATATGAAATTATAGAACAGTTTGAATGTGGAGCTCAAGCAATGTCCACATCTTCCCCCGGACAGCACAGAAGATCTATACAACCAGCAGAGTTTAACAACACCCAAAATTAGTGTCACAAATTCAGAGGCTGATCAATTGTCCGCCCTTCTGTTGACCTTTGACATTTAGGATATGAAATGTCATTGCTTAATCATTTCATCCTGTTAGACAGTCAGATTTTGTCATAGTTAGCCAATGAATTCTTGAGTTATAGCCAAAAACTTGTTTAATGAGGTCACAGTGACCTTGACCTTTGACCACCAAAACCTTATCAGATCATTAAGTTAAAGTGGACATTCGGTGCCAAATTGAAAACAATTCCTGCCAGGCACTCCCAAGTTGCTCACAAGAATGAGACAGACAGTCAACCCGAAAACACAAAGCCTCCAGCCACAGCTGTCGCTGAAGTGTAGGCACAAAAAGAAGCGCAAACGCCTTTTGTATATTGCATCATGCTAAATAACTGAGGCTCATTTACGACACACAGGTAAAACAAACACACTCATAAAAGGACAAAAGTACACATTCCCAGTCTTACCTCTTGCGGCCAGAAGGCACGTCCCTCTTGCGTGTCCTCTAGATAGTCTCGGATGATGTTGGTCTTCTGGAGGAACAGGCCCATGGAGTTGGCCAGCTCGGTGTCGCGCCCCACCTCGGGGTCCTCCAGCTGGGATGCAGAGAAAAGCTGAGACAGGCCGATACCGACCAGCCCCGCCACGTAGTGACAATACTGCATAGAGGATAAAACGAGACAACATGGCATCAGATTTTAAGTGACAGTTTAACATGTACGATCAAGTGCTGGCTTTTGATTAAACACACACAGTTACTGTAACATCCAAAAGGTGCAAATTAAACATTTAATACTGTCAGTGAGATAGATTTTGGTGTGTGGTAAGACTTGATTAAAAATAAGCTAATCTAAACATAACTGTGACACAAGGTTAATATTTACCAGGTCCCACTCCTTCATGGATCCCACTTTCTTTTCCAGGAATTCAGCCATTCCTACTCCCATACGGTGGCAGATATCTGAGATGACGTCTCTGTATTCCTGAGCCAGGTTTCTGAATTCCAGTGATATCTGGATTTTACAAAAACATGGAGATTATTGTTACTGATTTATAACAGCCCTTAATGTGAGTGACAAAGATTTCACTTTAGACTTTTCTATCACACACCATCATAGATTTTAGACAACCATCTTACAAACTAAACTCTGCAATTTTGTCTGTAAATCTGTAATTTAAAAACAAGACTGCATCTGTTAATAAAGCTTGGTGAGTCTAATGTACCGTCCTTCAGGGGCTGAGCCGAATACTCAGATGAAAACAAGTTACAGTGCAAATAATGTACCGCACTATAAAGAGAACTAGTATCCGAGTAATGTGTAACAATATGTCCGTCCATCCATCCATTTTCAACCGCTTATCCGAAGCCAGGCTTGCAGGGGCAGCAGGCCGAGCAAAGCACCCCAGACGTCCCTCTCCCCAGCAACGCTTTCCAGCTCCTCCTAGAGGACTCCAAGGCGTTCCAAGGCCAGACAAGGTATGTAGTCCCTCCAGCATGTTCTGGGTCTGCCCAGAGGCCTCCTGTTTCTCATCTCTACTGCCTACTGCTCTTCTACATACCACCATGCAGTGCTACTGACCGTGGGGAAATCCGCCAGAACCTGTCGGTCCTTCTCCTGGCTCTCTGTGAAGCACCACTCATCCTGGTACAGGTAGGTGTGGAAGTCGTTCAGCATGGGAACCTTCTTGTCCAGGGGGATGGTCATGTCGTCCTCCACTGTGTCCAGTGCTCGCAGCACCAGGTAGAAAATACAAACTGCATGCCTGGAACAGAAAGATATGAGACCACTTTTAAAACTGGAAAATATTTCATGTGAGTGTGTTTTCACACGCTGACTGAAAGGCTGCAGTGTCCTTCATATACAAGATAAGATAAGATAATCCTGTATTAGTCCCACAGCTGGGAAATTTGCATTGCCACAGCAGGAAAGGGGACAATGCAAAACAAGAAGCAAGATATAATAAATAAGTTACAGTAAAAAAGCTGAATATCAAAAATAGAGAGGCTGACACAAGATGATAAAAATAGCAGGTATGTCAAGCAGGTCGCCACAGATCAGGTTAGTCTATATGCAGAGGATTCCCTTTGACCTGGGATATATTAAGTGCACACACACACACATACACACACTTAAGATGTGCATTTACAAACTGACATGTCTCTACTAACAAATCTGACCTGAGTGACGATCATAAATTAGACACCATGAAGAATCTGGCCACATGAAGTCATTCATGTGTCATCGTATATCACTGTACATTCATTAGGTTGATCTGTTCTGTACACACGACATCTATAACACGTCTGTCCGTCCTTGAAGAGGGATCCCTCCTCAGGTGCTCTTCCTGAGGTTTCTACCATTTTTTCCCGAGTAAAGGGGTTTGTCCTTGTCCGCTGTGAGGGTCCAAGGACAGAGGGATGTCGTATGTTGGAGCCCTCTGAGGCAGACTGTGATTTGTGATACTGGGCTTTATAAATAAAATTGGACTGAACTGAGTTGAACTACTGTTACTGCCAGGTGTTAACATTTGATTACATCTCTCGTCTGACCTGGGAACATCTCGGGGTCCCCCAGGAGGAGCTGGAAAGTGCGGGGAGAGGTACATCATACACATTTGTTTGTTTACATGTTAACTGTCCCGGTCAAATTTGACAATTATTTATTCATTAATTTTAATTAATCTATCATTTATATAATTCATACATTATATTCTACAGACTAAACAAACATTTTCCAGGCGGTTTAAGACGTGTCATGTGTACCGACCCTACGTCATCAGTTTAAGGTCAATACAGTTTAATATATTCAGTATCAAACTCATGTTTGGGCATGTCGTCGAGCTAGTTTTCTGTCTCTGTCAATGAGCTGTCCATCAGTCACTCACTCTACAGCAGGAAACGCCACTTCAAATTAAAAGCTCTGTGCCAGAAATTCCCTGTACTTCAATATAAAAAAGTTGACACATTGACAAGTCACTTGCGGTCCATTCAGAATGGACCCACGACCCACTTTTGGACCTCGACCCACTAGTTGGGAACCACTGACCTACAACACATATTTAAAATGTATTGTCTATGGAGACTTTATACTTGATGACATCACAAATTAGAGAGATTCAGGGAAGACTTGTTGATGTGGGCAATTATTTTTGGACTATTTTAGATCACAGGAACAACGTGTACAATTTAAAATGGGTGTACTTCTCCTTTAAATCTGTAAACGGTCTGCACCAGCCACGAGCTGCATGTTGGTTTACTGAGGCTGCTGCATGTGGTTGAATCGATTATTTACAGATACACTAACTTTGTGCAAAATAATTTGTGGGCTGTTTTCTGACAAATGCACCAGAGGACTTGTTGGATTCACTCCCAGCAGCCTGTGCGCACGCTGGTGATAGTGGTTTCAACAACATGCACGTGTGACTTTGCACACGTTTCACACTAAAAGTTGGCCTAGTGGTGAGGAAAAGGGAAGTGCCCCAGCCAACGCCCCTGGTTCTGCCCTTCAGGAAAGAAAACATGCCTGCAGACACACCCCTCTCCACCTGGAGCCAGCTTGAACTCACCTCAGCTCCCCGTCCAGCGCCTGGATCACAGCTGCAAAGCTCCTGCTGGTCTGGTTCAGGTACAGATAGCAGGTCCGCAGACTCTCGCTCATGGCCTCCTGGCAGGAGAGACAGAAGAAGGTCGTGTGTCGGTAAAAGCCTGCTGGTCTGAAGACGCTGGAGGGTCGGGCGGCCTCCTGCAGGCCCCGCTCCCCGAGCCTCCAGCCCGGCAGGAGGGAGCGAGGAGCGGACCCGCTGCCCCGCGGCGCCACCGAGAGAGAGCGCTTGAACACGGACAGAGAGACTGGACACTTGCAGCATGCTCCGGCCATGCGAATAACCTGAGAGTCCCACCGACCCTGCTGCGGCTATGAAGCGACTGTGTCCATGTCGACGGCCCCGCTGGTGGGGAAGTTTGAAGCATGTAGAGGACAAGCGAGCAGAGGGGTCGAGTAAGGTGAAGAGCGCTTAGGAGGACGTCGGGGGGAGCTAAACCAGGCGCTCCACTGATCTGAGCACAGTGTGTGTGTCAGCAGGGGCTGTGCAGAGTGTTTGTAGATCTGCTGTTATGATCACGCTGCTCCTCCCACCTCCACCCAAAACAACACAAGCTGTGCGTTTCATAATCTGCTTCTAGCGAGGAAACGTGGCTGCAAACCGCTGCAAACCACAGATACATGACTGTGTCAGAGCAGAGAGGGACTCCACTGAATCTAGTGTTTTGCATGGAAAACACACACGCCTAAAACAGTGGGTCAGATTTGTAGCTGCGTATGCAAGCTCATGTTGCACACACGCATGTACAGAGTGCAGAAAGTTGAGCTTTGGGACCATCGTCACCAAGAGTGACGCGCTCGTGCATGCTTTGGTTTCCAGTCACCAGTGATTACATGCATTACAGACTATAAACTGCTGTCTTTGTACTTCCATCTTTTTATACAGATTAATACTGAGCAAATCTTATCAACACTGTAAAAAAGTAGGAGCCAGTTCTGCATGCATGGAGTTTTCCAGATTACAATTTATATTTTGTCACAGCACAAGTCCTGAAACCTAAGCCTGCAGAAGTGGAGGTCTTCTGACAGTCATCACAATTAATATACTTTAAAGTATACATACAACTAGGTGGAAATGTGTGCACCAAGAAGCACCAAACAAGTTGAAATAGAGTGAGCAAAAAGTCTCTGAAAAAGAGCCAGAATAAAATGCATTTAATCTGACATTAAAGTGTCGCAACAAACTTTAAATTAAAGGATCACCTGTGAAACCACTTTGCTGAATATAGTTTGTGTAATTAAAGCTTCTCTATTAGATACTCTATCTTTTTATTAGGGCTGTCAAAATATTGCAGTAGTTTTGATTAATTAATCACAGAAAAAAAATAATGGGTTAAAAAAATGAACGTGTTCCGTGGTGCCCTTTGACCTGGTGCATCACTGAAGGCTACAGTGGCTTTGTCACATGATGGCGGCAGACGCGACGACGCTGCTTGGCCCCGTGAATTGAACATTTGCAAAATGCAAAAAAACTGTTGATAGGAGCACCATTCTTTGCAATTTCTGCAGTGAGGAATTTTCGCACCATACTACTTCAGGCCTGAAGTATCACCCCAACGCAAAGCATTTAGCAGCGAACGTGGAGGTCAGAGCTAGCACAGCCTCTGATGCTAGCACTAGCAGCCAGCCTCATCAAACCACAGTCGACTAGGCGTTTAGATGCAAACTGAGTGAGACTACCTGTGACGGACTCACTAGCTCCCTTACAAATGGACTGCAGACCAGTTTCAGTGGTAGAGGACAGGGGATAACTGTGTCCAAAATCCAGCAGCTTTACAACACATCTGCCAAAATTCATTTGAATTGGAATTTTTAAATACTTTGACAGCAAAAATAGATGTATGTGATTAATTTAGATTAATTAATCAGAGGAAAACATTGTTAGATTAACTTTTTTAATTGCTTCACAGCCCTACTTTTTATGGATAATGTGAGGATGACGTCACGCTGCGTTGCATCTATAGGATCAGGGGGCGGCATCCTGTGTTCTCTTTACATATTACTAACTGCTACTGTGGTCAAGCAACGGTATTTGGACAAACTACTTGCGCTAACTATGCGATGACTTGGTGGCCTTGATGCACTGCCTCTACTCACATACCCAGACACTGTAAACTATCTCTTTTTGAGAATGAGTGCATCCCATCCCACACAGTGTAACATACCTTTACTTTCTCTATAGTAGTATTATGATTACACCCACAACACCCAGAGTCTAACCACATTCACTGGTAGTATCTAAGTGTTTTATAGTGATGAAAGTGCAGAGAAAATGGACAAAATGACACCTGTAACAATGCAGGAAAGCACATAAAATGTGATTTATGGCCATGAATTTATTGTTCCAGTGCATGCTGGGACGGTTAACAACACATCTACCTCATGTAACTGCAATAACCTGATCAGCACACTACCAATAACATGAATTCTGATCTTAAATTCAACTCTCTGCTCATTTTGCCTTTATTCCAAAATAAGAGTGCGGTGCCACTCACGTTAACTTCATCCAGGATTAACTAATGAATCTGCAAACTGCTTTCAAATCTTCAAAATTAGCTGCATGAGAATGTTATTGTAGCCCAACAACCGCATGTTAGCTCACATTAGTTAAACCACATTTGAAAAACAGCCCAGAGGTGAATCAAGCTGTTCAGGCAAACAGTATTCATGGATAACAGTGTGTTTAGCTGACACCTAGTGGGAGACAGTGGGAAGGACCGTATGTGCAGGTGTTGAAGCACAATCTGTGACCACAGTCTGTGAGTCTGTGATGCTAGAAGGTTAACTATAGGACAATATTGATTCTTTGACCAAATGTTACAGGTTAGTACTCGGTGATCTTTGCATAACGGTAACACAAGGTTAATATTTACCAGGTCCCATTCCTTCATGGATCCCACTTTCCCTTCCAGGAATTAGGCCATACGGTGGCAGATATCTGAGATGACATCTCTGTATTCCTGAGCCAGGTTTCTGAACTATCTCTTTGTTTAAATAACATTATTAATCGAATGTGTGTCAGTGGTTTGGGACAAGGCTACATTTGCAGCCCATATTCTTGATGAGGCCAAGGAAAAAGCTGCAACACCAGTTGGTACCAGTACACCCATGGGTAATAACTAAATCCACCTCTGCATCGTTGCCTGGTTTGGCTTTTGCACCATGGTAGCAACACCACCACCAACAGTCTGACATACTTGTGAGCTTGTTTTTAAGAGCCTTTATCCTTCTGTCAAAGACAAATAAGTATGCTCTTGCATCCAACACTATCCTGAAAAACTATTACTGTAAAAATATGACCAGATTAACAATGCATGATTGAGTTCAACCTCTATATGGGACATTTAATACTGCTGCCAACCAAAATAAAGGCCTTGCAGAGACTCACTGGTCAGACCCTGATGCTGTTTATGCAGGCTACCCCTCTCTGGCTTTCTCTCCTTCGGGGTGACATTGGTGTTAAAACATTAGGATTAGCCGTCAAACATGCGCACAGCATCTCTCCCCGCTGCTGAACCCTGCAAGCTCATTACGTAACGCAAATCCCAAGTCAATGGTCATATCTGCCTGTGAACATCCGAGCCAGCGCAGGAGTGAGAGATCTAATTAGTCCGACTAGCTGAGTGTGTTTCCATCGGCTCATGCAGGAGCAAAACACCTAGGTCAATCCAGTAATGCAGGTTACTTGTTAATAATAGGCCTCTGTGTGTGTGTGTGTTTCCGTGTTGCTGTAGAATAGCAGGTCTGATGCTGTCAGGAGGGGGACATCATGTGCTACTTGATCCAAGAGGTTGAAGCTGTAAATGCAGACATCTATCCAAGCTGTGTGTTGATGCTTTCTTTATGTGCACGAGTTTATTGTTAGTATATGTTTTTAAAAAGAGGAATTACTCACATAATCCAACTTTGGCATGACGGTTCTGCAGCCCCCCATTTTAAACTTAAACAGGTTGAATATCTCCTCCGGGTGTCCCAGTGACTTCAGGATGTCCATGTTGCTGGTGGCGTGGAGCTGTTACTGTGACAGACTGATGTGTGACCCTGCAGAGATGTTGTCCCCCATCCACGCGATGCGTCGCTGAGATGCAGCAGCACCGGGAAGAGAATGCGGCTCTCAGACAGCAGCGTCGTCAGATCGACTGACGCCTCCGATTGGCTGGCGAGTCATGGGCATAGCGCGCAGTGTCCAATGAGAGCGCAGAGCGTCTGGTGTGATGCCCCGCCTCAGCGCGCTGTCTGCGCAGCGCGGCTTCTGATTGGTCCGTTATTGATCCGAGAGGGAACCCGTACCTGCTCATTGAATTATCTAATCCTGGGACTGATACCTGTTGGTGGTGATCACCGGTGTGTTTACACACTAACACACTGACTGAGGCAGTGTGTGTTATATATGTCATCTCAAAAATTTATTAATCTCTTTAAGATTTATGTTTTAAAATAATTTAGCCCATTTTTATGAAGAGATATTTTGACATTACCTCTGTAATCACCACCCCCTTTATGTACCTTTGCAGATATGTAAGTTAAGGATGATATCTTGTTCTGTTTGTTGAGAAAATCAATAAAAGTTCAAGTAAAAAGTTTTTAAAAATTAATAATAATAATTTAAGCCATTTATATGAATAAAAAAACTTTTTTTTTGTTCATGTTTTGTATGTTCTGTTTTATGTTTAGCCTCTTTAGTCTGTTTTTCTGACTCTGAAACAGTGTGTACAAATAAAGGTTATTAGAATTATTATTTATTCTATCTTTCATTTGATTAGCAGTTATTATGATAAAATCAACTCTGTTTTTATCCCAGGAAGAAAGATTTAGCCTAAATGTCACAGCAGCAAAAATACAGGAATATACACATTGTACAGATAAGTATAGATAAATAACTTGAGAAACCAGAGTACTTTATATATTATGACAATCCACTACACACACACACAAAATAGAAATAAAAGTTGCTGAAAACTATATACAAAAAAAGTTAAGTCCATATTGTACATGACTTTAGTTGAAGAAAAGTTAGTGTACTCTAGTCATAGCTTCAAGGGAGAATCTATTCTTATGGAAGAGGTATTGGATGGTGTGTTTTGCCTGTTTAAATGGTCGAATACCCAGCTAGAGTCATTCTTTACATGCCTCAACTCCTGTTCTCAATCAAGAAGAAGAAGAAGAAGATGTACATATTCATCCCCTAGGGAAAATTCTTATTTGTTCAATCCGTTGTCATACACACACAGGCCCGACATGCATACGTATTTTAACATTTTTGAATATTGTGTAACTAAATACACACGCATACAAACTATAGAGGGATGTCAGAGCGAGCGGGCTGCCTTGGATAGACGCTAGAGCAGTTGGGGCTTCATTACCTTGTTCAAGGGCACCTGGAGTGCATAGGAGGCCACTTTATTTGATCAAATGACTGTGGTAAGTCACATGTTGGAAAGTCAAGTAGAGCACTGAAAACTCTACTGAACATAAAGGGACTAGATGCAAAGACATGAATTATCCAATAGCGGCACAGTTTTGCTGACTAATCATCTTATTTCCTCTCTAAATCATATTGAGATTGAGAAGGTAACACTTCCTCTGAGAGGAGATAATTTGATGTTTAACTCTCCAGGAAGGAACACTATGAAATCCACCATCTGAAAACGCTGTCACATAGATGATGTTCATTTAGAGCCGATGTCCTAACTTTTGTTATTTATCTAGCCTATTAGAAATCTATGTGGCTATGTCTCAGAGGAACAGTGGGTCATCCACTAATTGGAAGATCTGTGATTAGATCCCCAAATTGGGCAGAATATATATAGAGGCTGTTGTAATTAGTTTTGAAGCATTTTTATTGGCTGTAGCTTCTGTCACTGTTGTGTCTAAAGGTTTTGGTTTGCTGAAGGACCGCTGATTGTTTGTTGTTCAACTCAGTGATGTAGCATGATGATCCAATCACTATCAGCTGTGTGACCAGGGTGTGGCCTTTATGACAGATCAGTGCACCTGTGTCTGATTGTTGATCTTGAAGAGGGTCTGACGGCTGAAACATCATCTGAATTAAAGAGAAATGTATATGGAGCCAGAGTGTGCAGCACTTGTTTGCTGCCTTTCAGTCTTGATTGTATTTTACGATGAAACAGTAACAAATAGAAATACAATAGTATATCTGATCATGAGTTAAAAAGAAGCCTCAGCAGACATCTCAACGTATACAGAGCAACAAGTGCATTAAAGCCAGCTGAGTCTGAGTTAAGCTGAACTGCCACATTGCCAAACAGCTCATCAACAAGTCAGGAGAGGACATCCAAGATCCACCATCCAGGCATAGAAAGCATACTAAGACTTAACATCTCTCTCTTGTGACTTTCTTACTTGTAGTCTTGAACACATATGCACATATTTGCAGATAAACAAAACACTTGCGAGTTAAAATATTGACATTATAGCTTGAAGCAAGTGGTGCACATAGAAAGATAGAGGAATGAAACTAATATGAAAACTCACTTAATAAGACCTGGCTGAAAATAACCTGCAAGTATGAGGATTAACTTAACAAACATGAATAAAACTGGACGCACACATTCTGGTGAGAACCTGGATGCTTATCCAGATACCCTACTATGATGAGTTCAAAGTCTGCTGTGAAAAAGCCTGTTACTGACACACTGCGTCCACAACAGTTAACAGAGGGCATGGTATTTAGGCTAATCAGTGTTTATCACCTGAAACACAGGTGGGCTCTCTTACAAACTGTGAGAAATGTACTGTAAAGTGAGACAAGCAATATTTTGTAAGCATCCTGTACTGTAATGGGATACACAGGTAAAGATTTCAGGGGGATGCAGGGGAAATGCCCCCCTCAATATTACGAGCATGTGCAGGTGTCCCTCAACAATAGAAACACTAACCCTTTCATGCATTAACTATTATGTCCTCAGTTAAGTTTTCTTAAGTGTTTTATGAGTTTTTCCAGTTTTAATGCTGTTCAATTAGTGTGCTCACGTTTTAATAAATTCTAATACTGTTCAATGCCATGCAAAGGCGTTGAACTGATCTCCTGACTCCTACACTTCTCCCCTCTCTGTCTACTCCTCCCTTCTGAACCTTCCTCTATATACACTATATGAGTCTAAGTTATTATTATTATTATCATTATCATTTACCTGCCTGGAACTCCTAAAATAGAAGGACTGGGAAGATATTCTTGAGGGGTACATCATTTCTTGCATTCTGTCGGCCATCTTGGTTTTGAAAGATTTGTGTTGCATTGACACCTGGCCAGTAGGTGACAGTGTATGGCATGATGCACTAGGGTCCACTGTAGTGACTTAAATGCAACTACAGCATCAAAACCCATGTATATACAAGAAAATGGCTTTTAGATAGCTGTCCACTGTAGTGACCACTATATGTGAAAGCAGAGGACTTTTATTTTGACAGAATTAAAGACATTTATACTGTAAATGATACTGAAAAACCACAAATTGGTGCATTAAGTGGATCTAAATGTCAAAGTATGACAGTGCTAAGTGGTCTCCTGCATTGGTTCTGGACATTAATGGACAGCATCTCAATTTATGCTTGTTATATGCATTTTGTCTTTTTAAAATACATTTACGTTTTCACAGGAAATACACAATTTCTGCTTGTTACATGCATGCAGTCTTATGCAAAATAAACTTACTATGTAGGTAAAACACTTCATTTTTATGTTTATTTCCTTAAGTTTACCTTAGGAGTTCTTTTAAGGTCTAAGATGCTTGTGAATAACTTTTATCTTTACAAGGACCTAGTCTTAACTTTAAGGGGAAATTCTAAGAAAATGTCACAATTCTAAGACTTTTCTTAGAATTTCACTAGAAGCAACTCTTTGTATGAGGAAGCTATGTGAATACAGGCCCCAGGCTCCCAGGTGATAGATAGTGGAGGTGTGGTTGACCCTGTGGCAAGATGTTCTTTTAAAAGATGTGATTGGTTGTCACAGACACACCCTTTTGTGAGCCTGACAGGGTGTGGACACCTAGTGGAGATTAGATGAACTGCTGACTGTGAAAGTGTCATTGTTGGTGTGATCACTGCTGATGGAAGGTTGAGACAGACCCACATCATCACTGCTGCACTGATGGATTTTTATAGTTTTCCAAATATCTTAGTATTGTGATCATTTTATTTCTGGCGTTATAACGTTAGGTGGGAAATGTGTGTGTATCCCTGATGAGATCAATCACACATATTATCACTGCACGATCTAATTTGTATAATTTCATTTGTTCACTGTCATCCCGCATTTGTAAAATATCTCTCCGACCTCTTTGTGTTTCCACCATTTTCTTCTCTCATTAAGAAACTCTTAAACCTCTTAAAAGTCCTCCTCTCTACTCCTCACAGTTTTTCACCACGGGAGCACTTTTAAGGTCTAAGATGCTTTGTGAACTTTTATCTTTTATCTTTAACTTTTATACTAATACTTTGTTACATAAGTGTTTTCATATTGCATGCTTTGTATCTGCACTCCAACTGCTGCACAGCAATTTCCCTCAGTACCTTAGCTTAGCTTAGCTTAATTTATCTACAAAACAACTTTTTTTGGTGTTGCATCAGATACTGGCGTATACAGTACGTGATGATCTGTGCGAGACATATGTTATACAAAAACTCTTGATTTGATTTTATGAGAACTTAAATCGAAAGTTAATAACACACTCTGCATTGTAGCGTATCAGATCTTAAACCAACCATGACCAAAATGCACTGATGAGCTACACTGTTAAAAACCAGAGTCAGAGTAACACCAAGATCCTGTCTAACGTGTTACTCTGCATGGCTCTGTTTGTAGCAACAGTCTCCTCATAAGCACTTACATGCCTTTGTTTTAACACGTCACTGTCACACGTCCATCGTAAACCACAAGAACAAACAAAGGAGGCTGGTGTTGGTACAGCCGGTGTGTTGTTGCCAAAGAATTGCACAAAATATGCAAATACACAGTAATGATGAGGAGAGAGAGCCAAAGGCGACGGGCCTCTACAATTGTTGTTTGATTAGTTCTATATCAATAGATGTTTTAATCTACCACAACTGTTGCTGTGTGCCCTTGTTTTGCTTTTTTAGCCCTCGGGCAAAGTTGGACAGACAGTGTTTTTACTATTAATGTGCTCATAATTCATTTAGCAGAGTGACAGCAGAGGTCGTTGTTAAAATGATAACAAACAAAACCCTCTTGAACACAAAGGATAAAGTGTGTTAATGACAATGGTAACACACTTGTCTAAATGAAGCATCAAATTCCCACATTATAGAATTGCTTCATGATAAATTCTCTTTCACAGCGTCGGCTTTGCCCAAATGTACAAGAACAAACACATTGTTTTGGATCATCGACTGACAGTTTAAGCTATCTGAACCAATGACTAATTGTCATTTAATAGGTTTTGCTTTAGGGCACTCAGCTTTGATCTGCAGCCAGCATTCAGCACATGTGTCACTTTGCAGCCACAATAAATCACCTGACCATTAAAACTGAGCCAGAAGCATCTCACTTATGAGGCAAAACTGACATGCCTTGCCCTTCTCAAGAAAAGTAAACCTAGATTGATCTCCTTGATAAACTTCTGTGAACTTGCCTAACTGGAAAAAAACGACGTAGATGAGGGTGCCGCAAGACGGTTGATCACACAAACATGTCAACCAGGCTGAAAGAGGCAATATATCAACAGTGTGTAGTCAAAGAATCAACTATATGGCAGTGAGCATTCACAAGAGGAGGAGCTCGGTGTTGAAAGACACAAGCTCTCAAGCAGTCGTCTAAGTAAATATGTTGGGAGTGCAACTGTTCGCTTGTGACTTTGTTTGTCAGAGCTGTTTCTCTTATAATCAGGAGGCAACTGAGGGAAGAGGAGGCATATTTAACCTGAATGAATTCTGAGCTACAAGGGCGCTGGAGCCTGGATGGATCTTCCCATGTAAGTAAAGTCATTACAGACACTATCTATGACCTTAAAGAGAGGTGAAGGAACATCAGACACGTATCTTAATATCCGTGTGACTTTTCATTGACATTTGTCTTTGAAAAAACAACAACTTTTCCACAGATATGCCATCAAGCCAAACCGTATACTCTGTTCTCTGATCCTCCATCTTAACCAAACTGTTTTCACTCAGGTTGAGCCGTAAACGACCTCTGTTTAATGGGTATGAAAAGGAGCCTCCACCACCGCCGTGCAAAAAGAAATATTTGGCCAGTTTGAAAACTCTGCTGGACAGATATGAGACTGACAGAGACAGAGAGCATGCCAGACTGAGGTAAGTGCTGCCTGACTGAAGAAGAGTTACAGTATATTTACAGTTATTGTGGGACGTGAAACGATGTGTTGCAACAGGAAAGTCGCAGGTTTATTTATTCACCCGGGTTGTTTTAGGACAGAGGATATTTCAGGTGTCACATTTTCACTTCCTCTTGGTGTTAGTCATGCCGCAAAAGTGGCAGGGTAATAGTATACGGTATTTCATGTTACAGTATATGCTGTGTATCATATATCATTGTGTTTCATAGGTGTATTTACCCATTTATCCATGCTTCTCAACTGATTCTCCTATGTATAAAATGTACTGTACCCTACAATGTAGTGGTGATTTGTCCTCAAACAAAGAAACAAGCTCAAAATTAGACGGCCACTGAGGCACCTAAGGAACAAATCAAACAGCGAAGATAAGTTCATTGTCCAGGCAGGGAAGCATCAAGTTTCATACAGTTTATTTTTCCATTAGCTCAAGTGCTTGCTCTTGCAAATTTGTTTGAATTATTACTTTTTTGGCCAGATGTAAGTGTGAAAGGAGGAGAGATAGGGGATGACATGCAGCAAAGGGCTGCAGGCTGGAATTCATCCCACAGCCGCTGCAGCAAGGACAATGCCTTTGTACATGGGACACCTGTTGTAACCACTGAGCTATGGCGTCTGTAACTTAACATGAACCCCTCCCAGTGTCTGTCTGTCCTCTACCTGCCCACCCGTAAACTAATTCAGTTGTATTTTCAAAACTAAACATCGATAAAAATAAATAAATAAACAAAAGTCTAATTATTAAATATTACGAAACAATAAGTAACTCTAACATACATATTTTAACCAGATATATGAAGAGACATTTAACATAATTCATTTGCATTTACAGTTTAGTTTTAACCTTAGAAACCTATTTGAACAAAATAATAAATTATCTTAGTTTGAGGAAGAAATAGTTTCACATTTTGGGAAATATTTATTCGCTTTCTCATGGGGAGTTAAACATACCAGTCTCATGTTTGTCCATGTACGAGGACATATCATGCTTTGCCTTGTTTTCTGTCATATATATATATATATATATATATAATATTACAATGTCAGATGTTCACATAAAACTTGGCCAAAGTTCCTACCATTTTTTTTTTCTACCTTTAAGACACGCTGACATTAGCTCATGACGGATTTCTTTATATGGTCATCTGCTCCAGGCACGAGAGTGCTAGTGTTTATATTACATACACTGCTACATGTAGCTACATGCTAACATCTGGGAAACATAATCTTGGTTGTGGATGTTTATTTCACCCTGATTTCAGATTCTATTTTTCCTGGAGCACGGCTGGTTGTGTTTACAAGCTTTTATCTGTGATTTTTCACTGTAGAAAGTGTCGCTATTCTCCATGACAGTCATTCCCCGACTGTAATAACGGTGCAGAGGTGCCAAGAGCACAGATGCAGAAAAAACTGACCAGAGCAGTCTGGGCTTCATGTTACATTAAATGCTCTCTGTCCACACCGAATCTGTCCAATGGCATCAATCAAAATGGCATGCTGCATCATGCTAAATCGCACTAAGTCGCTCATAGGAAGTTAGGACATTCCAGTAGAAAATATTGCAGTCAAACTGATTTAGTCACTGACGCTCACTTGTGCTACATCCAGTCAGGGCATGGTGCAAACTAGTTAACTATTTTCAAAACCTGATCACATTTTATGGCTGAAATGTGTTTATTTATGATTAATAATGTTTGTAGTTTGATATGGCAACACATTTGATCAATTTTAGCAACAGTAACAAGCTAAGACGCTGTTAATTAGGAAGTACTCGTTTGAGGACATTGGGACTTTATTATCATTAACAATATCTGTTTTTTAACACTCATCAGGTCCTACTGATCCCAAAGAGCTAGGAGAAATTAAAAATGCATACCAAACAAAAGTTGAGGTCTCTGGAGGTTAAACAAAATTCTCAACATATGGTGAATTTGGTGTCAAAAATCTGAATAAACATAATTTTAGAGTACATTTACATACGAGACGATCCTGTTTCCTGGTAACCATGTTTTTGTGTAACACACCCAAACTTTTATGCATTACAATGAGATATCTTTGTGTCACAGGACGAGCTGCACACCTGACACCTGTGTGAATGGCAGGACAAAACTCCTGGCTCACACTGAGCGCTTCTCCAGTCAGATCTCATCCTGGGCTGACACACAATCCTCTGTGAATAAAGTGTTGGAGCATCTCAAGTTCAGACAAGTCACAGATGACATTTTACTCAGTGACTCAATCAACAAGAAATTTTTGAAGTTTCATTGTGACATCACTGAGGAATGTGGCGCAGAAGATAAGCAGCATTCGTGGGCTGTTATTGAGAAACAGGAGGAGGTCGTCATGTATGGACCTTATTATCCTAATTACAACAACGGAGAGCACAGCGAGGACATCATTATTAAACAAACTCAGGAGCTGCTGGAGTCAGAGGCTGCATCAGAGGACTGGAAGGTGTATGTTTTCACCATGAACAGCCCGTGTTTGGCTAGAAACACAGATCCATGCATGCTCAACCTGGTTCAGAGAGCTCAGGAGTGGTGGAGCATGTATGGGGTAAAGACTCATATTGGTTATGTGAAATGCTGGGGCTTCAAAGGAACTAAAGAAAATCTGTTCAGGGATATTAACTACAGCCAAGTGGAGTGTATAGATCTGGCTGAGGACTATGAGAGCTATACTAAAGCAGCTGAAAAGACTAATCTTAATCCTTTATGTGAAACTGTGTTTCTTGCTGTTAAACATCTCCTGAGATATGAAAGCTTCGCTTTGATAAACACCGTGCAGGGTCAGGACTGGAAGAGTTACTTTAAAAGTATGCACAGTATTTATGAGAGCAAACCAGAGGAGGAGAAAAAAATCTTAACACAGGAGGTGAACGCAGCGATCGAAGCTGCACAAGCTCTGCTTTCAGAAAAAAGTGGAAGCTTTGAGGAATATCTCGACAAAGGACGCACGTTTGCATGTGATCACACTTTTAGTTCACAAGTCTCAGACGCCTTCCAGGACCAGATAAGACTCACATTTCAACAGTGTTGGAGGGAGATGACACAGGACAAATATGCCGAGTTCATCAGGGAGAAGCTGACTGAAGACTTCAATCAATGCACCGTCCAGCTTTTTATCAAAGACATTGTAACACTCACAAAAGAGTACTTAGACATTGGAAGGATACAGTTTTCAGAGGAAGCTCCGAGATGATGAGGAGGTTACATAAGAGCAAACATCTCACACATGTGCGGTATGCCTTTGAAGAGTGAATGACACTCGAGATTAACATCATACATACTGTTTGCATTACGTCCAAATGCTTTGTCTTTATTAGTTTCCTCAGCAGAGCTACAGTTGCACACAGAGGAAGGGCATCAGGTAGTGTTAGTGCACACGTCCACCTCTCACTGTGTCTTTACTTACAATATATCACAAATGGTGTATTACAATTATACTGGAGTGGAGTTTTTACATATATGCTCGTATATTTCTCGGTAATTATCCCACATTTACACAAGTTGCCCCCCCCCCATGCTTGTCACAAGCAAATTAAAGCATTAAGTATTGCAAACGAACCGCACAGTCGAAACAATACACAGTCAAAGTCTACTGAACAACCTCAGCTAATATGATGATAGTTAGATGATTGTGTGGTTTGGGGTTGTGCAATTCATAATAAATACTAGCAGGATGTTTTCTGGGAGGCCCTTACAGTTTTCTTATGGATGCACATCTGCACATGTGTCAGCAGAGGGAGCTATGTGCCATCACTTCCATCCACATCCATTGTGCAGTTTACCTGCTGCATAGGTAGATTATCTTGCATTTTTTCATGAGGTGTCAATATGTACATGTATTTTTTACACTTTAAATCAAAAGGCACAGAGGCCAGCAGGGAGCTGTTCCTATTGCACTGAGAGGGAGATCGTGTTTACTGAAGGTCATAGTATCTGTGGTGTTGAGGAGTGATGGATGTCTGATTAGCTTGTCTTTGTCAAATTAGATACACTGTGAAATTACACCTGTGCATTACAGTTATTGGTATCACATGTAAGTGATTAGTGAGGGTCAGTTCTGGGGAATGTTTAAAGGGTCAGTTCACCCAAATCACAAATTGCATACATATTTTTTTATGTACAACTACTGGTTTTTTACATTGCAGATAGTTTTATTTGCCAAAGTTGTGAGATGTTGCTGCAAAGACTGAGTCACCATGTTACTGCTAAGATAATGGGTGTTTGTGAAAACCTCAACAGCAAAGTGCTTTACTTGATTCTCTGGATAATCCACAGACCTCAACATCTTTAGACAGTTTGATTCATATACCAAACCAACATGCCCATTGGTTAGCTTTAGGAAAAGACCATGGTTTGGCTTAAATGACTTTTGGTTTCACACAGGACACAGTCTTGTGTTTCCCACCAGGTCCACACCGACCTAATCCGTACACTCATTTTCTTGCTATTTACGCTGCATCAGTTGCTCTGAGTGTCTAATATTACCGCAATTTGGATTACACTGAAGTTAGCTGAAAGCCTGGTTCGTCACATACAGATGCTGAAGGGTGCATTGTGCGTCCTTCTCAGACCGCAAGGGCCTCTGACCAAGCTGCAATATTTGATGAACTGGGGATGATCAAACATACCAAACACATCGAGGTCTGTGGATTATTAAGCCACCGACACACTGTTTGTTCTGTAAAGAAACATTTTAAAAGAGACTTTTGAGCTTTTAAAATATACTTCTCATTTACCTCTGTTGCACTGTGATGCCACATCTGTCCATAAATGCCACTTATGAGTGTGAAAATATAGTTGCTTTTTCTTATCAATGTGAACCGACCCTTAAAGCACACTTGCTACGACTCCTCCATGGTGCTACTTATTGTGATTGTTTTAAACATGTTTTGTGTGTCCCTAATTTTATGGCATGTTGTTCATAATAATGTGAAAATGAAGACAAATATAACAAAATAAAAATAAATCAAGGAGATAAAGTCTGACTGTTATTTGGTTTACATTACAGTATTTCTCACTTAATGCCCCTGAACTGGCACGCTGGAGAAGGTGAACAGTTTTTGATATCAAGAGTTGTTGTGAGTGTCTAATCACAGTGATGCTCTTTAACAAAGTCCTTGATTGCTGTGAATGAATGCACAGTATCTCCCCAGTTCTGTTTAGGATCTCCGCTTCACTGTGGCTCCCTCACATGTGTCCCAGAGTGTTGCACTGAAGGCACTGTACGGTGCGAAGGCTGCAGGAACATCTGCATCCGGAGCAGTAGTCTGCTTTCTGTCTCCCAGGAGAGTTTAATCACTACAGATAGGTTGGTTTGAGATGCTGGGTCGTAGGCCACCAGGGGACATCTTTAGAGGAATGGCTCCACCTTGAGCTGCCATGTAGGCTGGCAGGGCTGAAATCTAGAGGGATAGAGAAGGAGATGATGAGAAGGCGGAAGAAATATCAACCTAACAAGTGCAAAGTAGACACCATATTGTAGAATTTAGATAGAATTATTATGTCCAAACATAAGTATAGGTGCTATACCTGGTGTGAAATGTATGTGAGATGCTAATTTGTCCTGTAGGGGTCACTGTTCTGTCAGGGACAGTGGTTCAGTGGCTTTAAGTTTAGGCAAAAGCTGCTACAGTTAGTTTGAGTGAGTTTCAGTGATGACCCTCTTGCCTCATCAACAAATTTAAGATGTGAATGTTCCCTGTAATTTGACTAAAAAGTTGTCCAACCTGTGCATGTGCGCTTTGGTGTGTGTACAAGCTGTGAGTGTCCGGCTCCGTCTTTATCTGGCGAGGCTCCTCTGTGGTGGTGGAGGCCCGGGGAGTGCTGCTTGGCGTGACTGGAGTCCCCTCACTGCCTGGGGTCCCTGTGGAGCACCAGAACTGAAGTTATTACACATTCACAAACAGTATGCACATGGGAATGAGCAAAGTAAGTAAGTCTTAGCTCTACTGCTGCTTATCTGTCTATTCACAAACTTAAGCATGTGTGGTCTTAAAGCTCACCAGCTTGGGGCTTGTTGAGGTTCTTGGGTTTGCGTTTGCGGGTCTGGATGCCCTCTTTCTTCATAGCCAGGGGTCGTGGCACCTGTCAAGACACAGAGACAAAGGAATAATCTTTAGTCAGCAACAGCAGACTGAAGTAAGATAAGTTTAGCATCCACAGAGGCTGGTGAGAAAATATTGTTAGTAAGGTGAGGTCAAGATTCAGAGGTGCAAAGGAAGAAGCATGTGGCAAAAAACATTGTTTCTTTAAGATTTGGCCACAAATTTCTAAAGACATGTTTTCAAAATTTACATTTTCACTCTTAATTGTAGCACAGTAGAAGTATAAGGCCGCATAAAATACTTAAGTAAATGTACTTAGTTACATTCCACCACTGGTTATACACAAAATTTCCCCCTTCCCCTTCTTTCTCTCTCACCCCGTGGAGTTTCATGTAGAGGCCACAGGCGTTGCAGACCGGCTCTCCCTCTGCGTTTCGTCGCCACAGGGTGGTGAGGGTGGTGTGACAGTTGGAGCAGGACAGGCCCACCCTCCTCGAGGCAGACTGCAGCATATAAAATATGCCGGGAGAAAAAGAAAAGACATTTTTATGTACAAGAAAGACAAGAATATCTGCACTTTGCTGCAAATAAAATTCACTGTGTAACTTCACTGGAACACACAGCAGAGTACAGAAGACTATCACCCACCAGCCGTCTTTGAGGTTTGATAAGAGGTCTGTTGATGCCGTTCATCTTGTGGTACAGTCCGCAGGCATTGCACAGGTAGTGGCCAGGTACCATCCCGCCTCCAGAGGGGGGTCGACATCGCCCCACAGTTCACACACTCTCGCCCCTCAATGAAGTCATCAAACAGGTCTGATGAAGGACAAGAAAGAAATATGAAAAATGATAAGCCAAAACATCAACTGTCTTTTTTCTTTAAAGGTCCAGTGTGTAGGATTTAGTGGCCTCTAGTGGTGAGGTCACTGAACTGAAACTTCTCCCTTGCGCCAAGTGTGCAGGAGAGCTATGGAGGTCCACGCAACAATGTGAATGGCCCTATCTAAAGCCAGTGGTTGTTTCACCGTTCTGGGCTACTGTAGAAACAACATGGCGGACTCTGTAGATAAAACGGCTCATTCTAAGGTAACAAAAAACATGAAAACATGTTTTTTTTATATGTATTTTGGCCTTTTGTCCACACGAAACTGTGTTTTAGGTTGACGTGTAGACAGGAGAAACAGATTTTCTGGCTTGCAATAATAGAGTGAGTACTGTTATCTCCTTTGTGAGGCATTACACCTGAGCATTTCGTGCGGCAGCGGACATGAATGGACTGCACTTGTATAACACATTTCTAGTCCTCCGACTACTCAAAGTGCTTTTTACACTACGAGTCACATTCATCCATTCACACACACATTCATACAGATGGCTGAGGCGTCCATACAGGATGTCACCTTCTACTCAGTTTTCAACAATTTGGGGTTCAGTATCTTGCTCAAGAATACATCGACATGCAGATCGAACTGCTCATCTTCTGATTGGTGGACGACCCGCTCTACCTCTGAGCCACAGCCGCCCCAACAAAATAGTGCTGGCTTGTAAGTTGCTGACAGGACTTTGTGCATGTTTTGACATAAATGTAACATTGTTCTTTAGAAGCAGGGTCATCAGAGTGTGCTGAGGAGGTCATTACTCTGGGTGACCTTGCAGTAGTAGCTTTTTTAGGGTCCTGATTGGCCACCATCTTCTTCTACTTCTTCATGTGGCTTTAGGATTATTAGTTATATCTCCACCTGTTGGTTTGGCATGTTCTTAATAGCACTTACACTTACACTTTTCCACATTCACCGTTGAGGCATGCGATAAAAACACTGTTTTCTACACAAATTCAGTGTAACATGGGGTGAGTAACTGACACACACACAATCATTTATGGGGTGAAATAATCCTTTAAGGATAAGTTCTTTAACACTCTGAACTCCGCTGGATAAACAAAAAAGCATCCTGGAGCCACAGCTTTTTTGTAAAAAGTTCATGTTTTACTAACAGTGTGTTGGCAATAAGATGTTGAAGCTGATGGTGATCACAGTTCTTGAGTTTCTGCTGTTATCGTCAGCCATTGCAAAGAAAATTTAATAGACTTTACATAATTTCCACATGTTATTTAGCTCATATTATAGGCCCAGCTCATCTCTGTGATTCTTAGAGAAATAAACGTCCAGCTAAAATTCTTTCCACCCTCATTAATAAAGACTCCTGCACTGTCAAACCCTGACTATGACATGCAGCGGCCTGGCTCCACCAGCAGGAGGTGCAGGCCTCCATCTTTCAGGCCCTCACAACAACAGCAGCCAGGAATCCCTCCTTATCTCACAGCTCCCCCTGAGATAAAGAGTCGGCTGGAAATAGAGACGGAATAGAGCTCCATCATATTCAAATAAAGGCTCTCTGTGTCTATCACGTCTCCTTCTCCTTCTCTCTCTTTGTTAGAATGACGCCTCATAATCTTCACACTCTAAACAGAGAATAACAGCCATTCAGGAGGAGGAGGAGGAGGAGGGGCATCAGTCAGTGGTGTGATAGTGACAGCAGGTTACAGTATTTATCAGCTATGTGAGGTTATGTTTGAGGAAATGTGCAAAACACCAGCATATTAATCGTAAAAGCCACATTTAAATCAGATCATAGTGTGATTTTTAAACTTTACGCTCCACTGTGCATAATTATTTTTCTTCAGAAAGTATAAATCTGGCCTCCATCTGCTGCTCCTCCTCGCTGCGGAGCCTGACTGATACATATGCAGGCCTCCTCCAAGGCTGAGAGTAAAACAGAGACAGCAGGGCGAGCTAACCTTGAGCCAGGCAGCAATTGTAGCCAACACAACGCAGCAACACGAGACAATAACACAAAAGACACACTGCAGCGTCCGCGTCTATCTAAATGGAGGTTTATTTTTTCCGCTGAGTAAATGTCAGTGTGTGTCTTTATCTGGAGACACAGACGCTTTAAGAGGACAAAGGTGAAAACAACTGTGACACTATGTGAAGACCAACTGTCTGTACAAGGTTTAAATTGTGTTAATGAGGGAATACAGTGGCAACATTTAAAAGTTTATTTACTTTATCTAAGTACAATCTGTGGTACTTTCAGTTTACATGAATAGGTCCTTTTCCTTAGACGTTATACCAGTGAGCCGGACCAATAAATCCACTATAGAATAACCTAAAAATAATATCAACCTTCACATCTTTTTCTTTTCTGTTAGAGTAAAGACGTACAATTTAAAAACATTTATTTCTCTTAGCCTTCACAACTGCTGCAATATTAGTTGTGCAAAGTCATCTAGAGGGCCGTATTGGACCCTTTGGTGGGCCAATTCTGGCCCTTGGGCCATCTGTTTGACACCCCTGCGTTATACTTTTACTCCACGATGTTTCAGGCGGAAATATTAGACCTTATTACTCAACCTGATGGTTGTGGTCACTAATGGCACTATATATACAGACTTAACTTGAAATGACCTGTGTCTGTTTAGCCATTAAGTCAGGACTATTGAAACTTGAAGATGTAGTTGAGTTAATATTCAGTATGTCTGCAACTGTAACCAGAACATTTACAAAAGTTGCTTGTTTTTAAAGGGCAAGGATCATACATTTTATTTTAAGCACCTGTATGCATGGACTGTGTTTAAGCAGATGTGTACGTCAGTGGGCGTCAAGCTGTGGAATTTTTTACAGAATAATTTAAAGAGTTGTATAAATATTTTTCAGTTCAAGAAAATGTTTAAAGAAAGGTTAATGAGACTATATGAAGTTGTCAGGTAAAATTGGTCCCCTTAGTTAAAGGTGAATTATTATGTATGTATTAAGTATTAGTTGTTACGTTACTGTAATCTATTTCTTTTATTAAATCATGGTTTCGAGAAAAAGGCAGGCAAAGATTTTTGTCTTCTCTCTGCTCTTTTCAGTCATGAAATGTGTAAAAGTGTTGTTTTGACATTGAAATGTGCATTAACATGAGCAGAACAATTAAAATTAAATGACATTATTATGTAGAATTTAGTAATAATAATAATAATAATAATAATAATAATAATAATGATAATAGAGAGGCTTCTCTTAATGGTGAAAACAAACTAGATACATTTACTCAATACTATACTTGTACTCAAGTATTTCCATTTTATGCAGCTTTATATAAACCATAAGATGAGTCTATAAAATGCAATGCATGTTGTACATTAAACTGGCCAGTGGCGTAAGAAAAATACAACGCGCTCTAGTGCACACTACTGTGCATGTATTGTCATGTATTATCACTGCATATCTCACAAAAATATCAAAGAAATTAAGAAATGTGTCTTTTAACTGAATAGTTTTTTATAGTATATTTATAGATTTTCTAGCGTATTTAGAAAAAGCATATCATCTGGTTTTAGATAGCTACTGACTATTTAAAAAAATAAAAAATAAAATCATGATCCACATGGGTTTGCCCTTTTTAGGACTTATATAGCAAAAATATGGCACCATTTTAAAATTAATAATCATCTTTTTTTAATAATTCATCATTGAACACAGGTATATTTCCAAGGTGGCAATTTGAATCACTTGCAAGGGCCTGCTCTCTCTATTGGCCCCACCACTCCAGGGGCCCCAGTGCAATTACACTGCCTGCACTGTCTATATTTGAGTCCTTGAAACTGGCAGTGTATGGAATAGCACAAATAAGATTCATCCATCCATCCATTTCCTAACCGCTTATCCTCTTGAGGGTCGCGGGGGGGCTGGAGCCTATCCCAGCTGACATTGGGCGAGAGGCAGGGTACACCCTGGACAGGTCGCCAGACTACAAATAAGATTCATCCAAGTTTAAATTCTTCTTACATTGTATGGTATCGTTATAGTATTCTAATCATGGACGTAGGTGTAGTTTCAGGATACATATGAAATGGAGGGTGTTGGGGTCCTCCACCAGGAAATTTTAAGCGTCAAACACTGATTTTCTGCATTCTGATGATTTTTATGCAACAATTTGTGCATTGTCTGCAACAATTTATAGTGTTAATGTCTTCAAATTCATTCTTAATTCATCAAAATAAAAGTATTCTGCTACTTTAATGTTCTTGTTGGGAGGACAATGCACATGCTCTAAATACTGAGGGGGACGAGTCCCTTGTGTCCCCGACGAAATCTACACCAATGATTCTAATGATAATAAATAAAGTAGTGTAACTCTCACAGGGGCCTGTGTAGAGTATTTTTACTTTTGATACTTTAGGTATTTTTTAATAATACTATGATTTCATATGACTGAATTACTTAAAATTAATTTTACTCTAAGTACTTCTAAAGGTTTACTTTATTACATTTTTTTTTTTTTCCAACCAAATGTTAATTAAACTCTGAAAATATTTATAGGGTGTTAGTTGCCAACACGACACATGGTAAAAACTAAGAATATTAAACGGGCTTTGTATTGTATATCCCAGGCAGCAGAACGTACTCCCTGTATGTAAGGGAGACATATTTAACTTTCACCAGTGCCGGGATCCATCAGAGTGATAATACAGATATAATTTCTAATAAAGTAAACTAAAATATATATCAAAAATATTTAATATTATTTTATCATCATTTTATTTAATAAAATGATTAAGATTGTATAGTTTTATACACAAAATAATTTTCCAATTTAAGTAAGATCAGGTTTAAGAAATAATGATCAGGGCAGAACGTGATAAACATCTCATCCATAACTTAAATTTTTATTAAAATAGCTTTGACCAACATGTTTATAATCCATTTGTAATTTCAAAGCACTGGGGATATTTCTCTGGAAAATAAGACATAAATAAAAACTTACTTTTAAATGATCTAAAATATGTTCACAGGTGTTTTAATGAATCTGAGCCTCAATACTGAGAGCTCAGAGCTCACTGTGATTTATTTCTGCTTTGATTCACTGAGAAGAAAAGTCACTTCACAGCTGAAGGGGTTTCCCCTTTCTCCTGTCCACCAGGAGAACAATAGAGACTCTCACTGCACGGCTGAACGCCACCTCATCAGACACTGAGATCTGATTTAATTTGATGTGATTATAAAACAATGAGGTGAAGCCTGTGACTGAAACACTTATAAAGAACAGCAGTGAGTAAACAGACTGTGAGCTGACTGTGATCAGATGAACAGGTCAGTGTGGATCAATGCTGTTATCTGTCACACTGTCGTACAGCTGATCTTTTTCTGTCTTCATCAAACAGCTGGAAGAGACGGCCTTTAAATAAACACCACACCAACCATTTAAAGACTCAGACAGAAAGAGCATCATGTAACCATCTGATAATCTATCGTTAATTTGATTAAACTACTCATAACACTAAGTGATATGTCTAACAATGATCATCAGATTACAGTGTAAATTACAGGATAATTAAATTGGATTAAACTCATGGATTAATGAATGAAAAGGTTTGGGTTTAGGTGCTCATAATCACCCTGCAGAAAATGCAAATAGTGGAAGAATCACAGGTCAAATACATACATAAAGTACATGAGGTGCAAGTCGCTGTCATCGACAACTGACATGCTAAGCAAAATCAATGTGTTGCGATATTATGGTCCAGAGTTCACTGCAGCTGCAGGCCAAATTCACATCCATCCAGCACAGGGACGTAAAGCTGACATCAGCTGTTGAGCTCTTAGTTAATCCTAACATCAATGTTTATTATTATTATTATTTAAAAGGGTTCACATTATCCTGACTAAAAGAAAGGACTCTTCAGTTGAGTCCTAATCATCAATCAAATCAAATCTGACCTCCTGCACAGGCCACATAAACACAACTCATAAACAACAGTCCCCATAAACTGTGTTATTAGCTTTGGTTAAACATTAATTTCTATCCCTCTAATAATGCACCTCTAGATTTGATTCATAAAAATAAACAAACATCCACAAATTTTTAAGTAGTTAACCTGGCTAAAAGACAGCCTGAGTATTAAATGCAGAGCTGCGATAATCGGCCTGGTCAGTCAAAAGACAGTTAATGGCCAACTATTTGATATTCAATTCCTTGTTTCAGTTATTTTTCAAGTGAAAATGTGAAACATTTGCTGGTTCTAGCCTCTTAAATGTAAGAAATTTGCTGGTTTTCTTTGTCATTTATGACAGTAAATGAAGAGTCAGTGGGTTTTACACTGTTGGTTGGACAATAGAAGTAATTCAGAGTTGTCACTTTGGGCTCTGGGAAATTATAATGAGCCATTTTTGCTTTTTTTTTTTTTTTTTTTTACATTTTATAGACTAAATGATGACATTAATAATGACAACAATCCTTAGTTGCAGCCAGGTGAGTAAATATAGACAGTGCAGGCAGTGTGGGTGCACTGGGGCCAAAGAGGTGGGGGGGCTTTAGAGAGAGTGGGCCCTCCAATAATGTGTTGGGTGGAGAATGGGCCCTTATGAGTGACTGCCACCTTGAAAATATGCCTGTGTTCAAAGAAGATCTCTCATTAAATTAATAATAGTGCCATTTGCTATATATGTAAACCCATCTCTGTCATGTTTCTTTTTCTTTTTTGTAAAATAGTCAGTATCATCTATAACAAAATTAAATGCTACTATAAATCAGCTATTAAAATTATTAAATTAAATTATTTTTTTCTAATGTCTTACCTTCGTTGGTGTTTTTGGTTATATACAGACATGTAATGATGATTGTTGGGTAATATAAATGCTGATGTTATCCAGTGTCAGGTCTCTGATCATGTGATGAGACCATATGTGCACGATAGCATGCACTGGGGCCCATCATAACTACCTTACACTACTGGTTGCAGCCCTAATAAAAAAAATAAAAATAAAAGTTAATTAATTGCCATTAATAAATAATCTGACGTGTTGGTTTATTTTTATTCCGAACGGAATTTTTAAAAATGTGTTTTTCAGAGGCCCCTGTCAGTTTTCTTATGAGGACAAAATGTCATCTAATGACTTTATGTTGTTTTTACGTGTATAATGTAACTTCGAGACACGTGGAGCGGTAAATGTGAGGTTTAAACCTGTGATTATTACAAATACAGTGCAGCAAATACAGCGGAGCAGTCAGCAGACAAGACTTTCAACCGCTTCATCAAACATTTAAACGAACTGCTATTTTAGGACCAGAGGTTGCTAAACATATAGCCTAATTATTAATTTTAGAAATGTTCTTTCCATATCATATAAACCGTCCTGGGTAAACACTGTTGAATCATAAATCGTATAAAGGAACAATCAGATTTTCAAAGGTGACAATCAGCCTTTACTCCTGCAGGGACTCTGCGGTCAGTTTATGACCACATCACGGTAATGATTGATCTCACGTGGCAGCCTGTTAAATGCATTAATGTCTTCAGTTGATTTGTTGTTTTAATCAAATGTAGGCTTTGATAAATAAAAACAAAACATGCACGCGATCCGCTTCACTTAAATTAGACGTTTAAGGAATTTTCGTTCTGCAGAAATTTGATGAAATGCCACTTATTGTCAGACATTTAAAAAAGAAATAAAAGATTTAATTTGTCTCATAATTCAAAACATCTAACTGACTATTTTTATCTATGTATGCTGCTGGTGGTGTGAAATATGCAATTATCTCTTGCATTTTGTTATTAAAATACTGATTTATTTTAATTTTTTAAATCACATTTCAAATCAGTGCAACCTGTGTGAAGTGTGTTTTGTCAGCTTTGATACTGTTTTATATTCTTGATGTGTTTTATTTAAGAGATTATTTCTACATGCAGATAAAATGTTTGTATTTTTTTCCCTCATGATAATTCAGTTATCCTGGAGGAGAAAAATTAAATAGATTTTTCAATCAAGCCTTGCAACCTTTCACCTTGTTCATGTGTGTTTTTGTGGCCATTAACTGCAGGTTTACTCTTTATTAATCGATGGCAAATGTAAATAAATAAAAGAGACTTGCTTTTTTTGTTTTTATCAGCAGTATCTGCACTTTTTCTCTTTGTGGTGACAATTAAAGATGATTATATATTTCTGTCTGGATGACAGAATTTCAAAAAGTCAACACCTTTTACTGGGATGAAAAAACATGACTCTTTCATATTTAAATCTAAAGATAAAAGTAGATATATGTACGTTATTTTCCTCACCGTTTGGGTGCCGTGTTGTGCCATGAGGAGCGCTGGTTTGGAGACCATGGAGAACCGGGCTGTCAAAGGGAGACGCCGGCCACGTTCCACCCACGTTCGGGCTCATGTAGGCCGGGTAGGGGCTGTGATACGACCCGCTGAGGCTCCGAGCGCCGTAGTGCTCCCTCCCGTTTGCAGAGATGTTTAACGGGCTGCTGTAAGAAGCTGCCGTGTCCCGGGCCGTGGCCACCCCGGAGGACAGAGGCGGGCTGGTGGAGAAGGCGAAGCGCGGAGACACCGGGGAGTGGTTGTACGAGGGCACCGAGTCGGCGCACGGCTGCGCCCAGGCAGAGTGGCTCGACACGGGGCTGCTCTGCTGCGACGCGCCGGGTGTCTGGAGGTAAGGCAGCGCCGGGATCATGGGGGTGACGACCCGGGTCGTTGGCACGTAAACCGGAGAGGTGCCCGCCGAGGCGTTGTGGAGAAATCCGGCCTCATAGGAGGGGGGTCCGTGGTTGGTTGTCATTATGCCCTGATACATATCCTCTCCTGGAAGCTGGACATCCGTGTTGATAGAGGAGATAAATGACAGTATGGATGCACTGAAGTATTAATGCACAAATATTTAACACAATCCGAAAATGTGTGTCGTCCTTATTAAAATCAGATCGGCTGTTAAGAGGTGAAGCAAAGCGACCGCAGCATTCAGAAAATAGGAATAAAGTGAGAGAGGAGACATGAGAGGAGGAGGAGGAGTGAGAGACTATAGCCTGTGATCAAGATCCAGCTGTTATCATCTCCCTCTCTCTCTCTCTCTCTCTCTCTCTCTCTGTGCCTCTCTCTCTCCCTCAAACACACACACACACACACACACACACACACACACACACACACACACACACACACACACACACACACACAAGCCCCCAAAAATGTGCAAAATATTTTAATACAAGGGCGTAGATTCGTTTAAACACGAGGGGGGCATATTTGGGGTTTTGGGTCTTCTGCTAGAACATTTTGAGCATTTAACACTTAATTTCCTGCATTTTTTTTATTTTTATGCGCAAAGTTATGGTGGAAATGTCTTTAATCTTGTCAAAATAAAAGTCCTCTGCTACTTTCATGTTTTTATTAGAGGGAGACAAATGACAATGTCAGTAAATATTAAGGGGGACGATACCCCTGAGTCCCCCCTGATATCTGCATCTATGTAAAAAAAAAAAAAAAAAAAAGAAACGTAATAATTTTACAAAAGAAAAAACAAATGGACCAACCAAATTATATTTTATTCTAGATATTTGGAGTGTTCTGGCTTTATCAATGCTAATCGGAAATAATAATAATAATTTTAAAAAGTTAGTTAGCCGTTATTTTCTTATATTGATTTTTTATTTTATTCCTATTTTATTAAATTGTATTAATTAATTAATTTTATTTTAATTTAAGCTCATTATGTTCTTCCTGCTAAATTCTATAAAGCAGTTTGTTTAAGTGTGTTTTTTGGTGTGTTTTTCTTTTTTTTGGTAATATTTATTTATATTTAACACAAGACACAAATTGTTTATCTTCATTCATGAATTAAATTAATGTATAGGAACGTTTCCAGCAGAGTTGTTGGCCTCGTCCTGTTACAGACCTGCTGGCCTTCTGAACATGAAAACAAATTCTATTTGTAGATGTTTAAGTCCTTGAGTTCCTACATACAAGAAGCTGTGGTGTCCATTCACTCAATATGATGTTAACTCTCTTTAACTCTTGTCAAAATACTTTTTCGTTTGTCTAAAATGACGTAAGCTATCAGATGCAAATTTATGTTAAATTTGCCCATTAAAACGACCTCAGTCTTTCACTAAATAATTGGTAAATTCTTCATTTCCGAGCGATCTTTCCGAATAAAAAAACACAATAGTCCTGTGTGTTTGTGGTGCTGTAGTGATCTTTTTTTATCTTGTTATAATATATTTTAAATAATAATCACATGCACATTTTTTTCTGCAGGCATAATATGAATATTTGCCCCGTGGTGTTGTAGCTGATTAAAATAAATCCACTAAAAACAATTAACCTGGTGATATTTGGTATATATTCTGCATCAAGGTGCTGCTTTATGAGCTCAGCATAATGCTGATTATTCTATTAAGTTATTTATAAACTGATAAAAACGCGACAGGCGTTATTAAACTGTGCACAGTCTCATCAATCTAATTTCCCCAAAGTTATCTATAATCCGATAGAAGAATTTTATATGAATACGCATTTTTAGAGGAGGAACATAGCTATGAAGAAAAAGATAATTAGCTGTGTAAATATATCAGCTGAGGGTCTAACAGATCATTGATTTGCCTCATGACTTCTCGGCTTCCGTACATGTGCTGAACTGGCATTTTACATGTCTAATATAAACGACATTAAGGCCCACTGTTTTTTTTCTTGTATGACAGAAATGAAAAATAGTGCTGGCAGCTTGACGCGCCTTCAGTCGGAAGTCTCCGGCGGTTGTTGTCCTCACGGGGACAGATTTATACCTGTCATCAACACCAGTCAACGTAAACACACGAGGCCATTTCATTGTGCAGCCACTTCCCACAAGACAGGCGCTCATTGAGTTATGTGGCTCTGCACAGGCTGCCAACACAGACCAGTGTGTGTGTGTGTGTGTGTGTGTGTGTGTGTGTGTGTGTGTGTGTGTGTGTGTGTGTTGCAGTGCTGCAGGGTTGCAGTTTTGTTACAATGCAAAGCCTTCTAGTAAAAGGAACAGTATAATCTGATAGAGGGACATCAGAGGGTGACTATCAGACCTATAACTGTACCAGTGACATTATTCAGCTGTGACAGAGAGAAAAAATGTCTTCAAAGAATTTATCCAGTTTGTATTGAAGACTTTACAGTCTGTTCAACATTTCTCTCACAGATAAACACATTTGTAGTTTAACAATCTGTTCTCTGCCACTAAAGAGACTTTTCTTATAGAGGATACTTTGATTTATCAGCATGAAAATCACATTACTGATAACGCCAACTCCATGACAGTGTCCCACCACAGTGCACATTAGCAGGTCCCTGGCATTGGTACACCTGGATTGCAGTGTCATTAATGTAATCTTGTGGTTTTAAAAGTTTAAAATGTCTACTGTGAAAGGGGCCTATTGAAAATCCAATGAAACATCCCCTGTTAAATCAAATAAAACTTAGCATGTTTCTGTGTCTTTGGTTGAGTTCAGCAAATCAATAAAAATGCTCAAAGTTTAAAGTAATGTACCTGCTTTTCTGTGATCATCCCAACAGTGCTTTCAGTTCAGGTGTAGTCCCTCCCTCAGCCCGTTGACATGCTAGTAGCAGCCCTGAGCCGTTAGCTTCAAGCAGAGATGAGCAGCAGGCGACGGAGGTCTGATAAGCTTCTTTCTAATGTTGTGTTACATTTACTTTAGAAGTCAGTGACTGTCAGTCGACCGTGTCCCAGTACAACAAGTCGAAACACCAAGTTGTTGTTAGCTGTACCAGTTTTAGCCACATTAGCCATTATTAGCGATACCAGCTGACCACGGATTATGCTGTATTTTGCGCATACAAACACCATGGTAACACGTTTACAGGTAGCAGTTGGACAGGACTGTGTGTAGGCTGTGACTTTTTTAACAAGACACAAATAAGACAAGCACTAATAATCAGTATATTACTGCAGCTTTCACTTCTGTTAATGGCTGGCGAGGTTCTCTCCGACTTTACGAGTCAAAAATCCAACTTCTGGGGGCGTTCCAGTTGAACTTTCCAACTGGGAACTCAAGAAAATCCAACTTCCCAGTGCAAATCTAACACACAATAACTCCACGCGCTCAAATTGTTTTTTATTTTCAGACTTTGTGTTCTTCTCAACTGACGCTGACTCGAGTGAAATCACTTGAGGGCATTTATCAGATTTCCCACAGCTCAAAAGAAAACCACAAAAGGCTTTATACAACTTATCACATATGCTGTTGACCTGTAAAACTTTGATGTGTGACATTAAGTTCCCCTTTAAATAGCCTAAACATCCCGTATCTATCCATCTGTATATGAACCTTATACAATATAAATGTGTACAGTGCTCACAGCCACCCACCCTCTCCTGTAGCAGTCAGGGCAAATAGAGCAATATTGCCTCAATGGAAATGGGGAACTGTCATCAATGTGTAACTGCAGCTGATAACAGAACCACCAATTGGTGGCTAATAATATCGAGGCGTGGGCCCTGAGCCTGCGAGGGCTTAAAGTAGCACCACAGTCCGAAGTGATTCATGCGTTTATGGTTCCAGTTAATGTATAGAATTACAGTCTGTGTCTCTGTTAGTTTTGCATGTTGTACAAGAAGTTTGTCGGGTGAGATAAGTCCCCGTTCAGGCAGCAAAGCTTCCGCTATAGGCTCCTGCAGTGAAGGCTAATCAGACACAACATACTGTGAGGGGAAGAGTTTACAAAAATAAACTAAAAATCAAACAGGGTTCATCCTCTTTTCTGTTATTGTACAGTACACTGTGTGTTTTGATTTGTGTGTTTGCACATGCCAGGCTGTATCACTGACAGTGACAGAGGCCAGAGCCCATGAAAACTCCGTGTGTGTTTGTGAGTGTGTGTGTGTGTGTGTGTTTATAACCACCATTCTGTGCAACTGTGTGTGTTTTCAGTGTGTATGAATGAGGAGGTGTTGGCTGAGGACTAGATAGAGATGCTGGTGGTATGTGGAGGACAGCAGCAGACTGTTACTGAGAAAAGTGTGTGTGTTTGCATGTGTTTGTGTGTGCCTGTGTTCAAACCAGGCACCAGGAAAACTGTCCCCGTCTTGGCTGGGGCAGAGATTCAATCATTTGGGGTCGGTGACTTACTTTGGCCCTTCGGCCCTTCTTCCTTACACACACAAACGCACACACGCACACACACCAAATCTGGTAGACTCCTGGCTCCAGGAAAAACACTTCAAATGGAGAAGCAGGAAAACCCAGGAGGTAGAATACCCTGTCGATACAGATGAACTGAGGTCAGGGAAACACACACACAGACATACACACACCCACACATCTCTCAGTTGTTCTCCTTGGTCTTCTTCATTAGCATGCTGTTTTGCAAAGTAAGCAGAAAGCATTCAGGCTCGTCTGCATCTGTTCCTGCTGACGTCACCACGTCTGTCTTGTTTTATCTGATCAGATTGATCATCATGGATCTGCTCACGTGACACTGATAACGATTAAACCGTGCTAATCAGTGTTAACTCACTGTCTGCCAAATGGACTCATAAAGACATCTGATTATTTGTGACGACTCTCAGAGTCCTTTCTGTTTTGTTTACTCAATCATTCAGTTTTTTGATGACCCTCAACTGACTGTCCTGAATGATTGACTTTATCGAGCCAGACTTTCAAATTTGACTGTTAAAAAATTGACTCTCCCCTGAGGGACCAATATGGTATGTCTTCCTCTTCTAAGAAAAAGAGCAGCAAATAAATTATTATTCCATTAACTATTGCCTTTTTAAAATATATATTATTTGGCTTGTTGTCAGTTTTGAATGGGACGGTCCCCTGTGTCTGGTTTCGGTGTCTCTTTGCTTCTCAAATAGTTTTGTTTCTATTGCTATTTTTATTCGTTGCTGTACTTTTTTTCTTATTTACAGTACTATGCGTTTGACTGCTGTCTGTAAACCTTATTGCCCCATGGGGACACTAAAGCTCTGCTGTCAGCTGTAACACATTTATTCTCTGTGTGTCTGCAGTCATTTTTCTTTCCTATCTACTGACTTCAGTTTTTATCATATATACCCTTCAAAAGCAATACATTTTTGTTTCATATCATGTCTTCACTAGCAGCAGACACACGCTTCGTTCTGAGCAGTGATGCGGTTCGCAGGTGTGGTTCAGTAGAAAGACAATAGTTCCTACATGAAACTGCTCACAACAAGGTCTGTGGATTATCTGGAGTAAACAGGTCATGATTTCTGGAAAAAGACATTGCTGTTGAGTTTGTCAAATGTATTTTTTTGGTGCTTTGAGCACCACAAGCTGAGTGCCATCTAGTTCCATTATACTGAAAAGAAGGCAGACATATTTACGGCTGATATCTCCACCACTCAGCAACTCACACCAAAACAATTTGAACTGATAGACAGTGCTACAGGGAAGATGAAAATATATATATTTTTGATTTGGGGTGAACTGTCCCTTTAATTTTGAGTACTCATTTAGTTGAATTAAGGTCTTTGTTAGAAGATCTCTGGTTCTATCTCAACAGCAGAGGTGTGACACAAGTAAGTCTCAAGTCTTTGCACTCCAACACGTTCTCACTCCGACCTCATCGCATATTGACATTTGGTCCATTGACCTTCCACGTCCACATATGATGTGCAAGATACCCTGGGTGTGTTGGTTGTTTATGTTCTGGGACACCATGTCAAGTTCTGCCTGGTACATGCATTGTCTTCTTTCAAAATACACTTCCATTTTCACAGGAAATTTAACATTTACATACAGTCTCGTTCAAAATAAACACACTACACCAGTACAACACCGTGAATTGACGTTGTTTTTCCTTCAACAATGAACACACATGGTTGGGTTTAGGCAACAAAAACACATGGTTATGTTTGGGAAAAAAGAACAGGGTTTGGCTTTAGAATCTTACAGAACGCGAACATAGCTCTCTCAGGTGAAAGTCGGCATTTGTTGGACCCATCCACCACACCTCCTGCCTGCCCCAGTCAGACTTTCACTACCTTAACTTTTGTCCTTGTCCCGCTGCATTTCCCCCTGACGCCACTGGGCGCCATTAAACTATGGCAGCGTATCATGCCGACCTTAAAGGACACCTTTTTTCATTGGTTTCAGATGCCGCTAGTCACTGCCCAAGCGCCGGATTTCAACGACTTCGGAGTGAGACTTAAATGTTGAGTTTTGAGTCCTAAACAAGTCAAAATGCGCTCTTCACCAAATTCAGTGCCATTTTCACAACAGATTAATAATATATTAAATGTACAGAAATCATAAATGATTTTTGAAATTTGTATTTATTTGTTAAAACAAGCTTGTTGGAAGTTGTCGCGTCTCTATCTGTAATTGCAGACCCGCATGTTTTGCATACTGCAATTTGTTTTTTGTTGACCACTGCATAGCTTTTGTACGAAACAAAATTGTCTTTGCCATAATTTTTTTGGGCTAAGTAGAGTAACATAAGTTCTTCACGGTTCTCTCCTGCAATTTGATTGGATGCTGTCAGATTGGTTCAAACAAAGTGGATCATCGGGGGGATTAAGCGTCAACTTGCTGGGGCTGAAAAGTGCTAATGTACAGTCCACAGTGTTTTTGCATTTACACTTAACTTTTCTATAAATGCGTACATGTTTCTTGTGGGATCACGCTTCTGCATGTGTGTGTGTTTGTAAGTGTGAGCGTGTGGATTTGTTTGTTATTCCAAGGTATCTGTGTGTTATGCTTGCGGATTAAGTGTGTTTGACCAGGTAGGGTCAGGGAGTCACATTGGGGAGACACAAGTCTGCTCAGTAAGACACCTGGGCTTCAGCAACTCAGCAACACAGATCGTCTCCCTCTCTTTCTGACACACACATTCACACACACCGTTAACCAGGAGTGTTGGGTTTTTCGTTTTTGAATAAATTATTAACTCCTCAGGTGCAGGTTCTCATATGTGACAGGCTTAAGTGTTGAATTGGACTCTTGGTTCACACTGTTTGAAGAGCAGTGCAAACACATCACACAACACTCAATTACAGGTGATAAGAATTCAATTATCAAAACCTCTTTTGTTCTGATGTTTGTAAAGCTACTTAACCAACTCACTCGCACAAACGTTTGAATATTTCTTTGACGCTTGTATGCTAATATTTGAAATTCCACTCCTGGGTGTTGCTTGCAAATGGCAGCTATAAAATTGAGAAAAATCTTGAGGAGAGCTCTGTGTGTGACGTGTTATACTTAAATGAGCATTGCACAGACGATCCATGTGCAAAACCCACCAGTGGCCACTCACATTGTCCGAGTATCTGACTGACAGCTTCATAGTGGGGTGTCCCATGATACCCAGAGTGTGAGTGCATGTTTGTATGTGAGCTATAACGAGTGTATTTTTAGCAGTGAAGACTCAGGGATCCCAGGACCTCTCCCTGTGATAAGCAGTGGCCAAAGTCCGCAGGCTAGCAAAGGCCTGAAGAGCAAATAGGGAACACTTACACACACACACTCGCACACACAAACGCAAAGACAGTGTTTAATACGCTAATACGTGGGGCTTAGTTGCAGTGATGTGGCAGGCGGAGAGAAAGCTGCTTGTTTGTATGTGAAGGGGCAAGTTAGGGGTAAGATTCAGGTTAGGTAAAGGTGAGGTGACATCATCAAAACAATGGATACTAGTGTCTATGAAGGGTTCATGCAGAGTTCGTGCTGAGAGGGTTAAAGAGGTGTCAGCGTGCCTAAAATGGTGGAAGAAGAGTTTGATGGTGAAGGATGGAGGATTGGAAACAAGTGTGAGAACTTTTCATCAGTGTCAAAAACGTTCTTCTGCTGTCAGTCAAAGGCAGACTCCTCCCGCTCTCAAAACACTGTAAGAGAAAACAAAAACACAATGAGGAAGCCAGAGGAGAAAAGGTGCCTCAATCCAGAGACGGTCGCGGCGCACATGCCCGATAACAGCAGGAATATTTCAGTTTGGACAAGGAGAGGAGGGGCGGTGGTGGTGCTGGAGAAAACTTTAACAAATTGGTTACGTCTGAAAAAAAATGAAGTTGAAAGTGGAGAGAAAAGAGGGAATGTCAGAGAGGAGGAGAAGCCACCAGACAGGAGGAGCAGTGGAAAACAAAAGAGGCTCCACACTCTGCTCTGTCTTATCTGTCTGAGGGTCTTATCCACCACTGGCTCTGTTAGTGTAACCCCATTCCCTCCCTCCCTGCCGGCCGCTCTCCTTCCACCTCATCCCTCCATCTCCATCCACCCCCCCCCCCTCCTTCCTCCCTCTCCCGCCCCCTCTGCTGCTTGCTGCGGACCCCGTTATCAGGCCAGGGCTGACGTCAGGGGGCCCGCTGGTGCTGGGGGGCCGGAGACGGAGGCTGATAGCGTGGCAGAGGCTGCCTCCACACAGGCTGTGGGAACTACGGACCCAGCCCACCTCGACCCAATGGCCCCGCACGTCCACCACGAAAACACACACAGAGGTGAGGATACAGGGGTAATTCATGAAAGAACACGTTTGATGAATTTGAGGAGTTTCTACACTTAAGCCCTCACACATTTGAGTTTTTTAAGCTTAGACCAGTATTTTTATATATTTTTAAATGGTCAAATTTAAAGGTTCAGAGCATTAATACAGCAGCAAACCACTATTTGCTTCATAAATATTGTGGAGTAATGGCATCCTGAGCAGAGGATGAAGTCACGTTACTCATACAGCAGTTACCTCTGATATCAGGATGGCGGCATCGCAGAATTGTAGTGCCCACCTTCCAGTTCCCCCGGTGGTTAACACCTTTAGCTCTGTCAGAAATTTGCCGTCGTAAAGCGCTGTTTATGAGTGCTAAATCCTGGCACTATTACCTCTTTCAACATGGTTGCCACTGTTTAGCATTGTTCATGGAGAGCTAAACAACTGCACTAAATTATTGCACCCTTGTCAGCACTGTTGTTGTTGTTTAGCGCTGTTTAGCACTGGTCCCATTGTTCGATGTTGTTTAGCATTGTTTATTGCTGTTGCTGTTGTTTTCAGCATTGTTTAGTGATGTTAGCACTGATGCTGTTTAGAGTGTTTAGCACTGTTGTCGTTGTTTTCAGCATTGTTTAGCATTGTTTAGCACAGTTGTCATTGTTTTTAGTGTTCTTTCACATTGTTTAGCACTGTTGCTATTGTTTATGTTGTTTAGTATTGTTTAGTGCTCTGTAAAGTGTTAAACAACTGCATCAGTGCTCTCCCTGTTTAGCACTGTTAATGGAGTTAGCACCATTAGCTGCTTAGCCAACTCCATGGTCAGAACCATGCTCAGACAACTCATACGCTCTCAATTTTGCGTAGAGCCCCTCAAACTATTTTTAGGCCAGCAATACTGAAATAAATGTTAAATAAATTAAGGCTTCAGCATTTCGCCTTCAGAGTTTAATTTCTTCAGGTGTATAGTTTGCTCTGACACATGATTTAAATCTTCATGTTGGGGAAAAAAATTTCAAAAATCATAAATGATCAGTTCACTGAATAATTTAAAGATCCTGGGTACGGCCATAACACTGATGTGTACATGCCTGTCTATAAAAAGGGGAACAAATTCATGTCTAAGAGCTTACAAAACTGCATGCGTGCGTGAAGTATCATCACATCTTGCTATTATAAGCATCTTCCACTCAGCAGTCTCTCTGGGTATAAAATAAACATAATTATCTCATCCACAGCAGATATAAACTGCGCAGTTAATGAGCTGTTTCTTATCGAAATTCCCAACTGCTGAACATCTCAAAAGAAGGATCTTCTCATCCACTTCTATAAAAATAGTCTTTTTGCATCGAATATGTCCCAAGGTAGCCATATTACTGGACATTGTTATCTCCCATCATGTTTGTTGAACTATCTCAGCAGTGACTGATTTCTACTGAACAAAAATAAAGTGCACAAGTTCAGGGAATCACTTAATGCGTTATATGTTGCACGTTTTCAACCTCACTCCTAAGAAATCAATTCCCCGGGCACCCTCGGCCTGATAAAACTGTGTATGACAGATATTATGTCATTTAGGTTGAAGATAAAGCTGAGGTTACTTTCTTTTTGACATTCGTCAGCCCATGTATCTCCATAAAAGACAGTGCAGCTACAGTTGACAGATTATGATGTCAGGTTTGGTATTAGTCCACGAGACATGAATTCACAGGGGGAAAAATCAGGGAATTAATTGCCTGGGACGAGGTTAAGGAGGCACTTAGCCCTGAGAAGTGGAATGGCTATTGTCATGCCAAAAAATTGTCTGTGAAAAGTGTGTGTGTGTGTGTGTGTGTGTGTGTGTGTGTGTGTGTGTGTGTGTGTGTGTGTGTGTGTGTGTGTGTGTGTGTGTGCTGGTATGGGTCAGCAGGTGCAAGTTTGATCTGAGGGGAGTGAGTGGAGCGTGGAGGCCTGCAGCAGATGAGTTTGGCAAGTTTCACATCATTAGTTGCAGGTGCAGCACTCCCAACATGCGCAAACACACACACTCTCTCACACACACAACTTATGTCATCTAAACCTTGTTAACCACTCAACTCAACCCTGTACTACTATTCAACTCTGGTTTGACTCATTTACAGTAATGGGAGTGAATTGTAGCATCAATCTGCCAGTTACCCAGAAATATATTTCCACATCTTCCTACGTGTGTCTCAGATGTTTTCGGAGATGGATCTGTCGGATGGGGAGTGGAGACACACTTATCAGTGTGTTGTCCTCGATAAGCCGGAGAAGATTTGTAACGGTTGCTGTGTGTATGTGTGTGTGTGTCGGTTGCTCTTTCACTTACTCTGACCTCTTCTCGGCCGAGCAAGTAGGAGGAAGAAAAGAGTGGCCTTGACAGAGCGAGAGGAGGGGTGAGATGTAAAATAAGAATCAGCGAAAGAAGGAGACCGTTGTTTCTGAGCTGCTTATTTCTGCTCCTCCACCTCTCGCTGTCATTTTCTCTCACTCTCTTTGTCAGACACACACTCCCTAAATTTCACCAGTGTCCTTGGGTGTTAATAATAAGAGAGGGAAAAACAAAAAGTGAACTTAGGGTGCACTCTAGAAATGTTTTCATGCATGAGAAAAAGAATTAAATGCAACTTAGTACTGCCAAACATCAGGCCTGCCATCAGTGGGGGTCAAAGAGTACAGATGACCCCGGCCCAAGACCAAGGGGGGCCCATGAAAAGGAACAATATATTTACTGGCTTAAATCACTGACACACACCTGTGCTTTTAAAAATGAGAAAATAAGATCTACAGAGTAGATACAAAATACATGTGGAAGTATGATTAATTAGATTATATTTACAGGAATTATGTATAGTAATTTTGACCCACTACCCCCGCCCCCCCCAATTGGAGTCAATGAGGGGCCCACCTTTCAAAATGTTGTCCCCTTGAACATATTTTCCGACGGCCACACATGACACTGTGGCAGCAATTTAAAGTTCTGGGGGGTAATCTCAGTTTCCTGGATATAAGATGCATTAATATGCCTGAAAATTTGTTTAATAAATTATATTAATGAGCAAAGTGTCCTGCGCTTTCTCCTAGTTGCAATTAGAAGATACATGTTGTAAAACATCTATGGGAACACTGAAACAATAGGATTTTAGCCCATCCCTACTTTCTAACAATAAATATAATGATTAGAATCCCTCAAAAATCTTTTTGTGTTTGTTTGTTTGCTTTATTGTGTGACTCTATTTCCAATTTAGACATAAAGCACATGTTTTCTCATTGGAAATTCATAATCTGTTTGTTAGAGTAAATCTTTAGTCCTGTCCCCAGGTTATCACTCAGTCCTGTCACCCTGACACATTCCCACCTCTAAAAATTACAGGTCACATGATCAACAGGAAGTAGCATCATTTGAGTTTCCTGAAGGCCATAGGAAGACCAAAGTAAGTTCTTTCACTTTACATTCTGTATTTTTGATCATATTGTGAGTATGACTTGACAATGTCAGTCTCAATGTACACATTTGGTAAACCACTTTAAGGTGCTAAGTGTCCTCATGCCACCAGCATTTATGCCATGTGGCTTGTTTTCATGTATTTGCTAATGCTGTGCTAAAAACTTTTTTATGTTACTTTTAGTCCCGTTACGTATTTTGTTTGAGAAACCTTTGGAAAAAATGAATAAAATTGCCCAGGATCGGCTATTACCCAGTCTTAATAGTTAAATGTGTTTTATTAGATACAGTGCTAAAAAATATCCCAAAATGAACTTGAGTTTTGAAAACTTATAACATGCAGATGGAACCAGTTTAGCAGTTTTTTTTTTAAATATAGTTTATTATCAACAAGTGCACTGTTGAAGTTGTTGCACTAGTGACTAAAGGTGCAGTTCTTCTAATGGTGAGTATAAGGCAATAAAATGATTCCAACTGTATGGGGGAAAAATTTCCAATATCTTAAGAAATACAAATACAGACTACAGTTGCAAGCATGTATACCAGGATCCTACCAAAGGCTCGCTGAACCAGAGCAATAGAAAAGTCAAAAGCATTGAGAAACTGGACAGTTGAGTTCGTATCACCAAAACTATTCAGCATCAGCATCAGCAAGTGGATCCTCAACTCCTGTAGTGAATGTACAATCAAAATCCCTTACTACAGTGATGTCACACATTTCAGTGTATGAATCAGTGGCTTTTTTAGTGGAGTTTGCAGATATAACTTGATAGGCACATACTGGTGTATAACATTTCGGAATGTCTGTAAAACCATTCAACTTAAAGAGGCAGCTAGCCAAAGATCAGAATACATATTTTTTGTCTTACCTGTGGTGCTATTTATTAGTCCAGACTGTTTTGGTGCAAGTAACCAAGTGTTGGAGATGTAGCTGTGAAGATGTCTAAACTCAGCAGCGATGTCTCTTTCCAAAAGTCTTGACCCGGTTACTCAAGATAATCCACAGACCTTGTTGTGAGCAGTTTCATGTAGGAACTATTTTCTTTCTACTGAACTACACCTGCCCACTGTATCTCCACACAAAAGGAGGCCTGCGTCTACTAACAGACCAGAGGCTCATGCTCATGACAGCGCTAGACGTTGGCAGATGTAGTTTGGTAAAAACAAAATAACTCCTACATAAAACTGCTCACAACAAGGTCTGTGGATTAATCTCAATCATGATTTCTGGAAAGAGACATTGCTACTGAGTTTTTCAAATGTATTTTTTTGGCACTTTGAGCACCACACGCTGAGTGCCATAGTTCAACTATATATGAGAGAAGGCAGACATCTTTATGGCTGATATCTTCAACACTCAGCAATTCACACCAAAACAATCTAGACTGATAAACAGCACTACAGGTAAGAGGAACAAATATGTGTTTTTGATTTTGTGGTGAACTGTCCCTTTAAATTCATGTGTTTAGAGTTGGGTGCGGTACACAAAAGTGGCAGCATCCTCAGTCCATCTCAAGTAATTTAATTAATTTTCAAGTTCCCTGTACAGCATGAAAACAAATGTGTTCAGAAACTAAATAGTAGTAAGTGTAGTTTAGTGAACAAAATCAACTCAGTAACAAGGCAGATAACAAATTTCACTTCCTCCTGATGTTTTCTTGGTGCCAATTTCCATACTGTGGGGCACTGTTCACACATATTTATTTTGGTTATCAGATCTGTGAGTCATTCAGCACTTCACCCACGGTGCTTTTCATTTACTTGTCCCAAGTCAGACTCACCCCAACTCCACTCTGCATCATAAATTTGCATCTTCCATCCAAAAGGAAGTGGCAAGATAGCAGAAAACTATGTTACAGATTCTCTGTCTTTGTTCTTAATATTATTGTGAATGTTTTTATGTACATATCCTGCTGTAAATTGTGTCTGCTGATGAGGAATTATGTGTTTGAACAGAAGATTGATTCATCAACAGAGATTGTAAATTAATCAGAAAGAAAAATTAAGTTTTTCTTATTTGTATTTTATCATCGAGTCATCAATCACAGACAGTACGTGTCATGTGATCAGCTTCCAACCAACAGTGCATCATCTCCTCCGCTCTCTCCGTCGTCTGCCATGCTGCTTGTCTCCATGCCGCCCTCTCTGCCCTCTGGGTGACAAGATAAGCGCGGGCCTCATTAGTCTTTTTAATTGGTCCAGAACAGTTGCAGCGAGCCAGTCTGTGGTCCGACCACATGCCAGGCTAAAGTAAACCGACCCAATGGAAACACTGTACAGGCCGACCAACAGATCACAGAGTGCAGCGTGGAGCCTGCCAAAGATGGCTTTTGACTCAGACTCAAGCCAAATGGGGAATTCACAGCATATAGTGGTGTTTTGCTGCTAAAAGATTTGAAACATTTGAGCTTGTAAAATGTTTCTCATAGACCTGCTTTGTTAGATTAAAAAATCCACACAAGGAATCCATTTCTAAAAACATTTACTCCCTTCACTTGACAGATTGTTGGCCTTCTCTTGTGCCCAGGAAACTTTGACCGGGCTCCTTAGTGCCAAATCATCCAAAACATTTGTTCGTCAGCTGTTTGAAAGACATTTTTCTTCCAAGGATGAGAACAAAACAAAAACTACTGAGTGAGACCTTTAGCCTTCTAATGTGTTTGCTTTGTCTGTATGTTCTTTGTTAAGGATAATTAGTAGAATGTGTTTTTCAATGAAAGAAGTAGTAACATCTAGCAGTGAAGATTGCTGTTTTTTCATCTGCAGAGCTCTTTTCTTCCCTGATTATAAAACCAGTAAAAACACAAAATAAAGCAGTTTCATTTTGCAAATCAATGTTTCTCTTACATTGTTTGGCACATCTTGAAAGGCCGCATGCCTGTTAGTGTGTGCCCACCTCATTTCTGATCCAGAAGTTCAGGTTTTCACTAGGAGCCGAATTATCTATGGAGGTCTCTTCCTCTCAAAAATAAATAGACTTTGCGAATAAAGCTGGTAAGAATACTGAATAAAGCAGTTTCACGTTACAAATCAGTGTTTCTCTGATGCTGTTTGGCAAGTTTGACACAGGCCGCTAGCCCAGCACCTGCTAATATGTGCTCGACTTTTTTCTCTGATAACTTAAGATCCAGACGTTCAGGAGGTTTTCACTGTGAGCCGAATTATCCGCAGTGGTCTCTTCTTCTCCAAAACAAAGAGACCTGGTGATTTAAACCAGTAAAAACACTGAATAAAGCAGTTCCATGTTACAAATCCATGTTTCTCCAATGCTGTTTGGCAGGTCTGAGACAGACTGCTAGCCCAGCATATGCTAATGTGTACTCACATTTTTTCTGTGATAACTTAAGATCCAGATGTTCAGAAGTTTTTACCGTGAGCTGAATTATCCACAGAGGTCTCTTTCTCACCAAAACAAACAGACCCAGTGAAACACATGAATGGCCCTATCTAAAGCCAGTGTTTGGTTTGTCCGTTCTGGGCTATTGTAGAAACATGGTGGTGCAACATGGCGATCTCCGTGGACCTGCTCTATATGTACATATCAACAGCTCATTCTAAGGTAAAGAAAGCACAACAATTCTTATGTTCAGGTGATTATACACAAAAGAAAACACACTTAATATATTATATTCCATTCATGCCAGTATATCCCCTTTAACCCTACAAACTGGACCTTGAATAGATATTTTTCTTTCCAAAATGAGTGCAAAACAAAACAACTTCTAAGTGTAACCCTCAGCACTCTGAGGCATTTGCTTTGTCTACGTTGTTTGTTGAAGATAGTTAATAGTATGTGTATTTTAATAAGCTTTTTGGGAATTTTTTAGTCTTTAATCTCTTTTCTGTTTCTGCACATGTGTGATAGTGTGCATATGTGCATATGTGAATTGGTGAGCGTGTGTGTCTGTGTGTGTGCGCACCGTGGCGTCTATAGCTTGCGGGGAATCCATCAAAGCTTATCATTATAAGTAAACATGACAGAGTGGACAAAATGTCTTGTGCGCCGCCAGACCTGCTATCTAACCACAAGCCATATCTGTGATGATGGACTGATGTGGCGCTGGCTTGGACTAACCAGAGTCTGAGTGTGAGAGTGGGAGTGTATGTATGAGCGCACATACACACACACATTAGAACACACACATCAAAAGGCATACACATGTAAACACTCAGTAAGCACACACTCAAGTTACCTTTAACACGGCGCTTATATCTTTTGCCCTCTCACAGGAACACGACCTATACAGTGCATGAAAAGTTGACTTATCGCACAATCATAAATGAGCAGGCACAGTCATAATTCATATAGGGATTTATAGCTGTTATTTATTGGCCTGTGTTTGCTGGGGCTCATAGTTTTACCTATGAGTTGAGCAGAGGTTGTGCTTTTTTTTTCAGTAAAATGAGGGTTACTATACAGGACAAGCCTCTTTTTATGGCAGATGAGATCAGAGGAGAGTTAAGGAGTGCTGAGGGAGATTTATTACTAATGTTAGCTAATAGTTCATGATCTGAACTCATTATCATGGCTTGCCTAAGTGTTACAATATAGACTTCTGTTAGCATGAACTTTTTTAGGTTAAATAAGGTTATAAAAAGTCAGAAAATGAGCATACGTCTGTACTCTGTTAGAATTTTAGAGCGTTTTTTGGTGAGGTTTCTTGCATATGTGTGCGTTGAGGTCAGCCTGTGTGTTCCTCTACTTGTTACAACACCACTGATAAGCAGGGTAAACAACAGTGCACTGTTTGCTCCCCTACCATGGTCATGTGATCAAAAACACTGATGAGATGGTGTGTACGTGTGTGTGTGTGTGAGAGAGAGGGTGATATATGTCCATCTCTCTTTCAGGTTTCCTACACTGTCTGCTCCTTCCTCAAGGTGTGGCTCCTGCACCGTCTGGACATTTAGCTTCAAGAACGAAAACCCCGATATTGATAACCTTTCCCCCGCCGTTCAGTTCCTGGGTCAAAGGTCATGGCTGCAGTGCCTCAGCTGACTTGGCAGATTGACAGTGGGTGTAGTGGCACTGGATGGTATACAGTATGGAGTTGATTTAAGTCCTGTCTCCATCACTTTCATTCCCCTCTTTGTCTTTGTTAACATGGCCAGTGTGTGTGTATGTGTGTGTGTGTGCATGTAGGGGGTCATTAACCTCATAGTAACCTGGGAGGTGGTCTTTCACTCACTCTGGACTCTCCTAGACCACCAAAGGAGTGATAAATGTGTCTCCATCACATCTAAACTCTTGCAGCTTGTGATGCGTCATAGACAAGTTTTTAAAAATCTGACTTCTGACCAACTGCTGCCTAGTTTCCACCACCTTCTCGCCAAGAGTTAGATGAGTGCCACTATCATGTCTGTATGATAAATATGAAGCTACAATCAGCAGCCAGTTATCTTAGCTCAGCACAAAGACTACAAACTGGGAAACAGCTAGCCTGGCTCTGTCAAATGGTAAAAATAAATTGCCTACCAGCACCTCTTAAGTTTACAAATTTACATGTTATTTCTCCTTAATTAAAAAAAAAATGAAAACAACAGTTGTTGTTTGGGTTTTATTTTAGACCTCAGTTTAGCTAGTTGTTTCTCCAACACCTTTATGGGGACTGCTGATTGTTCTAATAATTGTTTCAAAGCTCTGTTAGTCCAGGAAGTGTCCGTTGGACCACAAGCCCATTTTTCCGCTGGCCAAATAACCCCAAAACAGTCTCCCATTGCTCCAAAGTCCTGTTTCTTTAAAAAGCAACCCAGAAACGATGTTCACACTGTACAGTCATGTTTTTTGACTGTGAAATGGACAATTTTATCTTAATTTAATCTCTATTTGTGCACTTAATTACATTTATTCTATTTTATTTTTTGTCTTTTATGAGCTGCTGGACAGATGAATTTGCCCTTTGGGATAAATAAAGTGTTTTCTATTATATCTATTCTATTCTATTAACATTTCATAACAATGCTGTGATGAATGTGTGATCAAGTTAATGAAACTTCACTTTTAGGCTAAAACATCAATGTTAAGGGACACAAAAGTTGCTGGAAAAAAGGGATGGGTCGGTAAAAAACACCTGGATTCAGTGGCTCAAACGTCCTGGATCGGTGGTTTACATGCAGCTGGGAAACTAAAGCTAACTGCAGTGAGTGTGCATTTTCAGAGAAACGGGACTTCAGAGCAATGGGTGCTTGTTTTGGGGATAACAAGTTGCAGGAAAATGGGATTTTGGGCCCGTGGGACATATTTTTCAGGGTTATGGCGCTTTGGAAATGTGGGCTATTGTAATAATGGCACGACAAAGTCTTTATGATACAGTAAGCTAAGCTAACGGGCTGCTAGCAGTGGCTTCACATTCACACATCTACATTTAAAAAAAAGAGAGTGATATTGTTCTTTTTGTCTTGGCAAGAAAGTGATAAAGCATTTCCCAAAATGTTCAACTAGTCATTTAAAACATAGGCATGCCTCATTTATTAGCTAACAAAAACCACAGTAATCTAACGTCTAAATTGGTTTCTATCAAACATCTGTTAGCAACTCTGTTATTTGGTCGTTAGCATTAGCATTTTGTATTTTGATATATGTTGTATTGTTTTTGTGTAATGCAATTTTAAAATTGTCAGTTCTAAACAGCGTTTAATCGACTGTCAAGTCAGCTGTGTCAACTATATCCCATTACCTCTTTTACTCCTCACCCTTAACAGATAATATATAGCAAGCTAACGTTAGCTTTGTCAGTTGATTCACCAGGGGTCGACAACCTTCACCATCAGAAGAGCCATTTTTGACCAAGAGTAGTTTTAAAAATCTGGAGCCACAAAACATATTAAGCCTTATGATAAAGGTAACACAGCCTATTAAAACTAAATCAGCCTGTCAACATTACAAACAGGTTTAAATGGGCGTTCATTAATATGTTTGTTTGCAGGTGGCACTGCAGTGGGATATTTATGATTATTTGGAACTTAAACTTTGCAGAGTTGGTGGTAAAAGCAAATTAATCTCTTCATACACTATTCAATTCTGATTTCTTCCCAAATTTTGCCTTTTTTGGATTTGAAACCCATAGCTAACAAAGCTAGGGAGACTTAAGATTAATGTAGGCATCGCTGTTGAGATATGGCAAAATGTACAGGAAAAGGCTGAAGAAGATTGATGCACAGTTTAGCTGCTGAAATGTTAAAACTTTTTCTTTTACTTCTGTGTATACACTACGCATTATTACAACTGGAGAATGCCACAATCACTTTAGGACTACAGCATTGATAATTGAAAATTAAAATGTTAAAAAAAAATAATAATTTCCATGTTTTTTTGTTTTGTTTTGTTTGTCTGTCACATGTGACAGATTGCAGCAGTTTCTGAGTGAAAATATGTAGCCTACAGCTAATCTCTAGGCTACATTTACACAATAGTTTGTGTTGTGCAACATATTTTAATTCAGCAATCAACAAAACAAGAAAAAGTGGATAAAAAAACAAACATAAAGTTAAGAAAATAGCCTCAGTGAAATATATGTAGGTAGAAAAAAGGAACATCAACTTTTGCCTCAGTGTTTTTTTTTTAAGGGAAATATACTTTTCTAGTTAATTCCGTGATTTTTCTCCTTGTGTCTACCTCGATGCAAAAGCTTGTAAATCTATCACAGCGTTGGCTGTTGAGGGTCATAAGTGGGGCTCTCAATCCTGATGGGAAATAACAACTCTCTCAAATATTTCTCATCCTAATTGGTTTATTGCACAACAATCTGTCAGCATTCGAACATCTTCCTATAAACACGCAGATAAAAACACTGTCTGATGAAAGATTTCCTAAAATATAGCCGCATTTTTTTCAGAGGTTTGGCTCATTAAAATGAATTACGGCTCCCATAATCCCTATCAATTATCATTTGTGTGACATATCCATTTTCAGTGTTTAGGTTCTGCTGCTTCTTGCTGCCACGGTGTACTTGAAGTTATCAGTGGTCGTAGTCTAAGCTAGAAGTGTATGACGTCTGGGTAAAATGATTTTAAATCTCTCCAAGGCCTGTGCTGGGTCAGACCTTTGTGACCACAAAGATATAAGCAAGATGGTATCTTTATTTAAACTGACTTAGCAAAACAAAGCAGAGGATAAAACAGGAAAGGATTTTAGTTGTTGCTAATGTCGCTCTGATTGTTTGAATTTAAATTACAACACCAGACACAATTGAAGTGTGATAATAACTATGACTATTAGTTGCTACATACAGTAGGCCTTCTGTAAACACATTCTCAGTGTGACACATGTCTAAAAAATGTGCTTCATCGTTCCTGTCCCCTTTCTTCTTTTCTGCTCATCCTCTGCAACATAAATTCCTGTGTGTGTGTGTGTGTGTGTGTGTGTGTGTGTGTGTGTGTGTGTGTGTTTAGACTTAAACTGAATACCCCCGTCCCTGTGTAGCAGGAATATTAACACAAAAAACAGACACTGTAATGCTGCCAAGCTGTTTGAGGGCCCTGACGGGACAGTACCGTAAAAGTTCTAATATCAGAGGCTGAAATGAGACTACCTGTATACTGTTCAGATCTTATACGACAGAGAGACTAAGGACGATATAGGTTTGATGGACTATTATTATCGGCCTGTCTGAAGCCACATCTTGAAAACATTACTCTGTTAAGAGTCAAAAGTTTACTGGAGCTCATCCTTGGCTTTTTTCAGTGCTTAAAAATCTGTGAAACTGTGCTACTCTGTCTGCCTTCATGTGATTTTCTTTTTATCTTTGTGCTATGGAAGCCACGTCTGTGCTTCCAGGAAGGAAAAGAAGAAAATCAAGGATAACTTTTCGATGAAAAACTTGAAGAAAAATACAAGAAATGAGAATGAGAATATTTAAAAGAAGGTGGACGGCGACATTTTGTAGGGTGTCACTGCTGTCCTGTTGCTTCGTCACATTAAAGTTTTGATTGTCTCAAAGGGGGACGATGATACCCAGAGCCCCGGGGTCCCTGCCAACACAAACCCTGCTCCCAACTAAACAGTCCCCCACAATCCTTTGCTCAAAGCAGGGCAGGGAGACGAGGGGGGGGGGTGGATGAGAGTCAGAACAGGACGGAGGAGGGACACACCGGCGCCATGGCGATCCCTAAGACAACTTATCTCCTCTCTCACAATGATAGCGCCTGTCAAAATAACTGCCAAGATACATAGCCAGCCAGGAACTGGTTAACTCCTGCTTTGTCCAATCAGAGGGCCCGCAGTCTCTGTCTTTCCCCACCTTGGAGGGCTCTCTGGGACCCGCACTCCACAAACACACACTATCTGTGTCTCGTTGCTCTCAGACAGGTTCAGTTCAATTCAGCTTTATTAGACAGCACATCGTCACTACATCTTCTAAATAACATTCTAGTTAAAGGGTAACTTTGGTATTTTTTAACCTGAACAGTATTTTCTTATGTTTTTGTACGTAGGTGACAAATGGACCCACATTTTTTTTAAACTGGTCCAGTACCGAGTCAGAGAGCCATCAATTTATGTCTCCTTGTTTTTGCCTCTGACAGGCACAGATTGTTATAAGTGTCTGACATCATTATGGAGAGGATCCCTACAGAGATAGACCTTATGTTAAAAAGTAAGATCCTTTCTCTTTCACCAGAAACAGCCTTGAAATCACAATCACCAAAGCAGCCAGATTCCATTTAAATAAACAGTGATTTTGGCCTGTATAGAGTCAGCATATTTTTACATTTAACTGAATTAATTAAGGGTTTATTTCAACCAAACCAGATTTGGTGATTGTTGGAAAAGTGGAAAGATGAACCCAGACAGTTTTGTGAGTTTTATTTTGTTTCTGTTGCCTTTGAATGAACTACATTTTACAATAATAAAATTACTGTTTATTAAAATGGAGTCTGGTGGGTTTGGCAATAGTGATTTTGGGGCTGTTTGTGGTTAAACAAAAAGGATCTTACCCTTTAATAAAAACGTCTGTCTCTGTAGGGATCCTTTCCATAAGGTTGTCAGACACTTACATTTAAAATCTGAGCCTGTCAGTGGCAAAAACAAACACTTTTATCAGAAACTGTTGTTCACATTAGTTAATGTTACAAAAAAATTGGGGATGCATGATAATATCAGCACGTCATCGGTTTTGACCGATATTGGCTTTAAAATTTCTTGTTTCCATCTGCTGGTGTGCCATCACAATAAGAGTATGCATGCATAATATGATGTTAATTCCACAACAGAAGAGACTTGATGATCACTGTATTAGTATTGGTTATCAGTCAAATGAGCTGCAGCATATTGGCATATCAGATATCTGCAAAAAATCCAATGTCGAGCATCCCTAACAAAAATGTAGGAAAACAGGATCCAGGTTGAAAAAAAAAAGTTACCTTTTAATGTCACAAATTTGTAGTGAATATTGGACTTGAACTGCAAACTGAAGAAATCATATACAACAAATGTTAAAGACACTTTATCTCTCCCTCATCTTCTTTTGTCTTTTGTTAAATGCTGCAGCCTTTACTCATACAGCAGAGACTGTTTTGAGTTTTGCTCTTTTTAACCTGTAATGACAAATAAAAAAAAGCTCAAGTTTCAGTGTTCTTATGGTGGATTCTTTTAATATGCAATATATTTTATGTAGGCTGTAGACTTGTATGTACATCATGCCCTCTGTTTCTAACACCATCTGTTGTGAACTGTCGCCCCCAAGCGGTGTAAAGATAAACGGCTCCCGAGGTTTTCAGGAGGTGGCAGAGTCGAGTAAACTTGCATTTATAGAGCCGGTACCCTCCATAAGGTGTCACATGAGGGGTATTCAGATGGTAAAATTATATACACATATATGTAAAATGTTAAAGACAAAATAGAAAAAAAAACATTAGTTCCACGACATCAATATGTGTCTAGCTGAAAGTATAAAATAAAAAATAAGTGGAACAACGCCCGTACAAAGACACACACGGGTGTCACTTAATTAGAAATGAAACTGAGTGATTAATTAATAAAAAAATTATAAAAATTAATAGTTTTAGTTTTATTAATAAAAATTAATAGTTTTATTTATTTGATTTTTCTTAGGGATTAATCAGCCATTTCTACCCAAATTACAGTATATTTTTGTATAGACCTCGAAAAATAAATCAAAATAAACAGTTAATAAAATTAACATATCTAGTCTAACAGGTCACAAATACACTTTGCTGACGAAGCCAAAAACGTTGAGGCCACTGCATTACAATCTGTGGAAAGTCCCCTCAACTCTTTACTCAGTAAACAAACAACAGGAACATTATTAAAACCCAAAAGAGGAATTTTAAAGAGTCAAACATTAAAGGCAATATTGTGTTTTGGATGTGGGTAAAGAAATCTCGATAGGACGACAGGATAACCTTTCATCTGTAGGCTAGTGCGTTATGCAGAATGTCTAAAGAATGTCTAAATATTTTAGGCTGATACTTTGCTTTAAAATAAATAAATAAAATGTCGATAACACAATTGTATTTAAAAACGGAAACGCTGATATTACCATTTTACTGAAATGACTGATTTGAGTGATTTTGGGCTATGTAAATAAAAGTTACGTCACGTGCCTTATTACTAATACAGCTGCAGCTGTGAGTGACGTAGGAGCGTCCTCGTGCCGGTCAAATTGTGGCGTATTAATTTACAACCCATCTGTTGTTCGGTCAAGTTCCGGTAATCCCTTTTAAGGGGTGAAGGGATTTCAGGTAGAGGTGGAAGAAAAAGTAGTTCCCTGACCGGGAATCGAACCCGGGCCGCGGCGGTGAGAGCGCCGAATCCTAACCACTAGACCACCAGGGACTGATACATGACTATATTCACATGCTCCTTTATCACTTTTATGATATATTAACTGTCATATATTTGTTTAATTTATTTGTTTGTGGTGATATAAAATATCGACCGACAACCGCATCTTCAGCCTAGCTAACCTTAGCTGACTTAAGATAGCGTTAACGTTACCTGAGCATTAGCATTAGCTAGCTAATAGTGAGGACAAGCTAGTGGTGAGCTCATGTTTTTACAGTGCACATGACAGCAGAGGGCGTCGTGAGGGGAGGCTTCATTTTGATATTAACATTAGCTGCTGGAGGATGCACGCAAGGTATGTGGGCAGTTTTAGCTACCTATTTTATGCGAGATTTAGCCTTTAAGTGCGTCGCCGTACATCCGTGTTTGGCGTCTGTGCTAGCTCTTAGATTGCATGGACATGGATACCTTGTTTTAAGGGAAGGGGCTAACGTTTAACGCCTGGACAGAATAAAATACCCTCACCATCTCCACCAGGTTGCTATTGTCCTGTAAACAAAGTGGCTAGCTAGCACAGTTAGCATCAGCTGTTAAATCAGAAGGAAGACTGGCCCCTGGTCAATGTGTCTGTGTTAGCTTAAACCTGGCGGGCGCCCATATTGTTGTTTCATTAGCACACGTTGATATCTATGTTTTGTTCCTGCTGCACCTTCAGAAGAGTCTGAAATCTGTTCAATGATCCGGGTCATAGAGGGATTCCCATTGACTAAGCTGCTGTAAAGTGGAGAATGTAGCTAGGTGGGGTAACGTTGCTTCAAATTTAGCCTTTCCCCTGCAGTTAGCCATTTACCTGTTATATAACCCTCTCAGACTACATATGGGTGAACTGGAGTTGCCTGATTTGTGTTTTCAAAGGGTGTGTGACATGCGTGTAATCGATTGTTTCGTTTTCGCCCTAATCCTGTTGTTTCAGCCACAGCCACTGTAGATGTTGGTGCAGCCATGACGGTCTGCATGTTTACATCAACTGGATTCCCAAACTGATGATAATAATAGACACACTGTTGTGATTAGGCATAATTACATAATAAAACGCATGTTTACTGTGGCAACATTAACTAGTAGCAGATGTGTCTCTCCTCCTCAGCAGAGAGCGATGCATTTTCCATCCTGTTGGTCAGCCGCTGCCAGCAGAGTGGCCTGACATGCTTATTATAGGATGCTTTCATCGCCCTCCATTCAGGCTGATGATGTTATTGGGCTTTTGCATTGTAGAGAGTGCTGTTGAGTGAGGAGGCACCCAGTGAGCCTGCTAATCCCCTCGCTTATTTCCTCTGCAGGACAAGAAGGAAGTGTTAGACCACAGTGAGAGAGGTGATCTACCCAAGTCTGCTGGCTCAGACACACTTGAGAGGTTGTGGGTGTGTAAGGGTGGATGTTTGTATGGATGCGCTTGACTGCATGCAGATTTAAGACCCTGGCCTGATGGAAAAGAGAGACAGGAAGCCGGGATATTTTGCCAGGTAAGAGACTCTGTGTGTGTGTTTGCTCTGAATTTATTTGTGTCATTTGCACTTAATTTAGGTGTTGTCATGCAGCAAAACTGACGTTAAGCTCCAACATTTATCCTGTTTACTCATCTGAAGGTGGTGCACTGAATCTGTCCTTAACCTTTGAGTGACTAGACAGTTTGTTTTGCTTTCATGACAATTTCTTTCTTTTTAAGTTGCTTTGTAGGGTCAGTTAAGAATAAGAAACAAGCCTCTGAGGGCTTTGTAGTCTGTGTAACATCAGACCCTTGATTGGGATAAAAGAAAAATGATTAAAAAAAACCTTAAGGGACTGTTTGTTATTTAAGGATAAGTGCACAGACATATGAAGAAAGGTTTGCCTTCCTCTGAAGCAAAGCAACACAAAAACTTCTTATTAGGTTAATGACATGCCACAGCTCTCATGATGTCATCTCAGGGGATTGTTGTACCTGACGTCATTCAGGTCGCTGATTTTATTCTTCAAGTGTACTGCTCGCCATTACCCATCATACAGCCTAAAAAGTTAGGGTACCGTCCATGCATAATAAGGGACTGTGCATTACTAACAAGAGGGGAGAGGGTGCTGCAAAACAGGGACAAATGTCAGATAATTTTTGTAAGTGCTAGGGAAGGACTTGTGATTTTGATTTTTGCTTGAGGGAGGGACATGCGACTTAAATGGTTGCTCTTTGAATTTCTTTTAGAGACCTTATGAATCCCAAACCTTTTTTTTTTTTTTTTTTGATGACACAGTCGATCATCGCAGAAAGATTTTCAAAGCTTAAAGTAGTGATATTATAAACAAAATATGGGTATTTATGGTGAAATAAAGGTTATAATTTTCCCCATGTCACTCACAGAGGCTCAAGGAAAAATATTTGCAGCTACAGGGAGGATCAAGGTCAAAATAACAAAAAACAAGGTCATAACCCAGCTACTCAGCCACCCCCCTACTCAAAGTAATGCACTGTCCCTAATGAGAAAAAAATGGCATTATGAAGAAACAGAATGACAGAATTCGGCACCGAAGCACAAATATAAGTGCAGAATTAGTATAAGAGAAGAAGTCATGCAACTTTAATATGTTGAGCATAATGTGACTCATCAGCTGCACAAAGTCATAATGTACAATTTGCTATACTTTTATAGGTTGTTTGTTTTTTTAATTAATATTGGGATCCATTGTACCCATTCTTTGTCTACATTTTACAGAGCAATTACAGTGTCAGTTTTCTACCAAAATGCTCTTTGCAAGAATGCATACTAAAATTCGTCTCTAGTTACCAGATGTCCCAATACCATGAAGTTTAATGAATGATTAGCATCGATTTGCGAGAACAGAATACAGAAACAGATAGTATAATATATATTCTATTGAAAGAAAGTTGCTCTTATGATTTTTGTCTGTCCACGGCACTCAACCCAGGTATCACTTGCCGGAGAGTAAAGCCCAAAATGTTTTTGTTAACAAGTTCTACTTTGTGAACTGCTTGATGGAAGTGACGTCATGTCTATGTCATTGTGCTGCACGGTTGTTTGTACCATGATGATCTGCCGTGAAGGTCCATAACATTCTCACCTTTTTTAAAATCATGAATCGGCGCTGTTAAGTCACCTGTCTCTGAGCTGCACCCAGCAGATACAGCCTCGTATAAGCCAAGTCATGCGTCAGAGTGCCTTGACCCACACGGACCATGTTGACTGTAAAATTGGATTTCAGCAGCATTGTGAAACATGATAGCAGGAAATGTGTGGAAAGAGGTCTGTCACAGTTATGGTGCATAGACTGACAAGGGAGCAGCAGGCTATGAACAAAGATGAGCCCTTTGTTTCTGACGTCCACACAGATGACGTATAAGTGCATGGCTGACTAATTAATGGCTGCTGGCAGGTGTTCATTTTAGAGAGCTAAGTGACGAATGGAAGAGGTGTACTACTGTGTAATAGGGCTTGAATGTGTCTAAAGAGCCTTGAAGGGTAAGTGTGGTATTCTCAACCTGCACCCATTTTGCAGTGTTTTATGTCTAAGTGACTAATGGGAACAACTATTTATGAAAGTCCATTGAGCAAGACAGCTGCAGCCGGCAGCTGTGAAACAGGCTGCAATGTAACCACTCATGGCATGTTTGCACCGTCAATTTACGTCCACTAAACGTGCTTATTTTTGCCACTGACAGGTACAGATTGTTATCATAAGTGTCTGACAATATTATGGAAAGGATCCCTACAGAGATAGACATTTTTGTTGAAGAGTAAGATCCTTTTTGTTTAACCAGAAACAGATCTGAAATTGCTTCGCCAAACCCACCAGACTGCATTTAAATAAACATTAATTTTATTTTCGTAAAACACACTTCATTCAGAGTCAGCAGAAACAAAATAAAACTCACAAAAACCATCTTGGTTTGTCTTTCCACTGTTACAACAATCACCAGCTCTGGTTTGGTTGAAATAAAACCTTAATCCCCCAGTTAGATGTGAGATATTTGCTAATATTCCTGTTAATTTAAATGGGGTTTGGTGAGATTGGCTGTAGCAATTTCAGGGCTGTTTCTTGTTAAACAAAAATTATCTTCTAAACAGACAGGTTTATTTCTCTAGGGATCCTTTCCATAAATTGTCAGACACTTACAATAACAATCTGATTCTGCCTGGTAACAACATGCCCGCAGTGGGTACATTGCAGCCTGTTTCGTGGAAGCCGCTCTCACTCAATTCCGGACCAATTTCAATTTCAGCCTACCCTTCAACCTAAACTTTAGAATATAGTTCTTCTTCTGCTTGATTCTACATAAACAGTCTATAATAGCATGATAAACATAGACATAATTCTCAGACATCTCTAGACATAAGTCTTGTTTTATGCGTAAAATTGACAAACAATTGCTCATATGTAAGTATGACCGTGCCAAAATGTACCCAAAACTGAATACATAAGCAGATTAATGATAAGCGGAAGTCGTCTCATGAGAGTGCTGATAATATCAGAGTTATTGAGTGTGGGCTTGTGATAAATGATGTTAGATAATGCAGGGAAGCCTAATGGGCTTTATTCTTTCTTATGTCTCAAGTTACTTGTTCAGGCTCTGCTGACAGCCTGGTGCAAACCTGCAGTCCGTCTTATGTTTTATTGATTTGATCGGCTTATGTTGGAAATATCACATTATTATTTTGTGACGGCGTCGCATTTCAGTCGCTCTGTAATTATTAGGTAAGCAGTGCATTAGATCTTCACAGGATTGCAGGCTTTGAGCTGAGTCAGAGGTGGTGTTTTCCTGGAAAGGCAGTGTGGGTACCTGTGGGAGGGAGCAGCAAAACAACAGTGGAGATGTGCAAGATGAATACATCAGACATCAACCAGACCTCTGCAGCACTACTGTAAAGAGCAAATAGCTATATTGTGCCTGTGTGAACAGAAAGTGAACATGTCAGGAAGGAAAATCTGCTCTTATCTCCCAAACGCAGCTATTGCTACAACATGTAGCTGTCCTGCTGGTTGCACCATGTGCTGCCTCGCTTCCTGACAAACGGAGTAAAGGTCATGGTGGAGCACACACATGCCTATAACAAACATAGACCTTTTTCATGTGTTTTTTGTTTGGCGACAGTGAAACCCAGTACATTCGTTACCAATTATTTGACACTGAACGGTAGATAAAAACTCTCAAATCAACAAACTAGGGCTGCACAATATGCAAATAATAAACATAATCATATTGTGATTATTTTGAAAGGTATTGCAGTCGTTATATTAGTTACAATGTTAGTGGAAATAGCAATTTATGTATTTCATTTTAACAAAAAAATTTTTTTGCTGGGTCTGTATGAAACAAGCATGTTTGCTTCCCTCTGGAATATAATATTTTAGGTCAGGGCATCTCTGTAGCCCCACAGTGCTTCATGTATAATGGTTTATTGTGACAACAAACTGATCTAAATCAAGTAGAAATACAAACAAAATAAGTTAAAAAAGTATTTACTCCCTTAGTATGACATTTTGCAATATGACACCATGTTTCTAGAAATCACAATTTTAATTAAATTTAAATCATTAAAGATTCTCACAACTAATTTCGTTGTATTCCTATGCAATGACAATAAAGGCTTTCTAGATTTCTAAAATATCTTGAAGCCTTCACTAACAGTTAATCAATTTCCTGTAAAAACTACATGTTGAAGAAGAAAACAATACTCCAAATAAATCTGCAGAAAGTTTACTGAAAACTCAAAGGCACTGAATAAGTACAACAAGAACAGGCTTAAAAATAGCTGCAAATTTGTTCACAGCCACCTGTGCACAAACACCAGGGACTGAGGCCACCAAGAGGCTCGTAGCAACTCTGAAGGAGCTCCAAAGCTCCGCGCCTGAGATAGAGAAACACTGCACATGAAGTAACGGTTGTCTTGGTGATTTCACTGGTCACAGCTGTTGAGAAAACTCGCACGACATCCTGGCCGGTATTTGCCAGAAGATATGTGGGACTCTGTGAATTAAAGTGAGAAAATGTTCTGTTGTCCGGTGAGACTAAAAGGATGCTTTGCAGCCGTTGTACTACACTTTTTTTTAATGTGAGCCTAAAAATGTGCATCAGTGGTACAATTTTCTTAATGAGATCTGGTGGTAGTGGTGGCATCGTGCTTTGGGGAGGCCTTTTAGGCACTGGAAAGTTGAAACGAGCAACGTTGTAATACAGGAATTAAAACCCATCAGTGTCTACTAGAAGACTGCAATTTCCTTTCAAGCAAAACAACAGTAAACATAAAGTCACAGTAAAAGAGGAATTGCCTAAAAATAGCAGTATTAATGTCATGGGGTGTTATTGTTTTGTTTTTTGGGGGAGATGGGAATCCACAGTAGCTGTTCCCATGGCAACTACTGTTCTTCCTGGGGTCTGTCTCCAAATATGTAGAGGAAGTATCAAAGTTAAAACATCAACACTGCATCTAGTAGTAAGATTATATCAAAAATACACATATATATGAAGACAAACAGAACAGTGATTAACAGTTGAACCCTTACAGAGTCGTTGCGGTCACACATTAGCTCCTAGTTTCGGAGTCGTTAAGGGGACATGTCGGTGGTTGGCCCACCTGACCATCATGTGTGTTGTTCAGGTTAGATGGGTCCAGGTGAGAATGGGTGCTAAGTCGCCTGGTAAGGGATCCCAAGACTGCGTTATAGGTGGGTGGTAAGTGGTGTCGTAGGCCACCTCCTCTGTTTAATGATGGTCGTTCCAGTTTGATGTAGATGGCTTCTTTTAGGCCTCTTTCAAACCATCTGTCTTCTCTGGCCAAGACGTGGGCATCGCTGTCCTCGAAAGAGTGTCCCTTTTCCTTTAGATGTAAATGTACAGCCGAGTCTAGTTCTCCTGTGCTGTGCTGTGCCATGCGCTTGTGGAGTTGTTTTGTTTCACTAATGTACAAATCTGTGCTGTCCTGGCTGCGTTGAACTGCGTACACTACAGTACTCTGCAGAGTACTGTAGTGTACGCAGTTCAACCATGACCTGGATGACTGAGAATCTTCATTGACAATAATAATCACAGATCATGTAGACACCTATATTGCAATAGGGGTGTGATTATTTATAGTTATTTTGTAGAGTGTATTTTTACATGTTTATGGTGCATTTGCAGACATTTGTTTTCACATTTCCTGTTCAGCAGCGCCAAAAGCAAATTGTCGACAGTCTGAAATGCCACACTAGACCTGTCCCAGTTATGTGTTTTCTTAAGCAGTCTGTTGTTGGCACTGTGAACGCACAATAAAGCCAAGTCTTGCTCAGTAAGAAGACCATTTTTTTTTCTGAATTTGTATTTTTATTTTCACTTGTACTTACAGTATTGCGCTCTCTCTGTCATTATGCTGGTAATGTATTCACTGGTTACAAACTGAAGGTTAGAGGAAAGAAGAAAATCTTAAGATGAAGGCTTGAGAGACGCTCTGTAAAATGCCCCAGAGTGAAACAGATGGTGCTACTGAGACTGTCTGCAGATTCTTGAGTCCACTACCAGATGTGTGCTGCATCAGTTAAAGTGGGAGAGCGACCTGAGGCGATGGGAGAGGCCTGAACCGTGTCTGTCTGCAGCCTTATCGACCCACTCTTGCCTTTCCATTAAGGCACTCGAACGCTTAAAACGCCCCTCTTTTCCTCGTTTCTTTTATTCCTCATTCGCCCGGGGCTTTGCAGGCCAACACTGCTGCCATCACTCAAAGCTTATGATAAATCAATTTGGTCTTATCTTTTCTTAATATGCTCATATCCACACTTAAGGATTTAGGAGGGCTCACAGAAAGTGCACTATCCTTAGGTGCACCACTAACCTGTGATTTCACTGCACTGCAGTTTCCCCCCCTTAATGAACCCCAACAGGGTCTGGAGATGCCATTACATCATTGCCTCACCTATCAATGATTAAACAGGGGTAAAGGACAGACTGAGGAAAATAAAGCTGAAGCAGCAAAGTAAAGAGAAAAAAGTAAAGAGTAGTAAAGTGAAGAGAGAGAAAAGTTAAAGGGTAACTTCTGTTTTTGTCAAATCTGTGTCACGTTCGTCATCATGGACAGGTGGGAAATTTATTTAATGCAGTCTGGGGTGTTTGGTGATGTTGATTTCAGGGCTGTTTCTAGTTAAACAAAATGATTTTACTCTTTAACAAAAAGGTCTGCCTCTGTAGGGATCCTGTCAGTAATGTTGTCAGACACCTAGAGTAATAATCTGAGCCTGTCAGTGGTGAAAGCAAGCACATCATCAGAACTATGAATGAAGTAGGCTGCTTTACATGATCTGGACTGCGAGACAGTAAAATGTCACAGGCATGGGACTGTAAACGATACTCAAGTTAAAATCCTGCTAAAATCATGTATGTAGTGTTGTTCACGATCTCTGTGTTTGTTTTAAAACCAGTGGAAATAGAGCCCTGACACAGTTAAATGATTCTACTGACCTTTTCCTCAGTGATCTGATTGGTCAGAGGTCGGGGTGTTGACAGGCTGTGATCCAATATTCTGAAGTTAATCTGCTCCAAAGCAGGTTACCTGTTCAGCATAAGTTACCCGATTTATCCCGGTAGAAAGACAACCAGCTTCATAGTACTGAAAACCCAGAGTTAACCCTGACGTTACCTCACTAACTCCAAATCCTGCTTCATAGTACAGGCCTCAGGTTGAAATACACTGAAGTTATCCTGACAACGGCAGCATCTGGACAGAAGGGCTGAATACACAACAGAAGTTTTGATGACATAAGACAACAAAAAAGCATTTTCTGCCATGGATGGCATAATTGGTAGAACTTACAAGTTGATATTATATTATGAAAAGGTCATCAACTACAGCATTAAAATGGCTTAAATATATGCCTGTGCACATGTTCATACATACTGTATATGATCACAACCTGAACGAGTTGCCATGGCCGTCAAATGACCATCTACACTCCCGTGCTTTCTCTATTTTACTTATAATAAATATATATGTCCGTCTCCTCTTGCATCCCAACAGGCTGAAGAGGCGGAGACAGCTCAAGCAGAGCCAATCAGAGAAGAGTGTGACTGAGCAGAACTCGGCAATCATCTCCTGTCCAGACGTTCCAAATGACAGCGACCCCAACAAGAAGACGGACATACAGAGAATAACAGTAAAGCCACCGGCAGGCTCGGGTAAGACCTGCGTCTAAAACTTAGAAGGTGCACAGCGGTGAAAACACAAATACCTCGAGAACTGGGGTCGCTCTGCTTGGGGTACTACTGGTACTATTTGTGAGTGGTTGAGACAACATGGAGTAGAGGGACTAGTTATTTTCCCTCTTTCAGAGTGATCAGACCAATTAGCTGTTCCTCATCTTGCTAAGCCCTTTACAGAGCAAACCCTCCGTTCACTTGGTAAAGCCCATGAGAATTATAATTGAGTCAGAAATGTTCTAGTCATAGTCCCCTATTATAACAAACACAATTAACCCTGGTGTAACGGCTCCATTCAAAGCTGCAATAATACATGATAAGAAAGAAATCTTGCTTTTCAGGCTTTTGTGTCTTAGCATAATAGTTTTTTCGTTGCCCTCTTTAAGTTCCCATTTCCAGACAAGCAATATGTCGGCTAGTGATGATTGTATTACTGTCAGTGTTAACCCTGTGAATCGAGGGTCCTCTGTGTTGGGAGCAAGCTCAGCAATTTAAGCAGGAAGTTGCATAATCATTATCCTGTACCGTATTGCAGTTGATGGTGACTGAAAATTTGTGGGAATCAGTGCTTGTGTTAAATTACCGTAAGTATGATGCTTTTCATTTCTGCTTAGAATTGCATAACATCTTTGCTGGGTAGTAGTAGTAGTTTACTGAAATATGCACAACAGACAGTGTTATTACCTTACCTTATGTTATTATACAAAAACTAATGGTCCATGGTAAATGCACATATTTAGAACAATCAAAGAAAACACTGAGCAATCTAAGCAGGACAATCAGATCATCACAGTGTCTTAGTAACCCTATGAGCAAACAAGCAGTCTGTAAGTTCTCACCTTTGTCATTGACTCTAGCTAACATCTTTTTATATGGTACCATTTCTAACTTGCAGGAGGTAATAATAATATAAATCTGTATTTATGAAGTGCCTTTCAAAACAGAGTCACAAGTGCTTTACATGTCAATAATTAAAACAGACAAGACTTGAAAATAACTTTTAAAAGGACTGATAAAAGTACTTTAGTATATAAAAACTGAGGAAATTAAAGACAGTTTAAATTAACTGAAAACTCAAGTAAAATCAGGAAAGGCTCTCCGATAAATGTATGTTGTAAGAAGGGACCTAAAAGAGTTCACTGACTCGGCCAACCTGATTTCCTCAGGGCAGACTGTTCCAGAGCCTCGTGGCCCTGACAGCAAACGCTCTGTCCCCTTTAGTTTTCAGACAGGCCTCTGGAACATACAAAAGACCTCTGCTCGAGGACCTCAGAGTACGTCCTGGCGTGTACGGTACTAAAAGGTCAGACATATAGCTGGGAGAGAGACCATAAAGAGCCTTATAAGTAATCAGTAAAATCTTAAAATCTACTCTGGAGTGATGTGATCATGTCTTTTGGTTATGGTTAAAAGCCTCACAGCTGAATTCTGTACAGTCTGCAGTCGATTAACAAATTTATGGTTCAGGCAAGAAAAGAGGCTGCTGCAGTGATCCAGGAGTGAAGAGATAAAGTCATGTAAAATTGTCTCCATGTCTTGAAAAGTTAAAGTGGATCATAGTTTTGAAATTTTAGGATGATGAAAATATGATTGCACAAGCCTTGTGACACACTGCTCAAAACTTAAATTACTGTCAAACAAGACTCCAAGATTTCTCGCAACAGGTTTGATAGTAGATTCCATTTACATGTTATGATCTGGAGAGGATGTACTTTTACATAATCTTTGGATAATTCACTTTGATTAATATGACCCTTAAATGTTAAAGATAAATATTTTTGAGGATTTTTTTAATGTAGGAGAAAATTGCTGAAATAGACCAGTCATAATAATTTGATATTGTGTCACTAGGCAGTTTAACTCAGTGTGTACATTGAGAGTGACCAACAGAAATTATTTGTAATTAGGGCTGCCCCTGACGAAGAATTTTCCTAGTCGACCAATAGTCATCATTTAGGGCCATTAGTCGACAAGTCGCCTGCATGTTTATATTATTAATTTAATTATTAAATGATATATTTTGGGCGGGGCAACACAATGGTTTGAGTTGAAGGTGTGAGAAAGAATAGCATCAGTAACATTGTTAACACTGTGCTACATTACAGAGAAATACAAACCGTACTAATGAACCTTCATTAATATAGGCCTATATTTTATCTACAAGTGCACGTCACACACTGAGCGAGCTGCCTGTTGATGACGCTGTTGGCTAATGGGCATGTAGCTACTTCCATGTTTCACATGATACGTCATGTTTGTAGTCGACCAATGAAGATGAGTTTACATATCACCTTGGGTTGGTCCTTCACCTTCTCAAAATGATCCCACACTTTGGATTTCCTGCCCGACATGTTATTAATTAGCCTATGGAATAACCGCAGGTACCAGCCCTGTAAAGTTAATGTGACTCCTGTCTGACTGCTGAGCGTGACCACTTCCTGTGTCTCTCCTTTCAAATTAAATGAATAAATAAATTCCCACATGGTCCAGTCATATATGTTTTGATTTATTTTGGCAAGGCGCAGCTCCTGATAGAGTTTCACATTTGTTTGTTTGTTTTGTTTTTCTGCGACTAAGCGACTCAATGAAATTTTGCTGACTAATGACCTTTCTGGTAGACGACTAGGGGGCAGCCGTATTTGTAATGGACCAGTGTCAATAAGACAAGACAAGACAAGACTTTATTAATCTCACATCAGGGAAATGTACATGTTACAGCAGCTCAAGAGTCAGAAGCAAAAGAAAAAAATGAAAAAAGTAAATAAGATAAATAAGGATAAAAACATGACAAAATACAAATTAAGTCCAATAAAAATAGAATGATATAAAATCAATGTATACTTTATGCACCTTTCACTTATATAGATACTGTGTACCAGTTATTGATGGCTGCATGTGCCATCAGAACACATCTATGCCTTCATATATGCCCAACAATGAACCGAATCTGACCTGCATTTTGTCTTCAGTGTAAGATACGTTATGAGCATCATGCTATAATGTGTCACTGGATTGTTTGCAGCATAAATCATCACCAACTCCTTCATATTTACAGTGATAATGGACTCATGTGAGCAGTGGGTGAGCCAGCTGTGTAAACTCTGCAGCATGTGTTTTAATAAAGCCACAAACATCGTTATCCACAGCCCATCAAATCAAAATGATGCTCTGCAGTGTAATAGACAAACAAAATACAAACTTGTCAGGTTATATATGAGCTTTCAGCTAAAAGACCATAGCCTGCAATACTTCAGAGCATATTATCAGTCACAGCCCAGTATATTAATTCGATGAATAAGTGACAGTGCTCACAGAGGTGACAGCAGTCTTGGCTTTGATGCTCGGTACAGTAAAGAGCAGCTGGAGTCTGGCTGTCTAATGCTTAGTCATGCCCTCTGTTTCCATGGAGGAGGCAGCAGTATAATTTAGCATTCAGGGAGTGGTACGTTAATAGCCTCTGTGTTCTTGGCAAGAAGAAAATGCTGACTGTGGATCTAGTCTACTACAAGGGTCAGATTGTGTGTGTGTTTATGATAACTGCTTCAGTATGCGTGGGGCAGTGTTTTAAGGCTGGATAATGATAGGAGACAAACAGGCACTGGTGCTGACTCAAAAGGCAATTAACCACAGGATATTTAGAAGCCATCCCTTGTGGGGTATTTTCTCTTGCACCACCCTTAGTGGATGGTGTTTATCCTAGAAATATAAATATATCTGTTAGCAGCCTAGAAAGTATGAGATGAAACAAACTAATCCCCAGAATAAATTATGGCATTGTTCGTTTCTGAAAACCAGAGATCCGTAAGATTTGTATGTTATTAAGGAGTGATTATGTTGAAACTTTACATTTCAACAACGCTGTGATTAATGCTGGTTATGTTGAGGCACAAAAAAGCCCTTGGTTATCGTCAGGGAAACAAAATCATACTACAGGTGTCTCACTAATAAACACTAGTTTGGTTGGCACAATGGCTGCTGGAAATACCTTGATGTCTTGCTAAAAACACCCAGTTTGGATGGCACAATCACTGCCAGAAATGACACCATTGGAAGTGTTGTGATGTCTCGCTTAATAACTCCCAGTTTGGTTGGTACAGTGGCCACTGGAAATGCTGTGATGTCTCACTAAAAAACACCTAGTTTGGTCGGCACAATTGCCGCTGGAAATGCCATAGATATCTTGATAAAAACACAAAAAACAACCACTTTTTTGTTTGTTGGTCTTGAACAGTGGTCTGCAGTTTGACAGTCATCTCGCCAGCTCATATACATGTTGAACGTATGATACCATATATATCATTCTCTCACAAGACCTTTTCTCGCTTTCTTTTTCCCTTGTAGATGATGGCTGTAAAAGTAACAATCAGGCAAAGAGGGAGAAGAAGAGGCCACCAGGGACAGTGGATTACATTGTGAGTAAAACTACAGTGAAAACACATTTTAAATAACACACTGACTTATTAGCAAAAAGATTATACTTTGCATCATGTGGTATTTTGACCTGTGTGCCTTTTTAAAATGTTAACAGAGGAGTTCATCTCTTGTTACAGGTGGGACCTGATGATTCCCTTAACAGTATTGCACTGAAGTTCAACATCACCCCAAACAAGCTGGTCCAGCTGAACAAGCTCTTCTCTCGCAGTGTCTACCCTGGTCAGGTGAGAACCTCGACAGTTACACGAACTATTGCTTCAGTCACGTCTTTATTCCTCTGAATGTCTGACCAGCAGCTGTCCATCATCGTCATTACAGAAGCTGTTCGTCCCTGATGTGAGCCAATCAGAAACTGACCTGAAGTCTCAGGGTTCCTCTGATCCCTCCTTCACAAATGGCTCATCAGAGAAAGCATCACATGTAAGTATCAACTGATTCATTATGTTGCTGAGAGTACACGGCATTATGCAGTAACTTAAAATAGTCATTTTGGGACAAATTTGTTCAAAGGGTTTTTAAAAGATGAAACAGTGTCCCCCTCTCAGTCGTCTTGTGTTTTCTGTCTGAATCTTAACTATGAAACTTTCCAAACAATGGCAAAAATGCCACAAAAAATCACAGATAACATTTAAATTCACCTTTAGTCTTTTTTTGATTTAACTGTATCAATAATACTTTACTTCAGGGTCTCTTTAAAGCCCAGTTCAGACCAAATATGCAGGATTAGACGAGTTAAAACAGGAAATTACTCACAATGCGCCGTTTTGCAACGTTTTAAAAACCTGCCAGTTCACACCAATGCAACCAGATGAGACGGTGTATCATCTCTATGCAACAACTCTCTGTACTTCCGTTCCGGTTTCCAGCTTTTCAGGTTTATTTTGTGGCTGAATATAATTTGTAGCTTCTTAAAATATAAATGAGGATAGTGATAGTGAGGTAGTGGCTACAGGTGCATTTGTTGTAGTGATGAAACAGCAAAAAACAGAAACAAAACGGGCACCAGATGGACTGTATTCATAATTAATACACCGCAATAATATAAGTCAACAGTGCCAATGAGTTAGTCAATGAGAATGTATGTGTGTGTGTGTGAGGGCATAAGCACAGACAACAAGCAACAGCAGCTGTCCACTGTCTGAAACCGGCATACCGTGAGGACAGGCGAACACGCCGCCTGCAGTCATTTGACCAGCGGACTTCACTACAAGCCGACTGGCTGTACAAACAGGTGATGTACTTTACATTCTAAAACCAGCCACTGACAATTTGACCAGCTGAGTTGCAGGTGGCACCATCAGCAGGCTTTACCCAAGCTGCAACTTTTCTTTGCAACGACCTAAAACGGTTTCGTCTCGCCGCAAATATTTTGTCTGAACTGGGCTTAAAACAGCAGATACTGGTCAGATTGCTCCTCCGCCAGTTATCTTAAAAAAATACCTAATCCCCAAATGACCATTTGTGTATCAGGTACTCACCGTGTGAAGACAGGGGCCATTTTTAACAACAGCAAAACTATATCAAAACATCCATTGACAATCTCTCACACAACTCCTGCAGTATAATCAAAGTCTCATTTATCCAGTCTTATGTTCAGTACTTCTCTTTGGTGTGTTTTCGAGCCTTATTCAAAATTGTCCGTCTATACTGGCTCTCTAACTGAGGCAATTTTGTTTAAGTGAAATTATGGCTCTGATGCTACAAAAATGTTTTATTATTCTCTCGTAATTCAATTTCTGATTCCCCTCCATGATGGATTACAAATTTAATCGATGGCATGAGTTAGCAGTTTTGATTGTAAAGTGCATAAACAATTGAGACTGAATATTTTTCCATGGAAGGTAATTTAATCTACCAGTATCTGAAAGTCAAGTGATACTTTTGGGCATTACTTTGGAAAGTGGGTAACTAATGTAAAATGGGCTGGTGGCCTGAAATCTCTGAATTAGTAAAGGTTAAAGGCACCCTTCAAAACACATAACATTTGAGTCTCTGATGTGTCCTTTTAACTTCCCTAAGGACGGTGTTTCAAACTGCACGTCAGCAAAGTCCCTCCGGCGTGAGCTGTCCCCAAACTCAGAGGATGAGAGCCCGGCAACGGTTAAATTCATCAAGATGAGCTGCAAATATTTCACTGACGGCATGGTGAGAAAATATGATAATGTAGTAATTCAAATTTATGCCACAACACTTATTAGATTTCCTGATATTTTAGATGCTAAACAAAAACTTTTCTATCAGCAGGTACCACTCTGTCGCCTCCTTTAGCTCTGCCATCTCTGTGTGTTATTTCGTTGTTGCAGGGAGTGGTGGGAGGCGTGCTGATTGTGACGCCCAACAACATCATGTTTGACCCGCACAAGTCAGACCCCCTGGTGATCGAGCACGGCTGCGAGGAGTACGGCTTGATCTGCCCCATGGAGGAGGTCGTCTCTGTGGCGCTGTATGACGACGTGTCACGCATGAAGCTCAAAGATGCTCTGCCGTCGTAAGAGTTCCAAACCATCTCGCTTTCCTCATTTCCCTCTTATCTAACGGTTCCCCTTCCAGCTCTCAGCTCTGACTCCTCATGACTTGTTCCTCTTTACAGTTTCTATCTGTCCTGTTCTTCTTAAGATGAAAGCTGTTTGTACATAACCCTTTCGATTTACAGGACTTTACACATTAACCGCTTTACCACATCCTTTTTTTTATGATTCACCTTTGTTTTCACTGAATGTTAAGTTAAAAATCTCTCAGACTCCAGTTATTATTAATTGTTTTTCATTTTAAATTTTTGATTTGTTCTTCATTACTCTTTTTATTTTTGATTCATCTGCTGTTGTCTACAGAAGCCCTGAGAAGCAAGCAAGGAAATAGATTCTGGCGACCCATTTTCTAAGTTTAATTTATATTGTTTCTCTCCTGTCTTTAAGACTTAAAAACAGGTGGAAGAAAAGTTTTTGTTTTTTTGTAATCTTTCTAGTTCCTTAAAGGGTAACAAGAGACATTTTCAGAATTCATACATGTTGTTACTGTGGTCTGTGACGTCCAAAAATATTAATACACATAAACAGCTCCCTCTCAAATCCGAAAACTAGTCTGCTTAAACTCAAATTTGTAATATCAGAAAGTATAAAATCTGGAGCTGCTCCACAGATAATTAGGAAAGATGACAGCAACTGAACCTCACCTGACGATCAACTGTTGCTGTTGCTGTTGTTCAACACAGCACTAAGTCTCTAGAGCCACTCGTCTCCGAATAATTACTTCTACATCTGCCCGGTTAGCACAAGCAAACACAGCAGCAACTGTTGAAAGGTTCCTACACACTTACTCCAACACCGAAACAGCTTGAACCTGTCGTCAAACCTGTTAATAACCTTTAGGTGATATTAGCCGTGTGATGCTAACAGTTTCCTCTGTCACTGTGTGTGTACAGGCGGACTCTCACATACTGTTTCTGGTGCTGAGCTCACACACCTGCAGCAGTAGTCTCGTGATAAACAGCGGGAACAGCAAATAAATACACCGCCTACAGCTCTACATTTAAATAATATTTTACCCATTTTTAGTAGTAAAAAAAACATGTTCTGCCCTACTAAACACAAAGTACATATATATAGTTATTATTTTAGTTCAGTTCAGTTTAGGACTAGATGTTACAATCCCTGATGCACACACATGAGACTATGAGTGGAAGTAATAGTGACGTCTGGGGGTCCGAGTGGGAGCCAAAGGGTTAGTGGATAGGAAAGTAGGACAGAGCAAAGGTAGATAGAAAAGTAAGGAGGAGCATAGGGAAGGCAGAGGGCTCATCGGCAACACCTGGCGTCCCAGGTGTGCACCTCTTTGCTTTTACTCCCTTGTACCCTGCTGTTGTTAGTGGTATTTTGGGTCCCAAGTGGCGTCTTTCCTCTTGATCCATAGCTACCTGCTTGCCTGTTCGGCCGCACCAGAGCAGGTGTTGATGGCCTGACATTTAGCTTGGCCTGGAATTCCCATCTCTTGAAGCAGTCTGGTAGTTGACTTGCCTACAAAGCCTCTGCAGCCCACTTCAACTGGGCAAAGCTTCACTCTCCAGCTGCGTTGCTCAGCGTCATTACTGTCATGTCTTGTCATTTCTATCATGTCATGACATGACAGTAATGCATGGAGAAATTAAAACTCACTTGGAAGAAACCATGAAGAGGTGGTGCACGTCAGCCTCTTGTGGCCAAAATGAGTATTGGTGACTAGGATCTGTTTCACAGATGCAAAAAAAACATCTCAGGAACATAGAAATATTCAGTCAAAAACTTTTTTTTATCATTGTTAGGTCATAAACACAGGAGACAAAACAATTTAGATCAGACTTAGAAAATAAATCCCCAGTTTTTTTCTCACTTCTCTCTCAGGGCCTTTGTAGTTTCACATCACGTGTTATTTTGTTTTGTATCATTCTGGTCATTTATAATTTCTGTTTGGACCTTTTCCTTTTTTGTTTTTCCCTTTTCATCATCATCCTGGTTTGCGGTGCGGTATGTGTGATGCCCCGTGACCCCACAGAGACCTACCCCAGGATTTGTGTCCTGTGTACAGGCCCGGCGAGTGGGAGCAACTGCCGTCAGAGCGAGATCTAAACCCCTTCAGCCGCTACGAAGCTCTTGATCCAAAGCGACCGATCGTCTTGGACGACATCGAATCAACCCTCTCAGAAACTGGTAACATCATGTCATCTAACGTCGACTTTGTTTGGCTGTAGAGAGTCTAAGCTCTGTAGTGATCCTCTTCTTAATTCTAGCAATGAATGACTCCTCTGAGTGATGACTTTATCTGTATTATTCTTCACAACCAGCAGCTATTTGGGGGTGTTTTTGATGGTTTTGTTTTCTTAATGAAAGAAAGTAGCATGTGAATTTTTTAATTCAACTCAATGACGTATTTATTTTGGGGGTTTTTCTGTGTCATCGACTCTTGAGCATTCAAAGTTGTCTTTGGCATTAGTTAAATTTTCTTTTTTACTTCAGTTTACTGACAATTTAGGGTTAATCTTCAACAAGCCCAAACTCCACAGGTTCCAGCTTGTCAGATGTAAATACGTTTAGATTTCCTAACTCCTGATTTATAGTAGTACACTTTTGATGCGTGTTGCTCAACAAAAATTGAGCTGTTTAGAGAGGAGAGCGTTTAGAGATTGTTTTCAGTTTATGCTTCGACAAAAAGTTTCTGTTGTCTTCCTCGTAACCAGATACTTTCTCTAGGTGTGCAACATGAAAGGAAAGTGTCAAGACACTTTTTTTCCTGTCCAAAATACATCATTTCCGTCAAATAAAACTAATCCAAAGTGTCAGGAGCCCTACCATAAATCAAGCTTTAGTCCTCTATGATGCTAAATTGAGTAACTTTGGGTTTTCATTCTTGGTAGGGTAATCAAGATGGCCACTGTAACAATTTTCTGCCATCGTACAAACCAAATAAATAATAATAATCTAAAAAATCTGCAGCTTTATTGGTAATGAAAATGTCTTGATAATATGTTTTGACGTCAAACAATTAACTGTTCCATCCTCTTAATACCAGGGAGCACAGAGGGCGAGCAGACAGCCAAGTCTCCGTCAGACGAAGGATTCACAGAGTTGGAGCCGACTGTCAACGGGAGCACTGAAGAAGCAGAGGGGACGTCCTCCAAAACACCCAGCATCGTCAGCAGGGACCAACAGGAACTAGGACCAAGCTGTCCAGGCCGGGGAGACATACAGGACAAATCAATTGTGGGTCAAACTAAAGGGAAGCTGGATGATGAGGAGGATGAGGGCGTAGCTCAGAACAGCTCCATCGAGGATGGAGAGTCAATAAAATCCTCTTCAGAGACCGAAAAACAGGGTGACTCACACGATAAACCTACAAACCGAGAGGATACCAAAGATATAAAAGCTAAAGGGACCGAAGAGCTGCTAAACGGTGAAACTGAGAAAATAACCGGTGCACCAGTGGACCAAAACAGGAAACTGAGTCTGAAGGAGGTGTCAGAGGTTTGTGGGGACTCAAGCCCGAAGAGAAAAAGCCCAGACGGACCAGCAGGTGGCGCCGAACTCAGCGAGGAGGAGAGAAGGAAGAAAAATTACGAGGCAGAAGTGAAGTCGTGGCTGCTGGAGAGGATGCAGGCTCCAATAGAAGGTAGTCATAAAGCAGATATTAAACCCATGGCCAGATTTACACAATTATTGTAGCTACTGGACATTTTGGATGTTAAATGTCCGATAGTGGGGTTGCTGATGGAGGCTGCAGTAAAATGAAGGAGTGTCATGTCACACTAACCAAACTCTATCTTTTTTTTCCCCATTCTCTATAGACATGCTGTTCTCATCAGAGGAGAAGAGTAAAATCCCACCTATGTTCCTGTGCTTCAAAGTGGGGAAGCCAATGAGGAAGTCCTTTGCCACTGGGATGACCTCTAGTCCCGCCCACTCATTTGGAGGCCGGGGTAAACAGCCGGAGTACTGGTTCGCCGTGCCACAAGAAAGGTGAGACGATGAAAGATGATACTCGCCTCTTGTCTTCAGCTACAATGTGTGTACTCTTAACAATGTGCCTTTAATCAATTCACTATATTGTGTGGGCGTGTGTGTGTGTGTTCCAGAGTGGACCATCTGTATGCATTTTTCGTCCAGTGGTCTCCAGACGTGTACGGGAAGGAGGCTCGGGAGCAGGGCTTTGTTGTGGTGGAGAAAGACGAGCTGGACATGATAGACAACTTCTTCAGTGACCCTGCATCCTGCAGCTGGGAGGTGAGCTCAGTAGAGAAGCAGGCAGACCACTCATTTCCCTCTACTTACATGCCCTGTTTGACACTGGCAGTAAAGTCTTTGAATGCGGTGGAATAGTCAGAAAAATGTCATTTTCTAAGCTCTTTTCCTTGACCTTGATGGAAGACATCATGCAGTCAGGAAAGGTGAAGGTTTCTGGAAAAGAGTTTAGATGTCAGTGACGTGGGTCTGACATGGTAAAGGACTTTGTAACGTGGATTTTTAAAACTGCTGTTATTATTAGTATTGTTATTATGACCTTAGCTACTTAGCCCTGTGCGCTCTTATGGCGTTGTTTGATGCACGATATACAAACATGGACAACCCGGTAAAAAATATTACTTCATTACCAAGGTTGGAGTTGAAATAAATAAAGGAATGTGGGCTAACAGTCACAAAACTGAAACAAAATGGTTGTCACATTAAGAACGGTCGCTCACACTCCCCCTCAGAGACTGCTGCAAGAAGACACAAGAATTTCCTTCAGGATAAATAAAGTTCTATTAAATTGAATTGAAGTGAAAATGCACCAACCTACGTACAACATTGTCTGGTCCCGGTTCTGACTGTTGCAGCACTATTTAAATATTACTAATGCAACAAATATTAAAAATGTATTTATTTTGGGGTACTCTGTTTGTTTTTTGTTGTCCCTATTATTATGTGTTAAAAAGCTGTTGCCACTGATGCAACCGAAGACCAATTGGTTGCCAGTTTCTCATTATGGTTGCTTGAGGCAACCTGACAACCATTCCTGTCAAGTCCCAGTAAATTTATGTTTGAGAGGCGTATCCTAAATGGTGTACTGGTACATCGCTTTTAATGTTTCTGCCACAAGGACTTGTGGGAAAGCACTATCTCATTTCCTTTGTAAAAGGATGGTCCAGTAAATCCTATGCAGAAGGAGATAAGAAAGAAGCACTGAAGTACCTTTCCCTTGGCACGAGAGAATCGAACAGATCTTATCGCGGCTGCCTCTTTACCTCCGGGTCATTTCACTCAGTCGGGAACCTTCCTAAGCAAAATAGACTATTCGACTGCAGCTTTTGTGTCACTGATTCCTCTGTAATGTTGACTTGTTTATATGTTTGTTTCACTCCAAGATCATCACCATTGATGAGGCGAAGCGTCGGCAGAGTTTCGGCAGCTGTGACGGAGATCTGTCAGTGGATGCGCTGCCCTTACTCAGTGACACCAGTGATCTGATGCAGGACACACACATTGAGAAGGTATGTTTTAATCCAGAGCTGGTTATTCACCACATAAAATAATGCAGTTACTGACAACATACTGATGAGTATGCCTGATAATCTGATGATGTGTTTACCCTCCAGCTTGCCTGTCGCCTGCCAGCCCGTGTGCAGATTTACCCCTGGAGACTGGCGTACAGCACTGTGAAACATGGGACCAGCCTGAAGACTCTGTACAGGAGCCTGGCAGACGTGGACAGTCCTGTGCTGCTGGTCATCAAAGACATGGATAACCAGGTAGGAAGGTGTTGGGTATAAATGACGGGGGGGGCTCACGGGCTTATAACGCTGTGGGTGTAAAGCAGTCAAAGGAGTCGTCATTGTCGCTGTATTTATTAGCATGCTAGCTAACATTGGCTAGCAAGCTAGAATTCAGTGTGCGTCACACTAAGCACTGCCCACACTGAGCACAAGTATCGCCTCGGCAGATGATGGTGTGTGACTGTACCCTTGTCCAAACACATCCTCTCATATCTCTCTAGAGCAACACTTTGGCTTTTTAGGTTTGGAGTGTGTAACAGTTGATTAAGTTTATGGTCTTGTGTACAAGTGGACTTTGGTGTCTCCTACACTGCAGTAAAATCTCGTGCAGTCAGGTTAATTTCCTTTAATCATTAAACTTCACATGAGGGTTTTAAACTACAACACTACTACAGTTTTATTTGTTCCAGTTCTTTTCATCCTTAAACTGAATCTGACTCTTATCACAGATATTCGGGGCTTTCTCGACTCATCCCTTCAGAGTGAGCGAACACTGCTACGGCACAGGAGAGACATTCCTCTTCAGCTTCTGTCCTGAGATCAAGGTCTGTACAAAGACAGTTTAAGAACTCAGTTTCAGTAAATAGCTTTATTTTTTCAAATATCCGACCATTTGCTCTCGATTTTCAGGTGTACCGCTGGACGGGGGAGAATTCCTACTTTGTGAAGGGCAATACTGATTCTCTGCAGATGGGAGGAGGAGGGTGAGTAGATCCATGAGCTACTCTGGAAATTACAGGCTCGTTAAAGCAGGAATGGGGAACTTTAGTGTTCTCCCTCTGGCAGTGAGAGTAAATATGTAAACACTGTCGAGACATGCTCATAACTCGCCGCATCTCCCCCGGCCCCAGGAGAGCTCTCTTCAAGTTTTTAAATTTTTTTTATTATTAAAGGGTTCAGATGAGGTCCTTGAAGTGCTTGAATTTCGAGGGGAACAATCAAGTACTGGAATACCGTACAAAATAGCCCCTTTTTAAATACAGTGCTTAAAAAGTCCTTCAAATTAAAACGCACCACATGTCGCTGTCTTATATTTTGACCAAAGTTTTGCCCAACAAGTCATTACAACTTAATCGCTCAGCTTTGTCTTTTTTAAAATTCTGACGTTATCGTTTTACGGCACGCTCTCCCTCTCCATTCGTCCTCGCCTTAATGATGTCCCACCTGACTTCATAGCTTGATTTAACTTTGCTCTATTGTTAAAACACCAGCACAAGCAGTAGGCCTGTGCTGGCACGGCTAAACTTACATGACTTAACTTGAGCAGACTTTTCAAGATGATTAGTTTTACTCTCTTTTCAGCAGTGCACTGCTGTAATAGTTTTCTATACAGCCTTTCTTTGGATTGATACTTATTCACCACAGGAGAGCGTGATGCATCGCAGTAGTATAAGCACCACAGTCCTCTTGTCATTTTAAGAGAAACTGATATCATTTATTTTTTTAATAGAAAGTTATATGTGGAAAAAAATCATTTTTATGCTTTAAGTGAAGTCCTTGAAAATGAAAAAATAGTGCTTGAAAAAGCACTTGAAAGTCCTTGAGTTTTATTTTGTAATGTCTGCATGACCCCTGGTTTTGACTTAAAGCCTTTCTCTGGATGCAGAGCACATATATTACACAGTATCAGAAGAAAACATCAGAATCACACACATACAGGTGAAGCACTGAGAAAACAAAACTAACATCACTGCCAAACAGAAAATGGGGCCGTACACATGCCGCATATTTTGCGCTCTCAAATCCATCATTTTCTATGCACCATTGCAGCGGCCCAGCATCTCCAAGCGCCTATTTTTCGGAGCGTGATGGCATTGCTCTGACATAAATGGAGTTCAACTTTTGGAAGGCAGCAGCGTGCACAGCATGTCATGTGACAAGGAAAGGCCAACCACAGCGTCAGATATCTTTCCCTTCTTCCATTAATATCAGTCTGTGGTAAATATGGAGGAGAGGTTGATGATTTTAGTGCAGGACTTTACAGAGCTTTACATCTGTCCCACAGACAATATTTTAGGCCTTGTACACACCACAAAAAAATGCCTGTAAGAAGATCAGCTCTGCACTCAGACAACCTCAACTTCAGACGTAACCTGTCTCCGCGCTCTTGAAAGTTGGCACATAGTAAGCACAAGAGTTTTCCAGGCGGTTAAAGACGCATGTGCACAGGCCCAAAGACAATAAAAACAAAAATGTAAAATGAATTAGATTCTAATGAAGCAGTAGAAGAGGAGGGACATGATTGTTCCTTTGTTTGCCATCACATAACATCTGCTTGTCTTCCGACTTTCCTCCGCAGTGGTCAGCTGGGTCTGTGGCTGGACGCCGAGCTGTACCGAGGCACCACCACCAAATGCGCCACCTTCAACAACCAGCCACTCTCCACCCAGCAGGACTTCAACATCCACAGCGTGGAGGTGTGGACCTTCGAGTAGACTCACCTGCTCCCGGCTACTCCGACATTCACTCTCCGCGCCGAACCTTCAGACACCCCCCAAGTCTATTACGCACCACTTGGAGGCACATCTAGCTCCCCCACAATGACACTAAATGTTGTGTGAGAGAAGCGTGTGCAGTCGTTACGTTGACCTGAACCGTCCGTCTTCTGTAGCCTGTTGCAAGGTGGGTTTGACCTGCAGGTAGGTCGGCCAGTTCACGTCTGGTTCGTCTCTCCTTTAAAGGTGAAGTATGAGAAAATGTTGCTCTCAGTTTATTGGCTGCCTTAGACATCTGTCGACGCCTCCAGCTTTCCCAGCATGCAGACTGCCTTACCACCATAAGCTTACGAGGAGAGAGAAGAGGAGGCTGCTGATGTTACTGTCGAGGTTATCACAAAAATTATGTAGGTGTGTATGAAAGAACAACGTATCCCATAATGCTGTAGGTTGATTTGTTCGGAAATAATGATGTAATTAGTTTGGGAATGTACAGGATTGTGTGCTGAGGACGTTTGAAATTTTTTTTATGACGCGATGAATTTCAAACTTAAAGGAAGTGGAAATTACCAGGGAGATTTTATTTTTTTTTTTTTTTTTGGATCGTCCACCATTAAATTAATTTCCAGAGCGGAAAATGTTGTAATTGTTTACAATGAAAGTGCTGCACTTCCTGTGAAGGCCATCTTGTTCTCTTGTTTCTGAGTTTTAGATGAACTGAATGAGAATGTTTCATTGCATTTACTCACAAGTACTTATTTTAATTCCCCCTGTACAATCCAAAACAAAGCCAGGTTTGCAATGACCAAATATGTTTTTATTTTAATTTCACATATTGTTGTGAGCTCATCATATTTTATAAAATATTTTAGATTTTTTTATTTTTGCATTTTATTTTTACATTGTTTTTTTATAAAGTTGTGTTGTTGGTTTTTTTTGTTAATGGTTGTACTTTTATAGAAATGTTATGTAAAATGTTTCTGATCGGACCCAACAAGCACTAGAAGTGATTGTTTGTCAGTATTGAATTCATATCTCACGTCGACTGAATTTACCAATATGATTTTCATTCGTGGTCGTTGTTCAGAGAGCCAGTACAAGTTTAACATGATGTCACTTTGCACTACGGTATTAATCGACAGTCAATGCTGTGTTGTGGCCCTGTGTAATTAAGCATTTCCTCTATGTAAAATTGTTACTGAATGCTGTTCGATCACCACTACAGGAGGGGAAGCTTCCTGTCCAGCCACAGGTCAGCCTCTGCTTTACTTTAAAAATGGAAAAGGGACCGTCTGTTTTTGCACTCTTGATATGCCACTAACTAAAAATTCAGATCTACTAACATGGAAAAGAAATGTTCGTTTATATCCCGTGTATCCGACACAGGACTTGTAGTGCATGAATATGCAATACTGCAAATGTCTGACACCACTGTTATGATGATACCTGCCATACTATTCACTAATGCCAGTTATCGCTTCATGTGAAAATGAGCTTTGTTGTCTTGTGTTGTAACTGTGAATGCTCCCTGAGTATTATTTCTTGTGAATTCAAAACTGCTGTGATATCACTAAGGATCTATTTATTGTGTTGTTATTGCAACCACATTTAAACCTAAATAAATGTTAAATATATACAGACATGGTCGCTGGTTGTGTTGCTTGAGTCCAATTTTTATTTCCACATGTTAAGTTCCAGTTTTTGCCCTGTACTGGGATTTAAAGGGTGAGTTCAGTATTTTCTTTTCCCCATGTTTCTGGGTCTAAGTGACTAATGGGAACAGCAAAGTCTGAAACTGGTCCAGCATTGAGCGACAGGGCTGCAGCCAGGAGCTGCAAAAACAGGTTGCAATGTAACCACCCGGGGCATTTGTTTACTGTCAATTTACATCCACTAAAACAAATTTTTTTGCCATCCGAAGCCACGTCGCGACACTTTCCAGCTCCTCCTGGGGGACCCTGAGGTGTAACCAGACCAGACGAGATAGGTAATCCTTCAAGCGTGTTCTGGGTCTGCCCCGGGGCCTCCTACCAGTGGGACGTGCCAGGAACAACTCTAATGGGAGGCGCCCAGGAGGCATCCTGATCAGATGCCCGAACCACCTCAACTGAGCCCTTTCGACACGAAGGAGCAGCTGCTCTAATCCGAGCTCCCTCCGGGAAAAAGATCCCTACAGAGATAGACCTTTTTGTTGCCCCTCCGAGAATTACCACCTGAACATGGTGGGGGGGGTTACATGTCGCTCTGATCCTGGGAGGCGTGGTAGGGTCCAGACTATGAGCGGATCAAGAAGACCACAATTAAACAGTACTTATAAACAGTAATTATAAAATTACTGTTTATTTAAATGGAGTCTGGTGGGATTGGCCGTGCAGTTTCAAGGCTGCTTTTGGTTAAATAAAAAGTCTTACTCTTTAAGAAAAAGGTCTGTTTCTCTAGGGATCCTTTCCATAATGTTGTCAGACATTTAGAACAATCATGTGAGCCTGTCAGTGGCAACAAGCACTTTTAGTGGAGGCACATTTGTACAGTCTCACTCAGTACTGGACCAGTTAAGTAAGTATTGTTCCCATTAATAACTTAGAAGCATGAGCAAACAATGTCCAGGTTGAAAAATACCCAACTTCCCCTTTAATGTTCAGATTATATCTAATCTAATTGATTTTAATGAACATCACCACTGGTCTCATTGTGTCTTGTTGTTATTGTAGGAGTGATGAAAGAAGACTCAGTAAATATAATCGAGTTACAGTGAAACAGGAGGAAGTCGTCACCCCTCAAAGATCCATAATTGAGAAGATGAAACACTCGGGAGATTATAGCTGACTCATTATCAGCTCTAAATTAAACTGATTAAGAGGAAGGAGGAAAATAAATAATGAAGCTAGCTTCAACATAGACGAGCAAGAGGTTTCACTCCACCTCTGATTTCAGGCACCGCATTTCAATCTATTAGGCAAGATGACTCCTGTGCGCCTACAGTGTTCAAAAATAGACAGAGTGATATCTCTTCTATAATATAGACGATCTCAGGTTTCCAGCCTATGACAGAGAGGTTTCCCAGCAGCGAGCTGAGGAGGAAACAACAGAGACAGGTCAGATAAACACTGGAAACATGGCGAGAGACAAACCAGACTCAGGTACAGAAACTAATGAAACTTGTATTTTCTGTTTGATAGCCAACGAACAAGACAAACAAGCGCGAATAATTTCAAAGGTAAGATACTTTTTAAAGGTAGAGTTGTCAAACTGTAGGTACAGCTCACCTTTCCTTTATATCAGCTGTGTTTGGGTTAAATGGGGTTTGGTTAAACTCAGGAAGTGTTTGACTTCTTGTTTTATCTGTTCTCTTCATACATCCGTAATATACTCTCTCTTACACAAGCATACACTCTTCTCTTACATCACATTGGACCGATATTGTCCTTAGACAAACTTAGACTTTCTTCTGACATTCATATATATTTTTTTATAATATGTAATGTTTACTGTACATTGACTGCATGCGCATAACAGCAAAATGTATGAATGTGTGTGTTAAAATATATGAGTATTGGAGAAAAATGTGTGAATGTGTACATGAAAATATACAGTTCAAATATGACAGTTAGAATGTATGAATGAATATACATTAATAAAAATGTATAATGAAAATATGAATTCGTCACTTACGAATATGTATATATATGAATAAGAAAATAAAATGTGTGAAGGAGTGAGTAAAAATATACAGTAAAAGTTTGAACATATATAAAGTTGAGAGTTAAATATATGAATAAATGTAGGAATGTATTAGTTAAATATATATATTTACGTCTTAATATGAGTTTGATAATATATAAATGTGAGTTAAACAAAGGAATGAATGTAAGAATATGTTATTAAAAAAATATATATGAATAAGAGAGCAAAATGTATGAAAGAGTTAGGAAAAATATATAAAAAGGAGAGTAAAATTGTACAAATATGAGAATGACAATGTATGAATGTGTGTATTAAATATACTGTTTAAATATGAGTTGAAAAAATCTAAATTTAAGAGCCAAATGTACGAAGGAATGTGTTAGTTAAAAATATGTATGAATTAGTGAGTTAAATGTATGAAGCAGCAAGTCCAATATATAAAAATAAGACTAAAATGTATAAAAGTGTGCGTAAAATTGTACAAACATGAGATTGACGATGTATGAATGTGTGCATTAAAGTATACAGTATAAATATACGCTTGAAAATATTTAAACTTTGGGGTTAAATGTATGAATAAATTATGAATGTGTTAGTCAAAAATATATAATAAGAATAAGAGAGTAAGATGTATGAAAGGGTGAGTAAAAACACGTTAAAAATTAGTGTAATATGTATAGATATGTGGTTAAAATATATGAATATGAGAATAAAAATGTGTGGGTGTGAATATGAAAATAAGTTCATGTGATAGTGAAAATATATGTGAAAGGAAAATGTCTGAAAAAATATGGCGTGTTACACTCACCCTCTGGGCGGAAAACGTGTTTCCCCCACACCTGAAGAGGAAGTGCCTTTATGTTCATGACACCGGCAGTAAAGCCACTATTTCCTGCCACACATAACTTTTACATTATTACATTACATTATGTTGATCTGTTCTGTACACACATCTATTGTATGTCTGTCCGTCCTGAAAGAGGGATCCCTCCTCAGTTGCTCTTCCTGAGCTTCCTGAGCCCAATAAAGTTTTTTGGTGGGGAGTTTTTCCTTAACCGCTGTGAGGGTCTAAGGACAGAGCGATGCCATATGCTGTAAAGCCCTCTTAGGTTAATTGTGAATTGTGATATTGCGCTTTATAAATAATTTTTTTTTTAATGAATTGAAATACAGATATATGGGTTTCAACAATGCTGCATTCACTGACCTAACGTGTGTTTGCTTCATCTCTTTGTTTCCACCCTCTCGGACAGAACAAGGAGCTGGTGTGTTTCAGAGACATTTGGCCTGCTGCTCCTCACCATTACCTGGTCGTACCCATAGAGCACATACACAGCTGCCTCTCGCTGCACCAGGGACACATCGACCTCGGTCAGTTTTAGTGGACCACCATAAACTATAAGTACTGCAAACACCACTGAACCACTATTTCCGTGTTGCTACTGAAACACTACTCCTTAGAAACACCACAGTTCCTACAAATACTGCTGCCATTAGACCTACTACTTACTACTGTAGTGTAAAAAGGAGCCTAATATTTAGTCGCTCAAAGTGCTCAGTTCTATTCAGTTCTCTTATATTTAGTCGCTCAGAGAACTCAATTCTATTCAGTTGTGTGTGTGTGTGTGTGTGTGTGTGTGTGTGTGTGTGTGTGTGTGTGTGTGTGTGTGTGTGTGTGTGTGTGTGTGAGGGTTGGGTGTGCGAGCGCTTGTGTGTGGCCTTGAGTGTGTGTGCTCACGCACCCGCATACGCACGGTTAGCGCCTGCTTTCCCACGCTGGGCTGATGTTTGGAAGATATAGTTCCGCATCCGTCTCAGCTGGGAGCGGGGGCACAGCCATGGATTTGTTATCTGATTTTTGGCCTATTGGTGTGATGTTTTCGGCTGAAGGCACACACCCATCTACACTCCCCTCCAAGGTTGGGTAAATGAGAGGCCAAGGGTGCATTTTTAGGCAGACAAAGACCCAAATGTTTTTACCAGGTAAACAACACCTGCATTTCCTAACGAGTGTGGAGTCAGGACACTTCGACCTGAACTTGCATTCACCTCGCTCTCTGCCGAGGGCGGGGTGGGATGAGTGAGTGATGGGGGATCATCTCGGCCTGAGCCTGCACTCTGCTGGCCTGCCTATGAATGATGCAGTTTGCTCTCAGACTTTTTACTACTGTATTATTTTACCACCCAGCATATAAAGTGAAGCGCAGAAAGTTAGATTTTTAGTCTGGTTCTGGAGCTTGACTCACTGAGTTTTGTTTGTGACTTATGGCACAATAAAGCATCTCCAGTGACTGATTGAGTGCTGCTGATTGACTTCAAACCATCGATACAGAAGAACAAAATAAGTGAAGATTTTTTTAAGTATTTTAACACTTCACTACCACTATTAATAACATGATCTTTAAGCCATCTCATGCTGCCTGTAAGTTTTATCATATCATGTCTTTGCTAAGAAATAACTGAGTCTTTGATCCAACAGTTGAGAGGATGGCTGAAATGGGGAGAGCTGTCCTACATGACCGAGGGATCACCGATATAAAGGACATGAGGTAAATAAAGACAGGTAGTGTGTGTGTGTCTGTGTGTGTCTGGTATCACAGTATCACGGTATTTCATTGTATTTAGACATCCCAGTGGTGGGGGTGTGGATGTGCAAAGTTTCAAAGAGGTACAAAGGAGCTTGGTTGTGAATGGCCTGAAGTGAGGAGTAAGAGAGAAGCTGCTGACAGACAGGAGGGATGTGATTGGCGGAGGGGAACCCCCTCCCCTGATGATGCGAGAATCAGAGTTCTGGACCAGTTGAAGTTTGTGGATGGATTTGAGAGGGAGACCAAAACGAAACAAGTTACAGTAGTCTATGGGATGTACCAAGGGTGTGAATGAGAATGGCAGTACGGTGCGGTGTGAGGGACGGGCGAAGGCGGTTAATGCTGCGTAGATGGAAGTAGGTAGTCCGGGCGACATTACTGATGTGAGCTTTGAATGACAGAGTGTTGTTTGCTGGTGCAAATGACATGTTGTCGTACTTTGGAGGACAGTCTCAAATAAGCGTATTTCCTAAAATGCCCCACGTTTGTGTTATGTAATAAAAAATAAGTAATTTTATTTTTTACATGTGATGCAGCTTTAAGCTCACAACTCAACTAAACTCTTAGCTTAAAAAAGGTTGAGACACTCACTCTGTCAGAAATAAGAGGTTGTCATGTGCTGCAGTGTGTCTTTCTTCAATTGAAATGTCTAAAACTGAGCCTTGGAATAGAAGTTGGTTGTTCTTTTATCATATCGTACTTGGGAAAAACCCCAGACAGTCTCATGACCCTGGACAAATACCCTTACAAAGTACTTTTGGCTGCAAGCAAGAAAGCCGTCACATGGAAGTGGCTGCAGGCAAACCCCCCCTTTAAAGGACGACTGGATTGCAATTATGAATGAAATTCACTGTGTGGAGGAAATTACCTTTTCTTTAAGAATGTGACTTGTTTAATTTGAATATTAGAACAAATAGTCAGTACACACAAAGGTTAGACTGGTTAGTTGAAAAACCCTGTTCTGTGCCATTGTGTGGCTCTTATCAACCCCCCGTCCCCCAAAACTGTACTTTGATTTGCTTGTCAGTGTGCAGATCATTACATTGATGTGTCTTCCTCCACAGGCTGGGGTTCCACCAACCTCCCTACACTTCAGTTGATCACCTCCACCTCCATGTGCTCGCCCCTGCCAGTAAAATCAGCAAGTACCTGGAGTTTAAGTTCATTCCAAAGTCCAAGAGGTTTGTTACTGTGAGTGTCGAAGACTAGAAGTACCCCCCACCCCTTTCCTTACTCCTTGTAAAGCTATTATAATATTACACACTTTTTTCTGTTTCCACTGTGAAAAGTTTTGGATGGTACCAATGAAACCGTTCTGTACCGTCCCCATTTTTGGTCCCCCCTCTGTTGGGGTAGCTAGCACACAGATCTGGTACTAAAAGGTGGAGCTGTGAACACTGCAGTCTGTTGATTGGTCAATAGAGGACGGTCACTCTGCTCAGGGCTGAGTTGTGGCTGGTGTTGAGGCTCATGTAACCACTGTTCATACCAACAGTATTGTTTTGTTCTGAAAATGTCAGTATGCAGCCTCGTTCTGTGGACGATAAACGAGGTGCAGAGGTGTGTCACCAGTAATGAGGAAATACAGTGAGTGCTGGATGGGGCAGTGAGTGACAACAACCCCGCCCACATTTAAGGGTACTGTTTGAGATGAAAACTCTGAACAGACCTAGGGTCTAGGTACCATGTCTGAAGGGTTACTTTTGGTTCCAAAGGCACCATACTGAAAGTGTTTGGTGGAAACGGGGCTTTATTCTATTTGTTCTTTTGTCACTATCGTAAGATAACAGACGATGGCTAAACATCAGATATAAATGTAGATTTTGAAACACAAATCCTTTGATCTGAACACGTTTTATGCCCTTTCATTGCCCTGTCTAAATTAATGTTTGTCTCTTAACAGGAGAGCTGTCTTCGGAAGCGTCTAAAGGGTATAACTCCACCAGTCAAGAAGAAGAAAGCAACAGCAAACATCTCAGAGGAGTCTCTGAACCAGAATGAGCCGCGTGCAGGAGGTGTTTTTTGTGTACCGTGTTGGGACACGACAGCATCATAAACTGCCAAGAACAATATCAGGAAACTGAGTCGGTAAATGAGATAATGAAGCAGATACATTTATCAGATATTAAAGGAAAGCCAAAGGACTGAGATGTCACTATGAAGACAACAACTACATTCACTGAACGCTTCATGTGCAGGAAACAGTCTGCACTGATAGACAGTTGCACGTAGTGTTTGTTGTCAGCTCTGTGTGTGTATGAATGTATGTGTGGTGACAAAGTGTGAAATGAATTATATTTTAATTGTCGGTGATATATGAAAAAAAATGGATTGACTCCGTTGAACTTTGTGGTACTGTGTGTAAGGGCTTGTTTTGATTTTTCTTAAAACTAAATTATTTTTGTACTGACATGTAACTTTGTGTGCCTAACGACAATGTGTCCTTTTGAGATTGAAGAGATTTTTTTGTTTATCACTCCAAAAACATCCTGGAAAGTACTTGAATGCATTTTCCACTCAGTTTCTGAAATTAACCAAAAGACACAATCATGTAAAAATCATAACCACCCCAAATTCATTATAAGCCCCAGGAACAAACTTGTGTACTTCCTACACTGGATTACTGTGTGCCTCCATGTATTGTGTGTCACTGAGTTTGTGACCGAATGAACCACGCATTTCTTTGAGAATGTATGCTGTGTATTAATATCAGCTGAGATAATAAAGATACTTACACAAGACCCATCTGTGTGACAGGGCCAGAGAAGGTATTAATAATGTCCTTAAGGCCCTTATGGTGCTCTTCTGTTTGGAGTTTGCATGTTCTTCCTGTGTCAGCATGGGTTTTCTATGGGTACTGCGGCTTCCTCCCACAGTCCAAAGACATACAGGTTAACTGGTGACTCTAAATTGGTCGTAGGTGTAAATGTGAGTGTGAATGGTTGTCTGTCTCTATGTGTTAACCCTGAGATAATCTGGCGACCTGAGAGAGAGAGATGTTTGAACAATGCATTTCATAAACATGATGTAAGTCTTAATGAAAAATATTAATAAAGAGGCAGAGACCAGAGAAAATGAGTTATTTTATTAGGCATAAAAGTGGGTAATTTGCATAAATTAACAGTTATAACTTATTTGTAACTGGAAAATTTTAGATGTGATAGTGTTTTAAAACAAATGCTCAGATCTGTTTATTTAAATGTAATGTGCGATGGTTATTTCTTTACTAATTTCATTTTATGGATGTAAGTTTTGCCTAAATGATGAGCAAACTGATGACACATTGTTCATTGTTGAAGTTAGAGTTTGTAAATGACCCTAAAGTTCAGTAATAGACGTGTTAAATCTGCATCTGTAATGTATTTCTGTTGGTTTTATTGTACTTCCTGTGTAGACGGAAGTGCTTTTATTTTGAAGAGAAGACATGGAGGTTAAAGACGGAGGCTGACACAAAGGTAAACGGTGCATTGACGTGATTAACACGGAAAATAGAGAAGTAACAAGGACGAATAGGGAGAGTTAAACGGTATTTAGGTATTAACTACATTTAATTATATCTAAATATCTAATAATTTTGAGTGTTTGGTACAATTGCTAACTTCATGAGCTAAGTTTAATGCATTGTTTTGCCTTTTGCTTGTTTAATTTCTGTTCAGCTCTTACGTCGGTCTATGGAGTTAAATGAGAATTGAATAAACGATAAAAAAGATTTAAAAAATGATTTTTTTTAATGTGGGTCTACATAAATTCACTTGTCAGTCATCATTATCCACTGAATACAGACCAGTGTTTTAGTTGGCACTGACGCAACGTCTAGCAGCTCATACTTATATAGTGTTATCTTGGAATGTACGTGTTTCCTCTGAATGCAGCATTGGACCGACTCGATGAGCTCTGCCAGCAGCTGATCGTCCTGACTCCTGACAGCTGACACGCCCAGACTTTAAAGGTGTCCAGCCTCAACATTACAGTGATGACACAACTTCAGAGACACTAATGGGGACTCAGGACGCCTCAGGAAGCGAAGACTGTCCTTTCTGCCTGATTATAAACAGCCAGACTGACACAGAGATCCTGCTGAGCGTGAGTACCCGACTCTTCATCCATGTTCAGAAAGTTAACACTGTAAACTCCTGACTCTGCCTCTGTGTCTGTGTACAGGATGATGAGCTGCTCTGTTTCCGTGACATGAAGCCTGGAGCCACACATCACTACCTCGTTATTCCCAGGACACATATCGACAACTGTAAATGTCTCCAAGGGGACCACATACCTCTGGGTGAGTTAGACAAGGGCTCTAATCTATACATGTCTGTTTCAATGTTTGTTAGCAGGTCACGAGTATTGGTAATAGTTCAATAGAGACAGATGAGTCAGCAGCCTGTGATTTATTACAGGAAAATCCTGGCCAGCGCCCACTATGAGGAGTCACACTGTTTGAGAGAGCTGGGAGAGTTTGTCAGAGCTAGAAAGTGGAGAAATAATCCTTAAATTGATGTTGCTGTGAATTAAAGACACTGACAAGGCGAGGCAGCTTTATTTGTTTGGCACATTTCATACACAAGGGCAATTCAAAGTGCTTTACAGAGCAATAAAATGTAAAATGTGATAAAGGATACAGAGAAGAGCAAAGAGAAAAAAGATATAAAAGGTCAGATTAACAAAAAATGAATTAAAAAATCACCATTAAAAATAGCTAAAGTGAAGACAAGAGGTGCACAGATAAAAATATTATTTAAAATGATTTCAAACTGTCCCCTTTTCGATGCAAAGGAGCAGCGGCTCTAATCCAGAGGGAGCTCGGAGTAGAGCCGCTGCTCCTTCGTGTCAAAAGGGGTCAGTTGAAGTGGTTCGGGCATCTGATCAGGTTCCTCCTGATCAGATGCGCCTTCTGGGCGCCTCCTATTGGGGGTGTTCAGGGCACGTCCCACTGGTAGGAGGCCCCGGGGCAGACCTAGAACACGCTGGAGGGATTATATATCTCATCTGGCCTGGGAACGCCTTGGAGTCCCCCAGGAGGAGCTGGAAAGCGTTGCTTGGGAGAGTGACCTCTGGGGTGCTTTGCTTGGCTGCTGCCCCCGCAACCCAGTCCTGGATAAGCAGATGAAAATGGATGGATGGATAAAATTGAGTTTAAAAATAAGGTTGCAGTCATTACAGTAGAGTAGGCAGTGTAAAAAAAAGGTTTTAGCTTTTCATCTGGGAGGTTATTCCAGGTTTGTGCTGCATTATAACAAAATGCAGCCTCACCATGTTTTGCTCTGACTCATGGGACAGTCAGTAGGCCGGCCCCAGACGTCCTCAGGGTCCTAGAAGGTTGATATGTCACAAGCATGTCAGAGATATATGTGAGCGCTGAGCCACAGAGTGACTCATACACAAGCAACAGGATTTTGAGATCAATTCTCTGAGTGACAGAGAGCCAGTGTACAGATTTTAGAACTGGAGTAATGTGGTCATATATCCTTGTTTTTGTTAGGACCGTCGCAGCAGCATTCTGAAATATTATTGAATATTACTGTTCCATCAACAATAAATAGATTAATCATCTTATTTACAGTCTAGATTTTTTGTTTAAGTGCCTGCACCTAAGTTTATTTTCTGGTTCACACCTGTCAACAAAGCCAGAACGTGTCCTCATTTTTTAGCCTTGTAATATCGGGTTGTGCCTAATATTGGATTTTTTGCCGATAACCGATATGCCGATTTATAACAACTAATTTGGACAATAACTGATACCAATATCCACTTTTTTTCCCCCACCTAATTTTAGTGTCTCTCTTCTGTAGTGGAATTAACATCATATTATGCATGCATACTCTTATTTTCTCTCTTATTTTTAGTTTTACAGTTTCCGGCTTTGATAAATGGTGTAATTTTGGCTTTTTTTTTTTTTTTTTTGAGAGAGAACATGCCTTTCAAAAGAGGGTTTGGGGATTCACAGGGTACTTAAAGTAAATACATACAACCATTTAAAGTTGTGTGTCCCTCCTCCAAGCCAAAATAAAAAATCCCTCACCAAAATATGTGACATGCCTGTTTTGCACCACCCTCTCCCCTCTCATAAGTAATGAACAGTCTCTTATTGTGGATGGACGGTACCCTAACTTTTTAGGTTGTATGATGGGTCCAAACTAATTTGATTTAATTGTTTCTAGTGGAGCGGATGGTAGAAATGGCGAGGAATGTACTAGAGAAGAATAAAGTCAGCGACCTTAATGACGTCAGGTAAGTCAGTTTCCTGAGATGACATCATCAGAGTTGTGACATGTCATTCATTTTAAAATTATTTTCTGTGTGGCTTTGCTTCAGAGTAATGATTAATTTTTAATCGTTTCTTTACAAACCTTTGCTCATGTGTCTGTTTTCACACTCACATTGACAGGATGGGGTTTCATATTCCTCCATTCTCATCTGTTCCCCACCTCCACCTCCATGCTCTGGCTCCAGCCAGTAAGATGAACTTCAAGGCGCAGCTTCACTACGGGCCGCAGTCTCACTGGTTTATTACAGTGAGTGATATCGTGGATGAATGCATTTATCTATGGAGCGTGCCAATAAAATAATTTTACGATTTTTACATACCATGATACATCACAAAAAAATAAATAAATAAAACTAGCATCTTGCAATTCCAGAAAGATTAAGTAAAAATATTAAAATGTCTTTGTTGTCTTTAAATTGAGAATATATTTACGGTTTTTTTCAATTAAATTCTTAAATGGAGATGTTAAATGATTTACTGTTCATTACTGTCCTTATTAATTTAAAGTTGTCTCATCTTAAATGGAATACATGCAGAAAATTAAACTAATTAGCAGCTTTATATTTATTTTTTTTCTCAATCAATTAATCAGTCACAGTTGTTACTATCTATTAATTAGGTAAGTATAATTGACTCATGAAAAAATGGAGCACTTATTTTGGTGGCACACTTGAGCCTCCCCACAGCGATGACTTAAATCTGTCAAAATCAGAAATGAGCCACATTTTCTCTTCCGTTTTAACATTTTGTACATCTGTTGTGTACACTGTACAAATATTATATATATGTATTCTATGTATGAATGTCTTTTATAAGCACTTTAAATAATTATTATTACAATTAAGTGCAATATTTTGAATACTGTATAAGTTTCTTGTTCTGCTCTGTTGCAGGTCGACAAAGTGCTCTCTCAGTTAAAGATTCGTGGCAAGGTCAAATGAAGAGATATGAAGAGTCTAAAGGTGCAATGATCTTCTTCATGTTGACAGGTTATTTATTGTAGTCACAGTTTACTGACAATTCAAAATCAGTCGTCCATCTAAATGACATTTTATGACGTATATTCCTCAATTTTGTTGGTGATTACCTTGCGGATAAAAGTGTAAAAAGGGCTCTTTCCAAGGATATGTTTTTTAATAATACATCCTGATCCTATCCAATGTCAAGTTATGCAATGAGGAGAGAATTACAGAATCTAGGATCTGAATTATTTATTAAATTAAAGCACATATGAGAAGTGATTATGTTCTTTTTTTATTTCCATATGAAGTCAGTATTTACAGGGAAGGACAATCTTTTTTTAGTATGTTTAAGTGTCTGTGTAAATGCAGTAGATCAATTGAAACAGCTGCTTATACAGTTGATATCTTTGTGTCACAACTTATTTAATGAACTGGGGTGCGTTCTGTGTTTTAATCTAAATATAATGTTATATATGATTTTAATAAAAGATCTTGAGAAGCTCTTAATAGTGGGATCATCTCTGACAAAGTCTCAAAGGTTGCATATCACTGGTCAGGATTCAATTAGTGCTTTCAAGATTGACATCGTGTGCCAGTGGGTGCATAAATGTCTGAAGGATTTCTTGGCAGGTTTTGTTTCATCTCCAGAAAACAAAGTCATCAACAGCAACTCAGGATGCATTACTGGTTTCAAACACTGCCAGTTCTTTCTGTGAGCCACTAGATGTCAGTAGTGTAGCTTACAACTCTGACAGTAGTCAGTATATCTTGTTTTACACTGGGGCGGGACAGAGGGACGACATGCTCGAATGGGCTTCACAAGCTGACTCTCAACCTTTATCAATTACTTACTCGAAAGTAAGAAAGCAGGAGACATCAAAAATAAGCCTTTCAGTCATTTTCAGCCTGACACCATCCTGCTGTAATACTGCACTTCATATTCAGTATCCTCTGTAGTTCATACAGATGTGCTGTCATCATGAATTTGCTGAAATGATGAAACAGGGCCCAAAACTATAACATCAGAGTCTGGAAGTTTTCATCCACCATTGAGAACAAATGACATAATGTCACATACAAAGCGCTTCTCTATCTCACTTACCTGAATTACCTTGTTAGCATGTTATCACCTTTGGACATGATAACATCCTGCGGGCTCTGCGGTTACTTCTCCTGTATTGACAGGTAGACTGACTGGATTAGGACAAGAGAGGCATGTATTTTATTTTGAAAATCAGATCTCAAGGGGGCTCTCCTGTTTTAATGTAATAAATTAATACATTTAACCACTTGCACCTTAGGTATTTTACCACTGCTCAAACAGTCTGCACTTTATTTATCAGGAATGTTGGAAATAAATATTTATGACCATCCCTCTACTGATTGACAGGTTGTTCATTAAACGTCCCACTAATCATTGTTGACTAAAGGAAAATAAATATATGAATATGTAACCTATAGGCAGAAAATAAAAAAAACAAACATGAAGGACTTGCACTTAACAAAGATGCCCTCAGGTAACAAACCAGGACTAACATTTAAGTCCTTATCATATCAAATGATATCAAGGCCATGGAGTCAACACTGGGGGGACCAAATCTGCCAGTCTTTCAACTGACTTATTCAGCCAGTTTTAATTTAGCTGTGACACTAATTACTTAGTACTAAAGTGTCATTACTAAAATGGCAATAATTACCCAGTAATTAGTGCCATTGTGGCCCTGAGTAACCAGTTTCACTTTTCCACCCACTACAACACTCCTGAATATGCCTGTGAGCTGTGTTCTGCTGGGGACAGCAACACCATCTGGACAAACCACATGCAAAACTGTACGTGGTATAGGCTACTGAAACTGGCAGTAATAACTGTATCATAAAGGTAACCTACAGTTAACACCTGGGCTGCCTTCAACTTGCTACGTGTCCGATAATGGATCTAGAGCCCATCTGTATGTAATCAGCAGCAAATATCACGCTTAAACGACCTGTGTAGTGGATATAAATAATATAGAGATAGAAGCTGATTTAGTTATGATATAGTAGGTGTTTTGTTTGATTTTGGACACTTTGTGTCAGCTGGAGAAAGCTGAAATCACCACCAGCCGTGGACAAACCGGTATCCTGGCCGGTGACGTTACATTCCTGACATTCTACGTTGACGTGACGCTGCGCTGCTGCGGTGTAGCCCCGCCCCTCGCGCCGTCAACAACTGGATCCCAGCTATTTGTATTTTCACTGCTAGCCTGCTAACGATGATTCATAGCGCCCGTAAAAAAACGAGTTAGCCACTCTGGGTGGACTTGAATTAATTTCTGTTTGCTTGAAACACCCTCCATCGACAGCTCGTGCCGATGTGCAGTCAGCGCAAGCGGAAGGACCGACGAGAGCGGAGAGATCGCCGTGCACACCGTCCTTTAGCCGCCTGCGAGAGCAGCTAGCTAACAGTGCTAGCGCCGTAGTAGAGAGCTCGTTAGCTGGCTGGCTGACAGCTGGTTCGGTTAGCTACGTGCCTTCAACAGTAGCGTAGCTGAGATTTACTCCCCGAAACAATGAATTGTCTCTGACATTGGTGAGTGTAACTAACACGTTATGACTTATTAATATCATGTTATTGCGTGTCATTTGCTTTGAGTCGTTTCAGCGTTGCTTTGCGAGCTAGCTGCCTGGCTAACCATCGGCTTGTTTGTAGCAGCAGCTGCACAGAGCCACGCCTGGGCCATTTAAATTTACGTGTGTGGCTGATAACATGTCATTTTGCTTAACAGTGTTTGTTAGGGCTGGAAATAATACCACGGTTTTGGTTTACAGAGAGGACTGAGGCCCAGTTGGTTGTCACATTGGAGTAACCAGAGCCCAGAACTAGCAACGGTGGGTCCTGGTTGACTTTACGGTGGTGCCGTTGAAGATAAGGGGGTGAGCCGTCAGTCAACTTGCCGATGCACCCCTGGTTTTGACCTGCTAGAGCTGCCAATATGATGCCGGTAAGTGCATACAATCCCTATACTCTTGTAATTAAAACGTATTTTACATTATGCTATCGATAACAAATGCTTGGACTGCTCATGTTTGCACAAAATCAAACCTGTGTTTGCCTCTCTTTCGTTTAACCATGCTCTGGGGCAATTACCAACATGATTCACAAAATGATGGTCATGTGCTTCCTCTGGCTTAAAACATAAAAGCAGCAGATTAAGATAAAGACCTCAGTTTGACTCTCTGACATCAATGTACACACAAGTTGCAAGTTCAAGCAAGATGCCTATCTGTCCATTTTGCCTTTCCCACCACCACTAAGCTGCCCTGTCAGTGACATCACATCCTAGAAAGGAAAAGCTTAACTGTATGTGCTGTGATTTAATCTGTTGTACATGATCTCTGCAGCCTGATTCCATAGCTGCAGGACTTACATTTTTCATGTTGACTGCTACAATGACATTAGGAAGGGGTAATGTAAACACTAGCAGGGCTTGTCATAACTTGATATGCAGGGATTGTCGTGTGTGTGAAGTCTATTTGCTTTTAGCGTAAGGAATAAAGTGTGTTTTGCTGCAATGACATGCAGTATTGAACAAGTAGAATTACACTCCTTTAAATCAGAATAGGACAGGTAAACTTCACATCCTCTGTTCTCTCTTTCATAATAATAAGTCTGTGAATTTGTGCATTGAAGGAACTTTGAATTTGGATTACTCAAAAATGACAGTGAAAGAAGTTCATAGTGTTTTTGCATGTAGTCTAAGAAGTACTAAGTTTGCCATTATCAATGCCACGCATTACTAATTGAAAAAATGGGTTTTATCCCACATTCAAGTTAGAAAAAGAGGCTTATTCTTCTTACCCGAACTGGACTTTGACATTGGATTACTCAAAGACTACACTGAAAAAATTAATTCATGGTATATGTGCGTGCAGTCCAAGAAGTACTAAGTCCAAAAATATTACGCTCATGCATGCTCAAGTTTCACCCTCTAGTCTCTCTACAATAATAAGGAATTAGTGCTGAATAGGGTTGAAACTAAATGATCCTTATATTTAAAAGAGTAGGTGCAGTAGGCTTTGTTAAATCAAGAACTATTTTCATGCTGTTGTTTTCCTTGGTGTTGTTGTTAAAGATGCCCTGTGCTGTGAAGAATAGAATACCTGAATGGCAACACTATATGAGTTGTGCTTTGTTGGGACCTCTTTGTTATCCCTCGTGCTGAAAGTGCAGTGATGGATTGTGGGAAATGTGATTGCAACCATTTGGGCCTTCAGGGAAGGGAACATGAACTCAGATGCAGGATAAGTTTACAGTAAGGTGGTGTTGTCATCAATGGAGGTGATTCAGTCTTGGCCAGTTATCTGTCTGAATGATGGTGCGTAAGTTGAAAATGCAGTACCACTGTAATGTTTATCGTCAACTTCAGGGAGTTTTCAGGAGTACAAGGTAACAGAAGTAAGTCTGCGTTCGCTGCAGCCGTCGAGTTCTCAGGATTGACTGCGATGGTAGCCTCTGTAGACGTTTGTACCCTGTGGCACCAACAGGCTATCAGAGTCAAAGAGCCAGTGGAGCAGAGAGGCAGCCCTGCACTTGGGTCTCGCGTGACTCCGGCAGCCAATGAGACCTTGGCAGATCTAGGTCTGTGTGGCTGCGTCGACTAATGCCCTGTTGTTAAGGGGAACTTTTGAGCTGAGTAGATTGTCAAGTGGCATTAATCTCACACAGTGGAGCTGGGCCGAGCGTGACTTACAGGAAATGTAAACATTGCATCTTACTGTTGCTTTTAGCATTTTGGGAGGTATACTGTTTTAAAATGACATCAGCCAAGTCATTAATCATACAGCACTCTTCATTTAACAGTACATTTCTGTAAGTTAATATATGACTGTTACTGTTGTACCTTTTAACTCAAACTCGCTGTGACCAGATGAAAACAGCGAGTTATTGATTTATTTAACAACTACCACCTGTTTAAAACCACTAGATCTCTTCTCTTATTGGTTGAAGAAGTATAAATTATTAATTAAACTCTCCTCCTCTCATGCACATTAGTCAGCTCTCAGTCAGAGGGACACATCCTCTTAAGCAGCAGGTTAAATCTTGTAGGGACCTGACACATTCGCATACCTCTGTCCACATTTATATTTTCTGTTCAAGAAGCAAATACATTTCCTGATGAAAATATGAATCATCAAAGGAGTTTGTGGTTGTCGCTACTAGATGTGTGAGCTCCACTGGAAGTCTGCAATAGCAAAGCCATTGTAGTTATAACTTAGGTTATCCAGCCAAACAACAGAACATTATCTTAGAAGAATCTAAAACGTTGTGTGTGCACGTGTGTTCAAGTGTCCAACAAAAGAGAATATATATTTTAACATCCTGCTCATGTTATGCATTAACAATAAATATCAGCAGCACTGTTTTCACATATTTAGGGTTTTCAAGGTAACTGCTTTTGGTGGATGACATATTGTCCTAGAAATAATTGTGATAAATGCTGTTATTGTCATTTTATGAGCCTTTTATGCCACTGATATAATGATAATATAATAGCATTATAATGCAGTTGCATCCTAAATTATTAAAAAAACAAACAAAAAAAAAAACACCAAAAATAAATAAATAAAATGGACTCTTGGGCTGAATTAACAAAAATTAAACTTAAAAAATATTAAACATTTGACATAAGTGAGGTGGAATTCTGATTGTAGAAATTGTTGAATATTTTTTGGCACGCGCCATTTTTGTCTTTTGTCCGTACATAGGTTTTTAGTATGGATCCTACGCACTGTTTTACAATGAGACCCCAGAGCTGTGTAATGCTGCTTTGAAGCCAATTCCATTTGGACTTATTCTTCCAAACTTTCTTGCTGGTCAGTAGCCGTTGGGAAAAACACCTATAAGCCTCGACGTTATCTTCACTTCACCAGGTCCACTGTTGCTATGTGTGCGTGACAAAGAGAGCAGATTGAGAGGACAGAAGCAGCATGACCAGAAATGACAGCAAAACAATTCTCAGCATAGTTTTTTTTCTTCTCATTCTGCTTAGGAACTGTGGAAAAATGCTAAGCTGTGCACCCAAGTCTTATACTGATATGGAAAGAAATATTCTGACACCATGTTGACTAAAACGTTGGTGACATTCTAATGTAAATAATCATGCATGCCAACACAAGGGCAGTATCGTACGGCGTTGTATGTGGAGATGACCTTGATCATTTTTACTGACCTCGATAAGTAAATAATGTAATTACTGAGAGCTTGCAGTCATTACCTCATCTTTCCATCATATTATTCAGTGTCTTTTTAGCCCAGTGGGTTTTTTTTTTAACTATTTTGCTGCATGAAATGTCTAGATTACACATCTTTAATATGAGTCAAGAATGTCAAAGGTGACCGCCTCATGTCCCAGTGAGTAGCTGTCTCTGATTTAGCTATGATTAAGCTGTTTGTGTCTGACCAGATAGTGACGCACAATCAGGACTAATACCGATAGTATTGTGTTTGTTTACCTGGTTGTTCCACACATTTGGACCCATATTTGGTTAGAATTCTTTTATTGTACAGTTTATTTTTTTGTCAAGATTTGAGCAAATATGTTTGGGATTAGAATTTATCCTTCTTGTATTGCAATTAGACTTGGGCAGTATGTGTTTTTCATACTTTCATGACATTATTTGAGTAAAAAAGAGCTTTAAAAAAGTAAAAGCTGAGCTGCTGGTGATAGAAGTCATTGTAGAATATATGATTTTGTCTTGGTATTGTATATATATCTTAAAATTTTCCACTGGGCTACATTTAGCCTATCAATGACTGCTACAAGCTCTCGTAGCTTTTTTTAGTCTAATAGACTCATAAAATATGAAGAAAGAAAACAGTCTTACACCTGTTTTCCTTATTAAACAGAAAAATACAGCCATATTCTTTCTGAAGTTTCGCTCTTTAACCAACTAGCTTAATGTTATGTGCCTTTGTAGGAGCAGAATAGGCATGATTTTTTTTGTATGGTGTATATATATGTTGCATTGGGTATCAGGTCTCATGGGGTAGTTAGCGGTCATCATTATATATGGTAGGAACCTTTCTTTGTCTGGTCAAGTGCTCCATCTGTAAGGAAAAGCTGTTTTGGACCGCTCAAGCAGCTTGTTGCTGCTGGAGTTACATGTGTGGAGGTTTTTGAGTGTTATTGGAAACTTGTTGACTCAGACTTCAATTAATCAGACATGGTAACAATCAGTGCGTCAGTTAAGTCATCCTGGTGCAACATCGAAGTGGCTTAAAGTGTTGGCTTGGACTCTACAGCCTTGTTTATTCATTAAACTCAACAGAAACAAAAAAAAGCTCACCAAAACCACATTTCCATTGTCCCAACAATCCTCTATTTTACAGAGTCAGATGTGAAATTATGCTGCCTCTACCGCTGTTTTTCCCTGCTGTCTCTCTCTGCTGTAGTCCTGTAACGTCATCCCCACTGCTCACAGTCGCCGCCTTTCTCAGCTCTGCTGCCTGTTCCACAGTCTGGTGGCATGTTCTGTGCACTGCAGCACCTCAATACAGCATCTCTGTATCAGTTTAAAAGAAAGAGGAGCATCTGTATTTTTGATGGTATTGAAAAATCACACCATCAGGATTTACCCCTGGTATACTGTAATGCTGTGACGCTGCATTACGGTAATGCGGTGTTTTAAATGGTGGCTTTTGTGGAAGTTTCCAGCCAAGTTTGTGCTTTCGGGAAGCAATTTTCTGCTCGATCTTTCTTCTTCATTGTGGGTACCTCTTTGTGAGTAATTGAGTGACAGGATTTGTGAGAGGAAAGGACTGTTGAATCATCCTGCTGCAGATCAGGCCAGCCAGTGAAGCATCCCTCTCTTTCCCTCACAGGAGTTAAATGATAAATGCCACAGTGTCCAGATGATGCCCACTGTAGCATTGGGCATCAGGCAAGATGGATACTGTATGTTTCTCTACATGTGCAGCCCCTAATACATTATGAGGATGCATGATACATGATGGCGCCCTGACCCTTTGCCAGTCACAGCTGTAGCCAAAGTATTCTCATTAGCAGGGAGTCGGTGGCGTCGCAGCCACTGGCACAACCCAGGGATGATTTTCCAATAGAAGGACTTGTCGGCACCCTCCTCCACCACCCTGTGACTCCCCCTCTCTCTCTCCCTTACTGTTTGTTTCTCTCTGGCTCTCTCTCGCGCCCCCCCCCTCCTTCCCTGAATTACACATACAGCAAGTGTTTTTTCCTCCCAAGTCTCCTCTGCAGCACTTCTCAAATGCACACACCGCCGTCGGTTTCAGAGGTCTGCTCGGGATGGCATAACAATTAAGTCTCATGCCTGCAAGAGAGGCAGTGCTATGATGAAGAGGTTTGTGACTCTAGTGTTACGTGGCCTTGTTAGCCTCTCCAAGGAAAACCCCATCTGGGCAAAGGAGCACCACCGGCCACCAAAGAAGGAGATCAGGAGGAAGCGGAGGGCGGTCAAAAGAGCCAAGACCATGGGCAGACGCAACTTAGTGAGGGCGGTTGGTATTTCTCCGGTGGTCAGTCGGTTGGATCACTGGGGTTTCTGTTTGCTACGCTGTCACTCTCTGAATGTATATTCACATGATTTCTGTTAATGTGGAGGTATATTCAGCCTTTGTTTTTGTGACCGGTTTAAATTAGGCCCAAATTTGCTCTGTAGTTGTGTCGTCTGATTGGTTAAGAGTGTGTCCTAATTAATTGAAGGTTTCTTTTGACATGCTCCGAAGGATATTCAGCATGTAGGTCATATTAAAAATACTGTTTCGATTGTTGGACAGCAGATTATGATGGACTGTTTCATGTTGTCACTGCAGTGTTTCATTACATTTTCTTAGCTATTTTATTTCTTGCATTTAACATTACTGTAAATGTAAATAAGGATGCACCAGAGCTAATTCAAATAATGGCATCAGTCTTATCTGTATTCAAATTGATGTTTTTGCTGGCCTCACTGGGCTGTTTTGTGTTCACTATTTTGTCTCCTGTACTATGCTGTGTCTTATTATGCAGCTGGTAGCTCTCCAATATCCCTTTGGGGATTAGCAAAGTAATTATCTATCAGTAAAATGTAGACATAACTAGTCTCTAGCTTACTTAAAACACTTTTCTTTCAGTTTCTCCCCCATTTCTTTTTTTCTCTTAATGTTCTTGCAGATCAGGTCCCAAAAATGACATCCATTACTAGCCTGTCAGGAATAATAACACTGTAAGAGGAAATCATAGATAGATGGACAGTATTGCCTAAGAGTAACTGCCGGCTCCGGTACCTTTTCATCATACATAGTTTCTGAATTTGCCAAAATAGGAGCTTTTAGGCTCATGATCGGCTGAGTGAAGTCGCAGAGGCACAAGTGATTTCAGTTTGGCTGCTGCAGAAAATGTCAATGAATCACACAGCTGCATTATTACAAAGGGTGAGTCACTTTGTCTCTGAGAAACTCCCAGAGTAATAATCTATAGGTGGTTCAGTGGCTAATCTTAGATATTATATGACATATGCTGACAATTACTGTAGCGCCATGTATGCACCCTGAGGCCTCACGTACGGTTATACATCAGTGAAACTTCATCGCGCGTCGCAGTGGAGCACCAACTAAAATAAATTGCAGGGACAGTGCACTCCAAATGTCAAAAATACATATTTTCCCTTTCACCTGTAGTGCTGTTTATCAGTCTAGATTGTTTTGGTGTGTGTCGCCGAGTTTTGAAGATAACGGCTGTAGAGATGTCTGCCTTCTTATGGACAAGTGGCTCATGCTTGTGACAGGGCCAGATGTAAACATTAATGGCGTCCTCCTCAGCAGAGCTGTAACGTTAGCTAGCTCAGTGGTGCTAGGTGAGCTAGCAGTAATTCTGAATCACTGAATTACTGTATCACAATGCAGAAGGAAGCGTGCATCTACTGCTAGCTCACCTAGCACCACTGAGCTAGCCTCTTGTCCATGAGTAGATGCACGCTTCCCTCAGCACAGTGATACAGTTGCTGGGTGTAGTTCTGTATAAAGTAAATAGTTCCTACATGAAACTGCTCACAACAAGGTCTGTGGATTATCTTGAGTAACCAGGTCATGATTTCTGGAAAAAGACATTGCTGTTGAGTTTTTCAAATGTATTTCTTTGGCGCTTTGAGCGCCACAAGCTGAGTGCCATCTAGTTCCATTATATTGGAGAGAAGGCAGACATCTCTATGGCCGATATTTCCAACACAATACACAAATAAATAGCACTACAGGTAAAAGGAAAAATATTTTTTTTTGGGCTAAACTTACCCCTAAGTATTTGTCACTTACTAAACAAAGTCATGGGTCTGATGTAGTCCTAGTTTTGTTCATTGATTTGATTTGACATGGTGAGCAATATGTTAACAAACTGTTGTTGGTGTCGAGTCTAGACTAACAGCAATGAAAGAGGTCATTTGGCAGCTGGACGAGAGGGCAGTTTAACATCTAAAATTATTATTATTGCTATGGTTCTATTGGTTAAGATACTGTGTGTCAATGGTGGCACGTGTGCCTGAGGTTGCTGACCCCTGCAAGAGTAGGATAACAGAGCCCTTGATGGTGTTAGTAATGTTTCATTTTAGGTCTTGAGTATTTGGTTTCCTTGGCTCAAATCCTCCCTGTTTTGTTCAACAGGTAAAACATGTAAAAAAAAATCTGTGAAATGTGAGCAGGTTAAAGCAAACCACTGATATGTGGGGAATCCGGATTTTCCTTTTCTTCTCTGTTTACTGAGAACTCGCTGAACTCGCATCTGAATTGCACGAAGGCCACGATAAACTTCATCTTTTCAAACACAGCCAACATTTTTTCATTTCATTTTGAATATCCCTCCAAACTCTTGGCTTTGTTGTAGGTATAGTCTCCATTTTGGCTCCCTGCGCTTTATCTTGTGATCTCCTCACAGTCCTGTTTCTCTGTAGTGACACAAAAAGTGAGGCCTGTCACATGAAACAGGAAGGCACACCTCAGCCCCCCCCGAGTGCTTTGTGCCACAGAAAACAATGAAAATCTGGCAGGAGGGAAAACACATCATGTAGATGTGCTGTAATAGTGGATATAGAGGAGTTCATATCAATCAATTTGCCTTGTTGTCATCTCCCGAAATACAGATTAAAAGAGCAAAGAAGTCAAAGTTAATGTGGGCTGGTCTAACCGAGCAGATGGGAAACGTTATCCTATTAATTAGACAGAATATTTGTCAACCTAACAGAGTTTGATGGCGTAACTGTCTCTCTTCAGTGTGTGTGGAGCACTTGAGAGCACATCATATCCACTGCTCCTCTCATCCTGTATTTTGGCTTTACTCAACCGAGACGTCTCATCATCCAAATAGTTGTTTACCCAGAAAATGAGTTGTCAAATTGTGAAAATTAATTTCCCCCTTTTTACATCTTAAATTCAAAGTGGATCAGTGTTTTTTTAATGCCCTACAGAAGTATTTAACCCAGTGAGTCGATACTTTGCAACCACTGAATCTTCTTAGATATGTTTTTATCAGCTTGGACCATCTGGATGTGGGGATTTTTTTTTCCTTCTTCCAGCTTTCCTCCTTTAGGGGTAACATTGGACATGCATTGGAAATCATTTGTGTGTGCGTGTGTGTTAGTTTGAGATTTAAGGGTCTGTCTGCTGATTAGTGTAAAAGGAAAACCTTATTACATCCAATATGCTTCAATGTTGTCAAACAGTGAAACATGAAAAAGTCCAAGGGGGTTGTTTGTATTACTGTAAATGGTCCATGTTCCAGATGGATAAAATGCACATAGAGCAAAGGCGCATATTTGCTGATGGAGGAAAAATAAATATGACATAAATGACATGTTAATTCTATTAGTAAGTCCTTAAAATGCTAAAACAATGGCCGTTGCAAGTTATCTGAGCCAAATTGATGCGTTAATAAGATTTCTGCACTATATATGTTGGCCAAAGATGTTCTAGAAAGAAGTTTAATACTGTGTGGACCACCAGCTAGGCCTGGAGTTTATTTTACAGAAAATTGCAATCTAAATCACAATCCCAATATTGGTAATATATATATATATCATATTTAGATATTTACCCCAATCATTCAGCCCAAGCAGTGTGTTGATTTTCTATCAATCAGCTCTTGCATTCCAGCTCAAGGCTCAAGGCACAAACTATGCAGGCAAAGCCATATGGATTGGTCCAAAGGTCATACATATAAATTGCAGCCACTTTTTTTCCCTTAGCCTACAAGTCGGCTGAGATGTTTGAGCAGGGAGTGTTGTACGGTCTGATAGCTGCACGTACAAAGGAGCCCTCTGAACCCTCTTAGGTGATTCCTTGAAGATGATGCATTTAGGATGAAGTTCATTTAGAGGGAAACTTTGATGATTTTTTTTGTATCAGCTTTGTGTCATCGCAGTGTGTGCACATGAACAGTGTTTGGCTTCCTCCCATGCCATGAGCACCTGGGGTTCCCTGCCTACCCGTTGGCAAGAGTTGGCTGGGTGACGCACATGTGTCATGATGTGAGGAGAAGCCCAACACTGTTCATCTGCACACACTGTGATGATATAGAGCTGTTTGTTTGAAAACTGGCCTTTATCTTGAAGTTATCTGACTTCTGACTCCATGCTGTTACATTTAGCCATTTAGTAGCTCACATTTAGGAGGATATATTAAGAATAGAATTGAGGATAGATCTGTAGTTTCCTCAGACATTAATTAACTCAAAATGTCATAAAAAGTATTTGTTGAGGACTTAGGAAGAAGTGTGTAATCCTCTGCTTTTACTTTTTTAACTCTTACTACCTGAACTTATGTTGCTGCTGCTTGCAGCTTTTTTAGGAACTGCTTATCCAAGCACTCGACGAGGGATGGAAATCGAGAACTGGTTCTAGTTGAGAACTGGTTTCCTAAGTGCTCGAACCATCAGAATCGCGTGCCTTATTTATTGCTTTTATCGATGCTGGCATGTTTTTCTGACATTGCAGAACAATGATGTCAAACTCATGCGTCTATACCGCTAGAGTAGAGAGCTAGACAACAAAAAGGAGTCCAAAGCGAGGCTTCATTGCACAAAAAAAAAGATGAAAACAGTGCTGTTTTAATGTCTGTAAAATGATCATTTCAACTAAGGCTGGAAACACCAATAACACACTGAAACATTTTTCTACACAACATGGCAAGAAGTGCCATATATTTGACACTCTATGCATGACTGCCGCTGGTTCACAACCGAGAAGTACTTACGTTACTGAGGGTTCTATATCCTATTATAATAACATCAATGCCGCGCAGAAAGACTTAGCAGGTTTTTTTCTAGCAAACCTAAATGAAAACGAACATTGTACAAATATTTTCTCATATCATACATTTTAAATGATGACGGACAGACTGAGTCACATGCATGCCTTTTTTTTTCCTACTCTGTTTTTACACTGTGTTCAGAGTCAGAGATAATTAAACAGATGTGTTAATGCTGAAAATCAGGAATTAATAACAACAATCAAAATGCAAAGTTGGGCTAGTAAATCTAACAGCTCACAAGAATTAAACAAGTTTTACTGTAGCTGATGATGGAAGAAGCTAAAGAGTGAGCTATCTTGCTTCCGTCTCATCTCATGTGCGACACAGATTGGGCACTAGGACTGCAACTAACCATTATTTTCGTTGTCGACTAATCTGTCGATTATTTCTTGATTAGTCGACTAGTCATTTTATCAAAAAATGTGTTAAAATGGTGAAAAACGTCGGTCTGTCTCTCCCAAACCCCCAAACTATGTCATCTAACGTCTTGTTTCGTACTCATGCCAAAGGGTTTTAGTTTACCGTCATGGGAGAGTGTGTAAAGCTGCCAATATTTGAACGTAAGAAGCTGCAATAAGAGTATTTTGGGTACTTGTATAGTACTTTTCTATGAAAAATGACTCAAACCGATTAGTCGACTACTAAAATAGTCACAGATTATTTTAATAGTTGATTAGTCATCGATTAGTCGACTAATCGTTGCAGCCATATTGGGCACTTGTGAGAAAATGGTGGTAGGTAAAGACAAAGTTTAAATGCTGAGGCACAAGTGAGCATTTTAATTATCCTGGAAACAAGAGTTTAGTTGGGTGCGATAAGAAGGTATAGGTGAAACTCCAGTTTTGTATTGTGCAGTTTGCAACAAATATGAGAGCAAGGCGGATAAAACTGTTGTTTTTAAAGGCTAAATCAAGCTGTTATTTGATAACCACAATAAAACAATTTGGAGAGGCAATTAAAAATTGACTTTAAGCAAGTAGATTTCTGACCCACTTCCCCGACAGTTTGACATTGAACTCTGCAAGTGGAAGAATGGTAGTTGAGAAAACTGATGGACAAACAGACAAACAGAGACTCCTTCCATTTTAGGAAGATGAGAATACACACAGAAGCATGTGGGGGCTTGTATTGCTGTTTTTACTCCCAGGCTGAACAGTGTATATTGAATGCTATGTCAGGCTCTAATCATAGTAAACAGAAGTGTGGCAGGCACAGGCATGAGTCCACCAGCAGCTCAAACTAACAGTCTGTGCTGGTGCATGGCAAAATGTCGCCTCAGCAGGCTGGGCTAAGAGTGGTTTAAGCTTCATCCTTAAACCATAACATCTCACAATTACATGTTTTCTCATTTATTGTACATCGCTGCATATTTGCGTACAGAACACATTTTAATGTCATACTATTTGTAAGTTTATTTCTGTCAGTCTGATCTGCTGCTGTGTTTGTATGTTCCTCTTTCATGATTTCTATATTTTCATTCCTCTTTCAGATGATATTGACGGTGTACCTCAGCGATGGGGAACAGGCCATGACTGAGGTGCCCATCACCCCTGAGACGACATGCCGCGATGTCGTCGAGTTCTGCAAAGAGCCCGGCGAGACCGGCTGCCACCTGGCTGAGGTCTGGAGAGGCAACGGTAAGAGCTGGTTGTGGTTGTGGTTGTGCTCCTTGTTAGTGTGAGAGTTCAGAGCACTGAGAGCGCTTCTTTTTCTTGTGGAATGCAGTACTCGGTGCTCTGCATTGTTAAAGCGGGTGTCATCAGTAATGCACGAGTCTGAAACTCCATTATCACTGAGCTTGACACTTCACTTAAATGTGCAAGAATTTAATTATATAAAGCAGGAGCCTTTAGCCTTCCTCATTAATGTAAAAACAAGTGCTTCATTAAAGAAAGCTCAGGTGCCAAGCAGGGTCATGCATGAATACCTGAGCAGAGGAAAGTTGTTGAGAAGCCGCAAATAAGGCAAAAGTTTCACACCTCCAAAGAAAAGAAAAACATGTTATTACCAAAAATACCTCACAGAACGATAATATACTTAAAGTGCACATCTGTAGGTCAGAGAAGGGTTACGTGTTGGTACAGTCCACAGCACTGTCACAACGGATTCCACTCGGTCCACACGGTTTGCTCCCATCACCACAGTCGTGCTGACACACCCGGCGTTATCAGCGTTTTTTGCTGAGGGGCCACTCCCCTGTTGAAAACAGTGTCCCAGCCGAGGGCTTTATTAACCCACGTTATGCAATCGTGTTCGGCTGGTGCCCGACAATACAGCCGTCTGCCCCTTTGTCTCTCGTCTCTCGTCTCTCTTTGCCCTTAGAGCAGCGTTCTCTTGAAATATAAAAAAGTTTTAGCACATAGTTGTCCTTTAGTCCCATTTTTTATAGTAATATTATCACTTGATTTAATAACGAAAACCTTAATACTGCCAAGACACAATTTATTGGGAGCTTTTAATCACTGTAGTTGTCAGAATTTTAACACCAAACACACGACATTTGGCACATACTGCAGTAATACAGTACATGATCAGTAGTACAGCATCTCTGCAAATGTGCGGCAGGCTACGTTCACTTATCCAGTTTGATGCAGTTTGTGTTACAGAAACGACCCCCTGAAAATGAAAATTGATCAAAACAGAAACTCTCTGGGGCAGCAGGAACAGGAAACAGGAAAACAGGAAATGTTTACAAAATTTCAGCTTTGCCAATACATTTTGTTTCTATATTTAAAGATACAGTTTATAACTTTTTCAGCAAATATGACAAAAGGTTATTTTTTTTAAACTGCCATTATATCCTGACAGTAGTACATGATGCAGATACTCTGTGAAAAAAATCATGCTCCTCTGCCTCCTCATAGCCCCTGATGGCATTAACAAGTATCATGAAAAACAAAATCTGAGCCAAGAAGTATCAAACTTAGCTGTCAATTATGTCAATAACTGCTCGTTAGCTGTGGTGAAACTGTCAAACTAGGCAGCACTGATCAGTTATGACTCACGATTCTGTAACTGCGCGGCCTGTTTCTCACCTCACATTATTTCAGAAGCATATTTTATTGGGATGAGCGAGTACGCCATTATCTGCATCTGTGTCTGTATCTGTTGAACCAACTAAATTATCTGTATCTGTACTAAGAATAGGGGACATGATTAACAGCTGCTCTCTCTGAAAATGGCCTTCGATTGGCCAAAGTCTCCCATCACGGATTAGATTTGCTTAAACCAGTCCACTTGAATCACAATATGCTCAAAGTTTAAACTGGCTACCTTAGCTTTAAAGGAATGGTACGACATTTTAAAATTAAGTACCACTTACCAGTTAAATATGAAGCCACAGCCAGAACACAGGTTGATTAGCTTAATACAAAGACTGGAAACAGGGAAAAGCCGCCAGCCTGGCCAAGAAATTGTCTGGCACATCCTCCTCTCTTAAACCACAAAGTGTAGTTTTCACACTTTGGTTTACAGATTAAACAAACAAGATGTTTAACTAGTTAATAAATGAGCGTAAGATGTGCTGGTTGGCACATTTCATTACCTTTGGACAGAGTTAGGGTAGCTGTTTCCTCCTATGTACAGTGTTTGTGCCAACCAGCGGCTAGCTGCAGCTTGATATTAAACAGACAGATATGTGATTGTGTTTAATGTAACTGTCAGGCAAGAAAGCTAATAAGTCTGTTTACCAAAATGTCAAACTTTTTTCTTAAGTTTGCTTTTAACTGGCAAACAGAATTTTGCATTTCACTTGTTTGACATGTGCTAGAAAACTGAATTAGATTACTTGTTTCCATTATATGGCTGATAATTTCGTGTCCTTAGGAAAACTTAAAACGTCCAGGTAACTGAGAAATGCAGCTGTTTTATTTGAGCTGGTTTTAACCTCTTCCTTGTGTGTGTGTTTGATAATTGTATTTTCCTGTTTGCTGTGTTTTATTTCTATTTAAACTATAACTGGTGTGCTGTCTTGGCCAGGTCTCCCTCAGACAAGAGGTTTCTATCTCAAGGGACTTCGTGGTTAAATAAAGATTAAATTAAATAAATATGTTAAACTAATCACATTTTTTCTGTCTGTGTAGAGCGAGCGATCCCCTTTGAACACATGATGTATGAACATCTGCAGAAATGGGGGCCTCGGAAACAAGAAGTCAAGTTCTTCCTCCGGCATGAAGATTCACCAACTGAGAGCAGTGATCAAGGTGTGTATTGTCGCCGTCTCCTCTGTCTGGAGGTGTTTCTGCTCTGTGTAGTCTCTACTTGGAGGGTGGAGGGTGGAGTCGAGGGTTGTCGGGAAATTCCTGACACCTGTTCTGGCTGGCTGCTAAGCTATGTACGCTGGTGTTTCTCCTTCCTGAAGTGTAATTGATGCTTGATGTGGTATGCCAAAGGAATAAATCATTGCCCCAGTTTTACACACATACAAAGAGACACTGCATTGGCATGAAATGTTTTGCATTTACGTTTGGGTGGAGTAGGGCCACTTATAAAATGCACCCAAGCTTAAAATTGCTCAGTGAAACTAGCTCTGCCCACAATTATAGACTCACTGAGACACTTTAATGCCAACGTTGGAATTTAATTGAAGTCAGTGCACATGGGAAGGTGTTTAAAGGAAGCACACACACAGTTAACAGGTGTCAGAGAAACAAACTCATTCTGATGTGATCCTGGTCTGATCCTGGTCTGATTCATAGTCGATGTGAATTTAGAACATGACTAAGAAGGTGTATTTTTGCAGCAAAGGTATCATTACGCTATGCGATGATTTTTAGATGTACAACAGAAGTGTCCAGTTTTGTATCTCTTCCTGTGGAGCTTTAAATCATTCACTCTCATCTTCCCATCAAGCCTTTCTTATAAAAAACTTTGAGTTGGGTGGCTTTAGTCAGCAGTGCCTGTCCCAGTTCTTAAATGCCTCTGTCATGAGCAATCATGTCAGTGAATTTTCAAACTATTCCTGACAATGGTTGTTGCCTCCGAGTCGAGCGTGTGTGCGTGCGTGCTCGCTCGTCTGTGCACGCCTGTGTGTCTCTGCCCTGCCTGTGTTTGTGACGGCGACTGTTTCTTTTTGCAGGGAGTCAGCAGTCTCAGGATCAGACGAGTCGCAGAAGTGGAAACACTGGAGAGAAGCACAATGAGAACGGGGTGAGACTTAATTAGCATTATCTAAATGATGTTAAATTAGAAATGTACTTTTACAGGACAAACCAGGTCCATAGGCTGTCATGAAATCCCTCAGTTATAAGTAGAAGAAACCCCTAATGAGAGGGCAGTTACACAAAAGAGACAAAAAACACATTATAAATAATTAGATTATTAACATAAAATTGGCTGAGAAGTTGTTTAAAATTCTCTCTTTTGGGAGTCTTTGTCAGGGTTTGAGATACTAGCAACATTCATTATTTTAGATGACCATTGTGCTGTTAAGTTTGTATTTCACTCTAAAAAAAAGAAGCTAGTAAGTTTGGCTAACTAACTTTTACTGAGAGAGAAGCAGCTCCTCTCTGAAATAGAAACTAGTTAGCCAAGCTTGTTACCGTTAGCATTGATTCCTACGAGGTGTTACTTGTTAATGTTATTTAGAGATGCACTGATGCATTTTTTTAAAAGTCTGACTTGCCAGTTCCTAAATGAAAAAATGATTTGTATGCTCTGTTGGGGTACCTAGCACACAGATCTGGTACTAAAATGTGGAGCTGTGAGCACTGCAGTCTGTTGATTGGCCAATAGAGGACGGTCAGTGTGACAACTTTGACCATTACTTTAGTTCTTATATGACATACTCTTTTAGTAATGAGTGGATCTTCAAGCCTTTATATATATGTTAATTTCAGCCAGGTTATTTGAACTGCATATATTCTAATCCTCACTCGGTGGTGGTGCGGAGCGTTGTTCCTGTGGACTACAGCAACACTAAACCCCTGAGCGTGTCTGAGAAGAACTAAATGCACAAACCCACTATTTTAAATATCCCATGGAGAGAGACTCTCACTGCAGCCTGTTTTATTTTGTTCTAAAAATTATGGGTTCAGCCTCGTTCTGTGGACGATAAATGAGGTGCAGACTTCCATGTATGTCACCAATAATGAGGAAATACAGTGATCGCTAGATGGAGCAGTGAGTGACAACAACCCTGCCCACATTTAAGAGTACTGTTAGCAGTGGAAACGCTAGGGTCTAGGTACCATTTCTGCATAAGGTGCTATATTTGTCACTAGTCGGTTTCTTAGAAATAAAGTCACAAAGAGGGCCTGAAAAGTCGCTAACGGGGGGGCTTGACACAGCATCAGTTTCGACGACCTGGGAATAAGAACAGGTTGCAGCAGCTGTGATAATATGCAGTTGTCTGTGCAGCTGTGCATGCAACGTGAATCATTGTGTGGAGCCGGGACAGAATCAGCTATATCTGACAGTGACATGCCAGTCACCGGTCATGGCCGATCAAGCTGGAAATCAGTTGATACTGGTCACCAGCCAATAGATTGGTACAGTCTCTAGTGTTATTTTAACAGCTGATTAGTGCTGCTTATTGTATTCGTCACGTATTTTAGAACTAAGGATGTCTAGCTAGCATTAGCAGTCTTTGTAGTGATGCCAAACGACCAGACCGTCAAAACCCACAGCATTGGTTTCTTCTGTCCCCGCAGCACTTCATACGTTACCCTGGAATTATGTCAATGTAATGAACTGTTTTTAGTGTTGAAAAATGCTTCAGTCATTACTACCATAAACAGAGTGGTTGGTTCTCTCTTGAAGTGAAAAGCAGGTGTTAGCGAGGGTCATCATTTCCCCCAGTGAGTTCAGCTGATTTAATTTATTTACACCTACAAGACTGGCTCAGATTCAGGACACTGTCAGGTTGTACATTAACAGTGTGGCAGCACAGTGTGACATAACTCCAGTCTCCAGTATGAGGCAGAAGTATCAGTATCTGTGGATACATGATTCTGATATTAAGCCGGTGTTTTAGAGTAACATCACAGACCTCGGTGTTACAGAACTGCTCCATTTCCACACACTGCCAGTATTTCCCCGTCAGATGAAGCCATTGTTGAGCACGCTGAGCTGTAGCTTTAGGATGCGTGTGCTCGGAGATGTGAATGACTCTGATAAGAGCAGCCCCTGGCGTGGCATCCTTTCTCTCGCCGACCATCTGTCCCAGATTTCAATAAAAGGAAAGTGTTGCGGTCAAGGAAACGTAACTAATTCAACCTTAAGGGTGGAGGGAAGAATCCAGTGCAGCCGGAGATGGAGGGGTTTTTGTTTTTGTTTTTAAAAAAATATTGTGGCACAAGAGCACCCAGAAGCCATTCCTGTCATTATCTTGAAAACCCATAACTTTTGTCTCTGTTGGGAGGAAGTATCGTGAGGTAATATATAGTTTTATGGAACTAGAAATTAATCAACTTTTCAAGTGACAGTTTCTATCGTGCTACTAACCTATAAAACCAAACCATAGCATAACAAGTAAAAACATTTATAGTATCATCATTATTCATGCAGCATCATCAGTTGCATGGCCGGCTCTGCTTAACCTCCCAAGTACCGAGGCTCAGTTGTGTCCGAGTTTCTTCCTAATATCTGATTTAGAGGATTATATCAGTCAGCCTGCTGGATGATATAACGGGCCCTAAGAGGATCATTGCTTTGGCTTTTCCACGGGCTGCTGCTCAAACCCCGGAGGCTTTCTCTCTGCCGTGCAGAGCTGATCATCCTCTGAGAGAGACGCTGCCTCGTAAAGAGCAGAGGTGCCTCAAGGGAATGCTACAACCGTCACACGCATCTTCAATATCTCTTAATATCACAGTTTTAGCGTCCATAATTGATGACGACAGCTTATCGGCACTATTGAAACATCTTATTTCGTTTGCCAAGATCTGGAATAATTAATCAACCAGAAAAAAATGAGTCTGCGGCTAATGTGATAATCAATCACATCATCTGGTGATGTTCCAAGCAGAAATACCAGATATTCTCTGGGTCCAGCCTCCCAAATGTGAGGATTTACTGCTTTGCTTAAACATTTATGACAGATAACTGAATATCTAAGCAATTAGGAGACATTACTATGGACCCAGAATGTTTATTTTTTATTCATTTTGACTTACATCAGCTGATTAAAAGTACAGTTTGTATGATTTAGGAGGATATATGGGCAGAAAGGGTGTATAATATTAATAAATATGTTTTTATAAGTGCATAATCAGTTGAAACTAAGATTAGTTGTGTTTTTGTTGTAGAATGAGACGTTTATGTCTACATACAGAGCAGGTCCTCTTCTAAAGAGTCCTCCATGTTGTTTTTACAGTAAGCCAGAACAAATCAAAAACTGGCTTTAGATAGGCTTATTCACATTTTTTTGTATCGACCATGGTGCTTCTACACGCTTGGCACACAGGAGAGGTTTCAGTTGGTTGTAACCTGCAACCTCACTGCTAGATGCCGCTAAAATCTTACACGCCAGACCTTTAATTTAAACAAAATAAATCAATAATGATAATAATTGTGATTTTCTGCCCTGTATTTGCCCATGTCGATAAGCTCTAGTGCTGCAACCAACAATTATTTGAATTCCCTGTTAATCTTCAGCTTATTTTCTTGCTTGATTGATTCAACTTTTTGTCTGCTAATTACAGGGAAAAATGCTGACCACAATTTTCTTAAACCCAGTCTGAAATCCAACCAACCAACAGCCCAATACCCAGAGATATTTAGTTTACTATCTGAGAAATTATTGACAAGATTAATCTGTTATCAAAGTAGTTTTCTGTTAATCAGTCTGTTCTGTACAAATCTATTGCACATCTGTCCATTCTGGAAGAGGGATCCCTCCTCTTCCTGAGGTTTCTCACAAATTTTGCCCGATTTCTCTCCCTATCCACTGTCAGGGTCCATGTCAGAGGATGTCAGATGTTGTAAAGCCCTCTGGGGAAAAATGTGATTTGTGATATTGGGCTATATAAATAAAATTGAATTGAATTAATCTAATTCAGTGGTCCAGGTCAAATTTACCACTATAAGCGGATAATTATTAAAGCTGTTTTAATTTCTTTATTTCTTATGTAGATTACCATCTCAATGAAATCTGTAGAATTAGTACATTGATATAAAGTAATGAAACCGACAGCTTTGCTATTAAGTGGATTTTCCTGACTGTTTCAAAATATAGTACAGCTGTTTCGTCACATGACGGGGCATTATCAATCTATATGACAAGGCCAGCTTCAACCCCAGGTGCTTTCCCCATGCACGTTTATTTTCTGTCTCCATTACTAGGAGCCATAAGCTTCGGGGAGACTATGTTTTTCATGTACTTCCTTTTCCTCATCATGAATTTAGTGTCCACGCAGCTCCAGCCTCAGGTAACCAGCAGGAAGTAGATGGGTCACCATGAGGGAAGTATCATGGAAGTAAAGTAAAAAACAAAATAGACTTACCTTTGTTTTAAATTGTCTTTTCATATGTTGTCATCCCTGAAAAGCCCCAAAATGAACACTGTAAATGAATGACTCGATTACTATGAGCAAGTTATTAAAGCAGCATTTGTATAGAAATTATTTTGATCCATATAAGCAGATAAATGAAAACAAAACACCACTGAGAGACTTCAGCTCATTCAACATGCCACATGTTAGCAACCGTCTTTTTTACGACTCAAACAGGCTTCGAAATTCATGAGTGGGGTATTTACTGTCGTATTTTATGTTGTAGAACTAACGTGAAGGTCTCTGAAGCTTGTGTAAACCACAGATCATAGCTAGAAACCCACTGACTTTAGGACAAGGGAACTTGGAGTGCTAAAATGCTAACTCATGTCAGGGTTTTAGGATTCACTCCTGCTCCACTCTATTATGGATCGTGCTCCATTTCAGATATGTACAAATCTCCACAGTTGTTGGAGCGCGTGATGTAGTCTCCCATCAGTGAGGCCGTGGCTGCTCTCTCTTCCTTCGCAGTCTGCTCAGTTTGGGTGTTTCTCCAACTCCCTCTTCATCACTGTCTGAGGGCGTGTGTGTGTCTGTTTCCCCCTCGGGTGAATTGTCACTGATGCAGTTGTTGCCTGAGTGCATCTGAGCGTGGCTGTATGTGTGTGCCAGTGGCTTCCCCCACTCTCCCCATCTCGGCCTCGGTTGAGTCACCTCCCCCTCCCCCCCTTTGAGTCTTCCTAGACACTCTTAAATCTAAACGCCTGAATAAATGCCAGGTAGGAAAAGAGTGTGTGAGCCACATGGGCAAAGCTGCAAATGCAGCGTCCGTGCTGAGTGTCTTTTAAGAGATGAGGCGATGCATGGCGTGTATACTGAAGTCAATTTATTCCCAAAAAGAAGCATGTTTTATTCAGACAAGATGAGTCACAGAAACGCCTGCCTCTTCTAATTGACTAAGAGCAGCATGTACAATATTTTTATCTTTTGCGTGTCATGTTTATTTCACCTGGACTTTATCATATTATCTATTTTTCATGTCGTCATCCTCTCTGTGCCTCGTACTAATCTCTTCACATTTTAAAAGATCGCTCTACTCGAACCAGTATTCTACATTTCTCAGTCTGTTACTGAATAAAACACCATGACATTTCCTGCGTCGTCCCCTCCCTCTTTGAACACACTTCCTAAAGGCAAAGTCTAGGAGCACTTCAGCATTTCAGTAGCGCTTGTAGTTTAGAGGACTGTGTTCGCTGCTCACTCAGTATGCTGTTTTATAGAAGAGCAGTCTGCCAGTGTGTTGACGTTAGCAGCTGCTTTTAGGAAATTCAGAAGTGCGTAGAATGATAGTTTCAGGAAAAACAGATTCAAATGTGATTGCCAGTCTGACTTTATTCTTTGAGCTCTGTAACGACACATAGGTGCTGATTTCAGGCACGAGAGGAGGACTTCAGTGAAAATGTTAATGGAGGTGAACCAGTTTTTTTTATTTCCAGTGAAGCCAAGTTTACTGTTACTCCTTCAAGCTTGATCTATATTATATAAACCCTGTACCTTATAGTTCTTGTGGTTGTTTTTGCTATAATTACAACTGAAATTATTCGCTGATAAACAGAAAAATGTTTGTTAGGATTTGCAGCCTTTCTTCCTCTTTTATATTAGCAAACTGATTATCTTTTAAAGCGCAATTTTAAGCATTAAAGTCAGTTTACATTACAGGTAGCAGTATTATTGTATTTTTGGGAAAAGAAAGTTGCATTGCTGCATTTGTTGCTCCAGAGAGAGCTGCATAAAATGTGACAAATTGCCCCAAGTGATGTCACCTTAGTCAGCTTAAGTTGAGACTGAAAACAAGAGGTCTTAGTGGGTCTACCCTTGTGAAGACTTCTACTGAAGACTACACGTTTTAGAGTTTTAAAATTCTTGAGGTATAGAGTTGGATAGAAGTGAGCTTACTGGACCTCTGTAGCCTCCTCATCAATGCTTAGAGCTAGAGGCTTGATGCTACGTTAGTCGCTACTAGCGGCAATATCTGAGGCTGAAAAGTTAAGCCAACGTGGAAGTGCCTAAAACTGTTGATTCTTGAGACAAGTCTATCTTTACCCAAGAAACTTAGGTTGGCAGACTCAGCGTCTTCATTTGGAACACTCCTTTTTTTAACAGTAAATCCGTTTTTTCTGTCTGGTTTTTATCCTTCTTTTGTCAATTTTCATTATTTATTTATTGTTATCACACACTCTGATTTACCTGGTCTTAGCCTATGGTCAATGTTTTTATTGCTGTCTTATCTTGGCAATGCTACAGTCTATGAGATCCACCCCTCACTCCTCCACAGCTCCACCCTGTCGTACAAAAATGAACACTTCTGGCTCCAAAATAACCAAGATGGTTGTCAGAACGTGAGTCCACAAACCAATGGTTGACATCATGGTGGCTACGTCCATTGTTTAATACAGCCTATGAGCAGCACACACCCAAATCTCAGGCTGGAACTGTCTGCTGCCAAGTTGTATAGTGGGTAATCACATTTTAATAAGGAAGAAGAATATGTGGACTAAGAATGATGATATCTCTGTTTCTGCTGCAACGATCGTGATCCTTTTTCTTTTGTGAACTGTCCAACATGAGTCTGATAATGTGATGGAGACTAGAAAGAGTACTCTTGAAGTTGTCAGCTGTTAGTCAGGCACATCCACGACTGCGATGGACATTTTTACTATTTACTACATTTTTTTTTTTTTTTTTTTTTTTAATTTCTGTCATTTTTAGACCAAACGATCAATTGATTGATCAAAGCAATAATCATTAATGAAAGCCGCAATTATTTAACATGACTCTGACTTATAACAAAACCCTAAAGTAGTGATAGTAACCGCAGTATTTTTTTTGTACTGCATCACTATGATACAGGGACACATTGCCCTCAGAGCTGTGAGTCCGCTGCTCACTTACTGAGCCTCGTCACCATTAATGTCCCATCATAATGATATTTGGAGCCTTGTTGTGGAGGATGAAGAGCCAGGCTCTCACTGCTGTTGAGTCTCCTGCTGTTTGAGCCTCTGGCTGCTGAAATCATCTTTTAAAAACATTTCTGCAAATGGCTTTTTGCATAACTTGTTTTTTTGTTCTTATGTAATGTTTTTAGTTCATGTAACGTTTTATGCCTGATGTATTTTTCTGCACTTACTGGCTTGGATATTTGTCTTACAAGTGCTATTATATCAAAAGTGTCATAATGACGTAAAGATACATGAAGATACATGACACTGAATGGGATCTCAAGGTTGAGCTCTCCAGTCATGTGAATGTTTTAGGTATTACTGATACTGACACTGAACTGTTCACCTTTCTAGCTTTGACTCACAGCTACTAAATGTTGTTGTTTTGGCTGGAGGAAGAGTCACGTATCCTTGTTAGTGTGTCATCCTACTCATAGCAGCTCCCACAAGGCAGAAAAATAAATGTGGGGTCGTCTCCTGCTTTGTACCAAACAACATTTAGTGTATGGATGAAAGGGCGCTTAACAGTTTTTGTCTCATTTCGCAAAACATATATATTTCATTTTATTTTATTTATCCGTTTTCATTTAAATTATTTTTGTCCTCGTGAATGAAAAACTTCCAGTGTTGTTTATAAGATGAGAAGCACAAAAAAACACACCCTCACTGTTTGAAATGTTCAAAAATCCCTATGTATGATCAACAGGTGTCAACATCAGGACCACCCTGCTCAGATTTCAGTGTGTTGACCGATTCTTGTGCATGTGTATTTGTGTGTGTAGGTGGGGAATCAGCGTGTGGAGCTCACGCTGTCAGAGCTGCAGGAGATGGCCACACGGCAGCAGCAGCAAATCGAGGCTCAGCAGCAGATGCTCGTCGCAAAGGTAGCGTCTTGTCTTCATTCTTTTATCTCACTATGAATTGTACTCTGAAAAGCTGCAGCATCTTCCTGCTTTTCCAGTTTAAGTTGTTAAATCTGAAGCGCTGCCTCAGAATTATGTGGAAATGATGTCAGGAAATTGGTTGCTACTTAGATCTAAATCTTATGTTCTCATGCTGGGATCAGACTGCACAATATTTTTGCAATTTGAGGTGGTTGCTGTGTAGGGACGGCACAGCGAGGACATTTTCCCATTAGTTAAGAAACTCGTGACAACAGCAGTGCTACAGATTATACCAGACATTTTACAAGAAGAGTTATTTGTTGATTTCGAGCGCTTACTGTAATCTTTTAAGTTAGATCTTTATTTGACTTTGCCCGAAATGGAAAGGGAACAGTTGGTGTGGCTGTGGCAGTGCCTGCTTTTCCTTTTAATAAACTTGCTTAAGTTTTTTTTCGTTTGGGCTGTGGCTCAGGCAGCAGTTCAGGCACGGCGGTGGCTCCTTCCTTCTCTTCTTCTCTTTCTTCTTTTATAGTCCGTGCTCTTTGTCAGAGGATAGCTGCTTCTTCTATAATATCCTCCTGGTCTCCTCAACATTTGGGTCGTGGTGACCCTGATAGTGCACATCCATGAATGTTGCCTTGCATATAAGGTCCGGCTTGTTCTGGCAGAGCCACTGCCACAATGAGCGACTCTCTGCTGCTGCTCATAGCAGACTCTTTTAGTTTATAATTACAGGGTCCTTCATCTGACTAAGTATTAATAACATGCATAGGGTTTTACAAATTTGCGTTTTTTTTCATTTGATGAACGTGGGCACTGATATGTGAAAATGAACTAAATGGGTTTTATTCCTGTGACAAAAAAAGTAAAATGATGATGAAGGCAGTGGGCAAGTAATGTAACCAGTGTATGCATGAACACTGTGTAACTCCAGCAACAGCGACAAACCTATTACTTTGTCAAATGAGGCAATCATTCTCGCAGTAACTTAGCTGATGCCTGACCTATCATGGCTCACCATCTTCCGCATTTTGCCTCACGTACAGAGGCAGTCGGAAAGGTACGGGAAGGTCAGATATTGTGTCATGCAGTCTGAGACACAGACGCAGACTGGGCATTAGTTCAAGGCCAAGTAAGTCCAGTACACAGCCTCGAACCTTTCTGTTAGAGAGAAAATGGACTCCTGTTGCCCTGCTCTCATCCAAAGAGTCCCATCATGACCTGAAACTGGGGCGAACAGTTATGTAACAAATGAGATGGGAGGCAGTATGAGTCACTGTGCTAGGATTGTCCAGTTTGTCAGAATTCATAGTTCAGTCTTTATAGGAACTCGTGCACAAACATCGCAGTGTTTACTCAAGCACATAAATGATGCATGATTCCGAACACTAAGGATACTGCTTTTTCTCAAACTAATTATAAAAAGGCGATTTCATCTTGAAGTGGGAGGAAGAAGAACCTCCACACAACCAGTCTACCAGGCTTTTTCAGTGCACTAACTAAGTCTGACCGCCGTGCTTGTGGTGTGCTGATCAGTCAAGATCAGTCATGCAAGATGAAGCCCACTGTAGACCCGCAGATAGATAGACTTATTTATTGCCTTTGTTGTGGTGTCTGAAAAGTAGGCCCATGAGAAGCCCTGCAGTCATTTGGAAACCTGGGCCTGTCATTTCCTATTTTAGGACCTTAACTGGAGCAATTCTCAGTTGGGAGGAGAGATGAAGTCATCTGACCCTTTCTTCAGCCTTCAGACAGTCTTGACACAGCACAGCATTTCATTTAGTGCATACAGTAGAAAGATTTAACCTAGTTTCAGGGTACGTCTACCACTGAGATATCTTGTAAGCTTTGGGGTGGGGCCTTCTTACTGGTGTCAGCGTTGAGACAATCTCACTGTTGGATGCAGCTTGACATCACCTCTTACCTCTTGGTTACTTGTTTGCCTATAAAACATCAATCTCTGTCTCGTTCTCTGTAGGAGCAACGGTTGCGTTACCTGAAGCAGCAGGAGCGGCGTCAGCAGCAAAGCGTTTCAGAGAGCGAGAAGCTGCAGAGGCTGAAGGAGCGCGTGGAGAGCCAGGAGGCGAAGCTCAAGAAGATTCGGGCGATGAGAGGGCAGGTGGACTACAGCAAGGTCATCAATGGCAACCTGTGTAAGTTTACTTTCAATAATTTACTGACTCTGTTTTTAAACACTCATGCCGTTGTAAATGTTTCAGACCAGGCCACCACAAATTTTGAGTATGAGGTGACATTATTCTCTCTGTGTCACATCATTAAATATATTCACATCAAGAGTTAAGGCATTTTTTGGAGCACCTTGGTTGCCGAGTGGTTACAGCACATGCCATATAACTGTAACATCCTGTTTGATTCCAGCCTAGTGACTTTTTGTTGCATGTCATACCCCTCTCTTTCTCCCTCATTTCTACGCTGTCCTTTAAAATGTGAATTTCCAAAGAAGAACGAAAATGCCCCCCAAAAAAGTGAAAAAAAAAACGCCACAAAAAACACCAAACTTGAATAATTTGTGTGAATACATTGCATGTCAATTTAAAAATTCGAACCCATCTATCTCTATCAACCTACTCAAACCACAGCTGAAAATTTAGTTTTCTGCAGCTTTGTCAAACTCTCCAAGTTTTGGAAACTGATTAAAACAAGCCAACCAATGAAATAATGACTTTTGCTCATGTAATCAATCGATTTTTCTCTGATGTCACTGTCATAATTCTGTTCATACCATTACCCAGCAATATGGATGTTGATTGTTCCAAACAGTGTCTTCTTTGACAAGTGAAATAAAGATTATAAAGACAACAAATGTAAAGAGAACATCTGGACAGCTGAACTTGTTTGTGATGGCAAGTAGCTGACAAAATGGGTTAACATACTTGGTTGTCGAGGCAAAGTATAACCAGTCATTTCCAAGAGCATTATCTGACATTATGCTGTTGAAATTTTGCCCTGTGTCAGACATAACATAGTCGTTGTAAAACATACACTTTAAACCTGATCATAAAGGGTAAGTAATAGCATTACATTAGTAATTTTTAGTATTATTTCATTATTACCAGCCGAGGAAGATGAGTATGAGCTTAATGTCTTTCCTTTAAAAATCCTCATGCCCCGGTATTAAAAGATGACCATATAAACTGACCATTAAACCTTGTATTAAAGGCCGTGCATCGCAAAAACATACATATATGTTTGATAAACACATTTGGAGTGTGTTCAGTTCAGTCATGAATGATTAAAACCAGTGCAATTAAGCTCAGCACTCAGCCGCTCATAGCAAATGTGACCACATTGTAACTTTTCTACACAGTATTTCATACTTGGAATAACGACCCTGTCTGCAGTGTGTAGAGTTGAAATTGATTTTATTATATTAGAAGTGACGATAACTGTGCAAACATTTAATTTTCGGTGGATTTGTGTCGGCCTTGGTGTTAAAGGTTTGAACATGAAAAATCACCAATGAATTTTCCTTATTTTTGTTTCATTTTTTAATTTCATCCCTGATGTGAAAAGGCGTTTAGGATGAAACCTAATCGCACCCACAGATCAGAAAAATAGACTGAGCTAGCTTGCTAATTTCAAAGATGTCACCTTGCATGTAGGTTACAAATGAGCTGATGTTTCTTCATTTCTCTCATCCAGCGGCAGAGATCGAGCAAGTCAGCGGCCTGTTCCAGGAGAAGCAGGCCGAGTTACAGTCAGCAGTGCTGAGGGTGGAGCAGCTCAGCCTGCAGCTGGAGGACCTGCGGAGGGGAAAACTCAACGGCATACAGACCGCGCTGGGTGGCCAAGTAACCGGCGCTGCAGCCCTAGAGCTCCGTAAACTCTACCAGGAGCTTCAGGTACTGAGAAGAAGAAATAAGTGCAGCTATCTAGTTAACCTTACCCCTGACTGCAGTGATGGCAGCATCTATTCTTCCGTACCTGCCCCTGAACCTGTACATGTGTCTGCATTTGTCAATCACAGATCCGCAACAAGTTGAACCAGGAGCAAAACAGCAAGCTGCAGCAACAGAAGGAGCTTCTCAACAAACGCAACATGGAGGTGACGCTCATGGACAAGCGCATCAGCGAGCTGCGGGAGCGCCTCTACAAGAAAAAAGCTGAGGCACGTCAAAAAGAAAACCTCCCTGTAAGACTAAGAGCGCTCAACATATCTCCTTATTAAGACTCTTTTTGTTGCAATGCTTCTGACAAAAGTCTCCTGTCCCAGTAGGAAGTTAGTCCACACATGCCAGATGTTCATTATAAAGTCAAATACAAAATTGTAATTAGCTTTTTCAGTGGAAACTTGTGGACAAAAGTTTTTGCTCATTCCCTTTTGGGGCTCCATAAACCATCTGCAGTGAGGAAACTTATTTTCTGAAGGATTACATTTCCATTGACTTGGAAACTTCTCTTGTTTTTATCTCCTCTACATGTTGATTGTCTCCCCTGTCAATACATTTAACGTCTGAATCTTTTTCCTTCTCACAGCTGAACAGAGCCAATGGACCTCCCTCTCCTCAGCCAGCTCCTGGTACTCTGGGCCGTGTTGCTGCTGTGGGGCCGTACATCCAGGTCCCTGTACCGGGCCGACAGGAAGGCTACAATATACCACCTGATCCTCTGAAGCCTCAGACTCTGGGCGTTAATAACCAAGCCAACCAGGCTCGCACCACCAAGTCAGGTTGGTTGAAACCCATGGAAATAAAAATGCAGTGCAGATTTTTTTTCCCCAAAATGCAAGTCACTGTAAAACACATCTGTAGTAAGTGGATACCAGGTGATAGTTTAAGTTTTAGTTGAAGATTTGAGTGAATTTCTCGTCTTATTCCTCATGAAGAAAGCAGGAACATGGTCGTGGTCATTTAGACAAAGCAGATGGGAATCTTGGATACATTAAGTCCCAAAGAAAGAAGTCTTGCTACATATTTTAACTCCACTTTCTTGCATGAAAACATTGTGACTGAATTCCCTCCTGAGCTCCAACTGTTACTGCTTCCTTCCTACCTGACTTCTCAGTTAATTCTCCACCTGGACTTGATTCCTGTGATTTCCTTTTCCTTCCTCTCTAACCTCCGTCTCTTCCTCTTCCTGTGTTGTGTACACTGTGATTCCCTTCCTTTTCTCTCCTCCTCTCTCATGTGTCTGTGCTGTCCTGTCTGTGTAACGTCTCTGTTTCACTGGGGGCGGGGTGGGGGCGACTCTTCCCGGGGCAGACGGTGTGCGAAAGCCTCCCGGCCCTTGGAAAGTGTCAGATTTAGACATCGTTGTGGACCCGGTACCCCCGTCCCTTCCAGAATCACACCCAGGCACCGGAGCCTCCACTGGCTCCGACGGCACGTCCCGTGAGTGCACAGCGCTGCATCAGCAGAGGGATGGCACTTTCCTGAACCTTCTCTCTCGACTGTAGCACGGGATCCTCAGCATGCACTGGAGTTTTTACTCCATACAACACCTTAATCTTTTAAATATAGTCAGTTTGATTGGCCAACGCCTTGAGCCACATCTTTAGTCACCGACTGATGTTTTCATGCTCCACCAAACTCCACCAATTAAATTTAAAAGTAATGGAAGTGATTTTCTCAACCAGGCGAATCAAAGCTTAGATGCACAGCTGGGGAATCTGAGGAGAAAATGAGCATCTGTGTCTGGTTAACATGAACAATGGCTGACTGATGTAAGCATCCTAGTTTGGCATCATTAAGCTCTCCTGCCAGTGCAGCACTGAGTCAGATTTTTCTCTGAACTAGAGAGAGCACATGTTGACATTTCATCTGGAGTGTTTCCTCTGTGGATTGGCTAATGACGTCAAAGTCGCAGGGTGCCATCTTGAAACACTTTTCTGCCATCTCCAGATTTGACAGTCCTAATCGTAGCTGAAATCACACCTCATGAGGAGAGAGTGTCACTGACAAAGCACTGCTGATCCCCGTGCGTGTTTGTACACTAATGAGAAGGTTCAATGAGTTGAGTGCCTTGTGAATTTACACATGCGAAGCAGTCCAAGATATTTGTTCGAATTTCATAACATCCCCAGCCTGCCTAACCTTTAACCTTCACACCACGTTCTCACAACAGCCGAGCTGTGAGAATCACTTTTAGTTGTCACTTAACATGCACAAGGAAATCAGCTTGTACATGTTAAAATGTCATCGGATTCACTTAGCAACTGTCACTCTTGATAATCTGTGAAGACCCACATCAAGCTGTTTCCTTTTAGACTCTGGTTAGTGTTGGTAGAACTGCTTTATTATTACTGTGTTAAAGCTGGGGTAGGCAGTTTTATTTTGGTGTCAGTGGGCAAAAATCCCACAATAACCTTTGAGCATATTGCAATTCAAGTGAACTGAAAGAAGACTCGACTTCTGCATCTCTTCTTGGCTCTGTTTTTAGGCTTTAAAAAATCTAGCCCGTGATGGGAGAGACAGAAGGAGGGACAGAGGCTCTGTCTCTGGGGAAGCAGTCCAAAGCAGCGGGGAGTAATGCGGAGAGACCGTGGGGTGGCTAGCTAGCTTATTCTCGTCTCATTTGTGGTCTGATAAACAGAGAGCAGGGCAAGGAGGGGGTGGCCAAATGAGCTGCACCCAGTTCTGTCATAAAATGAGATTAGATAAATCAATGTATTGGAAACACTGGGTTATTGTACGAGGTGCGTGCATATGGCCCTTGTGGGAGGGGCTTTGGACAGGGAAGGGCTGCAGGAGGAGGGTGTATTTTCAAGTTCTGCCGTTTTTTGCCTTTTCCAGATTTCTGCCTACCCCAGCTTTAATCTCTAGAAATGCTACACTGAAGAAAAGACGAAAAGCTGCTTATTAACAGATTTCCATATCACCCACACTAATGTAGATCTACTGTGTTGTTCATTTATTTAAAGTTACCATAGGAACTAAAATTAATATTGGAAATATGAATAGCCATAATTGGCTTTTGAGACTTTTTGGGTCTGTAACAAGTCGGTTGTCACATTAAACAACCAAACTCCAGAGGAACTGTACCGCAACTATCGCTGTTGTTTTGTTCTGTCTTCCTTTTTCCATCCTCTTTCTTTTCGACCTATCCCTGCATCCTTTTTTTATCCTGCATATATATTTTTAAAGTAATCAGTTTAGTCATCGAGACAAACGGCACTGACAGTCCCTACTAAACTGCAATTTAGTTACCATTTACCAAATGTAACTAAATGAAAACACTAAATACAAGTACGTAGTAGGGACATACTAATGCAGATACACTCATTGCCATCATTGCTGTGAAGTGAAGGCTCAGGATTTTTGTCCTATTGATCAATAGCCCCTCTGAAAACATTTAGTGTTTTTGATCAGTATTACTTTAAGAGGTAACGCTGGAATTTTTCAGCCTGGACCCTATTTTCCCATGTTTTTATGTCTAATTGACCAATGGGAACAACAGTTTTGGAAATTGGTTGAGTATCTAGTGAGAGGACTGCAGCCAGCAGCAGCAAAACAAGCTGCAGTGTAACCACTTGGGGCATGTTTGGACTGTCAGTTTACGTCCACTAAGTGTGCATTTTTGGAACTGATAGGCTCAGATTGTTATTATAAGTGTCAACATTATTACTGTATCAACAAAGCCACCAGACTCTGCTACAAACTCTCTCTTTAAATAGTAATTTTTTTCATCGTAAAACACACTTAAAAATCGACAGAAACTAAATTAAGCTCACAAAAAAAGTCTCAATTCATCTTTCCACTGTTCCAACAATCACCAAGTCAGGGTTGGCTGACATAAACCCTTATTTTACCCAGTTAGATGTGAAATTATGCTGGCTCTATACAGGCTAAAATTATTGTTTATTTAAATGGAGTCTGGTGGGTTTGGTGATAGTGATTTTGGCTGTTTCTGGCTAAACAAAAAGGATCTTACTCTCCAACAAAAAGGTCTGTGTCTGTAGGGATCCTTTCTTTACTGTTGCCAGACACTTAAAACTATAATATGAGCCTGTCAGGGGCAAAAACAAGCACTTTCAATGGCCGTACATTTGTTGTTTTCAGTGGACATATATTTGTAGTTACATTGCAGCCTACAGCCCATGCACTCAGTACTGGACCAATTTAAACAACTGTTGTTCCCATTCATCACTTTAACACCAAACGAAGGACAAATAGGGTCCAGGTTGAAAGATACCAAAGGTACCCTTAAAGAAGAAAGTAGGACAACATGCAAATCTTTTGTTTCAAGAAATAAAGAAATGTTGCAATGTGCCAGACGTGTGAAATTAGAGGAAGACCAACAACTGTCCCACAATAGTTCAAGTGCCCATAAGGAGGATTTCTGTCTGTTACAAGAGCAGTAATGGGACATGAATTATCATTATCTCAATGCTCATTTATTATTAGCGTTTTAAGTACATGGTACATTAAGACATTTCTCTTCAAAACCACTGCCTTTTCTTCAGGCAATCACAGTTGTGGTTGTATGAGTTAAAGAGCCTTTTTGCCAGAATATGGGATTTTTAATTTGATTATCTTTGCTTATACATGTACTGGCTGGTGAATTAGACAAATCCACTAGCCAATTGCGTATTTTACCAGCAATTGGCTAGTGAATTTTGTACCTTGCATGTGAAAGATGCCGAATTCATTTAAATTCTTTAAATGTCTCTTAATGGTGTCTGGTTAATAGGATTGGCTTTTGAAAATCCTGAACCCTCCATTTAACACCAATCCTGGGTCAAAATGGTACAGATATATATGTTTTCTATGTGTTTAAAATGTTGTATATACTCGTGTTCTTGAAATAGCATCACTAAGATTCTACTTAATGTGGTTAATGACACAAATTGACACATTGAATAAATTAAATATAAAACATGTTACCATTTAGACCTGGTTCTGGTGGACATGCGTTGTCAATACCCTGAGATGTGAAAGAGGCTCATGCTTCTCAGACCGCCTCGGTCATCGGGTTTGGTCTTTTTTTTCTGGTTTGCATCTCACTCACTGTGTCCTGTTTGTGCCCCAGCTAATGATACTGGTTGGCCTACTTTAGGCAAGACCAGCACATCGCTAAAGCCTCCTGAGAGACGAGACTCAGGGACTGATACCCAGGGCAAGAGCCCTCCCTCAGGCTCCCCCATCGCTCCAAGTGCAGAAAAGGTTTGTTCTTCTTTTAATCCGTCCATTGTTTTGTAGCTATTAACCTCCTGATATAATGTCACATCTGTAAGGAATATGTTTTAAGTTTGAGATTGTTCTAGAGATAAACTGCCATTGTTTCTTGATTCAGTACAATTCAAGATTTAGATCTCATTTCTCTAACATTGTTTTTTATTGGTGGATGTCTTCACAGGTGCTAGACTCCAAAATGGCCGTGTCTTCCCCTGCCATATCCAAGCCACAGCCGCCTCCCTATGGCTCCCACCTCACCTCCGCAACCTCGGCCAGCTCCTTGGAGCGGCGCAAGGATGCGCCTCCTCCTCCTCGCCCGCTTCCAAACCCGCCAGCCGTGTGGCCCCGCGTCCCCCCGTCCACAGGCTCGTCCTCCCAGCAGATCCAGCAGCGAATCTCGGTGCCGCCAAGTCCCACCTTCCAGCCTAATGCACCGCTTTTCCCTCCTGGTCTGAGCGAGCGACTGGATCCCCCGCCAGCTGTGGCAGTGCGCCCCTTTATGCCAGACAGAGGGTCGCGGCCTCAATCGCCTCGAAAGGGCCCGCCTACAGTGAACTCCAGCTCCATCTATCACATGTACCTCCAGCAGGCAGCGCCAAAGAGCCAGCCACTCAAGCCTGCGCTCAAAGCAGGTAAGAGTTGGGTTTGAAGACGTGGTCCATAATATGTTTTGTCATTATGGGGTAGTTTGATAGTTAAATGTTGAATCATTAGAATGAGGCCTTATGTTCTGTATTGTGACACAGTGTCTCTTAGTATGGCTGACACTCATCAGATCCAGTCTTGTCTTCTTAAATAGAAATTAATGAAATGGTACCTTTGCCCATGAGACTGTAACAATACACTGTGGTTAATATACTGAAGTTACTAAAACGTAGCCTCTCGTCATATCAGTGGTCTAAAATGTAAATAGATTGAATTTTTTTGTTGTGGGTATTGGTTAACAAAGGGAAATGACAACAATCTTGATTTGTAATTCATCTTGTTACATCATGTGTCAAGAGAAAATGTTTTTAGCTCGTTGCAGCCTCATATACAGTATATCTGGGAAATAGTGACGGGCAGTTTGGACTGTGACTTAGACTGCTGACTGTTTGAGTGATGAGTTAATTTAAAAAAATGACTCACAGGTGAATTAATGATTAAAATATAGATGATGTCAGTGCCCTCCAATATAACACAACACTCTCTGTTTGTCTCTAGTATATGGGAAGCCTGTTCTCCCCCCCAGCTCCACACCCCCCTCGCCTCTGCCTTTCGTCCAGGCAGGAGGGGCCTTCCCGTTGCTCCAAGGCCACTCCGGTGGCGAGGACACTTTGGACGGAGAGTTTGATGATCATGAGTTCTTCCAGCACCCGGAGCCCTTAGCGCCTCCTCCCAGCGTGGAGAACATCCCACGACCACTCAGCCCAACTAAGCTTACACCCATGGTACACTCCCCTCTGCGCTACCAAAGTGACGCCGATCTGGAGGTGCTCCGGAAAAAGCTGGCCAACGCTCCGAGACCGCTCAAGAAGCGCAGCTCCATCACAGAACCGGAGGGCCCCAGCGGACCCAACATCCAGAAACTGCTCTACCAGAGGTTCAACACTCTCGCAGGAGGCATAGAGGGAAATGGAGTCAGTGGATCAGGAGGCGGCAACGGTGCAGGGAATGGTACACCGTTTTATCAGCCCGCTAATCCTCCTGCATATCTGGGAGGCGACTCTGTGGCCGACACAGACAATGGAAACCTCCCGTCTGAGACGCCGCTACCACCACCACCAGGGGCAGAGGAGGCAGGCTCTGAGGCTCCGCCTCCATCTACTGACGCTAATGACAACGATCCACTGCCCTCGCCACCAGAGCTGGATCCCGCTGAAGCAGAGGAAGCAGAGGACGACAACAATAACAACGTGGGAGGCTCTGAGGTGTTGTTGCCCAGCCCCGTGCCAGAGGTGACCACTCCAGAGGAGAGCAGCACAGCGTCCTCACAGCCCCTGGTGAGAGATACACAGACTTATTATTGCATTTTACCTCTTCCACTCCATCCTCCCTACCATAGAGCTATTTTTGTCCTTTTAGGGGGGACAGGGGAGTTAGCAGGACAGTAGTTTATAGCCCTTTTTACACAGAGATCCCGCTATAGGGCCGCTACAAAGTCTCCTCTTCATTCCGCCTTTGCATTTTTACACAGAACCAAATGACAGCAGCATTATTTCGCTCCCGTGTATACTTTAAGACTGCATCCTGGCATCGCAGAATCAAAAGCTGTGACAGGTATGACACGTAACACAACAGCACCTGTCTGTAGTGTGACACATAACACACGCGTTGGCAGTGCTTTTTAAACAATAACAACAGCATAACATGGCGGAAACAATCATTTACCATCCCTGTGACATGGCGGCTGATCTCATCCTCTGCTCAGAGGATAAGGAGCTCCGAGACCACATTATATTCCCAGTTTGTGGACATTTTCCGCTGCTGTTCCTCTTCTTTGAATTAACCATTAGCTGCCACTAGCTACTTAATAAATCTCCCACGTTGGGTCACACACATAACACGTCGTCAAAACATTATACCCATGCCTCCTGTGATCCAGTCCTGCTGGCTGTCCCATTTATACAGACATCATTTTGGCACTGTCACTACCTCGGTTCTCATCTCAGAGACAAGAGAACTCTGTCCCCCCATTCTGTGATAGTACCTTACATACCAAACGGCAAGGCAGCGTAACAGCACGATATTCTCACCTTGAGCAGGCAGTGTAAAATGGGCTTTGCCACATGCAAGTGAAATATATCATCTGAAAGCTGGGAACCTGATAATTGTTATGAGATACAGCTGCAAGTTTGTGTAGTCATAAATATGTACTAAACATTATGTTTTGGTCAGGTGCCTATTCAGACTTTAACATTTAGTGCGTACAGGGGTTTAGAGCATTATAATGAAGGTATATGATGACTTTTTCCATGCTTAATTATGTCTGATAAGTTATTTTAGGTATTTTGGGGTTGCTACTATTGGTTTAACAGATTTGATGCTAAATTTAAGCATTTTTTACCACTGTTACCATGTTTTAAAAATCCATTATAATGCCAAGACCTTGAGGAGCATCATAAAAAAAATCCATGCTGTGATTTGGTATCAAAAACTTTTGACATTTGGAGATTTCTGTGAGAATTGCATTTTATAAAGATTGGATGGCCAACACTTCTGATCTTTAAACTGCTGCCCATTATCGTCAATATACCTAAGTGCACCATCCATCCTCTGAATGCCAGAGGTCTCTAGTTTGTGGCTGTAAAGTTTCACACGGCTGTGATTATCCCAGAGGTCACAATAGGTCTTATATACATGAATGCCCATCTTTAAATTAACGGTCTCTCTACAGTGAAATGGCTACTTTGGGTCACACATGAATAAAACTGGGCTAATTTAATCCACAAGAGTCTCTTCTTTCCAGTCATACCCAATTTATGCAATTCCAAGAGTGTTTAGGGACCGCAGTGTGCCGGAATATGCAAATACAGTAGACAAAAATAACACATTTGTGCTGTCTTAAAAAAGCGGCCTGGTTTTTCCCTGAAACTGCATGGGATTAGCATAAAGTGGACATGACTGTGAAGAGGAGACTCGTGGGTATTCATCAAACTTATTTTCATTCAGATACGTTGAGGTTAGAGGTCAAGGAACCCCCGTGAAAATGGCCAAACCAGTTTTTCCCCCGCCAAAATTTATCCTAACTTTAGAGCATTATTTACCGACATGGTTGGTATCAGTGGATTCCTTCGGTCTTAGCTTTAAAACTCTGCCTGCTACAGCCTCTGAAAGACAGATATGTCAGCCTAGGCTGCCGTAGTCCCAGCAGAGTGACGGAGGTTAAAGACTAACATTTTCAGGATTGAAGTTGTAATCTGTACCTCCGCCTGCATCTTCACAGGAAAAGCGCACAAACCTGAAGAAGCCAAACTCTGAGCGCACTGGTCACGGCTTCAGGGTGAAGTTCAACCCTCTGGCCCTCCTCCTGGATGCCTCACTGGAGGGAGAGTTCGACCTCGTCCAGAGGATCATCTATGAGGTATGCAATAACTGTGTGAGTATATTTTTGATCTATTTGTATCCGACTGTCACATAACGACTCATGTTTTCATCTGGCTGCTTCTTTTTCTTCCAGGTGGAGAATCCCAGCACTCCCAATGACGAGGGCATCACGCCCCTCCACAATGCAGTGTGTGCGGGACATCACCACATAGTCAAGTTCCTGCTGGATTTCGGTGTGAACGTAAACGCTGCAGACAGTGACGGATGGTGAGTGATGGCGCCATTTTCATTTTGAAGACATTTACTGCAGTTTGATTTTCCTGTTGTATCCATGTCTCAATTTATATTTGTTTGCCTGAACAGGACTCCACTTCACTGCGCCGCATCCTGCAACAGCGTTCATCTCTGCAAGTTGTTGGTGGAGTCAGGGGCCGCCATCTTTGCCAGCACTATTAGTGATGTGGAGACTGCTGCAGATAAATGTGAGGAAATGGAAGAAGGTTACATCCAGTGCTCCCAGTTTCTATACGGTGAGAAACACCCCACAAACCAGCACAACGTGCACGAATGTGTTTGCTTCAAAATAAAAGTTTTGTTCTTATCCCTCAATCTCACACTTCGAGGTTTAAGTCCCAGTACTGTGAGGCAACAACATTTTGTTTTAACTATCTGAGATTCCTTTGTCTGTACATATCTTGGTGTGATACTTACAGTCTGTTTTGGACTCTCTGGTGCAGGTGTTCAGGAGAAGCTGGGTGTAATGAACAAGGGGACAGTGTACGCTCTGTGGGATTACAAGCCCCAGAACCAGGACGAGCTGGCGTTCAGCGAGGGGGACGCCATCACTATCCTGCGACGACAGGACGACAGTGAAACAGAGTGGTGGTGGGCGCGACTCGAGGACAACGAGGGCTACGTGCCCCGCAACCTGCTGGGGGTAAAAATAAAACACATTATTCGTCACATTTGCCCATCAGCTCAGCAGTAGGATTAACTTACAGCCTGACAAGTTATCAGTGCAACACATTTCTTTTCCCATGTTCAGATTTGTGTATCCTCTGTAATGATTGTAGAGCTGAAACAATGATGGATAAATCGATAAGTACGAGTCTCTTCAACGTTTAAATTCACTTGACAATTTAACTGAAACCCGTCTAGTGACAAAGAACATAAAACAAGCACAGAGAAGTCAAATTATTCATGTTTAATATTTCTTCTTTCTTCTGTTTGCAGCTCTATCCGAGGATCAAGCCTCGTCAGCGCTCGCTGGCATAGTGTCTCACTCCACTGACCTCTGGCGAACAGCTGGACTAGTGACAAAACCAAGAGCAGAGAACAAAGGAGCCTGGTGCTCCGTCTCTTCTCCCCGTGGCCATAACCTCCCCCCGGCCTTGTGCTTCTCACAAATTCCTTTTTCTCTGAAGCAGCGGGCACCGAACTCTGATACACATATTTACATCTGCACACACACATAGACGCACACGCAATGAAACACAAGCACTCCAAATGCGGAAATCTCTTAAACCACTCCATCCTGACCTCCCCTACCCCTCCTCTCCCCACGCTGTCATTGTCCCAACTTGATTTTACCCTGATTCAGTGTCAGCTCTGTATCAGACATCAACTTGAAGAATAAAACACTAACCCTTGTCTCAGTATTTCTCGCAGTGTTCACACTTCTTCAGCCATGACTTCTATGGTGGCACTGGTTTACACAACACTACATGGTGACTGGAAAATCATCTCTAATGGTGAGACGTTGCTGATTTTTGTTAGTGAAATGTAATTTTAGTTGTAAGACATTATATGTTTTTTCAATGCCAATTTGATCCCCTTGCACGGAAAACTAAGGCAGAACATGTGCTCTGTGTTTGATTCTTCTGTAGTCTAACCACCAAAGATGAATATAGAAAATCTTTAACTCTATGACTCCTGGCAGAATAGCTGAGGAGTGAGATAATCAGTTGATTTGCTGCTACCAGTAACAACTCCCAGGAGTTGGTTTGAGGTCCTTCTAGATATTCTCAGAAGGGGAAAATAGAAAATGTAATTGTAAATCCTCTGTATTAACTACACAGGCCAGTCAGAACAAATCCAACATATTAAGCAAAGATGAATAAAGATTGATGGCTCAGAAATTGTCATGAATCACATTTCAAGAACGTCATCGCAAGACTTGTTTTTTTATTCAGTGACTGCGTTTACATGTGCAAAATATTCTTGTTTTTGCCCTTACTCTGAGGAAACCAATATTCCCCTGTAGGAGTTAACATGGCTAATGAAAAGGTATATTCCACTAATAATCCTGTTTACATGCAGCAGTGCGTACTTCTATTTACGTGCTCTAAAATGTATTTAATCACGTCAACATTCGGAAAAGAGGAATGGCTATCACTTGTGCCATTTTGCTTCTTTTACATCCGCGGCAAACTTTTTTGACTGAGCACAGCCTCCATCTTTTATTCAAGGTCAGCGTTGATGATATTTACGCGTATCCAAAAACCTGTTTATATTCAAGTCTTTTATTATGTTTAAAAGTAGGTGTGTTTTTCCTTCTGAACAGAAATATGGGCTTTTTTAGGGGGACATGCATCTCCACCCCACAGCCTTTGCAAACTATTGGCTAGTTGGTTCTTACACAAAGTAAGCATGACAACAGACAGTTGAAAGTGAGATCGCTGTGAGTCTGGCCACATTACTTGATGCAAAACCAGCACGTCACTACACTTGCTAGCAGCGGGTAATGGCCATCTCTTCCTATTCCTCGTTAGACAGCCAATTTAATTGCTTGAGCTGGGGGTCAGTGACTGTGCTGAGGACATTTACCTCATCCATGTTTGACTCTTGCCACCTCCTTTCAATTTCCTCGGCCAGTTTACTGATAAAATTTAAAAAAGAAACAAAAAACAAAGCCTCCGAATACTTATTTGGATGCCAGTTATCATATCAACGACTGAAAGCCGAAGCATTCGAGTCAGTACAAATTGTGACGCACATTCTGAATTCGGTGTATACATGTCCAAAAAAATGCCCCAAACCCAAATAGTACCAGCATATACCAACCATGTCTTGATCGGAAAATGCTTTATTCGGAAAAATGCCTAATTCTGAGTATTCCAACAGAATATACTGCTTACATGACCCCCTGTGAAACTCCGAATATTGTCATATACAGAATAATGGCGGAATATTGGTGCACATGAAAACGCAGTCAGTGTCAGCTGTTCAGAATCTGGAGGCGGGGAGTACTGCGGTTTTTCTGTTATATAAGATTTCGAGATGTATGAGTGAAATTCACTGAATGAAAAATCCAAAAATGAACACAGAGTTTGTATTTTTGGTGATCTGATGATCTCTGAAATGAACGGTTCATCTGCTGCAGTTTCAGATATTGTGATGAAAATTAGAACAAAGTACGGAGCCCCTGAAGTCAGAAAAGGGATATCATATTGTGCGCACAAGTTAATTATCTTGTGGGAACAAGAACTTTTCAGGACCTTAGGGGCTCTGTGATAAACAGTATTTTGCTTTACCAAACAGATTGCCAAATGAGAAACTGTCCGCACATCTGTAGGTTGTGTTTAAAAATGTAAAAGATCTTTTGCTTAAGGTCTTGCAGGAATTAGGAACTGGAGGAAAGTTGTTTTATAGTTTTAATTCCACAGTGGTGAGGTGGGCAAAAATCAGCTCCACACAAACATGAAGATGTTCTTGAAGGTGTTACAGTTTGAATAATGTTTTTAGTCATTTATAATAAGTTGGTCCTCACTTCAGAGATTCATATTTTTTCTGACTTCTGGCACCTGCTAAGATTTTTGCGTCTGTTACGATTTAACGTGACAATGTGGCGAGAACACCTGCGAGCAGTATCTCTACATAAAAGGAGAACCTTTAATGATTTCATGAAATCCAGACACTGCATCTCAAAAAACACTATCACAAGCTTTGTTTACCCCACTAGACAAAGTTAACACTCAATATTAATAACTTGTTTTTTCTACCAGCTGCTAAGTAGGTCTCTGGTCATCTAATGTTGCAGTTCTGTTTTTGTGGCTGTGACAAACCCACTTGAAACACTTAAATCTCAGGACCAACATGGTGCTGCTGACACTGTTCCACCACTAAACTAGTGATCATATATCCACTCTCAGTAAACATCACCTTCATTTGAGCAGCGAACCAAACAAAAACAGTCCAAAATTAAAAAAAAATAAAATATATGAAGAAAAAAAAAAATAATAATAGATGAAGAGACGGTTATTGTGTCTGAAATGTAAACATTCAGATTTGCTTCAGACAATCCTGAATTTGCCCGGTTCTCTTCCTCCTTTCAGCTGCCCCCCGTTCAGGTATACACCATTCCAGTAACACTAAAACATGTGTTATCTGTCACATTATTAAACATCTAGAGTCCATCATCAACCTGTTCTGAACCTTGAGTGACTGAGTGTTACGCCAAGTGTGCTAGTGGCCCAGGCTTTACCATGGCTTAATCTGTACATAGTGTGAGGAGATGTGTTATATGTCTGTTTGCTGTATGGACAAGTGGGCTTTCTGTATAAACGCTGTACTCACACATTCAAATTCTGTAAATGTGAACAATAAAACAGAAGCTCTGGCATGACTAATGGTTTTCTGTGTCGTTAACAGTGCAGTGTGTTTGAAGTTGGTCTGTGTAATAACAGAATAGTGACATGAGGCGGGACCACGCCTGAATGTCAACAGGATTTACTGTTTCAGTTAAAAGTCAGATCAAGATCCAGAGTTATCAAGTTTTAAGATTGGCACTAGAATTAGGAGGGTATATATAGGAGGGTATATCCACTGAATTGTGGGGCCGAATTGAGTTAAAAGCAGAGGAGAAGTCGAGCATGAGACCCACTTTCCTCCAAGTGTTTAAAAGTGAGTGAAGCAAAGTAACTGTGGCGTTCTCTACTCCTCTGTCTGGCCTGTAAGCAAACTGCATGGGGTCAAGTGCATGCTCAGTTTTTCTTTTCTGACCAGTCAAAGTTTTTCGTTAAAATTGATGTAAGAGCAACAAGTGTAAAATCATTAAGTTTTATGACCCCTGGATTTGGGGACTGGGACTACCACAGCATCCCTCCAGACTTTTGGTACATGCTGTGTCTGCAAGGTCTTCTTAAAGATATAGTGGAACACAGGACTCAGCTCTTTTGCACAGGATTAAAGTAGACGGCCTCAGATATTGTCTGGGCCGTAGCTTTTGTTGATTTTTCTAGAGCATTTTCAACTTCTTTTTGTGTTATGTCAAAGTGCTGATTGTCTTTGAGTCTGTGACAACGTTTCGCCCCCTCATTTGCATACAGGCGAGGAAATACAGGAATGAATAAAAGCAGCATAAATAAATCCAGAAATGAATAAATAGGGAAATAAATAAATAAATGTAAAAATAAATGAATGAATTTGGAAAAAAATAATATGAAAATAAATTAATGCAAAAATAAATCTTTTGTCAAATAGATAATTTTTAAATTTTATTTATTGAGGCATTTATTTATTTATTTATTATCGTGTTCGTTTATTTATTTACTTATTTATTTATCACATTTATTTGATAATTGAGACTTTTATTTCTACATTTCTCTACATATTATTTCATTTATGTATTTATTGAGGCATTTATTTATTTATTTGTTTATTATCATGTTAATTAATTAATTTATTTATTTATTTATATATATATTTTTTTTATTATCGTGTTAATTAATTAATTAATTAATTTATTTATTATTATGGCAGTTTTGGGCCTTGATATTTCTGGACCTTATGACTAAAATCAAAAGTATCAGAAGAAGTTTAAAGACAATTGAAAGCATTAGCAAACTCAGTATCAGACCTGAAACCCTGTAGAGAGGGATTAGTGCTGTTGCTTTGATTCTGAAGGCCTGTTGTGGTTTTCATGTTGGACCAGGCTGAGCCAAGGCTGTTTGCAGCCAACTCATGTACAGATAGATAGATAGATAGATAGATAGATTTCCATTATAAATGTGGCGGAAAATACATTTCATAATAAAAAAAAATTGTAAGGGTAAGTGGAGAATAACATTTGTGGAAAAGAAAGAAACAAAACGTAAAGCTATAAACATCTAAATGCCTAATTTTTTTTTGCCAATTTATACTTTTTGAGTTTCACATTTTTAGTGGTAGTCAAACATGTTGTAGCACAGGTATCTTTAAATATATAAGCGGAAGGTTGTCTTTGAAACCGAATCATTTTATGGCGTTAAAAACTACAGAGACCAAGCAACAGTCAACTACACAGTGTTTCATGGGAAATGGGTTCATTTTGGACCAATAGCAAAAGACTTCATTTGACACTCGGCCAATCAGATCAGCAGATCGTTTCCCGCGTGCGCAGCAAGTATCACAGCGTCAGAGGCCACAGAGACGAAGCGACCCGGGAATCTCTCAACGTTCATACCTCGTAGCCTCTTTAAACATGGTGAGTATGAATTAATGTTAAGTTATGATTTATGTAACCGGGTGAAAACCTGTATTGCTTTACTTTATGTGCCAGCTATCAAGTAAATTAAGGTACTGAATCGGTGTTAGCTAACATTAATGCAGCCGTTAATGTTAGCTAAGGTAACGGTCAAGTTAGGTGACGTTAACGTTACAATGACAAGATGGAGGACGACAGTTGATCAAGTTTGATGTTGTTTCAGATACCTGAACTGTGATTTGTTAATTAAGTGTATCTTAACTAGATCGTTAGGGTTTATTTGATAAATGAAAAGGCACCGTTTAAGTCCAGCTTTAGTTTTGCCGGTTGAAGATGCTGGCGTTAACGTTACCGTTAAACAAAATGGCTCCCTAACTGTCAGATAGGACTGATAAACCGTTGCGCAGACGGAGCTAACGGTTCGCCCAGTCTTTAAAGCTAATTGGTTTTGGTAGATTGGGCTAACTGTTAGCTGTTAGCAAATATTTCAGTCAGATGAAAGGCGGGAGGCATTTTTTGACAGTGACTGGAAAACCGCCCAATCTGGCAACAATAAATGTATTCCATTGCCACCTATTTATTTAGAGAAGTCTGCAAATATTACCACAAATTTACATTATTTAAATCAGAATTTGTGGTTCATACTCAGCTAGATGAACAACTGTTAAGATTGTTCTAACAGTTAATGCTAATGTCAGGCGAAGTGGATGGTTGTGTAACTTTTAAAGAAACTATTAGCCTTGTTGCTCAGCACTAAGATAATCAGTGTGTAGTAAAAACCTCAGTTGTAAATTTTTGATGACCATACAGATTCACATATAGTAAAATTTGTGTACGATCCAATCATTTTTAAATGTAAGTGTTCTTTAAATTGGTCTGAAAATCCTTAAAAAACACTTGAGGTCAGTAATGATGCAGTTAAAGCATTTTTTTTGTCAGATTTGGATATAATCAGACACTTTTGAGCCCTCCCACTGACCCTGCAAGTCTAATAGATAAAATATATGATGAAGTTTGTCCTCCACAAGCACCCTTTAGGCTGAATCATTCCCAGTATCCCATTGAGGTTCTGGATTAAGGTCTGTCATGTTATATATAGGTCCGTCTTACTTTATTTAGAGGCTAAATGAATAAAACATGTACCAGATGACTTTTGATGTTACAGATTGTCTATGTTTTCCTCCAGCGTGAGTGTATCTCCATCCACGTGGGTCAGGCTGGTGTCCAGATTGGCAATGCCTGCTGGGAGCTTTACTGCCACGAACATGGGATCCAGCCTGATGGACAAATCCCCAGTGACAAGACCATTGGAGGAGGAGAGGATTCCTTCAACACATTCTTCAGTGAGACTGGAGCTGGAAAGCGCGTCGCCAGAGCTGTTTTGGTGGACCTGGAGCCCACTGTCATCGGTAAAGTTTTAATTGAATAGAGACTATAGTTGCTGGTTGATTTTGCTCAGTCAGACCCTTTAGTCATTCTCATTCAACCTGTCTCCTCAGATGAGGTGCGAACTGGCACCTACCGGCAGCTGTTCCACCCTGACCACCTGATCACTGGCAAGGAGGACGCTGCCAATAACTATGCCCGTGGACACTACACCATCGGCAAAGAGATCATTGACCTGGTGCTGGACAGGATCCGCAAACTGGTGGGTCACTTCAGAGTTCCTTCCTAATAAGTCTGTGATGAAGCATAATTTATGTAATTGTAAATACTTTCTGTGTTGGCAAAGTGTCAGCAGCACATGAATGCTGAGAGTCAACTGACTCAAATGATACAGTTTACCTTTGTACCACTAGATGGCACCAAAACATTGTACATCAAGAGTAATACCGCTGCCCACTTCAGGTCATTTTCTAGCTATGCAGTTTTCTTTTGATTTTCCAGCTTTTTAGACCTGTTTCTACAATATCTTCCTTTAGACCAGTACAATGGAGGTGGCTGGAATTGTGTCTGTTACACTCACAGCATTGGAAAATCATATTTTATAAACATTGCTTGATGTCATATTGAAGTTTGATTGTGGCTTTAACTTTATCTTCTGTTGAGTTTACAGTGTCAGGTCAGTGTGCACTGTCTTTTGCTCAGTTTGTTTATTTTAATTTGCAGAATAATCAAGTAGTTTACTATTACTGTGTTAGAATTATGAATAAATGAAGTGGTCCCTGACCTAATTGCCACCATCTAAACTATATTATTGCATTTCTCATATTTGGTCAATGTCTGTCTCTCTGTCCTCAGTCTGACCAGTGCACTGGTCTTCAGGGATTCCTGATTTTCCACAGCTTTGGCGGTGGTACCGGCTCTGGTTTTACATCCCTGCTGATGGAGCGTCTGTCTGTTGAATACGGCAAGAAGTCCAAGCTGGAGTTCTCCATCTACCCAGCTCCACAGATGTCCACTGCTGTGGTAGAGCCGTACAACACCATCCTGACCACCCACGCCACTCTAGAGCACTCTGACTGTGCCTTCATGGTGGATAACGAGGCCATCTATGATATCTGTCGCAGGAACCTGGATATTGAGCGTCCAAGCTACACCAACCTGAACAGGCTGATGAGTCAAATTGTGTCCTCTGTCACTGCTTCCTTGCGTTTTGATGGTGCACTTAACATTGATCTTACAGAGTTTCAGACCAACTTGGTGCCATATCCTCGCATCCACTTCCCTGTGACCACCTATGCCCCTGTCATCTCTGCTGAGAAGGCCTACCATGAGCAGTTAACAGTGGCAGAAATTACCAACGCCTGCTTTGAGCCGGCCAATCAGATGGTAAAATGTGACCCTCGCCACGGCAAGTACATGGCCTGCTGCCTTTTGTATCGTGGTGATGTGGTGCCCAAAGATGTCAATGCTGCCATTGCCACCATAAAGACCAAGCGCACCATCCAGTTTGTGGACTGGTGCCCCACTGGTTTCAAGGTTGGCATCAACTACCAGCCGCCCACCGTAATTCCTGGTGGAGACCTGGCCAAGGTCCAGAGGGCTGTGTGCATGCTGAGCAACACCACTGCTATCGCAGAGGCCTGGGCTCGGCTTGACCACAAGTTTGATCTGATGTACGCCAAGCGTGCTTTTGTTCACTGGTATGTAGGTGAGGGTATGGAGGAGGGAGAGTTCTCTGAGGCCAGGGAGGACCTGGCAGCTCTGGAGAAGGATTATGAGGAGGTTGGAGTTGATTCTGTTGGGGATGAGGGTGAAGATGAGGGGGAATATTAAAAGGGATCAAAGCATTTCTTGAGGTTCAAAGTTTAATGTTAAATGTTGGTTTTATTGTTCATATTGTTCTTAATCAATAAAGTTCCTAGCATGTAAAGCTGTGCATCTGTTTGTCGAAAGCTTTTAGTTTTTACTTCTCTGTTGCGTGATTAATGAAAACCAGTAGTTCTTTGATTAGTCCTTCAAAATCTTAAAACTACAGTCAACTAGGCTCCATTTGTCTTTCTTTTTCGCACAATCGCAACTATCATAACCTGAATGTTTATACCTTTGAGTCATTACATGAGACATTTCATACGGGGCTATAGCCATCATTACAGCTGGTAACCAGTTTCATGAGAAGTGCAATCCCTACCTCATTCATTTGTGATGGGGAAAAAAAGTTCTTGGCAGTAAATGCTTTTGACTAAATTGGTATAACTGAAAACAAAAAGTTTTTTCCGTAATAATTTTTCAGAGTCTATGGTTTGGTAGTAGCAATTGTATGACACAGCAACATGCTTCAGGTCAGCCATGTGGTCCCGGGCTGCATATGATTTTAATCATTGAGTAACCCGTTGGTTATTTTCTTGATTAATAGATTAATCATTTGGTCAGTGAAAGGTCTGAATATAAAAATACTAAGATGACATTAGGCTGATTAACTGTTCTAAAGCCAAACATGTCTAGAAAGAGACTGAGTTTAATGACTTTATATGCTATGGGGTATCTGAATCTGCAATAACATTTACATTTTATCTTAATGTAAATTGCAAAGTAACTTAAGCTATCAGATAAATGTAGTGGAGTAATTAGAAATCAGAAATAGTTTTACAGTCCCCTGAGGGAAATGTGATGTGTTACAGTTGCTCTGATATATAACATAGAGAATTATAAGAAAGTAGAAATACAAGTATGAAAACAGGGTGTGTACAGGTCCTTAAAAAGTCTTAAAATATCTTTAAGTTCACATAATATAAGGCTTTTAAAAGTCTTAACCCCAAAACAACAGAATCCAGGGTTGAATTTTAGAAATGATGACATCATGAGCCCCAATTCATGATTTGATAACACAGAAAACCTGACATAATTAAATTTTCCCCCTTCACATATACAATCATTTTGTTTTCTGTTCGTTCTCCACACAGGATGATGTAAATATGATTTCCAAGAATTCCACACTGCCAGAAAAACACAGTAATTCTGAAGGAGAAACACTTCATTATTTGCCTGAAACGGTCACATGAAAGGATACTGCTTCTAAAAAATGTTGCCTGGTACTGCTGCTATGAAGCTCATCCATGTTAGTTGTGTAAAACATGTTGATGGTCCTCTACATGACACACCAACTGTCTGTACCTGGAGGTGCTTTGTCATTTTCACAGTTACAGAAGGGTGCACCATTCTTGGAAGAACTGCAGTACCAAATTGTTGGGTGGCATGGATGGAGCAAGCCCCATCTCTATCTCCACGTTTTAAAAATCAATTTGATATATGATGTTTGGATAGGGACGTATTAAATATTAATCTGGTAGAACAGATTTTTTTAAAATATAAAATGTATTTAAAAACAGTACAGATCAAAGTCCAGCCCGAGGATGCACTTCCTGTCATAAAGATGTGTCACAATGCACAGTGCAAACGATGGTAACCCTGCCTTGTTTGCAGTCTGCCTAACCTCTGCAAAGATTCTCAACATCCATCCTGCTCCTGTGCCAGCCTTGATAGCTGAGGGTCTGATGTGCCAAAAATTATTTGGAGCACAGTGACATCTGGTGGTTTGCAGAACATACAGCAGCCCCTCAGATCCGACCGAAGCGCCACAACACCTCCCTGATTGAGACAGTGTACTTCACATAAGTTAAACAAGCTGTGGAGTTTTGGTATTATCCACCCATCTCTAAATTTTGCTCCAAATGTGTCGTACTGATCACCAGGGGCGCCGACAAGGGGAGAATAAGGAGAAGGATTCTAGGGGCCCATGATTGACAGGGGCCCAGAGAGGCCCCTAATACAATTATAATACGACACTCAGTAACTTTGTCCTTAGTTTATAAGCTAGCTCACTTTCCTCCCATATTAGCTCACATTTCTGAAGAAAACTCTGGATTTATACATTTCACTGTTGTGTTAGTTAAATAATCAATGCAGGCAAACGTTTAGCTGCTGTGCTCAAAAAATGACGCATGTCGAACAGACAGGTCAAGAGCAGCAGCAGCCGTCTGTCAGTCCCCCCCTGCCCCACCTGAGCAGGCCCAAGTACCCCCTGAGGAAGGAGGTGAGCAGCTGCGTGTTGAATTCATCAATTATTACGGAGAAAAACATTAAAGAATAAAAAATGAACTAAAAAAGCCTATAGTCTGTATTTATTTCAGAACAATTTTAATGGTTTAAAAAGCATCAGCTATCACTGAAATATAATGTTTGGTCAGTAGTTTGGGACTCTCATCCCCCTGCTTTGCAGTAGGAACAGAGAACATCTCTAGTGCGTGCAGACTGGGTGACTGCTCTCAATCCAATCAGAGAAATGTTTACATTTTCTGGAAATCAGAAGAATAAATAGCAACCACCATATAGCCTCATATATGTACACTGAACAAAAATATAAACGCAGCACTTTTGTTTTTGCTCCCATTTTTCAAGAGCTGAACTCAAAGATCTAAAACTTTTTTTTTATATACACAAAAGACCATTTCTGTCAAATATTGTTCACAAATCTGTCTAAATCTGTGTTAGTGAACACTTCTCCTTTGCTGAGATAATCCATCCCACCTCACAGGTGTGGCATATCAAGATGCTGATTAGACAGCATGATTATTGCACAGGTGTGCCTTAGGCTGGCCACAATAAAAGGCCACTCTGAAATGTTCAGTTTTATCACACAGCACAAGTTTCACAAGTTTTGAGATTAAATATGTTTATCTTTATTGAATAAATGATGATGAATAAGAACCTGCATTAAATAAATCACAATATTGGTTTTACAGAGAAAGAAATGAAGAATAAAAATCCTTCTTCAGGCTTGTTTCATTATATCGTTACACACACTTTTCTAGTAAATAAAATGCAGTCCATCAGAGTTCAAAGTGAAACAGATTAACTGTGAGTCTTACACACACAAAAACTGAGCTGGACCCTGGAGCAGACTCCGTTGTTTCAATATTACATTCACTTTCATGCTGTTCACATTCCCCTCCCATTGTATAGGCCTTGTTGGCAGAGCCCTCTGATCACTACGCTCTACCTCTGCCACCATTGTCTCTTTAACTCAGAACATCATGACATCACCTGAGTGCAAACACACCAACTTGAGCACAGATGGTGAAGGCATGCACCATCATTTTTAGCTCCTATCTAGGGTAACAAGAAAACATGATTAACAATGATTATGTGTTTATTGATTCTGATTATACACTGATTATTGATACACTCAGCTGAGTAAAAAATGAGTCAATATTTCCCACAGAAAGCAAATCAGTCACTTATTAGAAAGTGAGTACAAGTGCAATGAAAAGTGAACACCAATATTCATTAAAAGATAATATCAAGAAGAATAGCGGAATGACTCTTGAAGTCTCCAGAACCCCGTGCAGTCGTCATGATGGATCTACAGGACATAAAAGAGACAGAACATACAGTGAAAAGAACATTTCTGCTGTCAACCTGGAAAACATAACAGTTTTCAGCTGATATACCTTGGTCTCCAGAAGTGAGGTGATTATGACGAGGGCTTTAAATCTGAAAATGAAAGAAAAAAGATAACTGTTGTTAACAATCTCATGCCAGAATGGGTGGAAAACAAAACAGCAGCTTACCTCGGCAGATGAAAGGCAGCTTTTCATGGCAGTATTCGTCCAGCCACTTGAATTCTAGTGACCTTTTCACCCGGATGATCTTCCCACAGTGGTTGTTTAAGGGATCGACAAAAGAGCTGCTGTTCCAATGAGTGACATTAACTCTTTCCCCTGAAATCCACTGCCAGGGGACTTTTACGCCGCCAAAGATGGACCGCTCCAGGCCGATCCACACTCCACCATCCAAGCCGCTCTCATTTTGCAGGAGAGAGTTGACTGCGTCCTGCACTCTCTGGTTGGTGATTTGAACCAGGGCGGAGTTCTTGCTGTGGCAGTACTGCAGGGCACCAATCCAGCTTTTGGGGTCCTGGTAGAAGCGGAGACCTGCATCACAGAGGTGACACTGAGAGTTTGTGCATGTCGCAACCAGGGGTGCTGCCAGAGATTTTAGACCTCATGACAGAATATAATATTGGGCCCCCACAGATCACCCTTATAGGCTACATTGTTGTAACAAACCACGCCTGCAAAACCCATTTGATGACCTCAAGTATTAATAATAGATGTATGTTTGCAGGCTGGAATCTCTCCTGTAGTCCGATGGTAATCACCTCACATGTAGTCTACTGGCATTGAACATTGGTGTGTTACATGATTAATGATGAAATGAAGTGAGAATAAAGATGCATCACTGATAGCTGCACTATCATAAGTGGCCATAGGATGGCAGCCTTTATTTAGCACTGCCTTTCCATGTACCTGGTGTGAAACGACTAAAAGTAAGCTGTTAAATAAGAGTAAAGATGACTCACTGATAATGACTGCAATGATGTTATGAGAGGATAATGTTGATCTTTAGAGTGTATTTCAGTGAAATCAAACCGACAGAGTCATATTATTGTACTGTGGTTGCAACCGCCTTCAAAATGTACCCACTGCCACACACTCTACAAAAGCATGTAGACTCAGTGATAGTCAGGAGTGTTTGATCGATCTAAAGCTGCAGGACATTTAGGAATACAAGTGATTTTACACTTCTTTTATAGAAAATAACAGACCGTTACATAAGAACAAAACATGTAATTTGGATCAATAATGAACAACACTCACAAGTTTCAGTCAGTACTGTATGTGCTTGATGAGTGTTGTGTGAAATTTAGGCAGAAACACGGATTATTTAGATCTTTTTTCATTTATAATTATTTTAACTTTTTGATATAAGGGGTTAATTTGTTTTCAGGTCATAGAGAAGGACGTGATGCCCTTTTAATGTCAGATTTCATTATGTTTTGTCCATCGTTCTCTGTCATATTTCAAATGATAGTTTGTTTTTCTTTTTTGTGGTTTTCAAGGAAAAATTATAGGAATAATCAAGACTGACAAGAATTATACTTATTAGTTTAACTTACCACAGCCGTCCCAAGGGTACCCTGAGACAGTGGCTGAATGAAGTTGTACCAGCATGTCATCTCTTGATGTCATCAGGAAACATGTTTCACTGCTGTGGGGAAAAATATAAAGCTGGTTACAAATCTGTGTTGAATCAGATGTACCATCAGTTATGTGCTGCTACATAGTGTTTTGAAAATAAATATAAATTAGATGACAGAAATATGCTGGCTCATTATGTTTTCTATGGCCACAAGTCCACACAACAGATATTTACTTTTTATAAAATGTGAAGTATTGGCAGGTGAGATCTTCAGTACAGAGTCTCCTGCAGTCAGCTGCAGTCGTCACGTTGTGTTTGGTTTGACCTTTTTCAAAGGTAATAAGACTCGACTCTGAACAACCTGATGAATAAAAACACAGAAGAATCCATAAAAATAGTTAGAGTCAGAGTGCAGACAGATTTCTTTAACTTTAACCTGCAAACATGCTAATAAAGTGTTTGAAGTGCACACATCTTGTTGGGCTTCATGCCAGGAATTAAGTTCAAGTAGTACGTTTTTGAAGCGGGTGACGCTCTGACAGTCTGTCACATGGGAGACCAAGTTAATTTCAACATGAAATGATTCCCTCAGCTGTTACAATATAACTAATCCTGCTCCTCTGACATTAGCTTCATTTAAGGAAACTGGGTATTTGTAAAGCATGTGAATTCAGAAACAGAGGAACTCATCTTCTTCTCAAAATAAATCATGTTTGAATATGTTTGAGGAGATAACACAGCTTGTCAAATGATTACAGTGCTTACCTATTGATACATTCAGATGCGCACACTTGCCAATCTCAGAGCCATCATAGCAGAGGTTGATCTGATCATTCTCTCGCGTAAAGTTGGTAATGGTCAGGTTGCTGTCAGTCTCTGTGACCCCGGGGAGGCTGGAATTATCAGACTCACACTTTGACTCACACTTACACTTGTTACCCCCTCTGCCACAGTATTTAATGGTCCGACCATTTTTCGGAAATGGGAAAGTGGCACTGCTTCCCTCCAGCAGCCATACCTGTCTTTCGTAAACATATGTTGCTGTGACATGACACATACCCAGCAGCAGCAAGAGATGGATGAACTGTGCCATGGCTTCTGAAACCAAAGAAAAAAGTTGACAGATTAACTTGCAGCAACATTAGTTGGGAACGTAATATGTTGAAGTAAAAATATTTAAGTTTCTTAATTTTTGGTGATTTCAAACGTTACAAACATACACCTAATGTGTAATAACACACTAATTAATCTATAATTTTCATGCACAACTTGTCTACATTAAAATAAAAATATCTAATATCTACTTGTATTAAGTTGTTCTACATGATTAAACACCAAAATGACAGTATCCATCTGATGTTAATGCTGTATGAAGTGATCAAGAACTTACCCAATAAATGAAGACTTGTCGCTCTGTAAAATGTGTTAGGAGGGAGGGTAGGGAAATGTGACGCGGAGTCTTCACTGTGCATCAGTTTATAGAGCTGTTTACCTCCTCCGCCTTTTGGCCAAAGAAACACACTCACACCAGAGTGCTCATTTGTTTACAGGGGATTGAGAGTGTGTGTGTGTGTGCGCGCATGTGTGTTAGTGTGTGTGTGTGTGTGTGGTGAGGGGTATGTTAAGTCTACAGACACTGTCAGTGTGTAATGTGTATACACTGTAACATAGGGTTATTTTTAAGGTAAAACCACATGTAATGGTATATATGTCACAACATATGTCAGAGCAAACTGACAGCACATCCTAAATCAGTATAAAACAGCTCTCTCTGGTTATCCAAAAACGTGCAAACCCAAACACTGTTATCAAGAGCTTATGTTGATGTAGACCAGACTGATCAGTACAGCATGAGACAAGGACAAGGTTGTTTGACAACACCTGGACAAGACCATTATCTCGTCACCTTGTCTCATCCTCAAGTGTACAGCTCAATCCTTATGAAATGATAAATCATCAAAATGTACAGTTTGACTTTGATGTTAAAACCTACAATATTTTTTGAGGCTTTAGATGCACACAAATCAACATTACAGACACTTATATGTTAACCTTTTGGTTTGTCTGTGACTTGTTTCTGTATGACGTTATTTGGAAACAAGTCTCTTCCACTGTATTCATTGTTTACAACATAATTTACACATATTAAAAACAATTGATAGAGACTTCTGTGTCCATCCAAAAGCTAACAGCAGCAGTTCCCTGTTTCCACGAACTTCATGCAAATCCAAGTTCAGATACCACAGTGAGGAGTTTTGTTTCACTCACACAGGATGCAAATATCTGCCCTCTGTATGATGCTTATTAATTACCAAGAAGAGAATGTAAATGTTGGGTTATGTAGGCAGCGTACATGAGAAAATGCGTCTTTTGTTGAAGGTGCTAGTCGCACAGGAAAGCTGCTGAGGTCACAGTCTTGTTGAGATGAAAGTCTATTTAAAGAGAGACCTGGTCAAGAAGACAGCAGGCCCGGAGTGGCTTTGTGACTTTGTCATTACCGCAAAAGTACACAGTAAAAGTACTTGATATTCTTTGTACATGCTGTCCAAGAAGTACTCTGTCCAATAGTACAGGTGTATTGGACTACTTACATCAGGAAAGTTATTTTATTTTCTTATTACATTCATTCTACCAGAGGCTTCTCCTGTCAGCTTACAGGGGTACTTGAGGACCAGGGGTGAGAAGCACTGGTCTAGAATAATTGAAACGTGCCCAATTTAAGCACAGTGAGTGCACTTAATACAGCATCACAATGTGCTTCACAGTAAGTAGATCCTGACCATAACATAATCAATTTAATATATGGTCCCCAGGTAGTACACGTATCACATATTAAACTGATAAGAACAGATTTTTTGGAAAAATATTTAGTTAATTCAACAAAAGCACATAACAGCACAACACTGTATGCATAATACACTTTCAGGCCCCATGTAGCAAAGGCGTGAAATAGAATAATCAAGTACAAGAGAATAACATCTCTGTGCCTCTCACTCATGTTCTAACTTCATGTTGAGTAATTTAATGCAATCACCAAACAAAACGTTGTGGTAGTGAATGTTGGTTCATGATTTTCCTGGTCACATGGTGCTTTATTGTACAATAAGCAATCAGTTCAGACAAGTGCGTTAAAATCCTCTTATAAGCTTTAATGGAGGTAGATTTGTTTGATGATTCAGTTCAAATATATGACTGAGATTAAACATAACTGTCTCTAATGACAGGGTCGTGTGTATGGATGACAATAAACAACAATGCACAAGTGTACCTCTGACAGCTAAAGCTTTCACAGTGATAAACTGAGCTCTGTCTCCCTCTGGTGACGGAAACTATACAGGACACTGCACTCAGTCTGAAACTTCAAACACTCAAAGAGCATCTCTGGTCACACACTGTACACTGTGACGAAGCTCATATTTCAGCATTGGCCACGTAGAGTCACTTTTTACTGTTGATAAATGGCGCTTGTAGAAGTGTTGTATGAAAGCAACATGACACGAGGTCGAGCTGTTGAACTGAATATCAGCACGGCTGTGATTCAGTTGTAATCATGACTCCCTCTCTCTGGTGTTATGATACTTAATTGAAGAACGCCACAGCAGTCAGTATGAAAACTTTTAAGCCACTTTGCAGCCAGTGTAACACACACATGACTGAACGCTATGAGACTTGACATTAATGCTTTCATTCAACAAGACTACCAGGGGAGAGCGCAAACGCAGTCCCCCACTACCAGAAATTATGCAGTCGAGATTCCCACATTTGGGGAATTCGCAGAGGTCAGCCCAATCAGAGTGCAATGACTGAGCCTCGCCCTGGATGAACCACCTTCTTGATCATGGTATCTCCCCTGCCAGGTAAGTATGACTTCCACACCTCACACACACCTCACTCCTTCACAGTCATACCATCAGAACTCACGGTGCTGCCAATACACTCATTACCAAAGCCAAACACTAGAAAGGCTCTCATCATCTACAGGACCTTCATATACAGGAAACACTTTTATACTGACACTGACAAATACTATTCACATTTTACTTGAGAAAAATCAACACATATCCCATCATGCAATGCTGTATATCCATATCAACAGCTAACCTAAAATCACCCGATTTATCTGTTTATCTCCGGTAAATGAGAGACAGCACTAAGTGACTTAAAATGAGACAAAGCTAAATTAAACTGCAATCAAAAGTTGTCTGATCTGCATTTAAAATAATCAGGGGAAAGAGTAAAAATCACATTTATCTCCTCATATTACGGACACTTCCTGATTCTGTTTGACCTGCTGCTGGTGGACAATGACGCTCTGCTGCTGCCACCTGTTGGTCTGGAGTGTGAACAACACTGCTTATTAAACATCTATCTGTGAGCTTCTCTGTATGGAACTAACGGAAAGAATATATACTTCAGATGAGAGACAGTTCAAACATATGAAGAGTATTTGTCTTTCTTACAGCATGTCAGCACAAACCAGACTGGGAAAAAACAGCAGCAGAAATCATGCAGAGAGGATTTTCACTTTACGGGAATGAATCTATTAATCTGACTGACCTGACAGCTCATTTCAAAACTAAAGTGTAATTAACATATATAACATAATAAGGCCAGTCTGAGCATCTGTTAACAAAGACAGATGTTTTCATACTTTTCTCACTTGTGAAAATAAACTGTGAACACAGCACATCTCCATTTACAATAGATAGTCTAGAATAATTGAAACGTGCCCAATTTAAACACAGTGACTGCACTTAATACAGCATCACAGTATACATCACAGTAAGTAAACCCTGACCATAACATTACTGCACGTACCCTGTGATGACACATGTCTCATCACTCACATGCCATAGACAACACATTGCTTTTCATATTGCACATACAGAGGGGGGTGCACCGCTCCTGGAGATACTGCAATACCAGGTCGATGCGTGGAGTGGACGGAGCAAGCCCCTATTCCATCTCCCTGTTCCAAAAATCAATTTAATATATGGTCCCCGGATAGGGGACGTATCAGATATTAAACTGATAAGAACAGATACTACACTTGATCTTAGCCAAAAGGCCGAGAAGCGATACTGACTGCTCTGTCAAGTGGGACACTCATTCTCCTCATTGTGATGCTCATATATGGTTCAATATAAATGCAATCACCAAAAAATATACCTACACATTTCCAACACATAGTTTGATATCTTATGCCTGATCGCCACAAAAATATGCATCCGATCGCACAGTTTTAATACAAAACATTATGGTAGTGAACGGGGAGTCATGTTATTTCTGGTCACGTGATGTGCTCCTGCCCAATCAGCCGTCAGTACGAACGAGTATGTTAAATCCTGTTTGTAGCTTTATTTAAATAAGAACTGCTTATTTCATCACTTATAATATAATATTGGGATTAAGTGTAACTATTTTTAATGACGGGATCGCGTGTATGGTTTAAAATGAACACAATAAACTTACTTCTGTAAGGTAATGCTTTAACAGTGATAAACTGAGCTCTGTCTCCCTCTGCTGACAGAAACTATACAGGACACTGCGCTCAGTCTGAAACTTCAACCACTCAAAGAACATCTGTGGTCACACACTGGTCATGCTTTAGGGAACAATAACAATAATAATAATAAAAACAACAGTGATAATAATAATAATAATAATAATAATAATAATAATAATAATAATGATGATGATGATGATGATAATAATGACTTAATTAAGGACACAGGGAAGGACAGAGGTCCCTAGCATACCACACAAAAAACAGGCAATCATCTATGTACAAGAATTCGATATAACGAACAAGCTGAAGAGCCAGTGGCCCCACAGTCCTGACTGAGCTCAGCTCAGGGCTGGCCAAGGCCTGGATGATACTATTTTGTGAGCCAGAGAGCATGCACATATATCAATATATCAGATAGACACACCAACATCTTGTCTCATGCCATCGTTATGGGCCACATTACGTCTTGCACATTGCTCTTCCTATAGGAGCGCCACAAGTGGGCTGTATACAGCGTGGTGCAAAATGCTCTACATAGAGCAATCGTCACATTAACTGAACACATGCTAAATTTGCGAGCAAGCATATAAGCTTGCACAATACAACCTGCGACACTGTCTGAGGATATCTTTGTCATCAGATAAATCACTTTCAATATAATGACCAAGATATTTAATGTCATTACACACTTTAGCAGCAACACCAGATCAGAAGAATTCAGGAAATACTAGTAGTCTCTCTCCTTTACTTCTAACAATTACAATGTAGCTCTTATTGGCATTATATTTGATGTCAAAGTCTGCACCAACAGCTGATGTAGCCCGACACTGTATGTTTTTAATATTGACAACTTATAGCTTATTATAACCTGAACAAATGCATACAATTCAGCAAAACATCACAGGCGTACACCGTCGATATTTGGACACCAACGAGACAAGAAACTAGCAGCAGAACTGTTACAACTTCCGGTATTTCAGTTTTCGAAATAAAAGTTGTATTGGCAACATTGAACGTCTTTATTTTGAAACAATTAGCAAAACGGTATTCCGGAAAAAAAGTGACCTTTTTTAAGCAGTTGTTTGAATGGTACCTGGTTCTAAAACTGTTTCTAATAATGACAGTAAACATGTAATGGCTAACTACGCAAATTACAACTGACTGACTGTTAAAGCAAACTGCAACATGGACGAACTTCAAAACAACACTTCATACACAGCGACAATTACGTAGTGTACTGTAACGTTAATTAAGGACAACCTCGACACTTCATATTTAGCCTAAGTTAGAAGCTATAACGTAAGGAAAGGGTAATGGGTCTTAATTCACATGTTTATATCGACTACTGATCAACTAGCGTAAGTTACAGGTAAGTTACCGTAATTAACGTAATTAACGTAGGCCCACGGTCACTGAGATAAAACTGCGTAACACCGCCCTCCCTTCACTCAGTTAACAAGAAACTTTCACCATAGTGTGTTGACATTAACATTAATGCTGAAGGCTAAGCTAAAACTCATATAAACCTGTACGTTAGTCTGAGAGTAACAGTCACCACTGACACAAATACATCTCGCGTCTGCAACTACCGGTGCCATTTGCAACTACAGCATTAGCAGGCCTAGCCTCACCATTAGCGCCTTCAGTGCACAAAATGATGCGACAAACCGACGGCAAACTGTTATTTCATAACGGTTTGACAACATGACATGTTCAGCCCAAAGACTAAAGAGAACATTACTCGCAGAAGCTGTCGAAAAGCAGTTTAGGTTTAAGCATTAACTTACCTGAAATAGTCCTCGACCACGAGAAGACGTAATTACCTGACGGCGACAGCTGATGTTCAATTGAAATGTCCCCTCCCCCAGTCCAATAGTGTCCTCTTCCTATTATTGCGGACCTCTCCCGACCTCCACCTCTCCCCCACTGGGTGGTTAAGGTTAGGGTCAAGGCTTTGGACAGGTCAAGGTGGAGGGTGGGGGTGGGGGGACACACTTTGACGAGGAAACCGGCTTCTGCACAACACCTGATGCTAAATGTTAATCCGTTTTTCTGTCAAAACGAAGACACGGAAAAACGGAAATAGCGCCCCTTTTTCCGTTTTTCGTTTTGAGACACAAAACCAAATAACGGAAGTACTTCCGTTTTTGCGTTTTGTGTCTCAAAACGAAAAACGGAAAAACCAAATTGAAAAAACGGCCCAATTTTGATTTCTGCGAATACACTTTCTTTTTTCTATTCTTTTTGATATAACCGTGACAACGACGGACAGGAAGCGGAAGTTACGTGTACAACTTCAAAATAAAACTTTAGCGTGCTAACTGCTAACTTCTTATATTACAGCCTATCGCTCTCTTTCTACACTAAAATGACCTGCGATCATTTCATTTCAACCGAGAGGTGTGTGGAGGTCGATTCAATGGAGAGCTGCAAGGAATACAAATTGTGTTTTATTAGTCCTTTGGCGATAATTTTATCCGACTGCTATTATTTCTCCTCGCTTTGCACCGGGCGTCATTGGTTGCCATAACGACGGCGGCCGGCGGAGACGCCTTTCCCGAGTCAAAATCCTTGAGGCCAGCTGGCCGTGATGAGTTCTGTATTTTAACTGCTACACTACTCAGCCTTTATAAGCAATGTAAACTGTAATGTGACCTCAGTTTAACTGACAGTAAACGTGTATTCCAAAAATGTACAGCCCGGACCTATTTCACCGACGGACAGCCACCACTAGTGGCAACTATAAACTCATTAATTTTACCCTGGCATCTTTATATGACGCGGTTGACTGATGCCGGTTCAAAGAAAACGTAGTAGAACTTCTAGACGTGTGTGTATTAAATTATAATCATTCATTTATCAATCATACGATAGGATACATATGATGTCAATACCCTGGCGCCAGCGCTGGACACAACAGCGCCACCCCGAGTGTCTACAACGCCTGTGTTACCATGTTGTCAGTCTACTGTCTGTGCTGACTGTGACCACGAGGAGTGGAAAAACCATGTTGATTTAATTCAACAAAATGTGTCTACCAACAAGAATAAACACTGAGGAATCTTTAATTAATAAGGAATATTAATTATTATTATTATTATTTGTTTGATAGATAGATGACAATAGAATAACCTTTATAAACTGTATGTATAAAGATCATGAGACAAGTTTGATTTGCAATTAATGCATAAACCACCACATCTAGAAATATAAATGTACATGACACAAAACTATTAGGTCAGTATTTCCAATTTCTTATTTGATAAGTTCATATTTTCAGTATAAAGCTTAATTCTATGAATGTATTACTTATGCATTTCTGGAGGTTTTAAAGTGCAAAAACACAAATACAAAGCAATAAACCTCACTCAGACATCATTTTAGCAGCATTCACAGTTCAATATATTGCATGTGTGTGTCAGTGCATATTGGAGTTGACGGTGATTATAGCTCTGGGGAAGAAACTGTTTTTAAGTGTGTTTGTGAGTGCTTTCATGCACCTGCAGCACCTGCCAGAGGGCAACAGGTCAAACATTTCAGAACCTGGATGCGATCTGTCTGTCCTAGATGATATTCTGTGCCCTGCTGAGGCAGTGGGAGGTGCAAAAGGCTGACAGGGAGGGGCAAGGCTACCCAACAATCTTCTGTGCAGCTTTGATTGCCTCTTCCTGTTGGCCTCAGGGCAGGTCCCATACCATACTGTGATGCAATATGACAGAAGGCTCTCGATACAAGAGTGGTAGAAGGTCTTCATCAGTTTGGTGTCTAGATTGTTCTTCCTGAGGACCCTGGACGGACGATGTGGTGGTCCACCTCACGGCTGGGTCCATATCTGGATCACTGGAGATTACAGTTAAATGCACCCTGACATACTGTTAAGAGTGGACATGTCTGACTCTGTAATGTTACCTTACATTGTGCCAATTTGAAAACAGCCAAAAGGTTGCAGGTGTATTGACAAAGTAGAGTATCATTTCAATGGTTAGGGTTAGGGGTTAGGGGGACACACTTAAAAACAGTTTCTTCCCCAGAGCTATAATCACCGTCAACTCCAATATGCACTGACACACACATGCAATATATTGAACTGTGAATGCTGCTAAAATGATGTCTGAGTGAGGTTTATTGCTTTGTATTTGTGTTTTTGCACTTTAAAACCTCCAGAAATGCATAAGTAATACATTCATAGAATTAAGCTTTATACTGAAAATATGAACTTATCAAATAAGAAATTGGAAATACTGACCTAATAGTTTTGTGTCATGTACATTTATATTTCTAGATGTGGTGGTTTATGCATTAATTGCAAATCAAACTTGTCCCATGATCTTTATACATACAGTTTATAAAGGTTATTCTATTGTCATCTATCTATCAAACAAATAATAATAATAATAATTAATATTCCTTATTAATTAAAGATTCCTCAGTGTTTATTCTTGTTGGTAGACACATTTTGTTGAATTAAATCAACATGGTTTTTCCACTCCTCGTGGTCACAGTCAGCACAGACAGTAGACTGACAACATGGTAACACAGGCGTTGTAGACACTCGGGGTGGCGCTGTTGTGTCCAGCGCTGGCGCCAGGGTATTGACATCATATGTATCCTATCGTATGATTGATAAATGAATGATTATAATTTAATACACACACGTCTAGAAGTTCTACTACGTTTTCTTTGAACCGGCATCAGTCAACCGCGTCATATAAAGATGCCAGGGTAAAATTAATGAGTTTATAGTTGCCACTAGTGGTGGCTGTCCGTCGGTGAAATAGGTCCGGGCTGTACATTTTTGGAATACACGTTTACTGTCAGTTAAATTGAGGTCACATTACAGTTTACATTGCTTATAAAGGCTGAGTAGTGTAGCAGTTAAAATACAGAAGTCATCACGGCCAGCTGGCCTCAAGGATTTTGACTCGGGAAAGGAGTCTCCGCCGGCCGCCGTCGTTATGGCAACCAATGACGCCCGGTGCAAAGCGAGGAGAAATAATAGCAGTCGGATAAAATTATCGCCAAAGGACTAATAAAACACAATTTGTATTCCTTGCAGCTCTCCATTGAATCGACCTCCACACATCTCTCGGTTGAACTGAAATGATCGCAGGTCATTTTAGTGTAGAAAGAGAGCGATAGGCTGTAATATAAGAAGTTAGCAGTTAGCACGCTAAAGTTTTATTTTGAAGTTGTACACGTAACTTCCGCTTCCTGTCCGTCGTTGTCACGGTTATATCAAAAAGAATAGAAAAAAGAAAATGAATTCGCAGAAATCAAAATTGGGCCGTTTTTCGATTTGGTTTTTCCGTTTTTCGTTTTGAGACACAAAACCAAATAACGGAAGTACTTCCGTTTTTCGGAACGGAAAAAGGGGCGCTATTTCCGTTTTTCCGTTTCTTCGTTTTGACAGAAAAACGGTTATACTTTGATACCCTGACCGTACAGGAACAGTAAAGCCGAATCAGATCTTGAATCTAAATTGGCTCCTGTTGCAACATCTATCTGTGAGTTTAAGATTTACTGGTTCCTTTTTAATCTGCAGCAGATTTGCATCACTTTCATCACTCAGTGTACAGGGGAAGTGATTTTGACTGACTTTCATTTAAACATATTGGACTACAATATTTTTTTGAGGCGCTTTGGGTTGAAATGGAATCTGTAACAATCTGGATTTTGTTATGGCTGAGAATATGATAAATTGCAATAAAAAAATTATTTATATTCATAGTAAACTTTCTCTCAGTGAGGTTGAACACCTCTGTTTGTTTGCACTGGGCTCTGTCTACATAACATATAAAAACATCCAAAATGACAAGAAAACACGGAGAAGTGCAATAAAGACAGAGACATGAAGACATCACCTTTCAACAGTGCAGCCACTCGGGACTTCACGTTTTTCAAGTATTCTACATATTCCCACCTCCTCAAACCTGTTCACAGTGACACAGTGAGAATATAGCATGAAAAACCACCACCACCAAAAACCACCAAACCACAGCTGAAGTACTGATGTCAAACACACTCAGTCACTTCTGTACACACTGTTTAGTTGAACAGTAGAGCACGAAATGTGTATTTTTGTCTTACAGCATGAACAGACTTGCTGCTTCATATTGTGGAGGGTTGATACTCAACAGTTAAATACACTTCAGTCAGGACGCTCATCAGTGTTTGAACTGTTTGTTGCAGCGAGTCTCAGTGACCCCAAACCTTCCAGGGGTTAAAGTAGTTGTCAACACAATTTGATAAGTGCCTTTTTGTCTGAATAAAGTGTGGACTGTCTGTTCCTGTGAGCCTCATGTGTTTCTGATCTGATCATCATTAGAGGGTAAAACCTCCAGACCTCTGCTGCTGGTGTTAACCACATTCTCACCAAATCACTTCTCCTTCAGTTCTCAGATAAAAAGTTACCTGTGTGGTGTTCATCCCATGTTACTGTTTGAAAACTATATCCTTAAAATCACAATTATGATGATTAAATATATGAATAAAATTCACAGTTCCTACAGAGTGAAAGCCTTTTGGTGAGATGAAGTGTCAAAATACTTCAAAAAGTCTTCACTCGGTTTGTTCTTCTATATCAATGGCTTGAAGTCAATCAACAGCACTCAAAAATCAGATGCAAAAGAGCTTTATTGTGCCATGGGTTATAACACAAACAAACTCAGCGAGTCAAGTTCTGGAACCAGACTAAAAATCTAACTTTCTGCGCTTTGCTTTATATGCTGGGTGGGACTGCTGAGGGTTTCTACCCCATTTTCTTGTAAACCAATCCCTAAAATCAAAACACATTGGTGGGACGTCCTAGATTATTTCCAGACCTCCCCCCCATATGTTCTGTTTTTTTTTTAAAAAAACATTTCTTTAACCACAACATTAATCAAAGCAATCATTACAAGGGGGTCAGGTGCATTAAACATTCAATCCCAGTGTTATTACTTTTCATAACTCAATATGTGTGTCTTGGTGCTTCTTTCCATGCATATATGTGCTCATCATAGTGTGACATGCTAAAATAATATGCTAAAATAATCCACTCATCAATAGGCGCTCGTGCAGTTAAAATATATAAGATATTGTGCAGTACAATAATGTTCCAGTACAGTAATACAGTATACAATATTTTTCCAGTATAGTAATACAGTAGTAAAAAGGCCGGCCAGCAGAGTGCAGGCTCAGGCCGAGATGACCTCATATCACTCACTCATCCCACCCCGCCCTCGGTAGAGAGCGAGGTGAATGCAAGTTCAGGTCGAAGTGACCTGACTCCTCACTCGTTGGGAAACGCAGGTGTTGTGGGCCTGATCAAACATTTGGGTCTTCGTCTGCCTACAAATGCACATTTGGCCTCTCATTTAGCCAACCTTGAAGGGGAGTGCAGATGTGTGTGCCTTCAGTAGCGAACAACACACCAGTAGGCCAAAATCTGATAACGAATCAACGGCTGTGTGCAACTATCCCAGCAGAGACGGATGCGGGCCTGTGTCTTAATGAAGACCAAAACAGCAGCCAATCATGGGAAAGCAGGCACCAACCGTGCGTATGCGCGTACGCGAGCACACACTCAAGGCCACACACAAGCACTCACACACCCAACCCACACACACACACACACACACATACAACCCCGCGCTACACACACACACACACACACACAGAAATACAGAGAACTGAATAGAATTGAGTACTTTGAGCGACTAAATATAAGGCTCATTTTTACACTACAGAGATGCCACAGATGGATTGACAACGTGTTGCAAAAATAGAGCAATGAGGAAGAGACAGACAACAGTCTTATCACTACGATGACCTCAGCTTCATCCAAATTAGCTTCAACTTGCGACTGATGTGTTTGTGATGAAGTGAAGTGAGTAATGTCACACCTACAGAAGTGTTAGCCGCTGGTAGTGTTTCCATTGTGAAGATGTTCAAAATGAGATGATGATGTCAGAATCAGTCCTGCAACACTTCCTGTCAACCTGCAGGTCGGTGACACTTGAGCACTGAGTACCCAAATACTGACCCAAAAAATCAGGCCCAGACCAACTTGAACCTGCTCAGTTACTGTCCAAGGCCTGACCCCGACCCATGGCAGCAGTTTTGGCCCCAATCCAATTAGAAAACCTGAATCACTACTGTGAAAGAAATATATAATATAATAAACCTTTTAATATTAAAACATGTGTTACAAGCTAAGGGCTGATGTGTTTCCTTGAAGCACTTCTCCTTCTTCAGAAGGAATTTGGGATCATTCAGCTGCAGTTGCATTCATACACAGATGAAAAGTTGACATGCTACACCTACAGTACAGAAAAAAGAAACTGTCTATGAGGAAGTGACTCCCTCTTAACCACAGGTACTCATCTCCTCTATAAGTAGCACTGGTTTAGAGGCTTGGACAGTTACAACAGCAGAGATACACAGAAGAAGCACGATGGCTGAATTCAGATGGGTTAAAACATATTTATTTTTCATACTGGTGCTTCAGTTTACAGGTAAGGATACATATAACATCTCCAAATAACACAAACATTTATATTTACATTTATAAGTCAAAATGATGAGATTCAAGTTTCAAGTTTCAAGATTCAAAGTGTTTATTATCATATGCACAGTGAGGAAACACGTTTCCCTGTATAATGAAATTCTTCCTTTGCTGACTGCAATGAATGCCAGAAAAAATATCAACTAAATCCACACTCAATTATAAATAGATAAAAAAGTAAACAATATAGATCAAAAATATAAAAGGAATATATATATGTTGAGGTTTCTTGACCAGCTGTGTGGTGTTGAGTGTCCAGGTGAGGTCCTCACTGATGTGGACGCCCAGGTATTTGAAGCTGCTCACCCTCTACACTTAAAGCTCCTGGATGAACAGTGGCCAATGAGGTCTCCTCTCCCTCCTCATGTCCACTATCATCTCCTTCGTCTTGTCCGTGTTGCGGGGTGAGGTTGTTGTCCTCACACCATGACACCAGACTGGCCACCTCCCTCCTGTGGGCCGCTTCGTCCCCGCCAGTGATGCGTCCTCTCACTGCGGTGTCATTTGCAAACTTCAGGATGATGTTGTCCTTGTGGGAGGTGACACAGTCGTGGGTGAACAGGGTGTACAGGATGGGGCTGAGGACAGCTCCCTGTGAGGTGCCAATGTTCGTGATAATGCTGGCTGAAGTCTTATTACCAATCCTGACAGACTGGGGCCTGCCAGTCAGAAAGTCTAGGAGCCATTCACAGAGGGACCAAGTGTAGACAGTTTATGGGTGAGTTTGTGGGGGGGTGACAGTGTTGAAAGTGGAGCTGTAATCAACAAAGAGCATCCTGATGTAAGAGTCTGTATTTTCCAGATGGGAGCGGGAATGATGGAGGACAGTGGCGATGGCGTCTGAGGTGGACCTGTTGGGCCAGTAAGCATACTGCAGGGGGTCCAGGGTTTCCGGTATGCTGTTCTGAATGTGGGCCATGTGTGTGTGTGTGTGGGGGGGGTCCAGGTGTGCGTGTGCCTCCTCTCTGTGCTGCAGGGTGCTCTCAGGGTCTCTGGTGTCCATAGTTTAATTTCTTAATTTGCACATATGCAAACATTTGTTGTATCTAAAATTATTCTTACACTGACATTATTACTGTTATTTTTAATTCTCTTTATTCTTTATATTTCTCTGTCATCTTCTCAGCAGCAGCAGCTGGACTGCTTATTAGCTCCTCGACTGTCAGACATGGAGATGATGTCACTTTGCCTTGTGAAAATGTGATAGATGATCAGAATAACTGTAATGGTACTACATGGGTCTTTAATGAATCAAGAAGCACACAGGTAGCGGTGCTGGTTCATCACGGACACACTGTTAAAAATAAATCAGACAGACCGAGTGTTACACAAAAGTGTTCTCTGGTTATAAAGAAGGTCACAGTTGAGGATGTCGGTCATTATGGCTGCATACAGTTCAGATCAGGACAACGATAACATCAAGACACTTTGGGTGACATTAAACTGCTCTGTGAGGACATATGGACCATGTCCACACACAGTGAAGTGGCTGTTTCAGGGTCAAGATGTGGATAAAGACAACAAGGACATAAAGACATCACAGTCTCTCTGCTCTGCCTCTGTGACATTTCTGACTTCTCTCTACATTTACACATCAAGATATAAGTTATTTCCATGTGAAGTGACTGATGGTGACAAAGTGCAGGTGTTTCCCTTCAGATCTCAATCCTCAGGTGAGAAACCAGGTGAGAACATGTTGAGCTGTTTAAAGTCACTTCAAACTGATGAGAATAATCACCTCAAATATTTGTTTATTTTATGGATTTGAAGTTTTTATATTGCATGACAACAGTTTGAGTTGTGTTCATCTGTTCAGGTGAGGACACAATAACAGCAAACAACAGGATCAACAACAACTGAAAACAACACAACGGCAGGTAACACCACACCAGCGTCAGCAATGGATGATGTTTCAGCAAAACTACAAGGTAGTGGCTCAACATTTTTATTTCTCTCTTCCTCTGACACTTGGTTGTGGGTGAAGATTTTCTTTGATTCAGTCAGTTTCAGTCAGATCTCAGTCTGAGCACTAAATTCACAGTCAGCAAAGACATGCAGGCAAAAGAACTTTTAGGTACTGACAGACACTTATACACAGACAGAGATGCTATTTCAGCACCACAGACAGCGCCATAGATTCATCAATACACGGCACAGTTAGGCTACATATATATTTTGGGTATATTATGGATATGTTTGGATGTATTTGCTCATCCTCCACTCAAATTAAATTTCTTTTTGAACAAAATGTTAAATTATAATGTTATTATGTTAAATTATTGTTAAATTATAATTAAAATAACTTTCATCGGCCATGGAAATAACATATTGGAATTCTTAATTTAACTCTTGTTCACTTCCTTAAATTGTCTTCCAGCTGAAGATTTCAGAGCTGATTTTAAGATTTACTGCCCGTTATTGAAGCTTCAGCAGCTTGAGCTCAGTTTCATGTCTCTGTGTGCAGAACTCATTTTAATTCACTTTCATTTAGCATTGCTGTTAATATATTTGTTGTGATGTGTATGGCTTTGAATGGGTTTCAGCCTTAACAGAGTTAGTAACAGTCAACCTTTTTATATCTGATAACAATATAACCTGTAAACAAAGAAATGTTGACCACTAATTCCAACACTGTGTTTTTTTATTCCTTCATGTACTAACATGAGCACTCAATTTTTGGATGTACATGACCACATACTGTGACTAAATAGAAATACAAATCTTAGTCGTCTAACATTTGTCTAAATAACATATAAATGTTCTGGGATTGTTTGGAGTTGGTGCTCCACCTTCAGGTGATTAAAGACAGTTCAATCACACACTCATCAGTTTGTGTGTCTGATGTCTATGAGGTCATCATCACAGGGTAAAACCACCGGAGCTCTGCCAGTGTTGTTAACCACATCCTCACCAAAATACTTCTCCTTCAGTTCTCAGGAAACAAACTGCAAAGATACCAACAGGTCTCAGACCAGTAAAACATCATCACATTTGTGTTATCTGTGAAGAAGTTAATCATCATAGGAAATAGATGCTGTATTGATTTTTAAGAAGCAGCACGTTAGAGACTTTGACAGTTGAGAGCGTGAGACCAAGAGAGAAACATGATGGCTGAATTCAGATGGATTGTAATGTCTTTATTTCTGATGCTGGTGTTGAAGTTTACAGGTAAGGATATAACACACATGAACTGAAGAAACATTACAAAACTGTATTGATATTATTAATAGTACTTTATGAAGTATTCTTCCAAGTTTTGTTTGTAACGTGGTGAGTTTAGTCAACTCTTTCTTCATTTCTCTCTTTTTCAGCAGCAGCAACTGAGAAATATTCCTTAGTTGGAGGTGAAGTCACTTTGCCTTGTGAAAATGTGAAACATGATCAGGATAACTGTGATGATACTGCATGGTTATTTAGTTATCAAAGACACACAGTGACGCTGTTTGAAAAGGGGACGACTCACAGAGAAGCTGAAGCTAAATCAGACAGACTGAGTGTTACAGCAAAATGTTCTCTGGTTATAAAGAAGGTCACACATGAGGATGTTGGACATTACACCTGCAGACAGTTCAGATCAGGACAACAATTTCTAGACTCTGTGGTTGATCTGTCTGTTGTTCGCAGTGAGTATTTCCATCATAATGTTTTCAGCTCAAACTGTCTTGTTAGAACAATATACTGAAACATTACAATAATTATGATCACAGTGATGAAGTTCATTTGACTCTTGTTGTCTTTCTCTCACAATATCTCCATCTTCACCAGTGACTGAACAGAAGCACAATGATCAGGACATCTTGTACTGCTCTGTGTGGACACATCAACAGTGTACACACACAGTGAAGTGGTTGTATGAGGGTAATAAGAATGACTTGGAGACATCACAGGGTACATGTGCAGCCACTGTGGCATTTACAACATCTGACTATAATCAGAAGTTGAAGTATTATGAGTTATTGAAATGTGAAGTGACAGATGGTCACACTAAAGGTTATCAGTTCACCTTCAGCCCTCCTCAGTCCTCAGGTGAGAAACCAGGTGAGAACATGATGAGCTGTTTAAAATCATTTCAAACTGATGTTTTATGAAGAGTTTTTTTGCTATTTGCTTTCTTATTTATTAAGGTGATGATACAACAACAACTACATTATCATCAACAACAACTGAATTAGGACTGACAACAGGAAATAAATGGACATCAGTGAAAATGAAGACAACAGAGGAGACAAACAACACAGCATCTGAAAACAACAATCATCAAACAAAACAAGGTGACTGAACAAAACAGAACCACATTTACAGTTAGAAAAGACATTAAAAATATATTTTATAGATGCTGACAATCTCTTTGTTACTTTAGATATTAGACACACAGAGACAGCACAAGGACACTAACAATCAGCTTATCATCAAAAAACCACCGACCTCAGACACTTCTAACTTCTCTGTTCAGGTTCATTGAAGTTCATTGTTGCGGCTGTGGGTTTAGCAGCGCTTATAATAATCACTGTGGCTGTCATCAGATGGAAGAGAACTAAAGATGAGAACATTTACAGAAGAGACTTTAACAACTGAAGAAGTTTTAATGAACCTGGATTTTCCCTGTTGAAGCGAAAGTCAACTATTTTGTTGTTGTTGTTTTCAGGGAACAAAACACAGATGGATGAAAACATGGTGAGTTTTAAAAGTGAATACTAAAACTTTTATATCGTGATTTTATAAACTGAAGCAGTGTTTATGGTTTGTGGCTATTCACTATTAATCCTGTAGTTCTCGACTAAGTCTTACACTGGCAGTGTTTGTTGTGGGACTGTTGTATTGGATTACATTGCACAGATGTTGAAGATGTTTGGCCATTTGTGAAACCTACACAGATATGATGCTCACGTTGCATTACAGAGCAAAGATATAGCTTGTGTTGTGCCCTGGGAACAGGACCTGAACTGTGTGTTACTAAACTGTATGTGAAGAGACTGAGGTTAAACACTGCAGTGACTCAATGTGGTCTATAAACCAGTCAGGACACAGTGAGATCACACACTACACCCAGTACAAAGCTACACTCATATAGAGGTTATGTTTGTATTTCTTCTCTGAAGAAGAAGGAGGAACTGTGATGCAACTAGAATTGAATTAAACTCATGAAGTGTCAAAGTGAGTCAGTATTGTTGTTGTTACTGAGCAGTCATCATGTTGTCTCCTCTGTGCAGGCTGATCCTGAAGCTGATGTTTCCTACGCCTCCATCAGCTACACCAACAACACAGGCTGTAAAGCCAAGGTCAGCTGTATGACTGGTTATACTGGTGATGTTACTGACTGTAACATTAAAGTCCATATAGATTTATGATGAATTACCCTGATCTTGTTTGATGGCAGCAACATCAGAGAGTTGTGTTGAGTTTATGTGTAAGTCATTTATGAGTTGTTCTTTTCCCTCCAGGTCCGTGTTGATGATGATGATGATGATGATGAAGGTGATGCAGTGACCAACAGCATTGTGAAAGCTCCCTCCTCTTCTTCTGCTGGAGCCTCTGCTGATCCCACAATCCTCTACGCCACCATCAACAAACCAAAGAAATAAGATGTTACTTATTCAATGCAGCATGTTTTTATACCAACTGCAGGATTGTTTGGATCATAGATTCAGAATCTGAAGTGAGCAGAATTATAATCAGCTTGATCTCAGTTGGTCATGTCCTGCATTTTCTTGGCTTCATTGTAGCACAGTGAGAAGACAGCAGCAGCTCTATGACACATTGAGGGAGTTGAGGCTCCCTCTAGAGGTGGAGAGTGTATAAAAAGGAAGCAGACATATTGGATATATACTGTATTCTTAGTGCTGTGTCCCTGCATGGACACAATGCAGGTTTTGTAACACTGAATCTTGTTTGTTTTGTTATAGCATTTCCTTGAGTATTGCTTTTTGCCAGGTGAATTTGATTACCCGTGTTATGCTTTAATGAATAAATGATTAGTGTGAGTGGATGGATGTTAATGTGTTTGGTGTTTTTAGTGTTTATCAGTCTACAGGCAGGAAAACTGTTTGGGCAAATTAAATACTGCAGGAAATTCTCTTCCTCAGATTTTTTAGAGTTCAAACACAACACTTTTTCCATTTCTCACCACAGAGTGGCGCCAAAGATCCTTCACAACACGTGGAGCTCTCTGCTGTCCACTCACACTGTACTGCAGAGCCCAAACATACACACATATGTGATTGTTGACCATCTTACATCTGTGCTGCTGAAACTGCCCCAGCTGACTGAACTCATGTGCTGGATGTTTGATTTAAAACAAAGCATGCTCAGTTACATATACTGGTCAATCTGCATCATAAACTTTCTATGAAGGTAGCAGTCAGTGGTGGACAGAGGATCAAATCATCATCAGATCAAACTTGACAATAAAAAGTACAGGTATCCAAAGTGAAAGAACTTATTGTTGAGAATATTCAGAATAAGAGTATCCCTGCTTTTGGGTGAGAACATCTTAAGTTTTGGGGAATATTTTCAGATCAGATGAAGAGGGTGATGAAAGGAAAAAGGGAATGATGAAAAAAAAGGTGGACTTTGATGGAAACAGCCAGACTGGGTCCTAACACATCCTTGTACTGGCTGCTAATGGAGCCAGTTCTCACAGGGGCGTTATCAGACGAGGACAGAGCGTTGATAGCAGAGTGGTTGACTGGATGATTAATGTTTCTGACCCCTTTCCCAGGTTGTGCATTAGGCCACAACTTACAGACTGTGAAAGACTGGAGCCTCTGCTGGAAGTGGACAGTCAGGTCTGGATGCCACTGGACTCTGTGAGTGGGAAAACAGGAGCACGAGTACTATTAGAATATAAATACTATGTCAAAAACATATAAAAACATCCAAAATGACAAGAAAACACAGAGAGGTGCAATAACTCATGTTGTGTACAGAAGTGTTGATGTTGGATGTACATGAGCTCTTACTGTAGCTGTAATATGACTCCATAGCTGATGAGGTGACCTTAAACTGCTCTGTGTCCACATATGGAGTGTGTAGACACACAGTGAAGTGGCTGTATGTGGGTAAAGACAGAGACATGAAGACATCACCCCCTGACTGCTGGGGTCACTGTGGCTTCTTCAGGCATCTTTTTTTGAAGTCAAAGCATCTTGAGTCAATCTTGTGTGAACTGACTGGTATTTTGACGTGAGAAACTCAGCAGTTATAACAGGTTTATTTTCCAGGGAACCAGAGACCACCTGATGACGACACTGTGAGCTGAAGTGAACTGATGTGTAAAATGAAACATGTCTAAGAATGATCAGGGACTGTCAGTCAGTGTAAATGATGTTCAGATGCTGCTGGTGACTGTTCATGTTACTGTAATGCAGGACTGTGAATGTCTCACTGTTTGAAACTCAGTAAGAAGCCAAACAGTGATGCGTTCAGGTCCAGCAGCCAGTCAGGTAACACTCAGGTCAGACAGTAACTGATGGTGTGTTCAGGTGCTGTCAGAATCTTTTTTATTTTGCTTTTTGGAGCTTTATGGAGTCAGTAACAGTCTTCTGTTTATTATATCTGATAACAATATAACCTGCAAACAAATGTTCACCACTTAACTCTACACTTCGTTTTGGGATTCCGTCATGTAGTAACACAGCACTGACATGTGTCTGGATACAGATAGAGATGTAAGAAAGAAAAGCCTTGTAAGAAAAGCCTTAACCCAAAATGACCTGAGAATGCTACTCTCAGATGTTACGTATGCACATGACCTTCTGGGACACTCTAACTCATGGTTCAACATCATGTCACTCGCTACAAAAACACACCAACACAACAGATCTCACATTTTCTTACACAATGTTGTGGTAGTGAATGATGCTGGATGATTTTCCTGCTCACATGATGTGCTATTGCCCCTATGTCATCTCCCTGTTCTGAAAAACAATTGGGGTGTATTAATCTGGTAAAAAGACTTGATTTTTGTTTTTTTCATCAAGTCTGGTACTGGGTCACAGAATGTGACAGGTCACAGATTTCAGTGTAACAGTTGCAGTAATGATAGCTTACAAATCAGTGTTACCAGTTCAGAAAAATGTAATATTTCCCCTTGAACTGTAGAAGTATAATGTAGGGTGAAGTCAGGTAATTTACAACACTTTTCAGTAGATTAGAAAACCACCTAAAACTGTGAATACTTCCGTAAGTGTTACTTTTAGAGATCGTTATGGTTCTCTGATATATTCCTATAAAGACGATACGTTGCCACTAAAATAATTTAGAAACTTTGGACCTTCAAACATGGAAAGCCCCCACCTCATCCTGATGACAAGTTCAGGTAAAATGTGACTGTTTGTTTAATGGTAAAATCCATTTACCTTTTCAGTCATTAATATATTAGATCATCAGTGTAACTGAACTTTTTTTGGGAGGAGTGATTAAGACTCTTTGCTTTGCCCATACAATTTGTCTCAGACCAATCACAGTGACTGTTTCGTGCAAAGCACAGATGTAGTAACAACTCATTAACAAGTTGGTGACTGGCTGCCAATATTTAAGAGCCCAAGATGTAAAGTCTAATTTGTTCCATACCTGATGTCCCACATTACCTGGCTTTAACCTAGCATAAAATGTCAGTGCAAAAAGTACATACAAAAAATTACACACTTAAAAAAGTAGAATTCATTAGCAATAAAACTCACCCTTGCTCAGTTCAGTAGGCCTACATCAGGGGGTTTGCTGCCACAGCCTGACTTGTAGCTAATGTTTGCAATGTCTGTGTGATGGACATTAGAGTCCCTTTACTAACTTTATGACTTGTGCTACATTTAGCATTACAAATGTTATTCAAACAAACATTTTGTAATTTTTTTTACACCACAGTTATTTGTACCTTGTAACTTTCCACCACAGAAATATTGAATGGATTGTAATTTTCATAATACTCATGGCAGTGAGTTCATAAGAATGGCCCTTGGTTGTTTATGACCCTGATGCAGCAGTATGCAGGCGAGCAATTTCACAACTAACGAGCATACTGACAAATTTTAGGCTTATATTCTTACGGTAGACATGGTATGACTCATGCTGACTGATTTTCATCTGTCTACTGGAGGAAAATCTATCTATCTATCTGTCTGTCTGTCTGTCTGTCTGTCTGTCTATCAACCTAACTACCTAAGCTACCTACCTAACTGTCTGTCTGTGTGCCTACCTACCTAATTGTCTGTCTGTCTGTCTGGATTAATGCTAATAAACCACACTCATAACAGATTGTTCAGATGAAGTAGAAGCTTTAATAAATCTCATGGTGCACATTCTTTAAAGAAAACAGTACCAAACAACATACAACAAAACAAAGTAGAAAAATAAGTTCATATACTTTCAAACTGTAACACCTATAGTATATTCTAACAAGAACCTCACATTCAAAAAATGCTGCAAAATGTGCATAGCTTTTTCACATAATAATACATTTTGGAATGCATGAATAAAAGGTATCGGTGGTCACAAAACAGTGCAGCCACACGTGAGAACCTACAAACAGTTTAGCTGCTGAAACCAACACACATGTGGTCTTCATCACATTAAAAGTCTGACTTGGATTCCAGCAGGTCTCTTTTTTTCTCTGCAGATCAAAGTCTCTGGTCATGTTTTATAAAAATTAAAAATGTATAATTGATAGCTTTGTTACAACAAGTAAACTGTTCACGTTCTGTAAGCGAGACTGGTTCTCACGTTTTCTTGATTATCACATGCACCATGTGAGTTAAGATGTGCTGGATTATCATTTTAACAACAGAAAAGTGCAATAAAATAAACTCATGTCTGTACAGCTCCCATTAGACCTCATCAAAACGAATGAATAGTTCTCATTTCAGGGATTTGATACCTTACAGTCACTGACAATGTGTGGAGGAATCACCACTATAATAAAAAAAAAAAAACACGACACCAAAATGGAATTTTATTCCATAAACACTGGTTGATTACAGGAAGTTGAGGGCTTATCAGAAGGGTGGGCCTCTTATTGTGAATTTCCCAAGAATTTTTTTTGGGCTGGATTTGTTTTCCTGTTAACTCATTCAAAAGAAAAAAACATATCCTCTCATACACCAGTGACAGAAAGCACAGCTCAGTTGCAAATCGAGAAAGATTCTTTAAGATTAGCCACAAGTGATTAAAAAAAAAAAAAAAATCACTTATTTTGTTTTAAAGAAACAGCAGAAACAAAATCCCTCCAGGAGCCCACATGGGATTTGCCGGGACATGAAGGGAACATCAGAGGCACTCCGTCAGTCATTTACATGCTCAGTAAACTTGATCCATGGTTAGAGCACTGTACAGTAGACTTTCCGACTTTCCGACTTCTCACTAGAGTTTCTGCAGTTGATTGGCAGATGATGCTACTCAGATTGATGGGGTGTTTTTGTTTGGTCCTGTTAACTTCTCTCTTTCTTGTTAAATGTCACATGACATCTCAGATTCATCTTGCAACCTCTTTGAGGGCCCCTGATTATTTGTTCCAGAGTTTCAATTGACATCAAGGTGAGTTAATAATGACTGAATTTTTATTTGAAGTCATCCAAACCTTTAAAATCAGGCCAAGCTCAGCTCAGATAGCTTAAAGGTGGGATAGTTCATCTTTGGGGTAGGACAAAAGATAGAGCACTTTATATTTGAGATTCTCTAGTGTGCTGCCCACTCTGAGGACCCTGAATGAAGACAAACAGCACAATGTCAGAAACAGTGTTAGATGACATACTGTTATGTATCTGCAGCAGTGGAAGAGGTATGATTTTATTGAAGTTAAAGTAGCAGTACCACAATGTAAAAATACTCCATGACAAGTAAAAGTCTGGCATTAAAAAATATACATTAAGTTAACATTCTTAAGTATTACCAATAACATGTAGTTAAAGGTATACTATGCAAGAATTGATTACTGATTGTGAACAGTATCGCCAGAAAAGTGAACTTGAATGACAACTCCAGATTTACTACACTTTGCGTTTTGTTTTGTTTTTTGTTTGTTTGTTTGGGGTTTTTTTGGCACTGTGCCACTGTGTGGCATTTTTTGTAGCTTCCTCTTCGATGCATGCTTTTTATAACTTCCCAACCTCACCTGCTCACTGTGGTGGCATGGTGATGCAGTGGTTAGCATTGTCACCTCACAGCAAAAGAGTTTCAAACCCAGGGTGGGGGGTCCTTCTGTGTGGAGTTTGCATGTTCTCCCTGTGTCAGCGTTGGTTTTCTCGTGTACTCGACTTCCTCCCACAGTCCAAAGACATGCAGGTTAACTGGTGACTCTAAATTGTCCGTAGGTGTGAATGTGAGCGTGAATGGTTGTCTGTCTCTATGTGTCAGCCCTGTGATAGTCTGGTGACCTGTCCCAACCCAACATCAGCTGGGACAGGCTCCAGCCCCCCTGCGACCCCCAGCAGGATAAGTGGTTACGGAAAATGAATGAATGAATGAACCTGCTCACTGTGCCTGGCAACGCCTCGAACGTTGCAAAATAATGTAATTTTTAATTTAATTTCAGTTCAGTTCAATTCAATTCAATTTAATTTTAAATTTTATATACTTTATTAATCCCACAAGGGGAAATTCAGTGTTTTCACTCTGTTGTCATTTTTTTACATATACACACACAGGTCCGAAATACACACAAATGGGACCTATACATGCTTTAAATGGAGAGATGTCAGAGTGAGGGGGCTGCCCATGTACAGGTGCCCCAAGCAGGTGGGGGGTTCGGTGTCTTGCTCGAGGACACCTCGGCAGTGCCCAGGTCAACTGGCACCTCTCCAGCTACCAGTCCACACTCCATATTTTTTGGTCCGGGTGGAAAGCCAAGTCCCTATGGACTGAGCTACTGCAGCCCAAACATCAGGTTCCACCGATGGATTCAGAGTCCAGAGTGCTAACCATTACACCATGAAACCATTAACCAAAATAAGAAGAAAATTAGTAAATACAGGCGGAGGGCAGAGTCTCTGCAGATAAATACACTGCAACATACACGGGGTTATAAGTGATGATAAAGAGGGATTATTTTTGTAGTCTATGCATTTTTTGTTTGGAAAATCCTGCATAGTATACCTTTAGAGTATCAAAAGTAAAATGCCTATTGCAAAAAAGTGCTATATACTTAATGCTGTAGATTTTATAAGATGATCATATGTTTGGTCTGTAAACTCTGAGTCTGCAATGCAGCACAGTACTGTAAATATCAGATAAATGTAGTGGAATAAAAAATACAACTTTACAACCTGAAGTATCAGGTGCATGGGCCTGGTGTAAAATGAAAAGCCCAAAGTAAGTAGGCTTACAGTATTTATCTACATGTGTTTGTGACTTAGAGAGGGTGATAATGAGTGACGTCAATGGATGCTTACTTGTGTCTGACTGCTGGAGGGATTGGTGCCGCTGAAGTCTGACTGTCTCTTCTCTGGTGTGCAGATACAGGAGAGGAAATGTGCGTACTCCTCTCTGACCTGCAGAGGGCAGCAGAACATCAGGCACAAATCCACTGCTCGGATCGTTTTTACACTTTATCATGCAGTTGAATTTTTTATACTTTTATGTTATCTCTTTTTCAGACTCACACATACAGACCCAGTTACACACACACACACACACACACACACACACACACACACAGCTGCCGTGTCTTACCTGTTTGGACAGTAGGCAGTGCATGAAGAAGATCACTGCTACCTGCAGGCTGTTGAGGATAGTGAAGATATATGTTGCTGCTGTGTTGTCTTCTTTAAACATGAAGGCCCCGAACAGCCACATCAGACCCAGTATGCAAAGCTGGGCGATAGCCGTCACTGTGAAAGCTCTGCAGATAAAAAAGATGGAAAGAAAAGGGGGTAATGGGTCAGAGAAAAAACGACAGATAGAAAATGAAAAGAAAGATTAACATGACATGGATGACTCAGATACCACTCCAGTATCTGGAAAATCCCTGAAGAGCGGAAAGGAATAGAAAAGGGGGATTGGTGCAAAGCAAAGCAGCAGTTAACTGTCTACTGAGAGCCGGTGGAAGAAGAGAAGCCAAAGACAACTGATGAATATAAAAGATAAGCTTAAAGGGAAAATCCATGCTCAGAAGCACTGCTTTAAAAAGACTCCACGGCAATGGACTCTTGGGGCATCGGCCCCTTGAGGTATTTGGTGATTAATTCCTCTTATTCCTACTGATCAATATAATTCTCATTAACATACAGAGGAGATTAATTGCATATAAAAGTTTAATCATCTAGGACACCAGGTTTTAAATTCAGTCCCTTAGAACCAGAGAAATCCATCTGAAATCTGGATAGCGTACCACATTTTCCACTGACAGAATTTTTAAATATAATCTAATGCTGCCTGAGTTTTTCCTAGCTGAAAAAATAATCCCTTGATTTTAGCACAAGCGCTTCACATTCCCAATTCCCTGGACTAAATTGAACAGCTCTGATTAATGAACCAGTTTGTCCAAGGATGGATTTTTTTTCCTCAAAGGCAAGATGTGTTCTGCAGCTGCACATGTTTATACAGTGTTGTCTATGAATGCGCTGAGTGGAGTAAAAAATGAGCATGCACAGATGAAGGTAGGAGCCTCTCAGTAGCATTAGAGAGCAGAGTTGGTACTATAAAAACATTGGCTACATTTTTCCCCCACAAAACTCTCACGTTCTTTCTATTCGTGCATTTTTCAGTTCCCCAAGCTGCTCCATTTAGCTGACATATGGTGCGGACATGCGCAGTGGAATAAGTGAGGGTCACATTACTTCACACATTACAACAGCAGGAGCGGACACACAAAAAGCAACAAGCAAACAAACACCCAGGCTGACTCAATTTTGTGCAGTTCGGAGAGGTCTGGGTTGAGGCTGGTGAACTTCTGGGCGAGCCTCCAGACGGTGATGATGAAAAAGAAGACATTGATGATAATGATAAGGCACACAGGGCCGAAGAAACTCCAGATGAGGCCCTGTTCCAGGGACAGCCAGCAGCTAGTTAGGAGGGAGGAAACACGTGCATGACAGGGTTTTTCCTGACGTCATTGAGACAGGTAACAGCAGGTCTGTGTAATGCACTGATGTAATCGCTATCACACATCAAGTATGCAAACACACACACACATATCGTGCAACACTTACTACTGGTCAGTGCCGTATCCATTGGGTCTAGAGATGGCAGATATAATGACGATAACAAGGGGTGCCCCATAACCAGCGAGGTACAAGTAGAGGGGGCGAATAGTGGCGTTGAACACCAGGACCACCATGCGGTAAAGTTGAACCCCTTCTAACAGCATCCAGGCAAACATTCCCAAGAAGAAGAAATGTAGCAGCCCTGCAACAAGGCTGCAGCCACCCTGTAATAATGCAACAGGACAACACAAAGAGAGACAAAAACAGAGAGGAAGGAGCGGAGGAATGAAATGTCTCACAGCAGTAATCTAATAAAGATAATACTTTGAAAAGGAAATGTTCAAGTTATTTTTGATGTCCATGAGCTCCATTAGATTACAGTCAGATTAATTAAATCAAATCCTGTGGTGGAGGGAGTTCAATCCTTTAAGGGACAGATCACACTACAATAAAAAATATGCTCTTTTCCTCTTACCTGTAGTTCTATTTATCAGTCTAGATTGTTTTGGTGTGAGTTGTTGAGTGTTGGAGATATCAGCCATATAGATGTTCCTTCTCCTGCATATAATGGAACTAGAAGGCATTCAGCTTGTGGTGTTCAAAGTTCCCAGAAAAAAACATTTCGAAAACTGCATGTACTCATGGACAAGAGGCTGGTGCTCATGACAGCGCAAGATGTAAACATTAATGGCATCCTCCTCAGCCGAGTTGCAGCGTTAGGATGCTTTCACACTTGCCCTGTTTAGTTCGGTTCAATCGAACTCAAGTTTGTTTCCCCCCTAAGTGCAGTTCATTTGGGCAGGTGTGAACACAGCAATTGCACTCAGGTGTGCACCAAAACAACCATACCGGGACTGTCTTGATGAGGTGGTTTCGGACAAACTCTGGTGCGGTGTGTTTGTGGTAAGAACGTGTTCCGACCTCGATCTGAACCAACTGCGGTCACATGACACATCGTTTGTGTTAAACATGAGCATGTTACAGTCCTGGAGGATTATTAATGTGCGCCTCCTCCTGTACTGCCTTAATATGCACATTCAGCACATCCAATGCATCAAAACATTGTTTTCTAGTTGGAGCCGCGCCTCGTTTTCAAACTGTATGCTTTGACTCAAATGAACAATGACAGCAATATAGTCCACGATGAGCAGCGCTAAAATCAACCTGCGCAGTTGTCCCTTCATTGTGACATTAGAAAGTGTCTCATTTATCTTGCAAGTGTACTCTTATTCAACGTTTTGTTTACTTCCTGGATTTTTCCCACATGGAAATTCTGACCAATCAAAAGCATCTTTCACGTGCAAGGCATTTGATCTGGTCTGCTTGTAAATGGTGCCGTGAGAACACGAACCAACTCTAGGCAATTGTGTAACTTTGCAATAAAATTAGTCCCTGATTCGGACCAAGGCAAGACAACTCTCGGTCTGAAAGCACCCTTTGTTAGCTTAGTGGTGCCGGGTGAGCTAAGCGTAGATGCACTCTTCCTTCTGCATGGTTATATGGTTGGCGGGCGTGGTTCGGTAGAAAGAAAATAGTTTCTACATTGAATTGCTCACAATAAGGACTATGGGTTATCTTCGTGATCAGGTCATGACTTCTGGAAAGAGTTTTTCAAAAAAAAATTATTTTTTTTTGGCACTTTGAGCACCATGAGCTGAGTGCCATCTTGATTCATTATATTCAAGAGAAGGAACATCTCCACAGCTGATACCTCAGACATTCACATTCAGCACCTCACACCAAAACAATCCAGACTGATAAATAGCACCACAGGTAAGAGGAAAAATATGTGTTTTTGATTTGGGGATGAACTGTCCCTTTAACAAGGAATACCACTCAAAAGTAAAAGTACTAATTTCAGCCCTTTCAAAACTTATATCATGAATAATATGCAAGGGATAATGTAGAGCGAGCCGGTCACTATAGAGAAATAAACCCTGAAGGGGTTTATTTCTCTATAGTGACCGGCTCGCTCTACATTATCCCGCTTATTACACGGCTACTCACTAAAGAAATCAAAAGTTTGAGCAACAGAAAACAACAGAAAATTAACGATTTCTTGCCGCAGGTATAAACGTCTTTCTGCGGATTGATATGACAGGACGTGATTCGCCCGAGTCGATCAGAAGCGTCCTTAACAACGGTCTGCTATTCATAGCAACGGTCTGCTATTCAGAAATAACAGACCGCAGAATGTTGTAATTGACCAATCAGGATCGAGCATTTGACAATGCCGTGTAATAAGTAATAATATTGCATCATTACCAATCATATATTATTGTTTAACCATCAATTTAATATTGTAGCATGTCAAGGTGGTGCTAAATTTAACTACATCATATAGTGTTGGATGGTTTCATCTATAAAAATGTAGCTGTACAGCTTTCAAATAACTGTGGTTGAAAAAAAACATCACAGGTTCATCTGAAATACTGTGGAGTACCATGTAAAGTTGCATAAAACGGAAACTTCCCCAAAACGGTACTAGAATACAGATACTTTGCAGCACAGATTATGACACAGGTATTACAACATTGCTCTCTACAAGTAAGTGAGAACAAATAAATTTCCTTTTTGGTCATGTTGTGATTTTCCAATCCACTGTCAGCTTTCTCAAGAGTACTGTCTCTGAAAGAGTCTAAAAGCAGAGTTTTTCCCCCTTTTTTGCCTCAAGATAACCACAAGGAAATTCAGCTGTAACATGGCAGGAAGACGGGCTTGAGGTTTAATATTGCAGGAGATATAGAGGAGAGCCTCTACAGTTATTAACTGATCTCTGCTTTGTTGCATGTAAACAGGAAGATGAGTGGGACCCACTGTCAACACTTTAATCCAATTACTTTCTTATTAAAGACAAGGTCATGTTCAGATCTGTGTAACTGAAGTCACTAGTTGCTTGCACGAACATACCACAGGTTCGGTCTGTGTAATTCCAGCCAGAAAGATGAGGTCAGCCATGAAGAGGCAGACACAGAGGTGCAGATGGATGGTGGTGTGGGTCCCTTGTATGGAGCGGCAGAACTTGAACGTCATGATGCACAGTATGAGATACAGCAGGGAGATGGTCAGCCCTATCTTAGTCACCAACCGAAGCCCAAAAGTGTGCTAGTAGAGAAGACACGTTAGGTCCCAAGGTGTTTAATTGTAGATATGAGGTTATAATTTACAACATAATATGTGTGCATGTGTGTGTGTGTGTGTGTGTGTGTGTGTGTGTGTGCAACAACAATAACGGCACTGTTGTTGCTTTAGAGTGTGTTATTAGGAAAATGCCATCATGAAATTAAAATACTCCTGAAATAACAATGAACAAATGTTAGTGCATGTGTGTATCCCACCGGTTAGCTTATAGCCCCTGCTTGGCACTGTGCTCATTCAGCAGTTATTGATGATATCAGAATGACATTGTTGCAGCAGCGTAACTCCAATGGAAGTGTAAAGACAACAAGATAGAGCGCTGGAGACACGGCCCTGGTAATTCCTATGAAAGCTGCTCAGTGGTGCATGGAGCCAAAACAGCTTAATTTCCACAGTATGAAATTACCTGGATCTTCCATGTTGTGGGGCCCGAAGAGCGTGTACACTAGAGATTAAAGAGCAGCTATCTTCCGCAGGTCAAGCTGGCTAACTTCCTGTTTCACACTCCACTAACTTCAATGGGGTTAGTATGATATAATCATGACTTTAGAAATCTAGACTCTAGAATCATTATCGGACCAGATTCTTATTGTGAAACAAGTCATTTAGCGGGGGCTGTGACCCTCAGAAATATGTACCCACTGATTTACAGATTTCTCATTCACACTGTGAGTCTTTTTGGGCCCAATGGCTTCATGTAACGGACCCAGAAGTTGGCCAATATGTAAAATTGGCTTCAAAGACCGGCATTGTTCCTGGGGCTTAAGCAACATCCATCCTCCGGTGCCCCCCTGGTTAACACTGTTAGCTCTGTCAGCAATGCTGCCATTGTTAAGCACTACTTTTGGAGTTAGCACCATTAGCTGCTGGCCACCAGCTGCTAGCTCAGCAGCGTCCAGGTTACGAACCATGTCCAGACAGTTCATACTCTCTCAATTTTGGATGGAGCCTGTTTAATAATGAGTTGATCTTTATAATTTCTTCAGATTCTTCCCAAATCATTTGTTCATTTATATATTTTGATATTGGACATTTAGGGGTTCCATACAGAAGAATATGCTTTAAGGCCAAAATGATTTTAAATGTTACCAGAGAGAAACAGTTTGTTTTAATGCTTTCTTTGGATGTGAGGACATAGAAACTATTTTCTCAGTGGGGTTGACCGCTTGTGTGTGTGTGTGTGTGTGTGTGTGTGTGTGTGTGTGTGTGTGTGTGCTTCTTACCTTAATAGGGTAGAGTCCCATGAAAACAGCAAAGTTGCTCAGACGTTCACATGCACACTGTGTGTATGTGCCGTTGGAGTTGGAGTACTGTTTATAACAACCATTTGTGGACCAGGCCCCGCTCTCAGTCCAGTACGCACAGATGTATCTCATCTGAGGAGACTCGTCTTGGGCCTATATGCACAAAACAATTCCATCATGTCAAGAATAAGATTTGCGTTTCATTTATATTTTCATATTCCAGTGCTCCGAATTGAAATACACTAGTACAAGTTGGACCACACTGAGAGGACTGCAGGACAGGTGGTAGGACTACCTTGAGATGTCTGAGGGTGATGCTGACATTGCGGCCCAAGTTCTGAGTGGATGGGTTGGAGACCACAACAGACACAACTACAGAGGAGATCTGAAAGGAGGGATGCACGCCATTTCGTTCATGGCCTGTGAGCTCATCAAAGGACCAGCTGACAGATACCCCAAGGTTCTTGTAGCTCAACAATGCAGCCAGAGCATAACCTAGAAGAGACAAAAAGAAATATGATAGTGTTCATTGACAAACATGAAAACTGTGCCTTATTTGTCAAATAAGAAGGGAGGTTTACCAGGGTATGGTCCTGTTCCAGCTGCTGTTGTCCAGTCAATGTCGAGTGTAGCATTCTCATTGCTCAGATGGACAGGCCCAGTGGGTGGAGTCCTTCCCCTCTGTAAAGCAATCTCTGCAGCTATTTGAACAGATAGCCCATTTCAAATGACACAGTTCACATTAGCTTTCCCCACTATTGTTTATTAAACTCTCCATACGTGTCCACAAAGAAGGCCTGTGAGCTTATAATCTTTAAAACACAGTATGAGAATCACAGCCGAGCTTATGGACACTGTTACCTGTCTCGGTGGTCTCTGTTTTGGTGTGGTTGTCTTTGAGCTGTGGGCCAATCACCATAATAGCATTATTCACAGTTCCAAGCAATCCGCTCACATCTTCACCGCTGTCCAGGTGACCGGGGGACAGGATGGACTCGGTCACTGTGAAAAGTTTCTGTCCACGTTGTCAGAAATGAGAGGGCGGAATCAAGAATACTGTAGGTGTTTGTGTGTGAGAATAAGTGTGTTTGAGTTTTCTATCTGCTGCTCTGACCTCCAGTAGCGCCTCTCCATCAGTCTTCCCTTCACCAGCGGTGCTCGGGTTAGAAAGAGCCAAACAGCTGTTTTTCATCATGAACAAAATGTCTGCCAGGCCTTCAAGTGACTAAGAGAAAGAGAATAATAAGGCTATTCAGTTTGCCTTATACTAAATTTCATATACTAAACCCTATGGTGCCACAAGATGGTTTACTAAATAAAGGAAATAAACTGAAATGTGCTCATAAAATAAACCCCTTATAACAGCATAATACAGTCATAATAACATTTTAATCTACGTGTGCATCTTACTGGTGCAGGCCCGCCGTCTCCATTGAAGTTGTCACAGTTTAGCGCTAGATGAAACAGACCGAAACATCAGATTATCATCTCACCAGTTGACTTTGAGTCTTCACTACCGTATGCACTGAAAGCAGAGGAGTGTGATAAAATCTACAACGCAAAGCAACAGCACTGGACCGGAACTCATACCATTAGACCACAGGTTGTCTGCAATCAGATGAGTCAATAAGAAAGTACGCAGAGCTACTACGATGACATCTGTGTTAGGAAGTTTATTCAAGAAGGGTGGAGGCTTAAACTGAGGAAATGAAAGGAAGTAATGGCCGTGTACGCCCACACTCACCTGAACATGGGGTCCTTTCGTTGCCATAATTGGTGTACCCCTTTGAACAGCTGCACCAGTAACTCCCATTTGTGTTTTCGCAAGTCCCTTTTTGTCCACAGAGGTCTTCTTCTTGTATTGCAGCTTCCTTGCATTCATCCATGTCTGTGTAAGGAGAGGGAACGAAGACATTAGTAATTATTGACATTCTTCAAGGGCAAAGGTTTCAGTGAGACCAGTGTGAAACAAATCTGAATATAGCAGGTACTGCATATGGGAGAAACCTCTCAGCAATGTAACTCGTGTGAGTCTTTCCCGGCAGCTGGTGTCGTGAGATGTTGTTAAGAGCTGCAATTTGTACTAGCAGGAGGCAGCAGATGGCTTTGAGGTTTAGATTATAGTAAAGGGAGTAACAATGGCTTAATCACGATGAAACAAAAGTATGTGTAACCTTTTGAAGATTCACCCAGAGCAGGCTATTTTGTTTAGGACATGTTCCTTAAGGTGAAGGGGAGCTATTAACTTCCTGATTCTTTCATAATTATGAAGTTTTACTATAACATGAGAAGCATGCTCATGTCCCTGTAAAATTACCCTGTAATTGTTGTTAGAGCTGCTGTCTCTGTTCCTGACTGAGAAGCTTCAGGATTTCCTAAAGGATGACATTGTTGCTAGAATCTGAAAGAGAACTAATCTCCTCCTCTTACAGATATATTTATTTCCTTCAGTAAAACACATCAATATTCTCAAGGGTTTTGCTAGTACAACGTTCCTGATATGATCAGTGACTTGTAGTAGCTTATGTTAGCAACCCTTATAAGTATATGTATATATGTTCAAGAGAGATCACTGAGTCACTTTGCTTTATGACTCATCCCTACTTGTGTTGCTGTTACACTATGTTGTATTTAACACAGAAAAGTAACGTTCACCAAGTGAGGTGCTGATCACTGACCGTAGACGTGAAAGTAGGAAACAGTTGTTGTGTACTCTGGCTATATATGCACTTCTCCTTTATTTAGATGACGTTTCAGCCCTCAGGCCTTCTTCAAGCCATGATTGTTGATCTTAAAGAAGGTCAAGTCATCTAAATAAAAGAGAAATGCATATGGAGCCAGAGTGTGCAACACTGGTGTCCTACTTTCCACACTATGTTGTATTATCAGTAAGGCCTCAGGATGCTTGTTACATACTAGCACGGGCAAGAAAATCTGCTAAAATGGAGTACAGAGGACACATAGGCATTGATATCATCTGATCATCAAATAGCAGCAAGTAGCTGAGATGCTCTGGGAAACTTTAACATTTTCACAGCTTTTAGGAGACAGCGCACTGTCTTTTCCATTTAGATCCAGTCTTCAGTCTAAAGGTCCAAACACAACTAACCAGCATCAAAGAACTAATGGCGACAAAGGCCAACTGTTGCGTCAACTCACATCGCCTGTGTCATGGCCAAAAAAGCTGCACTTCAAGACACCTGTAAGACAACAGCCAACACCCAATTACCACATACATTCTGCATCTGCATGCACAACACTCCATGCCAGCAGGTGGCAGTGGTCTGTATTCATCATTTAAAAAAATGAAGACCGACAGGACGTATTCGAGAGACAAGTTACCAGTGAGCACTATAACAGCACAACCCAAATTTAAAGGAACAAATTATATTTACCACACGCTGGCAAACAATAACACAAATTATCAGGAAACATTTCTGCTGAAAATCTCAATGGCTGAAAAAATAAAATAATAATAATAGTTCCTAATATAACATGTTTGTTTCGTTCTCAAGTCCTCTTGACTTTAGTTGTTTGTTTGCTTTCCTCATTTCTGTTCTTCTTCTTATCCTCGGAGAGTGATTTTGTTCAACGGTGGGCTCCGCTGACTCCGACAGCGGTACAAAATGCTGAACTGGCCATTAAAAAGGCAAAAACTACCCTGATATTGACCAACAACCAGCTATCGCTTTGGTGTATCAGGGCCCTACACTTGAAAGCAATGTGAAAGGCCTGCTGTCATAGCCTCTTCCTGGTCTTTCTGTTGAGGCGTGTTGGCTTTCATCTCTTTGATTCTGTTTAACTCATTGTTTCATGATTTTAGCAAACTTCCAGCACAGTACTAATCAACTGCATAAAATGTAGACACAAATAAGTAGACACTACTAACCTGTGCAGCTTCCAGGGCTACTGGTGGTGTTGATGTACCCAGAGTGGCAGGTGCACTTGAAGCTCCCAATCAGGTTTGAACAATCTGCATTGGGTCCGCAGACATTGGCCCAGTCAGTACACTCATTGATATCTACCAGAAGAACAAATGAGGATAGACTAGTTAGACAAAAGAGAAACACAAGTCACACACACTAACACACACTCAGGCTCACCTTGGCAATGTCCCTCTAGTGTAAATTGAACATTCCCTCTATAATTTTTGAATCCCAACCAGCACTGACAGTAATAGCTGCCATTCGTGTTGACGCAGCTTGAAAATCTCCCACATGGTGGTTGATCGTCTTTGCACTCATCCACGTCTGTAGATTTGGATGCAAATAAATAAAAGAAAGAGAACACAGTTACAGTGGTGGATTTCACAGAACAATACATAAGACATGTTTTTAAAAACTTCTCATTTTGATTTTAAGCAGTCTTTCCTCTGAGCTCTTTTTATTTAAGCTCCGCAGTCCATCACAATCACCAGTCTGAGGTTACAGCACAGTTGTCATGTAATTATTTTTTCTAGTGATTTGAAATTGTAATGATCCAAGAATTTAAACCTCTTCTGCTGTTGTTTTCATTGCAATCCACTCTGGAAATGAGCAGTGCAAGTTTAAGTCCTAAAATGGAAAAACTAAGTGAATTGCCACAAAAAAGGCTACTTTTCCTGGTCAGCTCCAGTAAGAGGCACTGCAAATGCAAAACAGCACCTGTCTTGAGTAGAAGCCACAGTAAAAGCATTGGTGGACAGATGCAGGACAGGGGAGAGGGACAGTTTACATGAGAGGTCATGGCAGATTATTACCAATGCATGGACCGAATTCTGCTGTGAAGCCATTTGGACACTCAGAGGAACATTTCCCCTGAAGACACAATAAGCCTGCATGGACAGAGAGAGAGGGGGGATTTAGTTTCAATTCACGGTTAAAGCAAATTCTGAACAAGGAAGACACAGCGCAGCATCCAAACCTGTGTGTTGTGCCCCTTTTTAAGGCATTCAGCCAGTCAGGCCTTTATGGGAAATTTCCAAGCATGGTTCTTCCCAGAAAGGACATTTGAATGGTCCAAGTAACCCTTGAGCTGGCTCCAAAAGCCACTTCACTGGTGACATTTGTACAGACAATAAACTTTAAGTGTAACCCTGCATTCAGTAGCTGTGCCCCATTTCCATTTTTGCCATTGCACTTAAAATGTGCCACTGATCAAACTGCAACAAATGACAGAACTTATCCAGACTAAAAAGTCAAGAGTTTAGCTCTGCTGCCGAGCTTTCACACCGTTTTCAGTGACAATGCTTTTAATCTACAGTCAAAAAGTACCCCAGTGTTCTTCTGTTGTTAAAGTTTAGAGGACGCAAGTCGGCTAAATGACATTTTTGTAAAAGGTGTTTTTAGAATTCCTCCACGATGTATAAAAACTGACCTTACCCATTGTGCTGAATGTTTAGGTCTGTTGATGTGTTTCTGTAAAGTCTTATGAAGGTATGAAGCATTAACACTTTCATCTGCTCAATTGATTTGGACAATTAAATAGTTACCTAAAATGTGTCCTGTTGTTTTGGGAAGAGTTGGCAGTGGGAGGGTTAATCCTTCTTTACACCGAATATGCAAAAGGTGTTGTTTACAGGTGAGGCCAGGTAAAGTGTGTACCACCAACAATACAGTTACAGTAACATGAACAGCGGATCTGATCTGATGAGCCGAGCTGATCTGAAACAGCTGATCACGCTGATCGTACCTGATACCGCCGTGTAATCCTCTGAAATAAGTTCACCTCAAAATTAATGAGTGATGCTTTGACCTGCAGGATATTCTGATGTGTTTACTCTGGTCGTTTTCACCGCTATTCCCCCCAAAAACACACCAATTGAAACCAAAAGAATGAGAGCAGTTATCATGTGGTTATCATGTGAATAGTGGGGGGAGGAGGTGAGGGGGACACTTAGCGCTCCATCTCTACTGTAAATGATGTGTTTAAAAACTTTTATGTTTTATCTAAATCCCATCATTTAAAAAAGATCTCATTGGGCTGTGAACACAGCGGGGAGTGTGAATTATGAGGTTTCTGTCAATATTTTTTTTTTCACGCTTAATCCAAATAAATGTGTGTTCTGTGAATGAGAGTAGCTGTAGTTTCTTATAACCTAAATGTCTCATTTTACTCTAATAAAAAGTCAAGCTGACTGATAAATGCTGTTTATTCACATGTTTACAAATCAATACCTAGTTCAAGATTAAGAGTAGCTATTGTTGCTTCTGCTGACCTTTGAAAAGACAGTACTGACAAATAGCAATTCAACGCATTGGTGCTTAGTAAACATTCAAAACTACGATGAAGATTTTATCAATAACCGATAAAACAAACCATGGACCACCTCCAGCTCGTGTTCCACAAACTAGTAGTATAAGAGCAGAAACTTAGATCATGAGCAGCTGTTCTGGCTCCTCTTCAGTGAAAAAAAAAAATCACTGGACACACAGTTTTAGGGTCATAAATCATAGAATAGCTCCTGTGGAGAAAAACAACAAGTCTGTAGAAGCTAAACTATGTTTGACTTTTGATAATAGAATTTTAATTAAGTAGTAGCCACTCGTGTATTCTCAAACTGGGCCTCCAATAGGCTGTAGCTGATTTAAAACTTTTTCAAAATCCAAAATATCCAGTATATTATGCAGTGCTATGAGTCAGCATTTGTTTATTTATAGTTTGTTTCTTTCTTTTTTGATCACATAGGGGCAGCACAACAAGTTTAAACACAACACTGACATATTATCATCTTATTAAGTTGTTATGGCTAATATGTTAGCATATAGTTAGCAAATATTTACACATCCAGCAAACATGGAGCACTGTTAGCATTCATTGGAGGTCTTTTTTTCAGGCAGCTTCATTAAATTACATAATATAAAGAATTTATAACAATTAATAATCCTGATAGTAATAATTTTTTAAATATTCACTCTTATTTTAGCTATTTTTGGTCTCCGCCAGCTTCTGCGGTAAATATTTGCTGCCTGCTGCTGCAGGAAACGAGGTCGATGAGAGTGGTGAACACCAAAACCATAAAATTGTGGGCCAGAAAACCAAAACAGTGAGCGGCAAGAAGCTGTGTTTAAGAAACAGCAACATGATCATTAGATACAACAGATAAACAAATTAATAGAATTTATATTGACAGACACTTTTTCATGTATTTTGTTTTACATAAACATTTTAGTAGTCATTTTGCATTTTCCAGGTGTAACCAGCAGGTTGTGTTATAAACATGTTGGTTGTGAGTTTCTAAAATATATGACTAACACAGGTGTAAAAACCACATCCTATGAAGGTTTGTGGTTCATAGATTCTTCCCATTTTGAGTCACTGTATGCCATCAGACTTCTGCACGTTGCCACAGCACATTCAGACTCTCGGTTTATTTTACTCTGACAGCCTGAGAAGTCGCTCTAACCGACCTGGTCAGTCCTGCAGCGTCAGTCTGGTCACTACTCAGCAGCCTCTCTGACCTCCGTCCGTACATCACAACAGCAAACACAGCTGGGTGTCGCACATGTGACCTTGAATAAGGTCTCTAAAATTGTTAGCCCGAATTTACAAGTTGTGACCAGGGATCATAGATGTCATATTAGTGGTTAAGATTATTTAAAAGTGAGAAGAATTAATGAAGAAGTGAAGAAATAACACTTATGTATGTTTTTATAGCTGTCACATATTACTAAAAAAACTGTGTCTGAAGCAAAATCTAGAATAACATCAACTGCAGTGTTACAATATTTCTAAACATCCTTGTCATTTCAATTCTTTCTTCTTTCTCAACTCTCACACACCCACCCAGTCACACACACACCGACACAGTCACACACAGTCATTGTGCTCTCATTGATAGACTTACCAAGAAGAAGTAGCTCCTTCCCAGACCCCATGTCAAAAGCAATATTCCCACACTGCTGATGACTTTATCAGAACTATGAAATAGTTGTCAATCTTGTTTATCTTGTTGATGTCCTGTGATAAAAGTTTAGATCCTTTCACAAAATTCAAGAAAGATTTTCAGACTTCTCTGCTGGCCGAGGTCCATAAAATCCACAAACAATGAGAGTGAACAAACACAAAGATAAATCCTTTCTGTAGGGGATAATTGTATGTGTGTACGTGGCAGGAAAAATAACGGTGAACCTTCACCAGCTTTCTTCCTCTCTCAGATTCAGACTCAGTCTGAGCACGCCTCGCTGTCCCCGGTTCCCCACCCCTTTCTCAATTTTCAATTTCAATTTAATAAGCTTTATTGGCATGATTGTAGATTAACAATATTGCCAAAGCCATTACAACAATTGATGATCAACATTTCACATGGGTGGAGTCACAGTTTGGTGCAGTGGAGACATACATTGTTGGATGCTGGAGGAGGTTGAGGACATGAAGTTGCAGAGGGCCATGTTTTCTTTCTCAGGGATTTGGCCAACAGGGGGCTTTAACTCTGTCAGCTTGGGCACATACACCAGTATAGGTCAGTTATTTTAAGTGTTATCATATAAATATTTTGAGACTGAAATGTAGATAGTTGTTGACCAGATTGTGAAAATTTTTAGAGAAAGCAGTGAGTATGATAATTAAACATTCCCCAGATAAATGACCTCTTGTGATGAGGTATTAGCGACCACCTAACGGTGCTCTGGCAACCACCTGAAGCACCCTAAAAACTTAAAAGCCAGCATATTGGCTCAGTGTGCTTAAAACAGACAAGTGCTTGTGCTGATCATTTTTGTCCTACCATTAGTCAGTGTTGATTTCTTTTTTTTTTTCCTGCCAGATTTCATCAAGTCATCTGTTCTTGTGTAAGAACATGAGACACAGTGTTGCACACTGTCCTGCACACAGTGGCAACAAGGCCGAGTACTCGTGGCTGTGCCTGCCTTAGGTTGTCCCGAGTTCTGCAGGGGGATCTTACCCGTCATAGGCGAACCAGTCTTCCATACTTGCCTGTTTTGAATTTATTTCCTAATCTACTTCTTTAGGTGGTGTTAGGTTAGGACACTGCACAATGCCATTTCACCACTTAACTATCAGGTAAGCTGACTGGAATACTCACGCTTTAGCATTGTCATCGGATGGTAATACCAAGCAGCCACAGGCAAACAGGAACCAATGACACCGAAGCAGGTCTCATAGTCAGGGACCGAAGCAGGCAGGTCAGAGACAGGCAGGGTCGGCAACAGCAAATCAGTCCAAATTAAAATGCTGGAGATTCTTGCATGAGTGGTGGAGAAAAACCTGGCAACTGAGAGGCTGGGGTATATGCACATGCTGAAAGTAATGAGGAACAGGTGAACTGAGTTGACTTGATGAGGTGGGCATGATGGACAGGCAGGAGCGGGAAAAGTATAGACAGGTGATTGGTTGGCAGGTAGGAGTGGCAGAGAGGCAGGATAAGTGCAAAATTAATGACTGAGAGCTAAGCGCCTGTGCATGCATAAAAGAGCAGCGACCAGGAAATGCAAAACTGTGACATACCGTAGCCTACAGATTCTGCATACACTTTCAGATATCAGTTTGTAGTGTTTCCCGAATTGTGATTTAACGACTGCTGTTCAGCAGAGGGGTTTAGCAGACAGTTGAATTTTGCTCTTCTTCAGATGCAAGAGGACAACAAAATAAATATGCAAAACACAACAGCTGTGAAGGAGAGGACAGAAACCCAGGTGGGAAGAAGAAAGTGAAAGAGTATGTTAGATAGTTAGGTACTGAGATCAAGTGTTGGGTAGAGTAAGAACATAACATCCTTAACTTTCATGTGGTAGATTTAGGTATGTGAGATGATAGTAGTCATGGTAACAGCATGCAGCAGCAACACCAATCGCATATCTTCAATTTATGTCAAACTCATACAGGAAGCATGTGACACACATATAGATATAGATATGTTATCTGTGCATGATGTAAATAGTGATAGTGAAGTGGTCAACAACTTTCTGCTGTTTCCACTGAGAAAAACATACACAACTGTTGCACAACACACTGTAGCTGTTGCACACAGTGTCAGCAATTTCAACAAGTTAGTTCTGTGTTCTCAGCCTTTTGCAGCTTAACCACAGGGAGATAAAATATATAAAATAACCTATTTTCCTCCCTTCAGTCTCTCATCGCTGCTTTCTGTCTTGGTTCTCTTAAGCATCCCCTTGACTCTCTGACATCGTTTTTCATCGTATTCGCGCAGACAGAGGACCAGACATATACGGAGACATATGAGCAGACACATGGAGACAGACAAATCACCCGCTCATGTAGGCCGGGCAGGAAGAGGAGGAGAGAATGCAAGTTCATGTCCCCTCAGCATCAAAGTTAGAGTAAACAAAAGGCTGAATCAAAGCAGATTCAGCTTGCTAACACAGCTAACACAGTGAGAGTGTGTGTGCATGTAGTGTGCATGTGTTGTTTGTGTGTGTTTGTGCAGGCTGTTGGAAATATGGACCTGTCCTTGTCTATATCTGCATCTCTGCAAGTGTCAGGCTGTAAAAAGCAACTGCAACTTCATCTGTAACTGTACGATTATATACTTTAGTGTTTACATATGTAAAGATTCAATCAGTGTGTGTGTGTGTGTGTGTGTGTGTGTGTGTGTGCACAAGCACGCCCAGTGAACATGAATCCCACATGTATTAAATGGCCATCTGCACATTGTGACCATCAGTCATCCAAGAGGGGAAACAGTATGGGAAAAATGTAATCTGTTAGGGGGAGAATGTTAGACCGACAAGTAGCAGTGATCATGACACAGTGATGGGAACATGCAGTTAAGTATTAGTGTGTGACACACATTTTTCACCTGATTAAAATAGCTAAATTGAGACACTTCCATGACAACCTCTCCACCTTGTACAGTACTGTATGTATGCAAGTACACAAAATGGCTGATTGGTGTGTTAATTATAATGTATCTAACTGCAGGCAACTACCTGCGACACCACAGTAATGTAACACATGCTGTGCAGATCTGTCTTAGAGAAACATGACATAACTTAGGGCTTTTTACCCACTTCCTGTGTCCTGACCTAAATTTACAAACACCTGGAGGCTGTGTGTGAGTCCATGAGTCTGGACAGTGTGTTCAAGCTTCATGGTTAAGTTTGAAGAAGTAAACACTTGTAGGAACTATTCTTACATTTGTGCTTGTGTTTTTTGTGTGTTTTTCACCCAGATTGAAATAGGCCACAGTGTAACGCTTACAAGTATTATATCATGAGATATGGGTGAGGTTTCACTGACAGCTCTGGGGAAACAGCTTGACTCACTGGCCACTGGTGTGTGTGTTGGGGAGGGGGGCTCTTTTTTTATAGTTCTAAGAAGAAGAACATATTTAAGCTACAAAAATGAAAGGTATGACCTTTTAGAGGTCTTGCAGTTCCACATGCTAGGTAGGGCACCATTAGTTGTAGGGGGCGATTTTAATTGTATTTTAAGCAGGAATGATAGGAAAAGAGCAGGGGAGATTTTAAAGTTGACAAAACATTGGTTTTATTACAGGACATATGCAGGGATTTTAAATTCTTGGACTGTTTTAAAACCATGCATCCTAGAGAGGAGGGCTTCACCTGGGTCAGTGGTGACGGCACCAGAGCCTCTCGCATAGATTACATTTTATCCCGCGACTGCCCACCAACTGATGCTAGATTAACACCTGTTTTCTTCTCCGATAAAGCAATGCTATCTTGCACCCTATCACTCCCTTCTGGTGTGACTTCAGGAAGTGGTCTGTGGAAACTCAACTGCTCCCTTCTTGAAGAAAGGGAGTTAGTTAGACAGTACAGGGAGCAGTACGGAGAGTGGCAGACCCTTCAAGACTTTTACGATACACGTGCACACTGGTGGGAAATGGTGAAGGGACAGACCCAGACCTTCTTTAGACAAGCAGGTAAGAGGAAAAAAGATAGGGACGAGAGATGCACGTTGGGACTGCAAAAACGACTTCAAAGATATTTTAACCTAAATCAACAGGGAATGGATTTTAACGAAGAAATAAAACAAGTTAAAACAGAGATGTCGGTTTTAGCAGAAATCAAAAGCAAGGGTGTTTAAGAAGCAGGGAAAGGGAAATAGAGGAGGGAGAAAAGTGCTTTTTTAAGTACTTTTTTAAGAAAATTGTCAACAAAGGGGGGAACATTTTAAAACTAAAAACAGAAAGTGGATGCACTACGGAAACAACAGAAGACCTTAAAAACACAATTGAAACATTTTACGAAAAACTGTTTAGAGAAAAACCAGTTGAAATGGACACCATGACGGAAGTTTTAAAATTCATTGAACACAGAGTGGAGGACAGTGTGCTTTTAACCCAAGATTTTACACTTTTAGAGATGAACAAATGTATTAAGAGTTTTAAAAAAGGGAAGTCTCCAAGACTTCCCTTGGAATTTTATTTGTCATTTTGGGACATCTAAGCACCTGACTTACTCGCTGTTTTTATGGATTTTGAGAAACTGGACCGACTTCCTGACAGTTTTAGAATAGGGATAGTGACTCTACTCATGACTGTAAACTTTTTAGCAAACTTTTATCATCATGAATGACTTTGTTTTTAGAGGACTTGATTCACCCGGATCAAGCCTGTGCCATCCCGGGGAGGAAGATCACTGACAGCCTCGTACTGATCAGGGACACCATCTGTTATGCGAGAGACAGAAACATCCGGCTAGTAGTCCTAAATTTAGACTTTGAAAAAGCCTTTGATCGGGTCTCGCACCAGTGACTTTTCCAGGTACTGCAAAAAATCCCAGAGAGGTTCATAGCTTGGGTGGGTTTGCTGTATCGGGGCATTATCAGCAAATTTGTTGTTAACGGGCATCTGACAAAAGCAGTCCAAACAAACTGCGGTGTCCGTCAGGGATGTCCGTTATCTGCCCTCCTCTACATTACTTGTATCGAACCACTGGCACAGATCTTGAGAAGGGACAAACGAATCAACGGGGTGAGAGTCCCAGGGAGCGGGGGACTCGACACAAAATGCATTTTATACATGGATGACATTAATATTTTATGCACTGACCTTTTATCTGTCAACAGGACACTTGACTGACTGGTTTGGACGGGCCTCTGGGTCAAAGCTCAACAGGAGCAAGACCCAAGCCCAGTTGTACGGACCATGGAGAGTGACTAAAACGACAAGACTCCGCTGACGGTAACCCAGACTAACCAAAAGACACTCAGGGTCAAATTTGACAGGGAGGGGGGAGGGAAAACCAATTGGCCAGACATGGTAGGGAAAGTCAGGCAGAGACTGGGGTACTGACGACTTAGGGGACTGATGATGGAAGGAAAGGTTAATCATTAAAGCAGTGATTTTACCTTTGCTTTTACTCTTCAGTTCTGTTTTTATCCTGTCTAGAAAACTGTTACTGGACCTGTGCTCTCCCCTGATAGTCTTGTTGAATGAAAGCATCAATTTGAAGCCTCCTAACGTCCAATCATGTGTGTATGTTACAGTGGCCACAAAGTGGCTTAAACGTTTTCACAGCGACTGCTGTGGCGTTCTTCAATTAAGTATCATAACATTAGAGTGAGAGGGAGAGAGTGTCGTTTGATTGTATTTCCCTTTACAGCCTCACCATTACAACCGAATCACAGCCGTGCAACACATCCCCGCTCACTAGCTTTGCGTAAACTAGGTCTACACTTGACCACAGGCCAGCTGCTTTGTATCATGTAGACTCCATCTGTGTGTTTCCATTTATGTTGAAGCAGTGAAATAAGTCTGTTGACAGTCGCTCTGGTTTACTATGTGGGATGCTGATGAGTTAACACTTTGATCAGCACATTGCATCGTCTTCTGATGTCAGAAATGTCATTTGCGAGAAACATGGTTAATTTTGCGGTGCACAGTTTGTTTCAACCACCCTTAATGTCTGCGAATTAACGGTTCACACCATGAAGGGCTCAGAACACCTGTAAAGCGGAGTGATACATGCATAGTTAAAAGTCCAAGTGCCCCTACGGTATATCAACTGTAGACTGTATGAATAAGATATCAGCACACAGCTTATGGCTCTTTTCCGTTAAAAATTAGGCTTAAATCAAGTGTTTTTAGCAGTTTAATACACCCCAACTGTTTTTCAGAACAGGGAGATGACATAGGGGCAATAGCACATCATGTGAGCAGGAAAATCATCAACCATCTTTTCTCAGGCTTCTGTGGAGGCTTGATGATGAGCTGATCATTTGAATCAGGTGTGCTGGAGCAGGGAAACATCTAACACAGGCAGGGGTACTTGGGGACCAGGGTTGAGAAGCACTGGTCTAGAATAATTGAAACGTGCCCAATTTAAGCACAGTGAGTGCATTTAATACAGCATCACAATGTGCTTCACAGTAAGTAGATCCTGACCATAACATAATCAATTTAATATATGGTCCCCAGGTAGGGGACGTATCACATATTAAACTGATAAGAACAGATTTTTTGGAAAAGTATTTATTTTATTCAACAAAAGCACATAACAGCACAACACTGTATGCATAATACACTTTCAGGCCCCATGTAGCAAAGGCGTGAAATAGAATAATCAAGTACAAGAGAATAACATCTCTGTGCCTCTCACTCATGTTCTAACTTCATGTTGAGTAACTTAATGCAATCACCAAAATATATACCTAAAAATTTCTTACACGTACTTTAATGTCTCATGACTGATCACAACAGAAACTCGGTGTGAAAACTTTTAAGCCACTTTGCAGCCAGTGTAACATACACATGATTGGACGCTATGAGGCTTGACATTGATGTTTTCATTCAACAAGACTGTCAGGGGAGAGCGCGGACTCAGTCCCCCACTACCATAAATGATGCAGTCGAGATTCTCACATTTGGGGAATTCGCAGAGGTCAGCCCAATCGGAGTGCAATGACTGAGCCTCGCCCTGGGTGAACCACCTTCTTGATCATGGTATCTCCCCTGCCAGGTAAGTATGACTTCCACACCTCACACACACCTCACTCCTTCACAGTCATACCATCAGAACTCACGGTGCTGCCAATACACTCATTACCAAAGCCAAACACTAGAAAGACTCTCATCATCTACAGGACCTTCATATACAGGAAACACTTTTATACTGACACTGACAAACACTATTCACATTTTACTTGAGAAAAAGCAACACATATCCCATCATGCAATGCTGTATATCCATATCAACAGCTAACCTAAAATCACCCGATTTATCTGTTTATCTCCGGTAAATGAGAGACAGCACGAAGTGACTTAAAATGAGACAAAGCTAAATTAAACTGCAATCAAATGTTGTCTGATCTGCATTTAAAATAATCAGGGGAAAGAGTAAAAATCACATTTATCTCCTCATATTATGGACACTTCCTGATTCTTTGTTTGACCTGCTGCTGGTGGACAATGACGCTCTGCTGCTGCCACCTGTTGGTCTGGAGTGTGAACAACACTGCTTATTAAACATTTATCTGTATGGAACTAACGGAAAGAATAAATACTTCAGATGAGAGAAAGTTCAAACATATGAAGAGTATTTGTCTTCCTTATAGCAGGTCAGCACAAACCAGACTGGGAAAAAACAGCAGCAGAAATCATGCAGAGAGGATTTTCACTTTATGGGAATGAATCTATTAATCTGACTGACCTGACAGCTCATTTCAAAACTACAGTGTAATTACAATATACAACATAATAAGGCCAGTCTGAGCATCTGTTAACAAAGACAGATGTTTTCATACTTTTCTCACTTGTGAAAATAAACTGTGAACACAGCACATCTCCATTTACAATAGATAGTCTAGAATAATTGAAACGTGCCCAATTTAAACACAGTGACTGCACGTAATACAGCATCACAGTATGCATCACAATAAGTAAACCCTGACCATAACATTACTGCACGTATCTTGTGATGACACATGTCTCATCACTCACATGCCATAGACAACACATTGCTATTCATATTGCACATACAGAGGGGGGTGCACCGTTCCTGGAGATACTGCAATACCAGGTCGATGCGTGGAGTGGACGGAGCAAGCCCCTATTCCATCTCCCTGTTCCAAAAATCAATTTAATATATGGTCCCCGGGTAGGGGACGTATCAGATATTAAACTGATAAGAACAGATACTACACTTGATCTTAGCCAAAAGGCCGAGAAGCGATACTGACTGCTCTGTCAAGTGGGACACTCATTCTCCTCATTGTGATACTCATACATGGTTCAATATAAATGCAATCACCAAAAAATATACCTACAAATTTCTTACACGTACTTTAATGTCTCGTGACTGATCGGCAACAAAAATATGCATCCGATCGCACAGTTTTAATACAAAACATTATGGTAGTGAACGGGGAGTCATGGTATTTCTGGTCACGTGAAGTGCTCCTGCCCAATCAGCCGTCAGTACGAACGAGTATGTTAAATCCTGTTTGTAGCTTTATTTAAAGAAGAACTGCTTATTTCATCACTTATAATATAATATTGGGATTAAGTGTGACTATTTTCAATGACGGGATCGCGTGTATGGTTTAAAATGAACACAATACACTTACTTCTGTAAGGTAATGCTTTAACAATGATAAACTGAGCTCTGTCTCCCTCTGCTGACAGAAACTATACAGGACACTGCGCTCAGTCTGAAACTTCAACCACTCAAAGAACATCTCTGGTCACACACTGGTCATGCTTTAGGAACAATAATATTACTACTACTACTACTACTACTACTACTAATAATAATAATAATAATAATAATAATAATAATAATAATAATAATAATAATGATGATAATAATGACTTAATTAAGGACACAGGGAAGGACAGAGGTCCCTAGCATACCACACAAAAAACAGGCAATCATCAATGTACAAGAATTCGATATAACGAACAAGCTGAAGAGCCAGTGGCCCCACAGTCCTGACTGAGCTCAGCTCAGGGCTGGCCAAGGCCTGGATGATACTATTTTGTGAGCCAGAGAGCATGCACATATATCAATATATCAGATAGACACACCAACATCTTGTCTCATGCCATCGTTATGGGCCACATTACGTCTTGCACATTGCTCTTCCTACAGGAGCGCCACAAGTGGGCTGTATACAGCGGGGTGCAAAATGCTCTACATAGAGCAATCGTCACATTAACTCAACACATGCTAAATTTGCGAGCAAGCACAATACAACCTGCGACACTGTCTGAGGATATCTTTGTCATCAGATAAACCACTTACAATATAATGACCAAGATATTTAATGTCATTACACACTTTAGCAGCAACACAGATCAGATCAGATCAGAGGAATTCAGGAAATACTAGTAGTCTCTCTCCTTTACTTCTAACAATTACAATGTAGCTCTTATTGGCATTATATTTGATGTCAAAGTCTGCACCAACAGCTGATGTAGGCCGACATTATATGTTTTAATATTGACAATTTATAGCTTATTATAACCTGAACAAATGCATACAATTCAGCAAAACATCACAGGCGTACACCATCGACATTTGGACACCAACGAGACAACAAACTAGCAGCAGAACTGTTACAACTTCCGGTGATTCAGTTTTCGAAATAAAAGTTGTATTGGCAACATTGTACGTCTTTATTTTGAAACAATTAGCAAAACGGTATTCCGGAAAAAAAGTGACCTTTTTAAGCAGTTGTTTGAATGGTAACTGGTTCTAAAACTGTTTCTAATAATGACAGTAGACATGTAATGGTTAACTACGCAAATTACAACAGACTTTGACTGTTAAAGCAAACTGCAACACTTCATACACAGCGACAATTACGTAGTGTACTGTAACGTTAATTAAGGACAACCTCGACACTTCGTATTTAGCCTATGTTAGAAGATATAACGTAAGGAAAATGGTAATAGGCCTTATTTCACATGTTTATATCGGCTACTGGTCAACTAGCGGAAGTTACAGGTAAGTTACCGTAATTAACGTAATTAACGTAGGCCCACGGTCACTGAGATAAAACTGCGTAACACCGCCCTCCCTTCACTCAGTTAACAAGCAACTTTCACCATAGTGTGTTGACATTAACATTAATGCTGAAGGCTACGCTAAAACTCATATAAACCAGTACGTTAGTCTGAGAGTAACAGTCACCACTGACACGAATACATCTCGCGTCTGCAACTACCGGTGCCATTTGCAACTACAGCATTAGCAGGCCTAGCCTCACCATTAGCGCCTTCAGTGCACAAAATGATGCGACAAACCGACGGCAAACTGTTATTTCACAACGGTTTGACAACATGACATGTTCAGCCCAAAGACTAAAGAGAACATTACTCGCAGAAGCTGTCGAAAAGCAGTTTAGGTTTAAGCATTAACTTACCTGAAATAGTCCTCGACCACGAGAAGACGTAATTACCTGACGGCGACAGCTGATGTTCAATTGAAATGTCCCCTCCCCCAGTCCAATACTGTCCTCTTCCTGTTATTGCGCACCTCTCCCGACCTCCACCTCTCCCCCATTGGGTGGTTAAGGTTAGGGTCAAGGCTTTGGACAGGTCAAGGTGGAGGGTGGGGGTGGGGGGGGGACACTTTGACGAGGAAACCGGCTTCTGCACAACACCTGATGCTAAATGTTACACGACAATGTTGTATACAATGACCAACAGGGGGCAGTGTTTTCCTTGTAAAGGTTTAAGTGTGTAAGTGTGACATGACAGTACATAACTTTTTTTTTTCTGTAACATCGATTAAAAATCGCCACGTCCATTATTTTTACAGTCTATGTTAAAAGTTGCCATAGGTTTCCTGTTGGTTCTTTTATTCTGAAGAAACACAACCGGAAGTCCTCTGCTTTACATTGGAGGCAGTAGTAATGGACGAGTATCAGACAGAAGAGGAGGTGGGTTTCATGCTTTAAAGTAGTTATTGCGTGTATTTGTATCACTTAGGAATAACGCTCAGATTTTAACATAAATAAAATCTTGTTTTTAGGGCTTACCTTGTACCTGACATGTAATCGTTTGGCCAGAATGTACGTTAAATGGCGAACAGACATGTCGGCTGGCTAGCTTTAACTAAACTGTTTTTATCTCTCACCAAACAGACTGCGTTCGTCGTCGATGAAGTGAGCAAAATTATAAAAGAGGTGAGCGAAAATATGACGTGATATCTGTTGGTTTAACCCCAAAGTTTAGATTTAATCGGCTAATTGCTAACGCTAGCTTGTAGCTTTGCGTTTAGCGACCTGTCTGTTGCTAAGGACCTTAACGGTTGCTAGGCAACGTTCATAGCTGTAACTTCCCTAGCATCTATACCATACAGCAGATTTATTGTAATGCGTTTTTAGTACAGTTTTGTACAATATGTAGCTGGTTAAATTACATTACATAATGTGGATCTCACATCATTCTAAGGTTATAAAAATGTATTGCATTCTGTGTGATGATCAGTTCTTAATTAAACACACTTTGCTGAAACTGTCTGTGTAGGCAGTGGAAGCAACCATAGGAGGAAATGCCTACCAGCACAGCAGAGTGAACCAGTGGACCACCAGCGTCGTGGAGCAGTGCCTCAGTCAACTCAGCAAGCTGGGGAAGCCTTTCAAATATATTGGTATGTGCCATGCTGCAGTTAACAGTGATATTCTAATGGTTGAATAAAATGAACTTCAGGCACTCATGGGTGGGTGACAGCCATGGATTACAAGGAAAAGCCATTTTAAGAGTGACACACATCCACAAGTGTTTAAAAAACAAAAACCTTTGTACTAAAATGAAAAATTAGTAACCAAATGTCAGAAATATGCATGTAAAAAAGGGAAAAGGGTAGAAGAAACAAGAAAAATTACTGTAATGAACTAAAAAAGGGTTGAAATCAGTCAGTGTTTTAATGTAAGCAGCCATGTTTTGAAATAACTTAACTCAAATGCATCTGTTCCTGTTCCACACATGAGTGCCTGAAGTTTTCATTTTTTCTTCCCATGTGCTGACCCTTCTCTTCAAGAGCAGTGTTTTTTTCTTGAGTATCATATGATAAAGATGGTCCTCGAGCACACTACTGTATCGTTCTTCAAAATATTCTGATGGTTCTTGGGCTCTGAAGATGGTATTAACAGACAGTGTGTGTTTTTTCTACAGTAACCTGTATCGTCATGCAGAAAAATGGGGCAGGTCTGCAAACAGCCAGCACGTGCTTCTGGGATAACTCTACTGATGGTAAAGTAGCCATGTTGTTAATGTATTAGAGTGTCAGACACTATCAGTTCGCTTTTGATTGCCCAGCTTTCAGAGGCTGATAGTCACTGACTTTAAGTGTTAAATGTGGTTGTGATACTGTCACTAAATGTATTGTGTGTCACACCCAACAGGAAGCTGTTCGGTGAGATGGGAGAACAAGTCCATGTACTGTATCGTCAGTGTTTTTGGGCTGGCCATCTGAACCACCTACAACTTACCTGGGGATTTTGAAATGTGTAGGATTTTGTGTGTTTTTGAGAACCTGAATTTTGTCTTTGGTCACATTGGCTGTATTTGAATACACTTTTCTTCTTTATACTAAGTGCAATTGAATAAAAGGATACTATGCTGGATATACTTTGCTTTATTTACATGAGACATGACAGGAATGCTACATGTACAGCTTTTATATAAGCAACACAAATTACAAAGAACTCCCAGCATATCAGGACCCACAACGACCTCATTTAACCACCGTAAACCATCGTAAACTACATTCACACTGAGAGAATCAAAAATGTACATTAATCCCAAAGCATTTACAAATTTGAGACTGCAGCCCAGTAATAAGAAATGTAAAGACAAGGCACCATCTTGATTAGAATACATTAGGATATTATTTGTACTGAACGGAAACACATCTGTTTGGCTGTTTTTGTCCATAACTCCCGGTTTATAAAACAAAGAAAAAGGCAGCAAGTCTCACATTGTAGGCAAAGTATGGAAAGGTACGTGCGGAAAAAAACAACTACTTAAAATAAGGCAAAACATACTTGGCTAATGGTATAATTACTGTATGTGCAGGGAGATGACGTTACAAATCAGTAGTCCATTTACATTAAACTGTGTAAAATCCACGCAGTTCATCAAAATCCATTCATCCGTCAAACGTCACTTTTCAGTGAAATAAATTAAACTCTTAAACAAGTGCAATTACAAAGCTGCTTTCCAAGGGAAGAATTGTCAAGAGGAGTGGTCAAAGATAAGTGGTACCTACTCCAGCTAAGGTGCTCTCTAGTTTTTTAAAACACGTCCGAGGCCAAAGAGAATTTGTCAACAGCCAACACTGCTATGGCACTTTAACTCCCCATTCTTCACACACGTCAGTGCTTCAAGCCACAGTGTGAACCGCTTGAGTGCACTTATGGCTGCTGCAGCATTTAGCTTCCTTTACTTCCTACTACTAGTGTAATGTTACTCAGCATTGGCCAGATACACATTCTCATTATTCTCAGACTGTCAGAGAGCAGAAAGGAATGGCAAAAACAACACAGCGCAGGTAAAGAGACACAACAGTGGTTCAACGCAAAGCATTAAAAATAACATTGATTTCACACACAAAAAAAATCCCAAATTGACACTAGCAGTTTTCCCGATCATTTCTAAACATAAGGTTGTTAAGAAATGCTGGTCATGAGGAAAAAAAGTTTACAAACTGGTAAAAACTGTACTGTTGTACATCTGTGTTTGTTTCCTTTGTTTTCAATGAGACTGAAAGCATAAACAATGAAGGAAAAAGTCTGAGTGGCTACATGCCCCAACTTTCAGTAAAAGTACAGTACATTCAGTAGACGTGGAACTTTTTTTAAAAATATAGTTATGTACAATTACAGTATGTCATGTTTACCATTGCAAGTTATTTACACATACACATGATAGTTTGTTGTATTGTACTCCCATAGCTTCCAACGGGGACACACAAGAGGAACAAGTCGGTCAGAAATCCTATCAGTCGCTGTCACTCTCATCCTGGTACTTGGTGGTTGCTTTGATTGCGCGTCCGTTTTGTAAAGGCATGTCCTCATAATCACTCCTGTACAAAGACACAGAAAGCATCCAGTGGTTTATGCTGAATACTACACTACACTGCAAACTGTAAGGAGCAAAAGTAAATAACATCAATTAAGTAAATAAATGCTTACCCGTATATTACTTCATCATCTGAGTCGTTCAGCATGGAGAAAGCAGGATTATCCTTCAACTGGGAGTCTGGGAAATGACACAAAACCAGTTATGTCAATCAGTTATCTTCATTACCTACTGAATTGAGACTGTGCTTTGTTACCTACCATAAAGTGCATTTTTGGAGGGAGAATACACAAACGCCAATGTGTACAGGTAAAAGTTGAGCAGACCGTAGAATGATAAGAATTCAGCTGGTACGTCTGAAGTTAAGGAATCATGTTGAAGACATCACCGTGCTACCTCACATGGTTTACTTCAGGAAGTACTCCATTTTCAGGTTCATATTTGTATTAAAGGTTTCTCGTACATGTTTACATGCTTAATATTCAAAAAACACTTTAGTTTCCTCATACTGTCTGTGCTGAACCATCTGTAATCAGCCTCTGTCTGAAACGCTCCATTTTAGCCGCCTCCCGTAAAAGCCCAGTCTGCTCTGCCTTGTCAGCGTGTCCATGTCTTTCAAATCTCGTGCCTCTTGCTGCGTTTCATTCGCCATAATAGTTAGAGGTCGCAGTTGGGAATAACGTCACACCTGAGTTGCCTGCGCTCTAAAACCACAAGTCACAAAACCAAGATGTTTTTCACAAAACCAGTTCTAGCCAGGTTAACCACTGTTAGCAATACCAGTTATTTTACATATACGAACACTGTAGCAACATGTTCACAGCCACACGTCAGACTGTACTGAGTGTATGACTGTTCTAATGAGACACTGATAAGCCACAAGTGCTAATAAGCAGGATATTACTGCAGCTTTCACTACTGTTGATGTGCGGAGCAGCCATATTGGATTTTGAGATGAGGGTTAGTGAGCTTCTTCCAACTCCCTGAGTCGAAAATCCGACTTCAGGGGGTGTTCAAGTTGGAATTTACGACTGAGAACATGGAAAATTCAAGTTTCAAGTGCAGGTGGCACGCACCATCTGCTCCGTCACTGCAAAATACATTTATTATTATCGTATCGTATGCTTTAAAGCCCTCTGAGGCAAACTGTGATTTGTGATATTGTGCTTTCTAAATAAAATTGAATTGAGTTTTTACTGTAACAAAAAAAGCACCAATAAATGCTTCTAAACACAACATGCTCCAGCAGGAATATGATCCGAAATCGAGGAGAAATGTACAACAACAACAACCAAGAGTACATGCTCCCCTGACGTTAGCATGTAGCTACATGTAACAGTGTAGGCTACGTAATGTTGACGTTTGCTGTAATGTTCCTGGAGCAGATGGCCATATAAAGAAATCTGTCACTATGATGTCATACTGTAACCAGAATATAAAAACCTGTTGGAGTGTTTAGAGCAGTCTGAAGACTCAGGTTTTTTTGCCCAATGGAATTACGTCTACAAATGTTACCTCATTACTTTTTGGCCATGTTTAATATGAACATCCTGCACTGTAACTCTGTGTTTAAGACACAAAATACGGTTAAGCTAATAGGTCCCCTTTCAGTGAAATCAGGCTCGAAATGAAATACCGTTAAAAAAGGATATAGTTTTGATAATGAGTAGACAGTTCAGCGACAAAGTTGTCTTGGAGAGCCTTGGCGCCAAACCTCAGGTAGAGAATGACCATGCTGGCGGAGAAAGAGCAACAAGAACAACAGGATCACATTAACCACAAAGTGCTTCATCAAACTCTTAAAAAAGAAAACACAAGGCAGGTTTTTCCTTAAAAACACACCTTATTACAAGAACCACGAATGTCAGCGCGGTCAAAAACTTGAGCCGGAGATCTAGAGGTTGAAGACACACGCCACATTAATGTTACCATAGTAAAAGCAACTGACTTGAATCAAATAAAAAGGTGTGGTATGTTGTGATACCTGAGTAAGGCATGTTCTTGAGTTCAGAACAAGCTCTGACAACCAGGAAGATCAGGTAGAGGATGTAGAGGGCAACTACAATCAGGAAGAAGATTTTCATGGCCTGGAGAAAAAACATGAGACTTTATTAAACTGCTGGGCAAAATGAGAAGCAACTGTACTAAATATTACATCAGTTTGCACCATTAAAAGGGTAACAGTCTCACCTGAAAGTTTTCTATGTCCACTTTATACAGATAGGTAGGGTCTTGCAGTTCATTGACCCTGCAAATTCAGATAAGGAGAGTTAATCTTTTCAGTTCTGTTGTAATTCACAGTTGATTCAAACTGCTGGTAGCCAGCGGGGTCAGACTTACGTTTGCCATATGCCCAGTATAACCGCTGAGAGCCACAGAAGCCCTACAATGATCAGCTTAGGCAGGTAGAACGTAAGACATTTCCTCTCACCCTGCGGAAACGACACAAAACACATTAAATAAGATTCATAATATGATAAAATTGAGGAAACTATTAAAGTATAGGTGTGGCACTGGACACACCTGAACCCTGATGCCATGATAAACACAGAGCCAGAAGAGCAGCAGGGCACACAGGAACAGAGCCTGGAAGAAAGCGTCTAACATCCCCGGAAACCAGCTGTTCACCAGGAATGACAGCGGGAAGAATGGATCTGAAGGGCAGAAGCAACACAACACAATACGTAAAACACCGTCTTTTAATTTGGACAAGACACATGAAACCACTGTTCTTTGAGTGTGAATACAAAAGGTGTAGTTGTAATGGATACAAGGGGAAAACAGTCCTTTTCCCCAGCCTGTAAAAGCTGGGAAAGGGTGTATTTTACACCCACATAAGTGACACTAGCACATTTACAACAGGTATAATTAATCAAACTTAGCATAATATCAGTACCCTACAGCCGTTAACACTTTGATGTAATACACTAGCATGTTATGGTGTATTCCATACACGTTTTTAGACAGTATAGCAGCACTGACATTACAATTCCTTGTTTTGATGATGTGCTATAACGCTACCGCGCAGGGATTTACAACCTCAAGAACTACAGGTCCTTAGAGGCTCACAACTTTTTTTTTACCAGTGGCCACACAATTTAACACTGTTTGAGAGAAGTGTTAGATCATTTTTGTTGAATTAAAATGCCCCCGAAATCACCAAACCCATCAAACTTAATTTAAAGAATCAGTCATTTTAGTGTGTATAGAGCCAGCGTGTTTTCACATCTTACTGGGTGAATTAAGAGTTTATTTCAGCCACACCAGAGTTATGGCTGGTGGTTATTGGAACAATGGGAATATGAAACACGATGGTTTCTGTGCATTTTTTTTGTTTGTCTGTTTTTATTGACTTTGAATGAAGTGTGTTTTACAATGATAAAATAGCTGTTTATTTAAATGGAGTCTGGTGGGTTTGGCGATAGTGATTTTTGGGCTGTCTTTGGTTAAACAAAGAAATCTTACTCTTTAACAAAAAGGTCTGTCTCTGTAGGAATCCTTTCCATAATCTTGCCAGATACTAACAATAACAATCTGAGCCTGTCAGTGGCAAAAGCGTTTACACTGCAGCCTGCTCACTGCTCTCGCATTAAAAAATGTTGTTCCGATTAGTCACTCAGACACAAACACATGGGGAAATAGGGTCCAGGTTGAAAAACAGCCTTTAACTCAGGATTTTTAAGTTTATTTGGCATGCAGGAGGCCACACAGAAACTCTTCAGCATTATAGCAAATGCTTTGCTTTCCCCCTTGGCGTAAATGGATGTGACAGTTTGTGGGTGTTCCTACAAATAAATACCGACTGTATCTATGCCTGATTTCACAGGTTGTATTTTAGGGGTGAAATATGACTTGTGGAGAGAAAATACTGGACTCACCATTGTAGAGTAGCAGCAAAGGGAGCAGGATGGACATCCACTTTTGTTCTATGCCCCAATCCCTCATAGAAAACTTCCTCAGAGAGTGTGCAAACATACACTGGGACATGTAGAGAAAAGAAATGTTAGTCCTGCATCCTGTAAAAGTTAGTTTTAAGTCTCTGATTTTTACGCTTCTGTTTATAGCCATGTTTTGGTCAGATTAAAATACTGGTCATGTAAAATTCATTGGGGTTAAGACCTGAAAAGTCATCTTACCGTCACCATAAAGGTCAACACCACAAAGACAAATCTGAACCAGATCTCCACTTGCGAGAAGGTGTGGTTGTACATTTTCCACTGAAGAGGGAATTTTAAAAAAAGAACAAAAAGGGAGAGAAACAAAAAGATTAAAAAGGCTGTGACTGACCTGTGAGCTCAAGCAATTTTTTTTTCTCTATGAAAAATCCTGCCAGTGTTTGTCACTCACCACAAACTTGACCTTGATTTCATATGTGATATTCTCAAGGCCTTTGAAGCTGACCATGACCCGGTACTGGGTGTAGTTCAGATGACCAAGATGGAGTACAATAATCTCATCACATTTCTGTAAGGAGAGGCAAGAAACAGTGCGTCACTGGCTGTTTGGTCAACATGTCAACTGTTAAGTGCATAAATGAACTGCTCTGTTACTGTCGGTCTAACATGATGATCAAATTCACTGCACTCACTGCTACACAGCCTCATTTCATATCATAAGTAAAGAGAGGAAGGTGGCTGGGTTTGCTGACTGACACTTACAGCCCCGCAGTGTAGAGTTCGTGGTTTCTGCTGCACTTTGTTGATGTGCATCACACTGGCGTCTTGCACCACTCCCTTTAGCTCAACATTGATCTCGAAGGGCTGCTGGAAATCTCCCACTGACACAAACAACAGTAAAAACATGTAATTAACCACAGGTAGGCATGTTTGCAAGGCAATAAAACAAAAATGCTATGTGAGGTGTGTCACAAAGATGCCCTCAACATTCCACTGTCATTAATACAGCTGTTATCCATAGCTCGTTCTGTGATCTTACTGTTGCTGTGTTCAGCCTGGATCAGACAGGTGAGCCATAGCTGCTGGTTGTAGGTGGTGAGGAGAGGAGATACTATCTTGAAGGGTCCAGTCTGAAAGCACACAATTAATGACATGATTAATTTACTGATCATTATAAGGGACACTTATAAATGGAATCACAAGATGTTATTCCAGTAAGAAGGCATCTTTGCTTTGATCGTAACACAAAACCCAAAGATTTTGTCTTTATCCTTTTACATATTCCTGTGCATCTGCATTACTCATCTCTTAAACAGACATCACTTTATCAATAACTCCACAGAGATACGTACCCTTGAAATGGCAAAACACTTTTTAAATCAGTTGTATACAATTCATTTCCCCCGGTAAGAGATGGCTTCAGGTTTACAGATTTTATACATATATATAGAGTGCCTCAGGAATGAGTCCGAAAACCCAGAAATGAGTTAGCCTTTCTGAACTCTCAGTTAGTCAGTGGGTTTTTTGAATTGGTTTTTGGTTAGATGCCTAAAATAAGATCTATGGTTAACTCAAAAACTCAAGAGATTTTCACATTTTGTTATAGGACATGAAATACGTCTGGATGTTAAGGAAGTGCGACTGTGGTGTAGTTTGTTATAACCTAACGCTAGCTTTTTACTTCTGGCGATTGCATGTAGGGTTCAAAAATCATAAAAGTGGTGTTCCTTTGTGAAGATTATCTTGCTGACCAATGTGTAAGGTTCATAAGCGTTCGTTTGCCGCAGAGCTTATTTTCTGCAATAATCCAAAAGAATAATCCATGGAGAACTCTCATAGGCTTTTTGACAAGGGTACCAGGGCAGAAACTTCATCCCTGGAGGACTCCGTGAGACATGACACAAAAATAAAAAAAATAAATAAAAACACACACACAGGAATTCAATCAAATGTAAGGCAACTAAAATCTGGCAAAAGGCTCAACTGCCTGAAAGCAGAAAAGTTCCAGTTAAAATGTCTGTAGAGCAGACAGGATACAGCGGTCCCTTGCAATTACTTAAAGAAATACTTCACTGCTTGAAAGACGGTCTTTTCACAAAACTAGGTTATCTATGCAGTAGAAAGATGCAAATACTTTTATTTTTTTGCTGTGTGACCAAAGAAAACAGAGAAAAAGAGCTGTGGCATTTGCTTATCCTCAAGAGGAAGAAAACCTACAACTACCAGAATGCACTGCACCACACTGCATCAGTAAACGCCCCCACTGGTGTGCGATGTAATGCCAGAAATGGCTTCAGTTTTAAGGATTCTATATATAAACAGAGCACCCCAGGAATGAGCCTTAAAACCTGACAATGAGTTAGCATTTTTGCACTCCCAGTTCCCTCGTCTCAAAGACAGTGGGTTTTTGGTTAGATGCCTGAAATAAGGTCTGTGATTAACACAAGCTTAAGAGGCTTTCATGTTTTGTTATACGACATAAAATAAGGCTGTAAATACCCCAATCATGAATGCTGAAGTTTTAATGTGTCTTGAAAAAGGAAGTTGCTGACAAGTTGCAAAATGAGACGACAGGACAACATCACACTAAACACAGCTTCACAGCCTTGTTGTGGCAGAGACGTCCTTTATAGCCTGACGTTAGCTTTTTACTTCTGGCGATGGCATTTAGGTTTCAAAAATCATAAAAGATGGTCTGTAAAAAATTTGTTGTCTATGCAGTAGAACGATGCAAATACTTTTAAAATTGGTGCTACATGACCAAAGAAAACAGAGAAAAGGGGCCGTGGCATTTGCTTTTGCTCAAGAGGAAGAAAACTTACAACTACAAGAATGCACCGCTACACACTGTATCAACAAACGCTCCCGCTGGTGTGCGATGTAATACGAGCTTGGCCGTAGGAATAGACAACACAGTAACAAAATCTTGGCAGGCAGCAATGCCTAGTATTACTGTTTGATTTCAGCCTCCGTTTTTACAACACAGGACACAATATGGCGTTCGCTTCTTGTTCCCAAATTCTCATGTAACAGTCAAAAAGTACACTAAAATATGTTTCTAAAACATTTTAGGGGAGAAATAGGCAATACAGTAACAACATATTGCTTTATATTTGATCAGCACTGCCAAGCTTTACTGTTAAATCTGAGTTTTGTCTGGGTTTGAGAAAGGAGAGAGGGGTGGGTCTCTCTTGATCTGCTTCTATACTCCCAGTGTCCATGGTGGCAGGCAAACGAAAATGAAAATGCAGAAGTACAGTATGTAACTTAAGCAATACCCCTTCAGTTCTGAGCAACAGCCCTGGAGCCCAAAAAATCTGCTTGATGACTCATTTTGTGTCATCCAGGGGTTAGAGCTGAGAGATGAGCAGGGAGATCTGGGCGCTGGTAAGATGGAGGGATGTTGTTGTTTTTTTAAAGATGGTTTTCGGGCTTTATTTGATAGGACAGTGGTAGCATGAAAGAGGGAGAGAGGGGATGACATGCAGTAAATGGCTGCAGGTCAGAACTGAATCCACGGCCACTGCGCCAAGGACGTAGCCTTTGTACATGGGGTGCCTGCTCTACCAGGCGAGCTAATCAGCGACGTTCATTTACACATATCACCCACATTGTTCGATACAAAGCTGGTTGAAAATTGGCAAAATATCCCTTTAATTAATGTCAACAATCTCTACAAACCAAATCCAACATAAAAAAAAGTGCTTGTGCATTACAGACTGCAGTGTGTCTGAAATATCACATCAAATATAACAAATGTGGTTTCCTGCTAATGAAGTGACAACACACAGCTTCTTATCTTACCTTAACTGTTAAGTTTTTGAGAAGCAACGGATCACCATTGTACTCTTGCTCAGTAATAATCCTAGGACCTAGACAAAATAAGAAGACACAATGAACACATTTTTTACAAACTGAACCACTGCACTGACGGATAAGAGCAGTGATAAAAAAGCAGCTGACATGCTTTGAGTAATGTGTTATCAGGGCTTGATAACGGTACGTGATGTGTCAAGGAGAGTGACTCACACACTCACACAAACTCTTAAGTCTGCGTTAACATGACTTCTGACCAACACCCAGCTCGGGCCAGTGCTGCAGAGAGAGCCATACCTGCAATCCCAATGACGACTGTGAGACCAAAGCAGATCAGGAAAAACACGAAGACCAAGACAAAATGTCTTTTGGACAGGGTGTAGAGCCGCATGGGGGCCAATCTGTCACAGGAAGACATTAAAAACAGTTACTACACCACAGCCACGGGCAGAAAGTGACAAAAAAGGAACTGGCGCAAGTTAAGTTTGTTTTGTGGTTAATGCTGAAACCCCTGTGGTTCAGGTGCGGATATGTCAACACTGTTAGCATCCATGCTAGCTTATGCTAACAGTAACAGATGGCAGAGAAGGAGCTGTCCGGTGGCTCTAACACTGTCTCTCGCGCATTTTAACATCGGTGACATGTCTCGGGAGTGTCCGCTGACCATATCTTACACTTACCGCTCCATTTGATTCGGTTCGCTGTCTCGGTGCCGAGAAAAAACGCTAAAATATCGCAGTTGATCCACATCCGTGTAGCAACATCAGTCTGCGACAACCGAATGCAACGTCATCAGATGGGCGGGCTTAGTCACGTGACGTCAGGGGAAAGGGCTTTCCTCTGTGCTACCGCTTCCTCTTTATAGATACACATGTTGTTTGGTTTATAAAGCTGTTTTGTTTCAGTGTTTAACTTTAGGTTGATATATTTCTAAGAGACGTACGGTTTAAAGCCTTGAAGATAACTGCTTTTTTTTTGTTATGTTCCATCATTCAGTTATCATAAATTATACAAAAGTATGGAGCAAAACAATTAATAACAAAATACACAAAGAACAAAATGGGCACATACTTCCATAGAAAATAAAAAGAGCTTCTTAAGGCACTGCAAATGACCCTAGTCCTGATGGCTCTCTGATTTGTCAGTCCCATCAGTGTCTCAGTTTCAGTCCATGCTTGAGGTGCTGGATATTTATTGGGTTTCCTTTCAGACTGTTTGCATTTATGGATGAAAACCTTGCCATATAAAATGAGAAGACTTAAAATAAAGACATGACGTCTATCAAGATAATTTTTCCCACGGTAAAAGTAACATCTCTTATCTGTAAATTAGTTTCACATAACATATCAAACACATGTTTAACATTAATCCCAAAGAATTTGACATAAGTGCTACATGCCACTATCACAGAACACACACTTAGATTATCCATAAAATGGACAAAATTATAGTTGTCACAGCCTAATTAATTAATATCAAAGGTAAGTTTTACTGTGCCATATGTCTCAGCACCTGTGTTTGTGATGCTAATCATATTTTCATGTTTTCCAAATGACACTACGAGAAAAGGTGACCTATATACTATGATTAACACACTGTAATGAACTTCATGTATGGTAAATATACTGTTTTTCCTAGGAATTATTCCTTTTAATGCACATGTGTGTATGGAAACATACAAATGTGACTGCATAGTATGATGTAAATATTTGGTCTAATATTACAATAATGGAGCATCATCAGAGCAAAATGTAACCCCAACCTGGTGATAACTTGCCATATGACATCATAAAAAAGTATATATCTTAATTATTGTATTACCAGGAGCTGTGTTGTTTGTCTGTGTCAGTGTTTTAGTCTAGTCCTGTTATTGTGTTAAGTGTTATATATGAGTTGTTTTGTGCACTGTCACAAATGTAAAGTTGTTGTGGACCTCTGTAATTGGGATCCTAATAAACTAAACTAAGCAGGATTCAGGAAGATAATTTCTATATATTTTTTAAAAATGGTCTGTTAGATAAATTGAGTGTATAATTTTAAAATACACGTCACTAACGCTATTGTTGACAAAACATTTGTCACAGTAAGTCCAAATTATTTATAATTAATGTTCTTAAAGTGACTTTTCCAACAGTGTTTGCAACAAGAAGGTGCAGGGCAGTGTATTATATGTCATAAAAATGTATAGCTTTGTTATCCTTTATGTTGACGCAATGTAACAAGACATCTGTCATAAACACTGACTGTTCATTAGACATTTAACTTCTCAAAAACCATGCATCAAATACTATGATATATTCTCGTGGAAGTATTGTTAAACCAAACGTCTCTAAGATTTCAGTTTTATATATGTAACTGACTGTTCTCTCATTACTAATATCGTAAGTATAGTGATATCAGTGAAATATTATTTTGAAAGACGTCTTCCATGACGTAACAACAATATTTGCTAACGTAGCACGGTCACGTCATACGTCAAGGGTGATTTTTAATTTTTAATGAGCAAAAAAAAAAATCAAATAAGCCATGTAGGAGAGATATAACATTTGCCTAATTAACATGACTGCGTCAAAAATTAAATTAAATTAAACTAAATAAAACTAAATTAAATTAAATTAAATTAAAATTGAGATTGAAATTAAATTAAAATTAAATTTTTAATTTTAATTAAAATTAAACTTGAAATTGAAATTGAAATTGAAATTAAAATTAAAATTAAATTAAATAAGCCATGTCAGCGATTTAAGTACATTTTCTTCACACGAACGAACATTTAAATTTTAAAGTAGGCGTATGCTGGTTCACCATACTTTAATGCAGATGTACCCTATGGTTAAATCCCCCTCCACAAGGCGACACTTGTTGCCTTTCATACAAACCAACAGGCCCTACCTCTTTCAAGTGCAAAATAATCATATTAGCATATGATGAGAATATGTGTAAAACGCAAAGTATGCCCATATTTTGTCCATTTTAATTCATATTTTCTTTCATGTGTCTATTTTAGGACTGCTCTGCCACTTACCCAGGCATCATCTAACATATAAAGCGACATCAGATAATAAAATAAACGAGTGTAACACTGCATTAATGACAACGATGAACACCTCTCCTTTGTATCCACCATCAGCACACAGCAGGCTTATAAAACAGAGCTCCAGGTGCTGATGGTTATATTCAAACAGCCATGATCCTGCACCGCAGCAGCGGTAAAATGGACGTGTTGGTGGATAAACAGGAGACCCACCTGTAAAAGCGATCATCTCTGTAAGGTGTCAGGTCCTCCTTCAGCTCGTTGTAGGCCTCCTGTATCTTCCTGCAGAAGTATTTCAGCTCGCTGTACAGAGGGTTTTCCAAGCCGGACGAGTAGTCGGTGTCCATGATGACACACCGAGCCGTCTGACGGCTGAAAATGGCGATGAGGGGGAAACAACCCGCTGCCTATAGAGAGCCGCACAATGACCCGGCTGTATTGTTCACGACGGTTAATTGAAAATGCAGTCGAAGCTGTTTTGTTTGTGTCGATTCAAAGAAAAAGAAAAGCTGTAAAAAAAAAAAACGAAGAGGGGGCGGAAGCACACAGGCGATACACGGGAGGAGGGTCACGTGACCAGAGTTCAGCACCACGGACAGAGACAGACAGCTGCCTGTGATGACAGCAGACAGCACTGTGGTCAGCGTCATGGATCTGCGGCTCCAGACTCTGACTTACCAAAGTATATTAGTCCTCCACTGGCTGTAACAATCCATCAGTGACTGTCTTTATCATTCAACATTTAAACACATTAAACCGCATTTTATAAACACCTAAAACCAAATTAGTATGTGGTCTCAATAATCCTAACTGAGTTATTCTCACCATAATAATTGTAATTATGACTAACTATGTCATTTTCTCATAAATATGAGCTACAGTAAGCAAAACATTGAGATACTTTGAAACCCTCTCCTAAGTTTGATGGATTACTCAACGGGCCCACTGGGCACAGGACCTAGGGCCCAAAGTGTGAGGGGCCCTTCTGGCTGTGACCTGCAAAATGTCACTTAAATTAACATGTACCGACCAAGAATATAGTTAAAATGACCACAAAAAGATGCAAATTAACTGCAACAAGGCATATGATAACCACAACATACACAAAACGACCACAAAGACACAAAATAACTACAAAAAGGGGCAAAACAACCACATAGAGACACAAAAACAACCACAGAGAGACATAAAATAACTATAAAAGGAGCAAAACAACCACAAAGAGAGCATTGTGCATGTTCACTCACTGGCCTGCCTCGCTGAAACACCTGAATGAAGCTATGATAATATGATAACTTTATTTATATACCACCTTTAAAACAGTTTACAAAGTGCTTTGACAGACAAAGCAAAAGCAGAGACAGGATACTCAGAGGACAATGTAACAACAGAAAGTCAAACCGTCCCGACAAACGTAAGAGAGACAACATCATGGTAAAGATAAGATAAAACAAGAGGAGAAAAAGTTCAAGATGCAAAATGTCAATATTTATATACACATAAAAAGATTAAAAACAATAAAAATAAATAAAGAGACAACATCACATTAAACAAGTTAATAAAGATGGGTTTTAAGAGGCAATTTAAGAGAAGTCACCTACACTACTACAAAGAAACACAAACGACTACAAAGAGACACAAAACTACCACAAGGAGACAAAATCACCAGAGACATGAAACCACAAAAAGATGCATAACGACTACGAAGACTTAAACAAGAGGCAAAATCACCACAAAGTCTGAGTGTGTTGTTTCTACGTAGGAGAGGTGGTGGGGGCCTTTTGCATATCCGTGCCCAGGGGCCCATCTCTCAGGTCGTTTTAAAGCTGAGGGTCCCTGATGACAGAGGCATGGTCACCTTTAAATGTAAGCCTCACCTGTTGAACAGCCAGGACACTACCTGAGGATCTGAGGCTGTGAACTGGCTCATGTGGGGTCAACATCTCTGCTGTACTTGGGGACAGATCCAGATGAGCTTTGTGAATGAGAGTAAAATCTTAAAATTAATTCTAAAGTGAGCAGAGTCAAGAGAGAGAAGCGAGGGTAGAGGTGATGTGATGAAACTGGATCATTGTTAGACGTATTTTTTCCACCTGTCATAATGTTTACTCTCTGAGACTACAGAGCCACCCTGTGTAAACTGTAGTCCAAAGCTAGTTTGAACAACGCCATCTCTGAGTTCAATATATACTGGAGATATTTAAAGGACAAGACACAGCATGTTTCGGAAACAATGACGTTTTATTCAAAAGATGCGTGACATATACAATTATAAAATAATTTACATGGCATGCCTTACTATCCATTCACTATAAACGTTCAGTCACCAAATCAGACTCAGGTTCTTTTCAAGTGTTTTTGTCATTTAGGTCTACATCTACAAATACAAAGCACATACCTCTTCTAAAGAAAAGCCAGATCCTACAATATCTACAACAGGTCATCTCATAAAATCAGTTTAAAGTGAATCCTTAACCTAAGTCCATAGGCAATGCTGAACATGAACTCAGTGGCTTACACTTGTGAACTCGTGAACGATGTGTGTGTAGGTGTGTGTGTATGTGTAAGAAGCCATGACCACACACGTTTAAAGATAATAGATTTAACACTGATGGGATTGGTAGACTGCACGGTTGAATACAGACACACCTTGACTTGACAGTTACACTCTACATAACTAGTCTACCGACTACACTAAACTGGGCACTTACTCATTCACATCTTTTCCATCCAATGCAAACTTCACAAAACACAGAAGAGTCGCCCGTCCCCCGCCCTCACCCCCACCCTCCACCCGACCCCCATCTTCCCAGCTCACAACTCGGGCTACACTTGTAACAAATTTTCATCAACACAAAGAAATGTTCAGAAAACTCCACAATATACAGTATGTATAGATACTATATCTCCTTCAGGAAATAATCTCATAAATAAAATGTACAGAGCAGCAACTGAGGTGCTGAACTCAAACAATGGGATCAAACTGTGGTCAAAATCATGACAAAGGATCCCCCCCCCTTTAAGAAAATATTGCACAACTAACACAAAAAGATGGATATTTTCTTTATGACATGCTCTTTTCTTTTTTAGGATCAGAAGAGACTTTTTTTTTTTCAATCCCCATCCCTACGACCCCCGTCTGACGGACATGCATCTTGTTGTGATACTGAAAAATCACACGAAAGAATTTAATAATCTCATCAATTCAGAGACCGAAACAGAGCCAGTCCAAAGTGATCGCTTTTTTAAAAGTCAAGAATCAAGTTACACTTCCCTCTAGGCCCATTTTTTACAACTAGAAAATTTAGCAAATGGATATTTTGGCACAAAGGTAAGAGGCAGAGGTGGGACCAAGTCTCTGTTGTAGAAGTCACAAGTAAGTCTTAAGTCTGGTCTCAAGTCCTCAACTTTGACTTTCGAGTCCTAAACAAGTCACAATGCACTCCTCAACAAATGTGACGCCATTTTAACAGAGTTATTATACAGTATATGAATTTACAAAAATCATGAATCCTGCATAAAATCTGTATTTATTTGATAAACACAAGTTTGCCAGCGCTATACCGTAGGCAGCTGGATTTGTTTGCGTTTCGTGAAGACGTTTCGCCTCTCATCCAAGAGGCTTCTTCAGCCCACAGGCTTTAAACTCGTTGTGAGAATCTTCACCGACATGTGGTGAATCAATCTGGGGAGAATGCACTTCAACTGGTGCGGGAATCCGAAAGAACATCTAGGAACACAGGGACATAGGGATGTAGGGGTATAGGACACAGGGCTGCAACTCCAACAACTCCATAAGCTTCACACCCACACAGAGTTTAAAGCCTGTGACTCCGCACCAGTCAGTTAGAACGTCTTCTAACGAACATCTTCAAGAAACTCTATCAAGTCCAGTTGCCTACAATATAGCACTTATGATCACCACGACCTGGATGACTGAGAGTTTTCACCGACATCGTGCATCTCTGTAATTATTGAACCACACATTTCGCTTACTGCAATTCATTTTTTGTCGACCGATGTACAGTTTTTGTATCAAACGAAATTATTATAAGGATAATTTTTTTCCTTAACGGGTGCTCAATGATCTCTCCTGAAACTTCATTAGATGTTTGTCGGATTGGTTCAAACAAAGTTGATCATCTGAAGAATCAAGTGTCGACTTGCTGGGAATAAACGGCGGTAACAGAAATGAAGGTGAGCAAACTGATCGGTGGCACACTGTTACATCTTTGGGCTTGAGGCGAAGGTATCAAGTATTTCATAGTCAAAGCTCAAGTCCAAGTGAAGCCACAAGTCATTTGTGTTCAAGTCCAAGTCGAGTTGCGATTCTTTTTTGGATTTTGTTGAGTCTAAAGTCATTAAATCTGTGACGAGTCCACACCTCTGGATGGAGTTGACCCTAATCACACCTACGTAACATCACTGCTCTTTTCTAGTGATCTTGGCTGCCGTCTCATACAGATCAAACTTATTTATTTATATTTGCAATGTGCCTGATAATTTCCTCCTGCGCACACTCCTCTCAGCTGGCCCTGCTCTGTGTCCTTAGTTCAACACAAACACAAGCTCGACTGCCTGAAAGGATATTAAAGAAAGAAAAAAGAAAAAGACAGCTTTTCAGATTTCAGTGTCAGCTTACTAAACGAACAGATTTCAATAGCTTCATCCTTCATTGGAGTTCTGACTTCAAAGATTCAGTGACAATGATTTCAGCTTAACTGTTAACTTTTTTTTTTTTTTTTTGGTGGTTGTAGCGGTTGAGTTAAACAGTACTACAGCGTCGCTCCACACCTGAAGTTACACTTAAAACACAGTGGAGACAGGTGTAAACAGACATCTGTCAGAGTCACCCCAAGTCTCTTTACAACATTTACACATGACTGATATGTATTTACATGACTTCTGAAAAGACTATGAAATGGCATAGGTGAAATATACAAAAATATTTCCTGTACCTTGCTTACATGTTTAGTGTGGTCTCAAAGAGCAGGGACGACCCCCTCCCACCCCCCAAACTACACACTCACTTCACAGAAGTGACAGCAGGTGACAAATCACTTCATGCCGGAGGTTAAGTTCAATCCAGACTCGGCGACTTCTTTTGCGCCTGTGTCACCGTATGTAGATATTTCACTAAGTACAGGATATATCAGTCAAAGCTATTCAGTCCATCCCTCCTCCACCTGAATTACAACACAGCAATATTCAAATTCAGCCACCAGTTCTCCCAAATAAAGCAGGTAAGTTGAAAACCATGTCGACAGGGTATGAAGATTGTATATCACAAACAATGACAATAATGTTAAAATTCATATCTGAATAGATAAACAACAAAATTTACATATAAATTAACCCATGTAGCAGAGTAACGTTTCTTCTTCCTTCAGAGTCCCAGGGAACTACGTGGAAAAGACTACGGTTCACCTCATCTACGGACTCCCAAGTGTTTAACAGTGACACACCTTTTACCACAGTGAAAAGTGTGACCTCTTAGGAGTGCTCCTAAATGATGCATATGTCTACGCCTCAATTCCAGCCGAGATAGGTTGAGATAGTAACAAAAGGAATGGCAGAGAGCGAAAACAAAAAGACCCTCCTACCCTCCACCACGTTTAGTCATTTAATAAAATCCTAAAAGCAAAAGCAGTATAATAAAGTGGTAACTGTTTCACTGAAGTTTGTACAGCAATGGATTTCAGTGCCCAGTAGTACCTGTGCGCTCTGGGAAAAAACAACTGTGATCTCCAGAGTGTGGGTTTCAAGTATTACTGCTGCTTCTTTTTGAAAACTGCACCTCGACAACTCCTCGCGGAGTCAACCAATCGGTTATCACGCCTACAAGCTTCTTCTAGCTAAAGCAGCATTTATTTGCATGATGATTACCAAAGCTCAGCTCTTTGGCCCTACATGCATCGCAAGGAGCCGCTGACTGCCAAACAGAGCACGTCTGACGGCATCCTTGGCAAATGCAGCCAATGCTTATTGCACCAACTCTAGTGGCAGCATTGTGTAGTGCAGCATGATTGTATCTCTCTCTATGACCAGGGCTGATTTAAGTCTTCTCTCCGAAAATCAAAGTTTATTAATCTCAAATGAAACAACTGTGCCCCTTCAACGGATTGCATTTAATTCCCAGATATAACTCAGGGTAAGTAAGGGAGGGGACATCTCATTTGAGGCGTTGGGTAACATTGGCTAAAGCCACTGCGAAGGCCTGCACAGCAGAGAAGGGATACTGGAAGTCCAGGATGTAGGCGTTGCCATCGATCCTGCCAAACTGCATCACCTATGAAGAAAAACAAACAAACAAAAAGATTAATACACACTTTAACAGGTACTGTCATTAACAGGGATGCACTGATTTATCAGCCAAACATCGTTATCGGCTGATCTTTGCCTTGTTGACTGCCATCGGCCTGTCGGAAATTAAGATGACATTCACTAAAATGTGTTCATTAAATTCTGGGTGAAGTGGGTGAGATACATAAGACCCTTACGACCTGATTTTGTGGAGGTATCGTACAAAAGACCCTATGATGTTTAGTCAAGCAAACCCCACTGTTTTCTCTCTTTAATCCCTCCTCAAGTCTCCCCAACATATGGTGCTTATATGTACACTTAATCTCTCACAAATTTTCTCTCAAAAACTGTGGAAAAAATGAGTCAGCACTTCCGGTTCCCTCGCATTGAAGTCAATGAGTTTTTGGTTAGATGCCTGAAATAAGGACTTTAGCTCACACAAGTTTAAGAGACTTTCATATTTTGTTTTACGATTTTTAGCAGAAAAATGTTCTTTGTTTCCTGCCCAGGGACTACAGATGAACTAGCTTATAGCTAGTGCAGCTAAGTGGTCCACTCCAAACAAAAAACATTGCTATTGGTATCGACTAAATTGTTATTTTTAACATCAGTATTTGTACTGGCCCAGAATTTCACATTCAGTGCATCCCTAATTATTAACATCACGTCCTTATGCACACTGTATACAAATATGAACACTTCATTTCAGTGCACAGACAACATGCAGTGAGTGATGATACAAGAGCTCTTACCTGTCTGCCCTCCAGTTCAATTTGAAAGTTCTTGGCAGACTCCTGTGTGACACGCCCACCAAAGTCCAGCTGGTAGACCTGTGTGGCTTCATTCCACAGAGGCTGCTTGTTGGCCATGACATAAACAAAGCCCTGGCTGCCCAGCCCGCGGTCCTCCTTCTCGTTGGCCTTTCGACACTTGATCTCATCCAGTTCACTGGCAGCCCTCAAGTTCCTTTTACTCTTCCAGCCCTTCTTACCACTCTGGCACTGATTGAGCAGCTCATCCCCACTGATGAACAGCTCTGGCTCACTTTCTGAACTGTCCTGGAACTCACTGTTGGCAGTGGCCTTACTCAGCTTCTTAGCCTTCAGCTGCTGCTCTTTCTGTCCTTTCAGCTTCTTCTTGTCCCTTCCTCCCAGCCGCGGGCTGGAGATGAGTGAGTTGAAATCACCCAGAGCTCTGCCCTCCTTTTTTGACTTGCTCCCTTCAGCCAGCGGTGGCACGTTAGCCTCCTCAGCGCGCCCATCAGCCCGCTTGCGGTTTTTCTTGCTGAACTTCTCAGACCGCTGTGGGACAGGGCTCTCAGTCAAGGAGAGCACCTCCTGAAAACTTTCCCCAGCCTCTGCCATGGCCTCTTGTAATCCACCATGGTTCTGCAGCTCTGCTGGTGGTGGTGGGGGAGGTGGTGGAGGAGGAGGAGGGGGAGGTGGAGGCGAGAGAACAGTTTTGTCTACTGCCATGTGGGAGGCTTTGGGTGGTAGCGGCACTGCAGGGCTGGGCATAGGTGGGCAAGAGTTATAGGTACCCCAAGGAGTGTGAAGGGCTATGGGGGGAATGGGGAGCCCTGCACAAGCGCTGCCTCCTGGATACATGGGTGGGAGAGGGCAGCAGGCTAGGTTTGCCAGGTTTGCAGGGTAACCAGGCGGTAAGACAAGGGCTGCATCCTGCTGTGAGAAGGGTACTGGTGCCACCACCTCCTTTGGGGAGGAGCAGGGGCGTGGTGACCCTGGAATGGACTGTAGCTGGGCTCCAGAATAAGCAGCTGCTGGAGGGTACTGAAGAGAGATTTGGTAGCCTGCAGCTGCTGCTGCTGCTGCAGCTTGAAATGATGCAGCACTGGGGCTGGTGGGCGACTTTGGAGAGAGGACAAAAGGCAGCCTGGACACATCCAAGTGCTGAGCTGGGCTAAGAATAAGTGGCGGTGGTTTGTGGGGTCCAGGGGGGGCAGTGGGATTCAGCGTTGCTGTCCGTTCCTGAGGAACCCACACCTCCTCTGTGGCAGCTGGGTCCCACTGATAGGGAGGTGGGCGTTTGACAACCAGCCCTGATGCATCATTTCCTCCTAGTGCCAGATGCCTCAGTGACTGGTTCAGTGTTTCATCCTCAGTAAACGCTGAATTAACATAATCAGCCCTGTCTCTGTTACCTACTCCTCCTGCTGCAGTCCCAGATCCGTCAAGAGAGCTCAGCAGGTTGTAAGAGGACTGGGAGGCCAGAGGAGTAGCGCTGTTGGAGTGAACAATAACTGTGCTATGTGGTGCCCCATTCCCTGGAGGAAAATCCTGCCTGATAATAGTTCCTCCTGCTATTCCATTAGCGCTCCCTGGGGCAGTGCCTCCGACACTGGATCCACTGCTACACTGACTGCAGGTGTATAAGGCTGTGGGCACCCTCTGCTGGAACGAGGCTGCTAGTGCACTACTATTTTTAGCCTTAGGAGGCAGTGGTCTGGGCGGCTCCAGCATCTGGGAAACTTTGAGAGCGGCCTCTCGGCTGTTCCTCCTGAGAGTGGCATGGATCAGACTGCTGTCAAGCCTCTGTCCGGGGTTCCTGCTGACAGCACTGTTCTGATTGGCTGGGTCAGGGTATGGGGGTGGGTCTCCGCTGGGTATGGAATAGCGAGGTGCAGTGAGTCTGTTGAGTGTGGCAGAGGTGTAGGGCAGCTGGATCTTCTTGTCAGCTGAGGAGGAGGATGATGAGGAGGTGACCCTGAGAGTGGCAGAACTGCCAGGTCCCTGGAGTGTGTAGACATTCTGATTACAGACAAGGCGCGTTCGAGGACGACATACTTCCTCCACATTCCCACTGCTGTCAAATGTTGTTATCCTCTCATATCCCAGTGGTGTGGGGTACTGCGCTTGCTGCTGACCTGAAGGATAAAGTGAGAACTCTCCCTTCTTCAGGCAAAGGTCACCAGGGGGAGGAGTCCCACTGGTGCCCCCTCCTGTTCCAGATGCAGCGTTGGAGGCTGCAGAGGAGGCTGATGCTGAGGCAGCAGCAGCTGCTGCTGCAGCAGCCACGGCGGCAGCCACAGTGCCTGGGTAGGGGGGTGGGGGGTTCATCTTGCTGAGCTCCAGAGGGGCACTAAACACCACTGTATCTCCCTCAGCCAGCTGTGGAGTTGACCGAGTGGTTTTGATTTTTAGCAGGTGCTCGTGTTCACCTCCCACAGCTCTCTCAACCACTAAATCAGGAGGTGGATGAGGGATCTGTATCTGCAGCGCCCCTGGCTGGAGCTGGTGCACAGCTGTACCTGAAGGCTGTCCTGATGCCATAGAGGGAACAGGGATTTGAATTTGGAGCTGCTGCTGAAGCGGATGGTGGTGTTGTTGTGTTTGCTGTTGATGATGCATTTGTTGCTGAAGTTGCTGCTGAATTTGTTGATGCTGCTGTTGTAGCTGTTGCTGCTGTTGTATGTGCTGCTGGAGCTGATGTTGGTGCTGCTGCTGAATGTGTTGGAGCTGCTGCTGAATGTGCTGTTGCTGAAGCTGCTGCTGCTGTTGTAGGTGTTGGTGCTGGATCATCTGCTGCTGCTGCTGTTGGAGCTGCTGCTGCTGCTGCTGAATTTGTTGTTGGTGTTGTAGCTGTTGTTGTAGTTGTTGTTGTTGTTGTAGTTGTTGTTGTTGCTGCTGTTGTTGTAGTTGTTGTTGTTGTTGTTGTTGGTGGTGACTTGCTTGTTGTTGCTGTTGTTGTGAAGGATGATGAGAGGGTGGAGGTCCCACCATTAGGCGACCCATTTCTAGTCCCCCGAAGATGACCTGACCAGGACTGGAGTACCTGGTGGGAACTGTGTACTGGGCTGTCAGGATGGTGTCCTGGCTTTGGTCTGACCCACCAGCAGCGGCCCCTGCAGGGGATGCTGTGGGATTCGTTAGGACATCAAGCTGAACATTTTGATTGGCTAGGAGTGACTGGACCAGACCAATGCTTTGGGCGGGGGACATGGCCTGGGCGGGACTATGGATGGGGGCAATAGGGATGTTGACAGTGCAGGGCGGGTTGTCATCTGTGCCACCAGCAGGGCCTGTGACAGGCAGGTCATCTTCATCCTCACTGAAGACGTTGGGGCTGAAGACGGGCAGATTGATGTAATCCATGGAGATTTTTCGCACCTCTGGAAGGTAGATGGTCATCTGTCTGGGCTGCAGATGGAGGAGGCTCGTCTTATAGATGACTGTGGGGAGAGGGACGGAGGAAGTAGGAGAAAAATAAAGGCAACTGAGAAATGGGACTAATTAAAATGATTGAAAAAGAAATGTTATTTAATTATTCATTAGAGCTAAACACTAATGGAAAAATTTTTGGTTTCTTACCTGCACCAAGGTTAGTTGGCAAGAATGTGGCGAGCCCCACAATCTTGAACTTCGTTCCCCAAATATTGGATGTGACCTGAGCAAGGTAATTTTGCTGCAAGACAGGAACAAAGACAATCATTTTATTTTCTACAAAAACATTTAAAAAAAGAAAAAAGAAAAATATATTTCTAAAATAGAGCTTATCATCAAACAAAACTCTCTCCACCCCTGTACACACTAGCGACCTGACCAATCCATAGGTGACAGCAGTGTAGCAGCAAAGGCATTATTATTAAAAACCACCGATCCAGGGGCAAATAATGAATCTGGCACAAATAATATAACCGTCACCTGAGTGATGTCATCTAGAGGAAATTCCCTCCGTGTTAGACTGGGTGACCCAATTGAAGGTTTCCGTATAGGTAACCGTGGTGACCTGGAGATCTCTTGGGTAGCGCGGGAAAGTTTGGGTGATTTTCTGGGATCAATGTTGATCCTGTTGGTAAAGGGACAAACTAAGTCTCTACAGAGAAGGTAGCAAATAAAAAAAAGAAGGTTTAGGCATGCAGTGAACCAAAAACACAAGTGCAGAACATTTAATTAGAAAATCATGTGAAGGGGTTAATAAAGGAGGGAAGGTTTTAATAGCTGCTGGGATGCCACATTAATAAACAGTAAAATCATAAAAGCAGTAAAGTTTGATATATGTAGCAGAAATAATAATCAAAATGATGAACACATATTTATTCAAAGGTTTATTCTCCTGTTTTTATGCTGTTGGAAGAGGGAGTGACAACAGAAGACAGAGGACATCTGGATGCATCCTTTGGTTCTCTACTGTCACAGAAGCATCTAAACTAATGCTGAATAACTGGTTATGATGTGGGAAATTAAATGTTAAAGAAAAAGAAATTGGTACAAAAATTGTTTCTTGATTTGATCTGAATAATAATATTATATGTAAACCAAACCACCTTGACTTAATTTATTTAAAATGAAATGTGCAATTCAAAGTGTATGAGTTGTCTCCACACGGAGTGCTAACACTCATCAACAGCGCTAAACAACGGCAACAGCACTGACAGAGCTAACAGTGTAAACCACAGGGGAGCTGCAGGGTGAGCGCTAATTTCCATGATGCCACCGTCCCAATATCAGTGGCGACAACGAGCTCACTATTGGGATACATACATGCACTAAAATGCACATATGACTGAACCATCTACCACAAGAAGCTCGGATTACGACACGCACAGAGGTACAGTGACTTCACTCTCTGCTCAGGACACCATCACTCCACTATATATTTACTCCACTGTCTCTTTACATTGCAAATAGTTGTTTACTGCTATATTAAAGCTCTGAATATTGCACAAATAACCTATGTTTAATATTGTGTGGAGTGAACTGAACATCCTCTTGTCCATTTCATATGGATCGTTGGCTGCTGATGGGTCAAAGTACCAAGTATCACATAATAACAAAACAAACACCAAGAAATATTAGTTAAAGGTGGCATGCAGCACACACAGGTCAGGGGTCTGCTTACCTGGGCAGTTTAGGGGATTTACTACCCCTGGATATCTTTGGAGATTTCTTGCCGACCCAGTCATCACTCAGCTCAATGTCACTGGAGTCTGAGCAGTTACAGCTGTCAATCATGGCAGATATCAGACTGTTGCCATATATCTCATCTGAGGAGAGGAAATAAAATGGTGGATGGAGAGAATGGAGTCATGACTTAACACAGCTAATATGTGGCATTGTTTATTCTCTAATTTACAATGATGCAGTATGTAATTGTGGACTGAATCAAGGAGGAAAGAAGGGGTTACAAAATGCCAGTCTGTGGCAATTACTACAGTACTGTTGGCACTGCAGGAATCTACTTTAACAACCATGACGCAGTCACCTTTAAAAAAAAAAAACATGAGACAGCAGCAGCGTTAAACCATTTCTACAGATACACATTTAAACCCATTCTGTCCAAACCATTGTTTCAGTTCTTCTCTTCTTCCTCATTCATATGGAGTCTGTGAACCACTGCTGCTCCAGTTTAGGTCAAGCTAATTTATTTGATGGACATTAAAGTGTGAACGTGCTGGAACCATTTCATGGCTGGCTTCATTTATCACTGCATGGGGAGGGTGCGGGTTGATTTATGAGGAACCCAAGGGCCATCAGAGCCCCCATTAAGCAGCTTTTAATTAACATGGGCCCAGTCTGCCCTATGTGACTAAAACATACTCGCTCTCTGTGTGCCAACTCGAGAAACTCAAATAACTGGAAAAGTACTGGAGCAAGCAAATGTGTCTGGGAGGAATACGTGTAGCAGTTCTGTCTGAATCTTTACAAACAGTAAAACATTAAAGTATGTCATGATTAAAACACATTCTTATGATAGGTATGATAAAAAACAAAGAGAACATATTTTGGTTTTGAACAGCTCATGGAACAGGGACATGGGAGTAACACAGTGTAATATACTTTATTGTTATGACACTATTTAAATGTTAAGAAAAAAATCTCACACTGGATGTACTGCCTATCACTCCCACATACTCTTCACAAACATATTCCTTAAATGAAGAGCTCAATTTTTAATTGCTTATATTAATAAGCACCTATTTTATGTAGAAATGTTGCACTTATGTTGAACACAAATGTATTTTTGTGTCTAAAGCTACATTCAAATGGAACTCAAGTTCCAGAAAATGTCCACTTATGAGGGCGTTAATATGGACTCTACTCGTGAACGTGAGCAAACACGACCCCACTTGAATGCGGCATAAGTGACTATTGGAGACTTTTTTTTTTTTTAATGGTTCTCTATTGAGACTATTACCTCAGTGTTGCAGCGGCAAAACAGGCTGCAATTTAATCCCTACGAGCAATGGTGCACCGTGAATTTATGTCAATTAAACGTGCTTGTTTTTGACACTGACAGGCTCCTACTGTTATAACAAGTGTCTGACAACATTATGGAAAGAAACCTACAGAGGAACAAAATGTTTTTCCTTGCCTTTCGTTGACCTGGCCTGTTTTTTTAGTGTGTGTAACCAAGTCTCATTCTGAGATCTTGCTGACTTTCACATTGTCAGCTAGATATTCAGCCAAGACTTTGAAAATCTTTCAGATAACACTGAGCTACACTTCTGTGTACTTCAACACAACAAACTCTTTCCAGCACTCCTCGCTCTAACTCGCATTAACCCGTTCACCGTTGTTTAGGGTTTTTTTGACTGATCTCTTTATTGAATTGTCTGTAACAAGGGAAAAAATACAATAAAGTGCTGAACACCGAACAAAATTTACTCCCCTCATCCCATCCACCCAACCAGCCCCCCAAGGCCCTTCCTCAACCTCTGGCTGGTTAAAAGAAGATAAGGGGGATGGGGCACAGACATCAATAGAAAAAGGAAGCAGTGACATGAGGTGCAAGAGCACTTGCAAGTACAATAAGCAGTTAGTACAATAGATATAAGAATGGAATATATCATACAGATAAAATGACCATAAGGTTAATTCAAGGCTCACACATCCTTAAGAAACCACGTACAGTAGACAACACAATCTTAGGTAAGAGAGGGGAGTTCACTAGGTCTCAAAGAAAAGAAATGAAACCAGAAAGGTTCCCAAATTTTGACAAACTTTTCTCGATCATTCTTCCTTGTGTATCTGATGTTCTCCAGGTGCAAAAAAGCCTGTTCACCATTGCTTTTCCTGCAACGAGTCACCTCTCTAGAGAATTCAGAATGAGAATCCTCCTAGAGAGAAACTTGACCAGCGAAAGTTATGGAGAAACGTCTCATTTCTCTGTAAAACCTTTTCCGTAATGTTGTCAACAATCTGAGCCTGTCAGGGGCAAAAACAAGCCTTTTAGTGGATGTAAACTGATGCTGCACAGTTGCCTGCAGGGATTACATTGCAGCCTGTTCTGCAGCTGCGGTTGGAGTGTCTCTCTTAATTTTGGACCAGTCTCAAAATTTGTCGGTTCCATTAGTCACTTACACACAAAAACGAGGGAAAATAGGATCCAGGCTTTAAGGAACACCAAAGTGTTTCGATCATACATTCTAATCAGGAAACATATTAATTGGGGATTTATTTTTGTTTTTGTTCTGTTAGGTTGCCACTATGAGGGGAGCTCAGTTTTACCTGTTTTCCCATCTGTCTTGGGGTCCATGATGACAAACTCTGGACGCAGTTTACTTATTCGTCGGCCTTTGAGGATAGGCACCAGCCCTCCTAGGTACTCCAGGTACAGAGTGTAGCAGGGCCCCCCCACTTCAGGGTTATCCTCTGTACGCTTCATGGTACAGTGCAGACGCTCGTTTCCAGCAGTTGGGTAGCTCACAAAGTCACGCATGTTGTTGGGATCAGGGATGGGAGGCTGAAAGAGAAAACATGGAGTTGTAGGATGTGTAAAATCTCATAATACCACAACAGTTTTATCTGAAACGTACTGTTATTGAAGCTGTTATGCCTAGCTACACTTTGCCTGGTCTTATGTGTAGATAAGGTTAATCTCAGTCAAAGGTGACATCTCTGACATTACTGGTATCACCCTCCCGCCCTGTGTTACCTTGATGGTGGGGACAAAAGCAGTAGTGACGTAAGAACAAAGGCGGGAAGGCATGGTGAGCTTGGCAACATCTTTTTCCTCCTTCACTGCTGTGGCGATGCCCTGCTGGCAGAGGAGCTGCAGGTTGGCAACGCGGTGCTCCACTCGCACTACGTAGAGTGCCGGGCCACATGCCAAGAACAGGCGAGAGTCCCGGTGACCCCAACACAGCGTAGTGATGGGGCGCTGCAGTGTGACGGAGAGATGATGGTGAGAGGGTTAGAGTGTTTACTACATACCGCAGTATCCTTTTACAATGTCACATGTAGTGCTGTTTATCAATCTAAATTGGTTTGGTGGTGCTTGGTGAGCTGGGAGTAGACGCATGCTTCTTTCTGTGTGATGATGTGATTATTGCGTGTAATTTTTTTGGCACTTGGAGCACAACAAACTGAGTGCCATCTATTACTTTACTAGTTACTTTACAATCGGACACATTTTGGTATTTTTCCAAGGTTTTTCTCCAGCTAGTGACATTTAGTTCTTCAAACACATATCGAGGGAGAGTCCAATCATTTCAGAAGGGAAATAAAATTCAGAAAATTCTGAGTACTGTGCCTCAGGCTACTCGTTAGCCAGGTTTGGCCCTGTTAAAGTTCATCACCTGTGCTGGTGTGTCCAGTGTGTAGATGTGTTCACCCCGAACATTGTAGAACTTAACAATGGCGTTCCTGGTGGAGGGAGGACAGGAGGGGTCGGGGGAGAGGAGGGTTCTCTCCATCCCTGCTACTGCAAGGAGGTCCCCCTGTGAGCACCACTGGACCACCACATCTACAGCACAAGTCACAGGAAAACAGTGAGCGATAATGTTGTGCACATTAACATACACAGCCCAGTTTGACAAACAGATAGAAAACACAAAATTCTTTGAGACATAGTTTGTAAATAGGTAGAGACAGGTGAGTGAAGGAAGCAATGAAACAAAGAAGGGAAAACATTGCTGAAGCACTTGGGTGTGACGAATGATAAGACACCAACTCACCTTTCAGACCGGTGCGGATGAGGGTGGGAGAGAGGTCATCATAGTTGTTCATCAGGCTGATGTCTCCAGAGGTGAAGCTGACAGTCAGCAGTGGTTTCTGGCTGTGCACTGAGGAGAGATAAAGGACAACACAAACATCTTAAACACGAGAGTAATACAATGACGTGTGAGACCGTTTAAAGCACATGGTAGTGTTGTAGCACTCGAGATAAGTCTTGGTCTTGAGACCACTTTTTGAAGGCCAAAGCCTCGACCGCATTTTTACTTGGTCTTATCTCGGTCTCAAACAAAGAGGACTTGGAAATTAATTTCAAGACCGGTCACGACCACAACTGTCAGGATACCACTAAACTACCTGTGTTAAAAACCGGAGTGTTAAATAAAGATGGTTATGTTGATTTCAACTACTGACTGTTTATTTGTATTGGTTTGCTCATAGAAAACAAAGAAAAATTCCCACATATAAAATTCACCTCTGCAATGCCTTTTGATTATTTAATCAAAACATTTTTTAAATGCAGTGACATATGCAGTGCATAGCATAGAGTAACACAGAGAGTAAGTACCATTACTTATTACAGCCACAATATAGCCTGACATGCAAAAATGGTAGGTCTGAAACAATTAGGTGATTAATTTATTAGTTAAACAACAGAAAACCAATCAGCAACTATTTAAAAATTGTTTTTTTTTCTAGCAAAAATGCCAAACATGGCCCAGTTCCAGCTTCTTAGGATTTGCTCATTTCCTTTGTCTTATGTTGGGGTAAACTGAACAATGTCCTTTTTTTAGTGTCGGCTGGACAAAACAAGCATTTTGATGGTGTCAACTTGAGCCTTCTAAAATTTGTGATGCACATTTTCCTGATATTTTTCCTGAGATGATCAGAGTAAGAACCAGAATCAGAAATACTTTATTGATCCCTGAGGGGAAATTATGATTCGTTACAGTTGCTCCGATGTAAAGAATAGAGAATTATAAAGAATAACAGGAGTATGAAATAATAAACGTATAACGTATATATTAAAAATAAAATATATATCATCACTGTGCATTTCCAGAGTGGGCTGTAAAATACTCCACATCCTTGACAGCTGTAATTCTTTTCCAATGAGTTTCCACTGTGTGCTACTCATGAGGATACACTGCTTCACTAACACGCTCTTAGCACATCTCACTGCTGCATTTATAGCTGCAAACAAGTGGCATTCTCTGTCAAACGGCTATAAATAAAACACCTTCAGACAACCACCCATACGTTTTCCATTAAAACATCCTTCAGTCTGTCCTTTCGCAAAGTCCTGCAATGACCCAAATACCAACACAAATTAAATATCTACCTCTGCTTTTGACTTTCAGCCCAATACAGTTACTACTCGCCATTAGTAATCCGTTCACAATGAGTTTTTGCATTACATGAGATATATGATGCTGCTGTAGATGCAGTGTGTTGTGCTGTGCAGAGCAGTGATAATGGGTCATCATCATATATCATGATAGAGAGATGTGGCAGGCAGAGGAGGAAGCGGCCTGGTGTCTCAGTCAGGTTGTCGACTTCAGAGATAATTTCTATCGGGGCCAATCAATTACTATTGACTTGTTTAATTAGTGAGTTAGAGCATAATCAGTGTTCTAGCTAAGGCAAGCACTTTTCAGCTTTACCACTTGGCCCACGGTGAAGAGAGGGGAAAAAAAATAGCACAGCAGGAGGAGGACAGACCCTCACCAATACAGCCTTAGCAACTGGGACTAATTAAGCTCAAGAGAAAAAGGAGGCAAAAAGACAAAAACAGGAACCAATAAAAATGAGGCTGTTAGTTGGGCTGGTGTGAACAGTGAGAGCCGCAAGAGGGGGGAGCTAACCATATGCAACTCTTCTCTTGTGTGACTGCTCACGTCCCAGTGCACCAGATACACACAGGCCGTTTAGGTATTGGTATTGGACAGTGAGCTCACAAGCTACGCTCTCAGGCTTACTGTTGACTGTTCTTAATTACTACTACTGTGTATATCTGTAGGCTGTCAGCACAGGAAGGCAATATAGGAAAGCTGACATGATCTGGATCATTAAAGGAGTAAAAAATAAATAAATTTAATCATGACAATGTGAACATAAGTTAGTTGAAGGAGAATCTACATTTGGCATGAGTGTTCATCTTGCAGCTGTTCCAGTGTTTTTTCCACTTTTTCCTCTCTCTTCATTTGACATGCTAACGATAGCATGCAGTCAACTGTGACAACATTACACTCTTACTAGGGCTTTAACCTCGACATTGCAGGTCAAGATATTCTCGGGGAGTCCTGGAGGGTTTGGTTAAAGAAAGCACAATGGAAAATACAGAAATAGATAAACGCTAGAGTTGAGACTGTGAAAAATTTTCCAAACCGGTTTGATATTAAGTCACACACTGTACACTGAATTTTACCATTAGGTGTTGCATTTGACTCAGCAGCTGCTCCTGATTGGAAGGTAATGACACAGAGTCCTAACAGCAAACTAGCATCCCACTATCACATTGCATCATGTAACTTTGGAGCTCTCTGTCCACAATGAATCCATTTAATACGCACTTCTGTCATGTAAACAAACCTCATACTGTACATATCAGATGTGCGCTCGAGATCAGACCAGAGACAGAATCAGTAGAAGTAACCTACTTCCGATCTTTCTGTAATGTTTGTAACATTACTTTTTAAAAGAGAAGACACATTTTATATTGTGGTATTTTGTGGAAATGACATGCAATATTGTCAACAGCAAGTAGGTTGTAGGGATGGACGATAATATTGGTACACCATTAGTATCAGCCAATATCTGCTTTAAAATGAAGAATCAGAACCAGCCAACATGCTTTTTCTTAATTTGCACAATGACTGAATGTCACATACATTAAAAAGTATTATATATATATCTATAGCTTTCTTGAGATAATAACTCTGTCACGTCTCGTCAAAAAAAAACATCCATAAACATTCTAATAAATAAATAACCACAATGTGCGCCACTCGTCTCCTCTCCCTTTTCTTATAAAATTTGATGTCCTTCCTGATGTCAATCTCGGCCTGGGATCAGCAGTAAATTACACTAGACACTCCTTAGTCCGTTTATAAAACAAACATAGAGTACTCACATTGTCATATTGCTTATTACTAATGCTATTCAAGCTGATTTGGCACCACACTGCCATCAGCACAGGTTGCTGATGTAAGCTACTTCTTCCAGGTTTTAGTTAGAGGTTGTGCCCTTTACACTGTGACATCTACTGCTGTTACGACAACAGCTACTGCAGCATTAAGACCAAACAGGAGGTCCAGAGCCAACGTCACTTCAGCGTCAGGAGAGCTCCGTTTCACTGTGCTCCTTCTCCACCACCTCCTTGCCCCCCATCTTTCACCGCAGCACCCCACCCACCTTCCATTTGGTCACACTCTTTTGTTTTAATGCATCTCTCCCTCCCCACCTTCACAACTGGCAGAGAGGTGGAAAATAGTTAGTCACCTAACCACTTCTAAAGCTTCATTAAATGGCCCGAATCGCCTGTGAGATCAGCATCACAAATGACTCATCTTTCTAACATTAAGCTTCAATCCATACCTTTTGCATCGGAAACCTACAGTATACGAAAAAATATTTTTACAGGCAAAAGAGCATGACAAAAAGCAACACATGTAGTTGATCGCCACAGTGTGCACAGTCTGGCAAGGGCAACTTAAGATAATTGTCACACTACTGCATGCAGATAGATGAAAAGGTAATGTGATTGTTTCAGGTGTTAGTGTACATATATATAGATTTTTTTTTTTTTTAGAAACTGTGGAGGTGTGACTGTGCCATTATTTACAGGCTCCTTGATCTAAATGAAACAGAAAATAACTTGTATCTGGTGCCTTATTCAAGAACAGATTATACTACCCGATGTTCTACTTCACAGGGCAAAACAGGTTTCTCAAAACAGACATTTAAACATGACAAAGACAGTCAACAGTGCAGAGAGTTCAGAGTGATCAGACGCACGCAGCCGAGCATGTTTTGTTGTGATCTGATCCATTGTGTTTCATGATTATTTTTCTCTTCTACATCTCATTCATAGATAATATGATCTCCATATTAATGTAATGACCTGGCAGAGGACCCAGGCACAGTTTATGCCCACCTGTTTCCGAGTCTAAAATATTCATGAGAGTACCGGGGGGACTGAGGCCACTAATGACAATATAGTGCAGGCCTACCAGCCATAACTTATCATGTCCCCACCTGGTGCCCCTTGCTGGAAATCTTTCCCCTTCCCCTTGGACTAAGAGCGTGAGGAAGAATTGATGGAGCAGTAAAAGATGGAGGTAAAAGGTGGGAGGAGTTAGACGCTAACAGATGGTCCCACATCTGCTTCTTCTGCATGGAGGTACCTACGTTATCAAACAGCTGGGCTACTCTACTCCCTCTAGGCACTTACTCGACAAACCTATATTACTCTCCTATTCTACATCAGATTATACTCTTACATTACGTCTACACTGGACATGTTTCAGTTTCATTTTTTGGTCGTGTGCCTGCAGAAGCCACGAAAATCTGTCTATTCAAATCTATCCCTGAGTGGTAGCTAACCTTGCGGTGGGGAGTAGTCGTCAGAGTCTGTGTCGCTCTCACTGCTGTCCTCCACCAGGAAACTGGGATAGTTCCAGGACATGCTGACGATGCCATCCGACTCATGCAGCAGAATGTGGGCCAGCATGCGCCCATGGCAGTCCATCACTATCACCTGTCCATCCGCAGTACCAAACAACACCTAGAGAGGAACAGTAAAAGGGTTATTGGGGAGAAAAAGAAAGAGGACACAATGACAGACATTTAACATTTAACATTTCACTTGGACACAAAGAGGGACAAAGATGAAAAGGGAGGCACACGTAGAAACAGACAAGGAGATGACAGACAGAGAGCAAAGAGAGCCAAGAGAAATACATAACACAAGGAAAACAACTTGGAGGAATAGACATAAATGGCATGAGGGCAATGAACAAAGACAGAAACACATATGCAGACCAAAAGTTTGATGACATCCAACCTGAGCTGACAATAAAACAGCATGAAAGCAAAAACATAGCCTAACAAACCCACAACACATTCAAGACAGAGGATGGTTGCTGTCACTCACAGATGATCTCCCTCAGGGCCTGTCTCTGCCCTCTGAATGACAAGTCCACATACTAAAAGTGGCAAATGACAACCTAAAACTTCTACACGTATTAGCATTCAAAGGCCGGCACAGCGCTGGGAGGAAAAGTCTTAGTCGTCACAGCTCTGTGGGATGTATGTGTGTTACCTGCTGGTCATCGGGAGTCCAGATACCACAGGTTATCTGGCTTTCCAAGTTGATTTCAGAGGACCAGTGTCTCTGCCCGCTGACTGATCCCACCAGAACAAAGCCATCACGGTAGGAGATAAGAGCCTGGGTGCCATCATGGGACCAGGTGAAGTCACTCACCTACACATGAGTTAAGGATGAAAGGATGATAATTAGATGCTGTGGCTTGATTATTAAAAATTAGGGCTGCAGTTAATTATTTTCCTCATTATTGATTAATCTGCCCACTACTTTCTGTATTAATGGATTTATTTTTTGGCAATGTCAAACAATGAAACACACCTTGTATGTTTCCTAGAGCCCAAGGTGACGTCTTCAAATGGTATGTTTTATTTGACCAACTGTCCAAAAATCCAAAGGTATTCAGTGTATTATAATAGTTCAGCTCGAGGCTTCTGCCTGTTAAGAAAATTTTTTCTTGCTGCTGTCGCACAGCAGAGAAAACTATTTAGTGCTTGCTCTTGGTGATATTTATTTGAATTGTTGGGTCTCTGTAAATTAAGAGAAGATGGTCTTAACCTGCTCTATATGAAGGTGTCCTGAGATAACTTTTGTTATGACTTACAATACAAAGAAAAGCATTAAATTCTCACATTTAGGAGGCATGAGACCAGCAAAAGTTTAGTGATTTTGCTTAGAAAATGACTGAAATGATTACCTGATTATCAAAATATCTGGCTATTAATTTTCTACTGATCCAAAAATTCACTTATCAAGAGCGTCCTGACAGGGAACACACACACTGCCTGGTATAGGAACAGCACCCAACCGGACTGCAAGGCTCTGCAAGAAGTAGTTTGTTCAGCTGAAGATGCTATAGGTGATGCTCTACCCTATCTTTGTATTAATAAAGGATTTTTAACTATAGTCTGAGTGCCTCGGATGCATTTTTGAACTGCCTGCTTGTACTATGGACGTTTACACTGAGTGAGCTGGCCAGTCATTTTTTATCTTTAAGTGACTCTTTGCTCCATCCTTGAAGAGAACCTGATTTTTTTTACAACTAAGCAGAACCTTAACCCAGTGCAGCCCTCCTATGTTTTCCTCATTAACAGCTAATAGTTATCCAACTTTTTTATACATCTTCATCTTTGTATTCACTTTCAGCTGCCTCTGATGTCATTTAAACTTTGGGCTCTGGAGAATTAAAAGGGGAATTTTTTCCATGGCATTTAAACTATTTGTTAGTTGCAGCCTTGAGGTAAACACTGTAAAATGCAATATCTGCCCAGCAAGAACAGGGAACTAGTCTTTCTCAACAATGTTCAAGTTTTTTAGGTGCCACAGTATTCTCACTAGCAGGACTCTAATGATGAGAATTTTTAACACTTGAGATGTTAAGAGGAGCACAGCCTCTAGGAGCTGCTAGAGAGGCATTTACAATTGTCACTAGTTTCATCCCAGTATCAACAGAAAACCACAGAATAAGGTAAATTAAATACATACAGACTGTTAATACTGAAAGGGTCTCCTTAAACTGAGACAACAACTGCCTCTCCTAACATCAGTATGAATTAATAGACGTGTATGACATAAAACCTTAACCTACAGGGGAAAAGAGCAAGGGCGCTATTAAAAACTGTACAGTCAATGTATTTAAAGAGAGAGGCTTTTGTTTAGACTGTCATCTACTCACTAAATTGATCACAAAAGATAGGATGCCGGAATAATGTGTCAGACTGAGCTCAGCAGATGACAGTGATTGATGGATCAGACCTGCCCATCATACGTTGCTTGGCAGTTATTATTAAAATCAGCATGTGTAATGTCACAGAGTTTGTTTTCCAAATGTTGGGAGGAAAATGGCTCAGTCAGTCACAATATGATGGAAATGTGCAAAATTAACGTGTTTTCTTAAAAGGAATAGTTCTGATTTTTTTTAAAGTGGTGTTGTATGAGGTATTTATCAATATTCAGTGTATAACCTACAGTGGATGTCAGTCGGCACGCCCCCAGTTTGGAGTGCCGGCAGGAGTGCCACCCCAAAAACTACGGGGGCAGCAACTAAACATATTTTAACCACCTAAAGAGGGCCGTGTTAAAAAAAATCTTTATCAGTCTAACTGTACGCTATATTTAAAATATTTTCACCGCTTTACCTTGCTGTCGTACAGTGATTTCAGACGGGGAACTGAAGCAGTTACATTGCTTTCTTCAAAGCCACCAGACTCCATCGCGAAAAACAGTAATTTTACCTTGCTGATCACAGGAGCTGCTTATCTACTGCTGCCTCGATTGGTTAGTTTGTTTGTGTTATTATTGTGTGACTGATGTTTTAAAGGGTTAGTTCATATTCACCAATGTCATGAAATAACACAAACAAACTATCCAATTGAGGCAGCAGTAGACCAGCAGCTCCAGTGTTCAGCGAGCTAAAATTACTGTTTTTGTCAATGGAGACTGGTGGCTTTGACAAGAGCATAGATGGAGAAGCCGTTCACAACTCGTTGCCAGTGCTTGTTTTGCTCCCACTACTGTTTCATATTTTCCTTGTAAATGTGATTTATATGTACTCCATTACATTTATACTATTTTTATTTCTATACATGCTTTTAATATTCTGTGTCAGTGCAAAGTACAGTGCAACAAGTGTAAAAGTACTTTTAATCAGTGATTTAATTCGTGTCTTATTTCTGTATAACATATTTTACCTGTGCTCCACGGTCATTGACCAGCTCCACGGACCAGCGGCCCTCATACTGAATCCAGACAAAGATCCCTCCATCTGTATCACAGGTAGCCAGTTTCTGGAAGGGCTCATTCCACCGCACCAAGACCACCTAAAAGAAACACAGAACAATAAGTGAGAGGGAGGAAAAGGGACAAAACACTGATTAGAGAGACTATCCTGTTTCCTACTGACAGCCACTGTTAGTGACCCTGTCAGTGTTCTCTGGTTAGATAAGTATTTTCAGAGATATGCAAACCAACTAATTCCAGATTGTGTTGTGTGTAATGTGGCAGGCAAAGAATCTAGCTGTGGCCTTCCTGTGACACAGCTTTGCCCCGTTAACTACAACAGATAATGTGAGATGATCAACAACACGATGCCTTGTCAGGGTGCCCTTGATCAGGACTCTGAACTCTTGCCTGCACACTCACTGCAAGTCGCTCTAAATTGGGGCGTCAGCTGAAACGCCTTGAATCCAGAAAGTAAAATCCAAGTTCCCACATTTCAATGAGCTAAATTTAGCATCGAACCAGATGAAAATATATCACAAAGTGGGTTAACCTCATTCTGAAAAAATCGCAAAGGAGCTGCTAATAACCAGAATATTACAGACAATGAGATTCAATTATTGACTCTCTCATCAGTGTTTTCTAACCATATGACACTACATACGTAGATGTTTCTGAGCGTCCCTTCTTGTTTGTGACTTGATATTGTAAACAACAGACAGCTGATGTTGTGTATGTTTTAATATACAGGTTATGCCTCTATTCTTATTTTATGGAAAGCATTTAGCTTGTCGAAATTCTGAATCTAATCTAAGACAGAAAGAGATGGTAAGAGATGCAAAAAAAGTGCACTGAGGCATGAACAGCCTTACAGAAAATATTGTGGTTTAAAGATCATTCATACAGCACACTGTACAGCCTCTAACACCGATGACTCACAGATGCATGGCTTTCTGTATTTGCCCAGAGGTCAGTAGATACCGACATGGATCATCATTATCTTAAGGAATGAGCTGCAGAGGAAGAAGGTGTTGATCACTGGCGGAGAGCAGTATAGATCAAACCGTTCATAATCTCTTTCTTTATCAGTGTCACCCATCTCAGAGGCACCCATTACGATCTCCATCCAGCCCCCTCCTCTCCCTGTGTGTCTATCTGTCTGGTCTTCTGTAGCGTGACTCAGCCTATTCCCAGAGGAATAATCCTAAGCAGGGAGCAGCTCTGCTCTTGCTGAGTGAAGCACGTGGGCTGTACACGCTCAAACACACAACACAGGGCAGGTTTTAGTGGGGCTTACGCTCTCTGAGTGCAAGTCCAACAGATCAGTTGCTGAGAGTTGGATAAGCCAGCCAGTCTTGCTCTCGTTTTTCCCCTGAACAACACCATCCCCCTCCTCACCTCTGAGCAACAAACACAGCGTCCAATCAATCCACGATCCAGTGGAACAGCTGATATCAACTGTGTGTACACAAATATTTTATATTCCTCTGAGAAGAGAAAGTTACAGAAAAATTGGAAAAAAAACAAAGTAAACAAAAATGTTCTCCCTGCAGCTGTATACTTCCACTAACATCTTTAACATCACTATAAGGCTGCTTAAGCTTCAGGGAAAAATAACATTGGAGACACATCACACAGTCAAGGTGTTTAATGAGTGAGGTGACTGTTGAAACCAGGGTGCTCATCTTGTTTTGCCACTTTTGCAAAATGGCAGGAGGCTAAGAGACAGTTAATTAAAAAAACAATAATAATATTTATCAGATAAAATGAATAAACTGGGCAAATTCAGTCGCAGCAGCTACTACAGCCTACTGTGTCACAGTTAGAGTTACGCGATGTGTTTGTGTGTTTGGGGTGTTGTAGAGATCACCTCTGCACTGCAGGTCAGAAGCCGGACTGAACTTAGTTTAATAATCACCAGTATATGGTGGAGGAAATCCCAGGTATAATTTTTCCTGGTTTTACAATAAGTTATTTATGAGGCAATTTTAGTGCACTGTATATGAGTTGTGCTTCTATAAATAAAGTTAAACAGTGGTAAAAGAAAATTATCTGAACATTTTCCACTAGAAGATGTTTCTGTGCAGTTACAGCAGCAATTCTGAGCTAATTCCAGTCACCAATCACATTTATTCTGCAGGGTTTCCCTACAATTCCCTCTTAGTCGCCATTTTGTGTATTGTTAAATGTCTGACGTGATAAAAGACAGGGCTGTCCTGGGTGAGCTTAAAGTGATCTGTCTCACACAAACATGTTTATATGAACACACCATTCACAACCCTCCAGCGTAATGAGCGAACAGTAGGATTCATCGCTCTCTTGGCCCTGCTCCCTCAGCAATAAGGTGTCCTGTGAGCCAGATTTACCGTGTTTTCACTCCCACTCCCAGTGGTATAAATCCTAATGTTGCTCTATAGGTGTGTCTCAGCCAGGAAACCACAGGAAAGAGGACACAATGAGACCTGGCCTCTTGCAGGTCTGCAGCTAAGGTCTCTATGTCATCCTGACCGAGTTGACCATATTCACGGACCATTAAAAAAACAGCCTGCCATTTATCATTCAGCTACAGCAGTCACCTGATGCAGCAGAGCTCAGTGGGCGCAAAGCTGACAAGCTTCAGCAGTATTGTCAAAGATAACAAATTTCCATGCTCAAGGATCTCATTGGGGGAATACAAATCCGCCTTGTTACTCCACTCGTGCACTGTCTGCAACCTCTGGTGAGCAAAATGGATTTTCCGGATGGTATTATACAACCTAATTCAGCTCCAGCCAGAGCAGACATGAGGCTTTAGATTAGGTGGTTGCTCCAGTCTGCATAATTATAACATCATTCATGCACTGTACATAATCCAACAAAGAAGGGCCAAAATAAAAACAAAAAAAAAAAGAAATTAGCAAAAGACTTACACGTGCTGTGTCTTGCGTGTGTGCACACTTATCTGCAGCCTCATAGAGGTGAGAATAATCTGTGTATGTGTGTGTGTGTGTAAATTTAGCTCAGCGTGGAGATTAGTGTGAGCTGGTCAGGCATCCCGCGAGGGGGACAGCTGAGCACCTCGCTGTGACGCAGCGATCTGGGAGATCAGACATCACATGGAGACAGACAGGATAAGAATGAGAAGCCACAGGACAGCGAGGGGCCAACGGGATCACGGGCAGAAAAGGCACATGCACACATGCAAACACATGAGGACTTAAAAATCTTAATTGATCGTCACATGCTGCATGGTCATGATAAGTACTGACAAAAATGAATCACGATGCAGTGCTCAAAGACCACATTATTACATATTTTATTCTATTACTATATTTCATTCGAAATACCTTAGACTGAAATATAACGTCATTTAACATTTCAAAAATACAGCACGACTGAAAAAGCTTTAAGCCGCATGTTTTCAAGCTGGGCAAACCCATACCTGGTAAGAGAACAAGAAACTATGTGTTAATGATCCCTTTAATTCTGCCCCTTGGCCAGAGCATGGCCATTGACAACTTCTCCTTGGGAAGTTGGCACTGTCTTCACTCCTGCAGTGCCTTGCTGTTGTCATTGCAGCCCTGGCCTCTTGCTGGGACTTGGAGACTGGGAGCTGAGCTGACCCTAGCAACTTAACTGAGAAGAACAAATCAAATCAAGGGACAGCTTTGGGTTGCATTGGAGTCAGCAGAAGTGAGAGGACACTGTGACAGTGCGGTGTCACAGCGGTGCAGTCGTGAGCACATGGGTCCATGGCAATACCGGTCCCTGGCACGAAGGACTTTCACTTTGCAAGAAGGTTACGAATGAGTAGGCTGGACGGGGGGGACAGGAAGCTGAGGATTACTCTGTCACGTTTTTGCCACCCATTGAAGAACACTACACACGGCATGTAGGATAAAACTGAAGTACACGCACACTTGCTTTATGTAAAGCAAGGGTTTTATCCTTTAAAAATAAAAAAAAAAATCTTTTTTGGCCTGCATGGGAAATTTTGATTGCAGCATGGCAATAACAGACACATCCAAACAGACTTCTCCATCAGTAAAACAGAACAAAAACACACAAACCTACAAGAACATATAAGAGCAGTAACAAAAAGACTGACTGAAAAATATCAGTCCCACACTACCTGCTGCATGTGAACCTGTTAGAATTCCTTGACAAATGAGTGAAGTATCATTAAAAGTCTACACCACCTGACGACAATAAAAATCAGATACAGTGCAAGCAAGCGTCAAGGAGAGACTCTACTCTTTCCCTCCACAACCCCCTCTACCCTCTCCTCTGATTCTGGGCCTGACATGATATTAAATCAGACACAAAACTCAATTAAAGAAAAGCGCTGCGCTGTGCTGATACAAAAGCAAGGAAGCCAGAATGGGCAAAGTAGGGCCAGAGTGATTTGCAGCGTGACAGAAAGGGCAATGGGACAGGACCTTCAGGGGAGGTAGAATCTGAAATGTTTACGGTTAGAGCAAGCATGTGATAAAACCTTAATCAATATCAATATCTGATAATAGCATTTACATTGGTTATCAGTGGGTGTGATGCGAGGCTTGGGGAAAGTAGCTGCAAGCAAACGGTGTGCTCTGGATGTTGGCAAGGTTGATACACTGGCTTTTGTTGTGCATTTAAATGCTTGAAAACTTGTAATTCATTATTTAATGCACACAGATCATTGGGTTATATTTTCTCGCTACGCTGGTCTTTAAAAGGTAAGAGGATGGCTGGTATGGTACTGACTTTACATCTTTACATCAGATTCAATGTAAAGAACTGATAATTAAATGGTGTTTACTGTATGTCTTTGTACACTGCTGCTCACATGGTAGTCACTTACAGTAATGCCGCCAGCATGTTACTGATACTAAAGTGGCTCTTTATATTATATGTATAAGAACTGCAATATGGTTTTCCAGACTACCACCAAGTTGTAATGCAAAATATGGCATGCACAGGGTTCCTACAGTTTAAGGCAAGTTAGATTTAAGAATTTTTAAGACTTTTGTAAATGCCACTCCAAATTAAACTTAAGATCAATTTTACAATAATCAAAATAAAAAACAACAACAAAAAAAAACATCAATTACTTAGAGTTGGGGACATTTTCCTCAAATAATAATAATATTTTCTAGGCCTGGCAGAGACAAGGGCAGACAGAATGAGGAAATACCGGGCATTTAATCGCATGTTTTCTTGGCAAATTTGTGTTTTTCACTCTGCATGTAGGATTTTACTGCCTTGATTCCCATCATGCTGAGTTTGAAAAACTTTTTGAATAAAATATATCAAGACTCAAATGCACTGCCTTGCACAGGTTTCAGCCATGCCACGAAATCTTGATCAAGTAGCCAATTTTTGCTGTTGTTTACAGTAACAGCTAGCAGCCCATGGATCCTCTGCTTTGGGCATCCTGGCCAGAAACAAAATTAGAGTGTTTCAAGGCATTCAGAAAATTATTAAAGAAAACTAGATGTTACCAGTTATTTTACAATTAAAGATTTTACTACACCACATCAGAAAAAAATGAATAAAATTTTACTTCCTGCATCTTTCCATTTTATACTTTTAAAAGATTTATTTAAGACATTTAACACCAGTTAAGGACTAATTTTAAAATTAATCAATGCCTTTTTCAGACATTTTAAGGATCTGCGTGAACCCTACATGCATAAATGAACCTGCAGCATCACAAGACAATAACTTTTCTACAGCTTGCTATGTTGCATTCAATAATAGGTTTTGCCATAACTTAGATGTATTTCTGGACTGTATTAATCTAAAAAACATGTCAACGTGTTGAGCTGAACACACGGACGAGTAGAGAAATGTGTCAGTTTGTGTTAGGCAAATATAAAGCATAAACAGCAAACAAATTAAACACACAAAAGATAAATAAAAAAAGCAGTCTGGTTCTTGCATTTCTATTTTTTTTTTGTCTTCACAGCTGTGTTCTGTATAGGCTGGAATGAGGAGCTTTTATCCTGCAAAAACAACTCTAAAACCTATTGAATCCAAGTGTGTAGATACATCTGTCTGATCCCTGACTACAAACATCTCTCAGAGCAAAAAGAACCACCACTGTGCAGATCACGCTGTCCCTCTTGGAACATTTCTAGTGAGCAGACAGGTACACCTGGATCTGAGGAAGCAGCCGAGCCTGAGTGTTATGCAACATGTCCTCTCCAAGGATGGATTAGCACACTAAAGCCATTTCCACTAAGCACATTTGGTGAGACCATTTTAATGCAGTGAATGGGTCGCGCACTCTTCAATCCTGAGCTGGGCTTCTAAAGTCAAGAGATCAGACAAGGGGAGAGAGCAGGAGAAAACACTCAAAGAGAAGACGTGTAAAGGCAGGGCAGTGACTGGCACAGGAGAGGAGATCATGACAGAGGGAAGAGGAGGATGGAGAGTTGTGGTACAGAGGAAGAAACTAATTAGATAAAGTAACAAGACCAGGGAACACAGATAAGCATCTGGACACAGGTAGTGAGAAGCTAAGGTGAGTGACACTGAGGAAAACTCTGAGGCAGAAATGCAGCGCAGCCCATTAAAAGTGATGACTTTACTCTAACTTCCCTCAGCTTGTATAGCAGGAAAAATAATGCTGCATTCTGCCTGTCTTGCAATCCATTATTATGGTCCCCATTAAGTCTGAGCAGACAAGTTAGTTGCACTGCACCACAGAAGTCATCCAGCATCCTCTTCTTCCTCCCTGCCTATTTAAAAACAACTCTGCAGGTCCCAGATCAGTGCTGGTCCCTGCACAGGCCATCTACCAGAGATATAAACTGACTTATTTATGAGACTACGCCAGGCAACAACTTTTAACGCATGAAAACGTCACGTAGCACAAGTGAAAAATGAGAGCCCGAGAGGGTGGGGTTCATCTAAGAGATTCATTCCCTCTGATCTATCATGATGAGCAGCTTTAGAAGAGTGCACAGACCCCATGAAGCTTAAAAGTAAAATATTTTCAGACGACAACACCCCAAAGAAGCTGCACTGGGAGTTGGACCTACATGGTGAAGTAGTAAACATGAGCTGGTGCCCTGGGGTCACCTGTCTCTTTTGGATTAGGGCCTTAGACACGCAGTCCCTTTCTGCCTTAGCGAAGAGCCTGAATCTGGCCTCAAAGGGAAACACAACAGGTGGGGCTCCTGCCTTCGGGCAATAAGTCACCCATAAGACTCATGGGAATGGTAGCGAGGTGTGTATGAATGTGTGTTTTTAACTACCATGTCTGCAGCTGTTTCAGCAATCACAAAAAACTTCTCATCCGTCACTTAAAAAGGGGTTTCAGTCACAACAATTCATAGACACAATGACATTGTGCTGTGGACTTAAAAAGGATGCATATTTTTAGCAACCAAAGTGACAACATCCCCCCTTGAGATTGTCTTTTAATGTTCTACTTTCTCTCACAGCGTACATGCTCAAGAAAGTGGAGTTGCACTGTACTTTCTAACTGCGACTGACTACAACTTACTGTAGCAAAGATACAGACTGATGTTACAACAATACGGAGGCATTTAATACTCAAAATGAACACTCGTGTATTCAGACTTTATGCTTATAAAATATTTAAATAATGAGTTATAAACTAAAGAGAGAAACATATGCAACCACCTGACGCCAGCAGGCTAAACCTACAATGAAACAGTGTCAGAACAGTGGATGTTTTCACTAGAAATACAAGCACTTCCCTAAAGCATGTATGTATGATTGTACTGTAAGACAAATAGCACAGCAAGCAGTTGACGGGATTCTGAAAGACAATTTGCCAAAACTCTGTGCTGTGGCCAACATTTCCTTGACAACATGCTGACAGTCATTGTCAAGCTTGTCTCGGATGTTCAGCTCTCATGGAGAATAAATGGACTCCTAGTGACTATCTGCTCGGTCTGTTCAGCATCTGAGTGCACTGTAATGGAATAAAAAAGCACCGGATTGTCAAAAGAGGCGCTGATCTATTCTGATGCAGGTCCCTGAGGGATTACGCTGCAGCATCAGAAGTACAGTCACATAGAAAGACGCAAAACTTATTGCTTTCATCTATTTTCAATTTTGTTTTAAGCGGAGTGCAACTGACACGCCCGCCGCTGAAAGGTCAGTCGCTGTGTTTGGAAAACGATATAAAAATAGCATCAAGACATTTGAGGCCAAAATTTCTCTCGATACAACTTTATTTGTTTGTCTGGTTGATTTATTTTTAGTCTACAAGGAACCGTCACTGAGAGTTAACCTGTTATTTTGTGTTGTAATACAAAGTTGTGTAACAGCCATTATGTGAAACTGTTTCAGAACAAAACTGAGTTAACATCACTCCAATGATCATTCACCTTTAATCAGTTTAAAACAGAAACAAACAAAGTAGTCATGTTAAATAAATCAGTGTCAAGACTGCTGAAATAATTAGTTGATTAATCAATAAACAGAAAAACTAATCAGCAAATATTTTGATATTTGATTAATCACTTCGGTCAATTTTATAAGCAAAAATGTAATTCTCTATTTTACATCATTGTAAGCTAAATACTGGGGGAGTATTTTATCCTATAGTGATGGGATAAAATGAGACAAGAATATAGAGTGCTGCAGGGATGACATTTTTTTTGTAGGCTGACCTGAAGTTAGCGTCGCCCTGGTTCCCTCATCAAAAAGCCCATGGGATTTTTCCATTTGATTTTAGATTACTGCAAAAAATAAGCTCTGTGGCAAACAAAGGTTTGGATACTTGCATGTTTTGTTTGCATGATAATCTTCACAAATGAACAAAGGACGATCGCCAGATGTAAAAAGCTAAAGTTAGGCTATAATTTAATTACACTTCAACATCGCCACCACAGAAAGGCCTTAAAGCCCTAGTTGGCGTGATGATGTTCTGTAGTCTCATTTAGCCACTTGTTAGCAACCACCTTTTTTTAAGACACATAAAAGCTTCAAAATTCACAATTGGGGTATTTACCAATGTATTTTATGTTGTAGAACCAAATGTGTTTAGTTGGTTAAAGCTTGTGTTAACCACAGACCTTATTTCGGGCATCTAACCAAAAACCCATTCAAAAAAACCCACTCACTTCGAGACACGATTCACGACTCATTCCTACAGCACTCTATAAGCTCACTTAAACCACTTTTTTTGTCTTTGTATATGTAAACATGAACCTCTAAGTTAATATGGAGAAAAGCGACAAACAACTGTATGCTGACTTGACAGTAACATGCGTCTGAGCAACCCATCTCCATGAAAAACACAAAGCACTGAATACCAAATAGTTTTCTCCTGACACCCACTGTGAAAAGATGGCTGTGGGAGACAGAACAAAAGGAGCATGGCACCACACACCTTGCTCCCTTTGAAGCTGTTACCTTGTAATTATCTCTCACCGTGGCTGAAGGGGAATTAAACACAGAGGAGGACAAACCTTAATCAGTGATGTACTACAGGCCTTGGCCCTGAAAAACCTTTTCATTATCTGCGGAGGATCACGAGAGCCTTCAGAATAGGTGCTACAGCAGGACAACAGCTGAGCTTCACCGCAACACAAGATGCTTTTATCCAAAGTATCTTGTAGTGTATAGTAGCATAACGCATTCACTTGATAAAAAACTAGTAGAAAAGTAAAGTACAGGGCGGCTCTTAAGCTGTCAGACATCTGTTAGGAAAAGGGTAGACAGGTAGAGGACTGTATTTCTGTAGAGTGTTGCACTGCTGCACAATGGATAAAGGGTTTGATTTACACTTGAGTCCACCTATGCACTAGTATGAAAGCTTAATGCATTTACTTAAAAATTGCACTGTTTTTCTGAATTAACAAGATTATTATCTCAGAATTCTGAGAAAACATTTCACAGAAAAAAAAATCTGCTTTTGTTTTCCTGAATTAAAGGAGCAGTGTGTGAGGACTGCAGATTACAACCAGCTGAAACTCTCCCCATGTGCGAGTGTAAAATCCCGGTTGTGATTCCTTCAGTGTTCATTGTCCAGGAGGTTTTTAACCAGGAGCTGAATAATCCGCAAAGGTTTCTTCCTCTCCAAAACCAAAAAAAGAAAAACTGCATAAAGCAATTTCATGTTACAAATCAGCGTTTCTTTGATGATGCTCGACTCATGGCAGGCAGGCTGTCAGCCCTGCACCTGCTAAGGTGTGATACCTTTTTTCTCTGATAACTTAAGATCCAGATGTTTTTTGGCTCGTCACAAACAGGCCGCTAGCCCAGCACCTGCAAATGTGTGCTCACCGTTTTTCTCCAATAACTTTAGATCTAGACATTCGGGAGCTTTTTACCAGGAGAAAAATTATCCACACAGGTCTGTTCCTCTCCAAAACAAATGGACCCCATCATTTCAACCAGTAAAAACAGTGAATCTAGCAGTTTCACTATCACTATTTCCAACACTGTTCACCTCATCGCAGAGGAGCTGCCAAATACAGACTAGATCCAGCGTTTAGTTTGTCTGTTCTGGTCTACTGCAGAAATATGACGTTGCAACATGGCGGACTTTGTGGACAAGAACTCGCTCCTTATGTAAATATAAACAACTCATTCTGAGGTAAGCAAAATGCAACAATTCCTATTTTCAGGTGATTACACACTAAAGAAAACATAACTTATATTATCATACTGCATTCCTGCCAGTTTATCACACCAAACACTTCACACTGAGCCTTGAACAAGATTATTTTCTCAAAATTATAAAAAAAAATGCCCCTTTTTTCTGAATTAAATAATAATAATAATGTTAATACAGAAAAAACAAGAATTTAGAAGATTGTTAACTCATTAATTCGTCAAAACAAGAGCAGTTTTTATATATAAAACTATTTTCAGAATTCTAAGGCAATGATCTTGTTAATTCAGAAAAACAGGGCAATATTTTTCCCTCGAGTGAATGAATTATGCGTCTGTAGTAGTGCAATGAGTGCAAACATTTTTCAAAATCATGGGTGGACAGGGGTGTAAATCAAACCCTTTATTCATTGAGAGGCAGTGCAACACTCTCAAGAAATACAGTCCTCTACCCCTCTTCCTAACAGATGTCTGACAGCTTAAGATCTGCCCCGTACTTTACTACATTGCCTGTATTGGGCCACGTCCAAAAGACACATCCATTCAGACGCTCGCTTACATTAGAATGATCACAGGACACTCCGGTCTATACATCAACAGGAATAATGGCCAAACTTAAGGATGCTGGCATGAGTATTGATCTTGGCAGGACTCCACTCTTACAGGATGACTTCATGTTGCATTTTTGTGTATGAAGTCATTCATAGCATGACTTTAACTAATTTACGTCAAAGGACACTCGTCACTGACGATGACAAGTGTTCAATGACGGTGCTGACGTTTAAAGGACGGGACTGTCAGGGGACGGGACTGCTGACCGTGCAGCTTTCGAAGACAAGGAAAGGTTACCCAAATGTATCGACATAGCTCTTTTAAAACTAAATTTATAAAATGAAATAAAGTTAACTTGTGGAGAGTTTTTGCTTCTTCTAAAACATATTTTAATACCCTGACAGGACTGCAGACTATACACCAAGCTCTGGGGGTCTTTTTCTTTGGTGTTGGACTGTACACTGCGAACAGCATTCTCTCCTCTTCAGAACTGGGATGGAAAATGACGTGGGTGAGCGGAGCGCTCTGTCATAACTTGACAAAATTCATTAGGCAGTGTGATTTCCACCACTGTCAGGAACCCAAAATTATGCATAGGGTGGACGAGTGATGGATTTCGCATTTCCCAAAGCTTTTATTTATTGCTTTTTATCAGTTCTGGAGTGGAAGTGGAGAGGACATTACTACTTTCAATACTGGCGCTGGAATGAGGTCAGAGGGCAGTGGGGAAATATGTATTTTTCTCCCAGTTGCAGCTGTGTTTAATGTGAAAAAGCATCTTGATAGATGCAGAAAATTACACAAATATTTATCTACACAGCGTTACAGTAAAGTCTAACTTCGAGAATGCACAAAAAAGCAGGGTGCAGACCAGTGTGAGCTTCAATGCAAGCCCATGAAAATTAAAACCTCTCTCTTTTACACCACACTTTTTCACCAAACATTGATGATGAGGATGGAGGCAAGATAGTCATAAACATGTTGAATAAAGCATGGTGTAATGAAGAAGAGCTGTGCAATGTGTTTTAATTTAATCAGCTGCTGCATCTGCAACACCAAATTGGGATCCATTTAAAAAGAAATGCAACAAACACCAATATCAAGCAACTTCCATCACAGAGACACCGGTAACATTAATACACAAAATGCACAAGTGTCATAATGAATTTTAAATCGGCTAAAATAGGCGGACAAAGTCAAATTCACATACACAAAAAGTGGGTAAATTAGATTGATGTACGTTTAACCTCCTCCACACTGCATGCACCAAAACAACAAAAGGGAAATTTCAGTAGTTGGACCACATTCAAGTGGGCAGAGTTAAATGACATTTCTGCTGCGCTTCAGTCACTCTCTGTAGGGATTCATCCACTCTCCCCTCAGCTGCCTTATGGAATGCTGACACAGCACCTTGCTCCATCTGACCAACAGCTACACCCACTAAAAGGGAAAACGCAACCTGTGTGCAATCTCCACTTGTGCCAGCGCCGCTATATACTGAGGGGAATATTCATATACATGGCGGGTGACAGACCTCGACATTACTCAGCTGATCATTCCATGACAAAATAAATGGCCTCAGCGCACTAGTGGTGGGAAACTTTGGAGGGTATAGCCATGGTGAGAGATAAGCACAATGCCAGAGGGTGGAGCACTGAAATGTTTTGACTAGGAGCAGCAGGGAGATACGGGGGTGTAAAACCATGAACCACTGAGAGTATGCAGGTCTCACTTCCAAACCAAAAACTTCAAAAGTTGACTACTCGCCCTGTTCTAGTTAAAACAGTGAAAACACCTGCTGTAGAAGGACTTAAAACTCTCCACAGCACAAGGTCGGACATCCTTCAACAAAAGTGAACCCTCTCTGCGCTCAACAAGATGCTTGCTACCAAACACCTGCCCTAAATAAGTACAAAGACTAGCAGCTTCAAGGCATTGTTCTGCACCTGACCCTGCAGCTGGGAAAAAGAAAAAGTGAAATCTGCTACTGCTCTGCTCTTAAATCAGATTTTTGCGAACCCAGCGTGCTACAAATAATAATAACTATAGTTTGCAATCATTAGCATTCGCTGCATCCCATGTATATGTGATTGATAAGGTTTGAACAGCTTGATAAAGGGGCTCAATAATCTATCCTCTTGTGGATAAATGTAGAGAGATGGATGTATTTCTTTACAGTGTGTACAGGATGATTTGAATTGGAAGCATGGTAGATATGCAAAGTAAATAAATACAAATGCTTTACCACCACATAAGCTTTTTAATGTACTATGTCGTATATAAATCCAAAACATTTCTTTATATTTTTAAACTACTTCTGGGTCATAGCACACAATCACAGCACAACTGGGGGACTATCATAACTTCAGTGTATTTCTTTTAAATGAAATATGGCCACAGCTCTCAGGAATATTACTGACAATCACTGCTTGGTGGGGCATGTATACATTAAAATAATTTTTACTCCGATTTATCATCAGGGATGCCCTGATGTGCATTTTCCCCATGAAACTCCTCTTACCTCGCTGTTGTGTCCTCTGAGGTTGAAGTTTACTCTCTGCGGGGTGGGCCGGTCCCGTCTGCAGTGGCTGGACGTAAACGTGACCCCGACAACACCTCGACCGTTCCCGGTAGCGAGCCAGCCCTCCTCGTAGTAGCGCTTCCTGCACACCGGCTTCTCCTTCTCGCTCTTGGGCACCCGGCCCTTCCAGGACAGGCACAGGATGTTGGAGTCGCTGCAGAGGACCGGGCCATGCTCCACGGCGGCGAACATCCCTGCAGCTCTCTACACCCCCCGTGGATTAAAAAAAAATACCCGGAGGGAGGTCGGGGGTTCTTGGGAGGGGTCGGTACCGTTATGAGCGCCTCTCCTCCGCTGAGGTTACTGGTTTGGTGTCGGATGTGAGACAGCGACAACGGTGCATAGTACTTGCGCTTTCCCCCTGGCTATCTCGGTGATTTGCAATCCTGATTAAAGGTGATGAGTGAAGACTTCCCCAAAAGTAGAAATGAGGTCACAAACTGTGGGCTTTAGCGATGCTGGACTGAAGATGTCATTTAAGCCGAGTGGGCTGCATACACAACAAAAGGCACTCATTCATGTCATTGTGATGTTTGATCAGTGAGCTGCCTTGTTGGTGATGTTTCAGTGACAAGGCAACAGATGAGTACCGGGAACTATTTAGAAATCCACGGTGGAGTGATGCCAGCTGATCAAAAACAAACATCCACACACAAAAAAAGCGTTATCTTGTAAACTCATCAACAGGCGATGCATCCATTCCACTTAACACAGTGTCCCAGTGCTTCCAGTTGATGTCAGTAAGGTTTCTGTCCAGTTCAGTGTGTCATTTCAGGGCTCCGTGTCCTCCTCATACGACCCCGGCCGTGTGTGTGAGAGGAGGAGCAGGGACTCCTCTCCATCAGCTGTCAGCCCGCAGGAGAGCCGCTTCTCCCGGTAACGTCATCACGTCAGCCAATCTGCCTTTTCAACCCGCCTCGGGGATCCCATGGAGGACTGCTAGAGAAAAAAATTATGTTATTATCACACAGACATCGTCGCTACCGAATAAACAACTTGTGTTTTTTAAAAATGACCACCTAAAACGTTTCATAAGGCGGGCAAGCGGACGGTATCACGGTTAAAGCGGCGTAAAAGCACCGAAGCACTCACCTGCCGCCCGCAGCCGTTAATTTAAATATTAATGCGCGAGCCTAAAATTACCCCTCACTTAACTGAGCAATCACTTTAGGTCGAGGACTATCCTGCTCGGCGGAAGGATATTTAACTAATTGCTGAATTATTTAGAGGAACCATGTATCATTGTACAGCTCAAGTTTAATTAGGGCTGGATACACCGACGTGCCAAAGCGGCCTCTCGCGGCTAGACGGTTAAATAAATAGTAAATAAGGGAAAACAACAAAACCATATGATAAAAGAAGGAGAGGAAACAAAATTAGACAGTGACAGTTATAAAAGAAACCCAGTTATGTTCGACAGACACGACGGACAGACAGACAGACCGTTGGCCACTAACGGTCCTTAAGATTCACGACTCTCATCTGATAACAAAATGACACCCAACAGACACCTGATGTACATGAATATAACCGACATTTGGAGCAAGTCAACGTAATGAGAAAACATAGTATCATTATCCACGTCGACTCCACTACCACTAAATTACAGACAGGTGATGGTACAAGAGCATCCCACAAACCTCCAGCAACAGAAATATAGCTAGTTGTGTGATGTAACTGATGTAAATAAACACCCAGTGATGCTAACGTTAATAACCGACACCCAAACACCGCTGAAGCCCGTGAGGTGATGCCAAAATAGCCCCAAAACACATCACCGTGAGCTGCCTGCTAGCTGCAGCTAGCTAGATCCTGGATGTTGGACCGAGACAGAGAGCTGTGTGGGCTCCTCGGATCAAAACATGTCAGCGGCGGGATTAATCTTCCCTCTTTTAGTGTATCTTCTTTGTCCTGTAACGCTAATCTAGCTAACCGAGATGCTCGGGGATGCAGCTAACGTTAGCTTGCCTGTGTTGTCCCCCCTCCACAAAGAACAGCCACTGATAGCTAACGGCTAACCGACCAGCTAGCTGAACCTGAGCCTCCATCAGCGGAGACTGGCTCCGTCCATCCGCCGCTGGCACCCGTCGCTAACAGGCTACAGCTAGCATGTTAGCCGACTGTTTATTCTGACGGTTTTTTAATACTAGCACGTATCTGTCCGTAAGATCCGTGGATCAGTAGTGTAGTGGACACAGTGGGGGAATAAAATCAGACCTGTCGTCAACAAAGCGGGAGAACCATCAATGGTCAGACAGTGGAGCTTACCTCTGCTCTGTGCTGCTGCTGCTTCCTCTGCCTGCAACCTGCTACTGTACACTGGCAGGGCCCGACAACTGGGTCACGTGACAGGCACGTGATTTACACCAATTAAATTATCACAGTTCACATCAATGACTTAAGTGTTTAATCTCATCTTCTTAAAAATAAGGATGAAACGATGTTATTCTTTATTAAACTATAGAAACAGTCCAGTAGTTTGTTGGTTTCTTTGTTTATGTATCACCATTAGTTTTTCCATGTCATTTCTGGGCTCTACACAGTCACCTGGTGACAATACTTTAACACATCATAATGCACATCCACTTTAGATAAAACAATAACAGCTGACATAGTATTACACAACACAAAAAAATAGACCAACTGAATCCATCATGATCTGACAGATATATATCATCATTTAATAAACAATATAATGCCCAGGAAACATCAACACAACAAAAATAACAACAATTACAATTTTTATGTCTTCAGGGCCATAATAACAAAAATCAATGTTTCTTTTTTTTTCTAACAGACCCTATAGTTTTTCAAATACAGGCCTCTACCCAACAGCTGAGAAGTCACTTTATGGTAATTGTAAAGCAGAAAGAAAAAAAAATCAATATTACAAACCATATACTGTCATGATGCTATAGTGTGTACTACTATTATTTCCATGTATTTATTCTAGATATCTATCATTACAGTACTTTGAAAACATCTCAGAAATGGTGAAAAATCATACTAATATCAGTTTTTTTCATCAAATATATAACGGAGTAACACTATATATTAACAACACTTAATATTACCCTTTTTTATTTGATAAGACTTGTAAATGTATTATCTTAGCATCACTACCTTTACCATAATTACATTAGCTTATCTTCACCACTTATTATATAAAGTCACATACATCTGTTCAGACCCCTGAAACTATAACATATTTAAAAAATATGCCTACCTCTGAAAATCCCACCACACAGAGCCTTCATGTCTGGAGTGAGGGCGTACTGTTTAAAGACACAGCGACATCTAGTGGGTTTCTCTTTTAGCATAATATACCTAAACCAAATGGTTGAGATAGCTCTATCAGGTTGTCCTCTGCCTTCTATCACTCAGGTAACTTTTTATTCATAATAATGCAGACTGAGAACAACAATAACATTTGATCGCGATCAATGATGACAACAGCAGCAGAAAAATTAAGCAAAACTACTCCTATTATTTTCCCTATAGTAATTCCATATATCAGTTATCAATCATTTGATTCAAGGCACTGGCTGTCAAATATATTTCTTTATATCCATGTTGAAAATGATTGATTAAATTACTGTAGGAAAAATAAGACTGAATCTGTATTAGAGAACACATTTAAAAGTATATAAATACATAGCTCTGTGTACATTTATATTTAAAAACCTGTTTGTAGTAATGAAGTTGGTCCTCCTCGGCACCAGTAGCTGGTCCAGCAGTCTTATCAAAGGCTCCACCGCACCCAGTGACCCCAGTGGTAGTTCACACTCCAGACCACATGAGGGCAGCACTGCACAGCTGACTTTCCCGTTGTCCCACCTTCTGTAAAAACATGGCTGCTCCCATGGCGCTCAGACGAGAGGTGTTTTCTCTGGCAAGGATACTCAGTGGAGTCTCACATTTGGTACAGTAACTGACATATTTTTTATTAATACAACATCCGGGAACTTTTAACTAACTGGGCAGTTTGACAGTGAATGAACTGGTCATGAAATCTCCCAGTGTGGTCACTGACAGCAGCTGTAGTATGGTGGTGAATGTCTTCTCTGCATGTACACTAATGTGAGTTTATTTACAGGGACCGAGAGCTTTGGGCGCCTGCTCAGGACACAGGAAATGTAATATAATCAGGTAAGCTACAGTTTTACTTCTGCACTCGTTTGAAGTCCACATAGTTTAATAATAAATGCCAGTATATGTTGTTTTTGAGCTGATCTCTGCAGAGCATCAACGAGCCAGCAGTTATCTTTTCAACTTCACAGGAAGTAATTCTATTTATTTTATTATTTAAGTTGTAAATAATTGTGTAAGCAGCATTGCATATGTTGTTAACAGGGGCACAACCAGATGTTGTAATTATCAGGGGCTTAGCCCAAACAGAGGGGGGGACATATAAGGCAGCTACATGCACTATTTTTCAAGCCATTTAAGATTATAAAATGTCTAAAAATCTGTATATCAATTGGGAAAAGCTTGATAGTTACTGAGGGAAAAAACATCCTGTAGAATAGGCATGTTCAAAGCTCACAGACTGATCTTAAACGGCTTGTCTTAGAAAATATACTATATATGTGACCCAACTCACAATATTGGTTAATAAAGCATGATTACTTTGCATTTTTTTGTTCACCTCGCGATGGCAGGACTATCATACAGTTTGTAGACGTGCATCAAGTAGTAAATACACAGACAGAACTAATGTGTTTTCATAAACAGATGATAAACAAAGAAACAAACAGTTATCTATCAGCAGACGTGTCCTGCTAGGTAGCAGACATAGTCACAGAAAAGAAGATTAAAGTTAACATCTGTTCTGAAACACAAGGAAGCCAAGGAAAGTCGACATTTTGAACATTGTACTCAACGCAGCAGCTTGCACTATGTTTGAATTTCCAGCAGGTATAATATATTCTGTAGACAAGTAAAGTCACAGAATGATTTGTGCTAAACTTAATATTTTGATAACATGCGATATCTGTGAATTATTTGCTGCCCTGTCCCTGCAGGTCCCATCTCCCACTGACATCCAGCGCTTCCTTACACACTGCGACAGTGTTATCAACACCTTCACGAGTGAGTCATCAGTGCAGTTTATTCAACACAGACTCAACATTAAAATAATACAAACAAGTGAGACGTCCACTCACGTGCATGCATCCTGTTTCCTTGCAGATCACTGTCACAGAGGAGCCTGACACACTCTTTCAGAAGGTGTCAGTGTTGGTCAAAGGTCATGACAGCGCCGTGTTGGACAGTTATGAGTTCTTCGCCACCATGGCAGCTAAAGAGCTGGGCATCACCATCAGCACAGTGTGAGTACTAAGAGAGTTAAGCTGTCACACAAGACATAAGTCAGTCATATGTTATAGTATTATAGTATCTTTCTCACTGATATTACTTTGATGATCTTTCCCTCCGTCTGTCACAGTGATGAACTTCCAAAGGACATGGAGAGGTTTACACTCCTGAAGTCAGTCCATATCTTCAAAAAACACAGGGTCCAGTATGAGATGAGAACACACTACCGCTGCATTGAGGTGATGAGTCTGACCATTTACATTTCTTCAATTTAATCAGTCACTGTAATCTAAAGGGAAACTTTCAGTGTAGGTGTCTGACATTACAGAAAGGACCCGACAGAGAAATGTTTTCTTTTACCTTCCGTTGGTCTGGTCTGTTTGTTAGCGTATTTAGCCAAGTCTCACTCAAGGAAAAGTCTCATTCTGAAATCTCGCAGTTTTTTCCACATTGTTGAAATCAGCTCAAAATGCATGACACTCCCTCCACTATAAATTAGTTATTAGAGTTTTAAAACTTATCCTTTGATGTTTGAGAGTTAAAAGTTGAAGACGAAATCCTTGTGCATGCTGGTTAGTTTTGTGCAAAGGTTTATTTTTGGCAAAATTTTGAATGAGATGTAGAATAAAGTGATTCTGATGAAATATCACTAAGGTAAGCTCAGATTCAGTTATGTTGTTTTCCTGACAGAGCCGTTAGTCGCACATGTGTCCAAGAACTGGCGGAATTTTTGCAGCTTCTTACTATGATAAATGGTGTAATTAGCCTTTGACATGTTTTCTTTAAAAATCTGTGATATAAAATACAACCATTTACATTTGTATGTCTCTCTCCTAAGCCAAAATAAAACCATAAGTCCCTCCCCTGTGCTTAAAAAAATCATTTGACATGCCTTTCTCTTTTTGCACCACCCCGTCCTCCCCTCATAAGTAACAAACAGTCCCCAAGTGAAAATGTTTAATTTCCCTGTAGGGTCCTTTCTGTAATGTTGTCAGACACCTATAATAACAATCTGAGCCTGTCAGTGGCAAAACAAGCACTTTTAATGGACGTAAATTGATGGTGCAAAACTGCCTGTAGGGATTACATTGCAGCCTGTTAAACTGCTGCGGCTGCATCTGTCTCTGTCAGTTCTGGACTCATTAGTCAATCAGACACAAAAACATGGGAAAAAGGGTCCAGGCTGACAAATACCTAATTTTCCCTTTAAGCCTCACAATGGTTTTGACGATGTGGTCATGAGTCTAAGATGCCTCTTCTCTTCTTCTGTAGCTGTCTCATCTAACAGGCTCCACAGCACAGGTATACCTTGAGTACATCCAGAGGAACCTCCCTGAAGGCGTCGCCATGGAAGTGACAAAGGTAAGTTACTGCAGGGTCAGTCGTATACCAGCAACACTCCCACCTGCTCAATCTAACTGTGCGTTCAAACAGCCTGAATGAATGGATCCTTTTGTTCATGTTATCAGACCTCCATGGAGAAGATTCCAGATCACATCCACGAGCCCATGTGGGACAACCAGCCGACTGAGGACAAGCCCAGCGAGTCGAGTCAGTGACGAGCGTCAGAAGCTGACTGGATGTGTTGTCTCAGACGTCAGTGAGAATGATAAGTAGATGGGAGGATGTGGATCAACTGCAATATGAACATGCGATTGTCATGGACTCGTGAACTGGTCATCATATAGATTTCAAGATTATTGTCGATGCAGAGTTGAACACCACAGAAAAAGGGCCAGCTACACAACTTGTGTTCATTACCTCCACATATAGAAGTTTCCACTTAATGGAAGTTGTGATGTCATTGTCTTTTCTGTGGTAAAACAGTGTGGAATCAGTTATGTTTTTTTTTTTTTCAATAAATAAATTATGCATATATTGACTTTAACTCACCTTTTTGTGCAGTCATTTATTTAGCATTGTGACTTTAATAATGCATCTACATTAATATTACAATGTTTTGAACCGTAGGCTCTGAAGCGACATAGACCTGGGCTGTTATTTTGTATAATGAGCACGTATATTCTGCAGGACACAAGACCAGCACACAGGACTTTTCTTTTTTGCATTTATTTAATTATTCGTACACAAAAAGGTTAAACATAGAAAAAAGAAAATCACTGAATTTGACATTCATCCTCTGCTTAACAGTGAAAACATGCCACACGTATTCTGCTAATACTTCCTGTCATTTTAAGGAGTTTTTCTGGTTATGGTCTGCGTAATTATCATCACAGACATCTTTTTCAGCGCTCTATTAAAAGACTGTTGAGGACCCCCCCTTCCTGTATCATATACAGTCATACACAGATGACAGACGTAAATCATAAAGCGCACCATGAAACGTTTTGCTGCAGCTATACAACACAAGTCACATTATTAGAATAATGTTTACATTTTTAGATAGATCTGGTGTTAAGTATGGTGGCAGGGACCCTGTGTTATATAGGTGTTGTTGGTTGGGTCAAACCTGTCCTCATAATTTATTTATTTTTTTACTTTCTTTTTATTTTTGAAATGCATTGTTAACACATCCTCTGTCAATGCTGATCAATATTTAGTCAGCGAGAGAAAGAAAACCTACAAATATAAATAAGTAAATGAAACCAATACATAAATAAAAATAATAAAAATAAATAAGTAAAAAGACCTACATTCACATATAAAAAAGGAAGCTTTCAAAAAAAAATCTTGTATCACAAAGCCTCTCATCCTCATCTTAATTTCTATTGACAGCCTCATATAAATTTAAATATTCTCATACATACTAGATATTTACACCACCTTATTCTGACACAAATTACTTGACATAATTCTAAATCTGACTCGAGTACACTTCCACCTGATTGTTTGGATACTGCAGGTTTGAAAATCTCAGCATAGAAATTCGTCTTCTGTCTGTGGTCTTTTCATGCAAATAAATCCCCCAATGTTCTGTCCAATAGACAAAGTTATTACACAGCTTGCCCACCCTTTTTTTGAGATTCATATATCACTATTATGGACGACACATCTAGGCTTCTTCAAGTGAGTCTATGCAACAATTTTTATTGAGTAGTTTTACTAGTCGGCTCATAATAAGTTAACTAATAAAGCTTAATCTGCCGATCAAGACTAACATTAACGATGATGCCAGTTTATTTATTGATTTTTTTTCTCACAAAAAGCCGTCTACAGGAGAAATCACAAAATTCTTATTATTCAACATATAATAAAATACAGTACCCACAAGACCAATCCATCCCATCCTCCCCACATATTTCTCATTGTCAACCCACAACAGACTGAGAAATATTTCCCATGCGACTCTTGAACCAGACCAGCAGTTACTAAAGAGATATGTTTTTCTTTTAAGACTAAGCATAATTTTTTCCAACGCTGTGTATGAGAATTTTTAACCTGCACTTTTCCACAATAAAGCAGTACATTTATTACCAGCAGTCACGGCAGTCTGATGAACCACACCTTGTTCTTTTAGCAAGAGGGATGTTACATATAACACTTAGAGAGGCTGGTTTAGGTGAACAAGGGATCTCAAACCTAATGTCCCCTTTAATTATTCCATAATGAATCCCAATAATTTGTTACATTCCCAGAAAATGCAAATAACTTTACCTATTTCTATTTCACAGCTAGAGCAAAGATCTGAAATGAGTTATTGGTCTTATGGAGTCGTTCCAGGGTGAAATAGGCTCTGTGGATAATGTTAAACTACAGAGGTTTATGGTGGCTGTTATATGAGAAGGACAGTGCCTCCTTAAATATTGACTCCCATTCACTGTCTTCGAAAGCACATTCCACGTCCTGCTCTCATTTGGTCCTAGTGTTTATGGGTTTAGTCTCTCCAAGGGCCAAAATTCTGCTCTATGTGAAGGACAAAATCAGCCTGTAAGACCATCCTGATGACGTGAGCTCAACATTCTGCTTTGCCCCAAAACAGAACGCCCTAAATACTGTCCAGAAATTAAAATCCAACTGGGGGCAATTTGGGATCTGCACTGTAGCTAACAACCAGCCAATCATGGACTGTGTTGCAGTTGGTGACGTAAAATGCATGCCGCAACTTGCAGAGCAGTAATGGTGGCTCCCAAAGCTATGTTAGCAAACACAGCAATAAGAGAGGCGATTAAAACAAGAACAAAAATATGCACCTGCAGTTTCTTGCAGGAAAAGATGTTTTTACCGTTCTTCCAACTGGATTTGTCAAAAGCTTAATTTATCAAGTGGCTCTGTTGGTGATGAAGTTGATGTTCCCTGGTGTGTTGTTACACTGATTGGCTAAAGGAGTTTGTCTGTCAAGGTGCACACTCCCGCCCACTGAGTTTTGGGCAGCAGACTGATACAGGGAGCAAAACAGAATGTTGAGCTCACGTCATCAGGATGGTCTTACCAGGCCAGGACAAAATGCCTCCAGGGTGTTTAATATCTTTTAGTATTTCATCAGCTGGGAGGGACTTTAGGAGAGGTGGAGTTTCCTCCTGGCTCCATTCTACTTAAGGGCGGCCATCTAAGTAAGCCATGAGTGTAACAGCGTGCCAACATGCACAACAGACCTTTGTCACGGCAGACATTCTGACATGTCACAGTAGGAGAAGCACAGGTGTATTCAATAACGTTAATGATAGCTGGGTTCCACTTAGGAGAGGAACAGCTTATTGGGACACTTTATGGAACTGAGCCATCATTAATGTGATGTGTTTCACCTGTGCTTTTTCCCACTATGATGAGGCTGTGAAAAAGGCCCATACCAGGACTCTGACACTAATGCAGGTAAATGGAATTCACTATTAAAAATTACTATTTAAAATTGTGCTTTCCCTGCTGGGACGTTTTTATGCGTATTCCCTCACGTTCCTTGCATTACCACAAGGTGTACTTACTGTCTGTTCTTCTTTAGATTTCACAGTGTAGTTTACTTCCATATAAATCAAGCAAAAAAATAAAAAATGTATAGCTGATAGTCGTTAATAAAACACAAGTTCTTTAACCTATAAACTAGGGCTGCACAATATATTGTCTTTTTGTTGTTGTTGTTGTTTTTTTACATATTTTTTTTTCTGGTGCCTTTTTTGTGTTCAGTTTAATGTTCCATTTGTTCAATTTAAGATGATGGCAATAATTTCCTTTCATTTTTTGAATTAAACAGGCAAGTTGTTTTGTTTTAGCAGCATACTGACAGTAGCAGAAAGGCAGAACTGAGTAGTGTTATACCACTTTATTTATCACAAGTAATGTCATTATCCAATATTCAACGTCATCACAAATCACCAGGCCCACACTAAACCTGTGCCCCCACTATTGTGACACCTCTGCAGATTTGACGCAGATTTCTAACATTAAAAAAAGACTGTTATCTTAAATTAATATCTATTACATTACAAGCAAAACTATTTCGCTAAATTCTGCAGATTTTTATTCTGGATCACCGCTAAAAACTGTAGAAGAATCTGCAGATTCTGTTTAGGTTTGCAAATCACGTTTTCCTAATATTGTGCAGCCCCACTTCTATATTACTACTGATATTAATATTCCTCTGTGTCTCACCACATTTGGTACGACCCCTTCGTTGTTTCAGCTTCCGTCCTGAAAGAGAGAATCTCCAGGCATCAGAGAAGGAGGGGTTTAGGGATTAAGACACAAGAGGAGGCTCACCTTTTCAAGTGAAGAGCCGGACCTCAGGTGTCACGCCGCTGGTGAAGGAGGGGAGAGATGTGAGGGAGGGCCTGGGTTCCTGGGGCCCGGGAGGTTAACTGTACTGTGTGCCCCCCTTCAGGAGACAACAACAGTCAGGCTGTTATACTCAAACCAAAGGGAGAAACAAGAAGGGACTGCAGAGACTGAAGAGGCAGCAAAATGTACTGAAAGTGCTGAAGAGATAGGGAAAGACAGACAGAGGAGGAGGAGGAGGAGGAGGAGGAGGAGGAGGAGGAGGAGGAGGAGAGTGCAACACCTGTCGGGGCTAATTTATGAAACAGACTAGCTGTGATGAATACCTCTTGAGGTACTCTGCAGTGCCTGAGTGGCTCAGACAATGAAATGCTCTTTCATCCAGAAATAATGCAGAAATCCTCGTTTGTGCCAGCAGTAAATACGACATACAGCATTAATGATAAATGCCTCTTCATTTGAAGGTGCTCTTTCATTACAGCAGGGCCTTGTGACATCTTTATGATGTCAGTGCACCTAAATTAGCACCATGTTATGGAAAAAGAGCTTCTATAGAAATAAAATAAATGTAAGTATTTGAATTTCAACATCCACTGAATACTTAATATTGAAATTTAACCACCATTGATATCATATCCTCCTGAAACCCTGCGTCCTCACATGAGGACATCACAACTTGGGTTTACTTGACCTTATACTTCATTCTACTCAACTTAGACCTGTTGTCCTCGTTCGTGGACGCTTCTTTGTGCCGTCTGGTGGTAGTAAGAGCACAATACACAAATCCATGTAAAAACAAGATGGCCGCCATCTCTGCCAAGTCAGTCTGCAGCCACTCCCAACATAAAAGTGGACAACGTCAAAACCTGATCACATTTTGTGGTTGAAACTTGTTTATTTATGATTGATAATGTTCGTAGTCTGGTATGGCAACACATTTGACCAATTTTAGCAACAGTAACAAGATAAGAGGCTGTAATAATTAGGAAGTACTCATTTGAAGACATTGGGACTTTATTATTGTCTCGTTTGAGGACACTGGGACTTAATTATCCCAAATAGCAAGGAGAAATTAAAAAATGCATACCAAACAAAAGTTTGGGTTTCAGGAGGAGATTGTGGAGATATTTTTCTTTGTAAAACCACGTATGTACATGTTTGTTCTGAATTCACCTCTTTAGAATTAAAATATGAAGTTTCATGATTTGCCATCTCAAAGGTTGAATTTTTTTTTATATGTTAACAAATTCAGATCAAAAAATCCAAGTTTTAAAAGGAAAAAAAAATAGATTGCTCAAATGCAATTGGTCAAATTCAGATCTAAAAATTAAATTTGAAGAAAAAAAAACAAAACAAAAACATCTTGGCCACCCAGGACAGGATAGGCAATCGAGCCTTAATGTTCTGACCAATCAAATTTGAATTTGAATTTTCAACTTGAATTTTTAGATCTGAATTTGACTGGTCAAATTTTGAAATTCTAAAACTTACATTTTTGGATCTTAATTTGTGAACACCAAAGAAGAAAAAAAAATCTAATTCAGCTTCTGAAATAGCAAAACAAGAAATTTCAAATTTCATGAATTCAGAACAAATAAATTCAGAGATGGTGTTCAAAGTAAAATATTTCAATGCTATGAAATCAATGGTGTTTAAATTTCAAAATTTACTATTCATTAGATGTTGAAATTCAAATACTTTAGTCAGTTATTTGATTCTATAAACTACATGCTTATACAAAGCTTGCAAAACCTGAGGAGATGAAATGCTTATTTTTAAAACTGGTGTCAACTTTATTGAATGTTCCATGAGATGGTGTCTGTGTATCACTGATACTGGAGTTAATCACTTAAATAATCTGTGACGACTCTTGACTACAGAGAGTACAGCAACTTCATATGCACATAAATACATGCATGGCAACTTTTATTTTTATAAAGATTAAAAATTTACAGGAGTATAGGATAAATTCATTTAAGAATATTAAACTATAAGAATTATAAACACAGAAAAACACATACATAGCACATAATAGTAGACTCTCCATGTCCCTTTGCCGCCTTTGAAGTCAAATTTAAATTACTGACAAAATGTTATTATAGCAGCATGAAAATATGAGTCCTTGGTCATATCAGAGTGTTTATCCTTTGCAGATGATGTCCTCCTTTTAGACATGCTACCACTGAATTTGAACTGTGGCTTGACGTTTAGTTTCAACGCTTTTCAAGTGGAGCGGTTCTGAATCCTCCAGTCAAATTTACATGGTAACATAAAATGGAGTGAGTGAAGTTCATCTTTCAAGTTACAAAAAGTGCAATTCATGGATTACCTTTCCAAGCCTTTTCTTATCTGCAGAAAGTTTCAGCCCTCAGCACGCTGAATATTACATTCATTAAGGGCTCTTGGTCCTCTAGAAATATATATATATATATATATATAATGATGTGCACTTTTACAGTGGTCTTTACATGTGTAAAATATTCACTTACAAATATGTAACACTGCTACTGTGCCACTGTGAACAGTATTTAATTGACATTACAATCCATTTTTTCCATATATTACAGATATGATGTAAATTATAATGACAACTCTCAGACTTGTTTGAATAAACAAAAAAAAGAGAAGTTGAGTTTATTTTTAGTTTTATTTTTTTCTCCACGACTATGTCATAAGTCTTGACTGTTTTCATCAAACACATCACAAGTTCACAAAAGTTATGTTAATTACAGTGAATAGAGTTTTATAACACTTCAGAAAACTAAACACAGTAAAGAACGTCTTATCCTTAACTGAAGCAAATACTACTGAAATTTGCTTTCATTTATAAAATCTACTAGATATATATATTTCAATATACTATCATTTATAATGCCTTTTCCATTACAATAGATTGCTGAAGACAAACATGAATGTTCCAAACAGCAATAGCTGCACATTAACGATATAAAATATAAAATTAAATACTCATGAATACTTGACAATTGGAGCATTGTCTTTTCACTTGAAAAAATGTGTGTTAAACAATATTTACTGCACTGTGTGGTGAAGTTATAATACATAACTACTTCCATGTAACAAAAGGAAAGGTTAGAGAGGTCCAAGGTGTACTAAGCTAGTTAACAGTGGTGCTCGAGGGCTGCTGTGCACTCTTTCATTAATTTTTCACCCATCTTTCCCCACCGTCAAATATACACTGTCACCCATTTTTTATTTATTTTTTTTATTACGGATCAGGAAAACTTCTTAAGGCTCACAGGGTGACTGTAACAAGAACCACAGAACATTTAATAAACTTTGACAAGAATTTTCCTCCATTTGAAAACAGCGCTTTCAAACTTGTTTTTAAACATCTTTTTCTCAACAATGTCAAATAGTTCCTACAGTACCAACAGTATTTCTTTAACATAGATAACACAATGCCTTTACATTGTTAAAGTTGCGAGGCATTTTATGTTCTCATTAGTCATTTTCACATTATCTCTTTGCCAGTAGACAATATCAATAACCACACATTTGGCCACAGAGTATGTCATAAAGATACTCAGAGACTTTGTGTAACACATATTTGAGGGGCATTTCATTTACTGCACCACTTTAGGCCCACTCTACATTAACAAGTGTTTGGTTATTGGTTTTAGGGCAGGCTGTGTTAAAAGCGTCGGCCACCAGGGGGCCCTGGCCACCTCTGGCCTCTGCCAGGTGGGGGGTGAGGCGGAGGAGAGACCGGTCCATTGTGGTAGCTGTGTAAAAGGATAAAATCACACATTGGATTCTTGGCTTTGGCCAATAGGGGGCGCACTCTGATAAGAGCAGCCATCTGAACTAATCCAGTCGGGGATGTCATCCCCTCTCAGTTACTGTATAACTTTGAAAGGCAAAATACATTGTAATGTCTTATCCAGGTTTATTATTCCATGCACTATTTAAGAGTCTGGCTTCAAGAAGTCGAGCAGTGAGAATACTTTTTATGCACAAGCTAAGTTAACATTCTTCGGCTCAGCATTTGTTGTAATAAGACTAATAATTGTGGCAAAACACGTTATACTATTTATTATATTTGATAAATACACTGAGAAAGAAATGTGATAATTCGAGGACAAGTTAAAAGTAAAAGAAATTAAGCTACAGTGAGGCTTAAGAGAAAAGGGACAGAAAGGACTGCGCATTGTGTCACAACTCTCAGTTTACTGCATGTTTGCATCAGAATTAAAGGAATAAAACTGGTGGAAGCACATCTCAAACACTCACCAGATGTATTTTAAAGGTCTAGTGTGCAGGATTTGGTGGCCCCGAGCAGTGAGGTTGCAGACTGCAACCAACTGAAACTTCTCCCATGTGCCAAGTGAGAAGGAGGCTATGGTGGCCAACATGAAAACACAAATGGCCCTATCTGGTGCCAGTGTTTGGTTTGTTTGCTCTGGGCTACAGTAAAAACAAAATGGTGGACACCTTGGAAGAGGACTCACTTCATAAGTAGATACACACATCTCATTTTAAGGTGACAAAACCTCACAGTTATAATTTTCAGGTGATTACACACTGAAGAAAACATAGTTATGAATATTATATTCCATTTCTGCCAATAGATGCCCCTAAATCCTACACACTAGATCTTTAAATCTGTTTAGCAATCTTAAAAGCGTGCAGGGAAAGTGCTGAGAATTGTGACTTGCAAAGCTCAGGCGTGATATTAGTATTCAAACAGCTCTTACCCTCTTGGGCCGCGGGGGTGGAAGTGGCGTGGAGGTCCAGGGGGCAACATGCCACGGCCTCGAGGGTGTGGTGGACGCCCTCGGAAACCAGGATGACCTGGAGGAGGGGGTGGAGGGGGTCCGTGCCTGCAGAGAGGGACAAGCGTAACAGTGATACAATACACTTTTCTGTACATTTTCAGCAGAGGAAACCTGTCGCAGTGAAACACATGAGCCAGTGTTGATGCAAAGCAGTTGAATGACAACACGCATACACCAATTGGAGGCAAGTGACAAGATAAATTGCTCCATGAAAAAGGTACAGCTCAGACCAACAGTTAATTAGTCTATAGTGCCGCACGGTGCCATACTTTTTAGCACAAATGAAAGCCTTTAACATCAGGACAATCATTCTTAAATCCTAGAAAACCTGTGTCCAGTCCATTTGGCTGCCATGGCTGTCTGTGCATATGATTGTGTGTGAGGTTGTTACCTGGGCATAGGTGGGAAGGGGCCTCTGAGGTGCATGGGAGGTGGTGGGGGAGGAGGGGGAGGAGGAGGAGGAGGGCCCATGCCCATTGGTCCACCTCTACCTCGATGACCTCTTAGGTCTGGGTAAGGTCGCATCCTCCTCATTCCTCTGCAAGGGAAGGGCAGTGAGTGAAATTTAACCCTCCAAAATTAAGCATTTTAATTTCAAATACAGCACATATCAAAGATAATTTAAAAAAAACACAATATACTACTACACTTCAAACCATATTACTTGTTTGCATACTACCCAATTAATAAAAGCAAAACTTTTTAGTACCTCATGGGTGCAAATCCATTGATGGCTCCATCTTTCCCTCGACCCCTCCCATATCCAGGTGGACCAAACCCTTTCATCATGCCCCGCCCACCACGCATGCCGCCTCGACTCATCCGACCCCCTCGGCCACGGCTTTTAAACCCACGACCCCTGAGGAGAGAAAAAAAAAGTAAGGTAAACTGCCACAAAGCAACGAGTCCAAGTTCAGTCATGTTAAGTTACATTAGTCAACCAAAAAGCAGTGATACCCAGATTATAATGCAATGCAACAGTGAACCGTACAGCATCCTTGTGTTTACTAATCCAACCTCTCCATGACTGCTTCATATTAAAAAAAGATAACAATAGGATGGCACAAGAAAAAGACGCAGTTTAGAAGACACTTTAGTAATAAATAGCCCTTGCCTTTCCTTTGCATGTAGTTAAAAAATCATTTTATATCCATAAATACAATATTAGTCTGTAAGACTGACCTAAATTTGTTGTCCATTAAGGGTTTCTGAGATTCATCCTTGGAAATTTTTGAAGTTTCTGTCACCTTTTCTTCTGTGTCTGCATCCATCTGAAATGATGCAGAGTGTCACTTGTCTGACATTAGTATTTAATCAATATACACATCACATACAACACATAGACAGCACCTGCTTTGACATGAAAAAGATTTCTATGCACCTTAATGTCGTTTGAAGAGTTAGTTGCCGGGTATGACATCCCACATAGACATATCTTCAAACATTTATAGGTGAAAAACTTTATTAGATCATCTCAAAATCAGTGTTTGTCTGTTCCCCTGCTATCTGTTTTGGAAACAGAAATGCAAAAGGATTGTTTTGGAAAGGGTATTATCTCCAAATTATATAAGCTTCTAGCTGAGGGATCCTCTAAGTCCTCTATATTAAAATTGAATGCCTGGAGATTTCCCTTCAGAGGACTGGGAAGCGGCATGTGAGGGCGCAAACACAAACTGTTAATACTCAGATTGCTGCAACATAACTGGCTCATGAGGATGTATGTGGCACCATAAAAATTAATAATGCTATCCCAGACCTTTGTATTAGGTGTGGACAGGAGAAAGGGACCTTTTTTCACTGTGTTTGGGAATACAACAATGTGAAAGAGCTCCAGCAGGAGATTAAACAAACTCTGGAGAATATATTGGGCGTACAATTAACACCTGACCCAAAGTTTTTCATTCTAGCTTTACATCCTGACAGACACCTTACATCCAAGAAAGATATTGCTGCTTTAAATCTCAGTCTACTGTGTGCAAAATGAGTTATCTCACTCTCTCAAAGTTCATTAACTGGATTAAAGAATCCATAACTCTAACTCTGGAAGAGATAACATCATTGTTAGACATCATTTGGGGTTAATTTCTACAATATATATATTCATAAAATTGATTTAAGAAATGCGATGAATGCAGTGAGAGGTGAACGTAGTGGTCCTCCGCAGTTGTTTGCATTTGGTTATCTTTAAAATGTCTAACATGTAAGGGAAGACCTTGTTTTGTTGTTGGGCAATAATCTCTGTGTTTTTGATATTCTTCTGGATGAAAACACAGTTGCTTCTCTGCTTTTAGAAGGTATTTAAAAAATTAATAAAGATGTTGTTGGAAAAAAAAACGTTTCTATATGGAAAAATGTGTTTTGCTTTCACATGCAAAATAAATTATTCAGTCCCTGTAAAAAAAGAAAAACGGGGCATTTTACTATTTTAAAAATACATTCAAGCAGCAATAATTTGGAGGTTCCCTGCAGCTATGAGGTAATCAAGCATGATGTAAAGAAATGGGAGCATCTGTCTCATTTAAAGGTTCATCTCTTTTCATTTATGTTTGATGTTGAATGTCACAGTTATAATATGTGATAAAATAATGGCATAATTGATAATAATACTGACATATAGGTATGTGCTTCCACAATGTGACACAAGGCTGTTAAAATGTCACTCAGCAGATCCTGGAAACATGAAACCTTAGTGCTGCATTCACTGCATAGCTCCATCACTGGGTGTGACGGACTGTGCATGCCTCACACTAAAGCAGGTGACAAGTTTGCACGTTAAGCACGGACAACTGAAGTCAAAGCTGATAGCAGGAAAATTATTAATAGTCCCAAAGCCTGGATCACTACTGTAAAGTGAAATATCTGTGACGCCGTTCCACGATGGACTGTGGAGAGTAGACTTTTGTGATATAGTGGAAAGGTAAGGGAAAGGGGCGTGGGTGCTAAGCATGAAACTGCCACTGAACATACTTGAGGAATTTGCATTGGTGGAGTGACTTTCAAAATCTGCCCTGAAGGATCAACTGCCCCAGAAGACCAAAACCTGAAAAAGGAGCCTGTGACTTGTTTTTCTTTTTATGTCTGACACTTTGGTTGAAGATCTAGTCAATCCCATGATCTCACCGGTCCTGTGTGTAGGATTTAGAGGAAATAGGTTGGAAAAATTGGATATAAGTACGTTTCTTTAGTGTATTATCACCTGAAAATAAGAATCACTTTGTTATCTTCAAATGAGCTGTTTATATCTACATGGGGAACAGGTCCTTGTTCGCAGATATCATCGTGTTGCACATATTTCTACAGTAGCTGTGAATAGATGAACCAAACACTGACTCTAGGTAAGGCCATTTGCGTTCTTTCATTTTTACATCGCCCACAGTGGTTAGCAGCCGCTCTGCAATGAGAAGCATATTGGAAAAACACAGATTTCATAATATGAAACTGGTTTATTCAGTGTTTGTATTGGTTTTAATCACCTGGGGTCTCATTTATAAACACTGCATACGTACGAAAAACAAGGTCCGAAAGAGGCGTACGCCACATCTCACGCAAAAACAGACTTGATGGGAGTGACTTTGACCTACGCGCACTAACATTTTGGAGACAGGAAATTGGCAACACATATGGTGAGGTAGAAACCTGATAGTAGACATTTTTCAAATATTTTTTTGCACACACCATTTTTGGCTTTAGTCTTTCCCACAAACTGCTTTATAAATGGGACACCTGGTCTTTTTGTTTTTTAGAGGAAGAGACCTCTGCGAATAATTCAGCTCTCAGTAAAAATCTACTGAACATTAAATGTTGAAAGAAATCCTAACCAGGAGCTCACGCTTGGTACATGCAAGTCATTTCAGCTAGTTGCAATCTGCAGTCCTCACTCAGATGCTAGATTCCATTAAATCCTATACACGGCTCCTTTAAGAGGTCAACACATTGGCCAAATACAGCTTTTGAAGAGCCACATTTTAAGATAAACTATTTAAGGATTCAGTGCACATATAGCCCAACTGTTTAGTCACAGTATGAATCATATTATCAGTAAACTATATTGCAGATGATTTCAGGTATGATGAGGTCACCATGAGAGTACTATTTCATACTCCCCCTGCAGGAACAATTGTCCTTTATCATGGTCTTTTCAGCAAAAAAGTCTGACAAACACTAAGGATTTTGGATGATTTGATATCCACGTATATAGCCACTTTAGAGAGACAGGCCTAGCTGTAATTAATGCCGTCTAAAACAGGAGCTCTTTAATTAATCCTGCAATGAGGTTAAACTGCTCAGTTTTTCTGATGGTCAGTTTGGAGGCTGTAGTTTGTGTTGTTGTTGTACTGAATGATGTTTCTAATATTTTGTGCGTGATGTTTAGATGAATGAGGATAGACTCTCCCTTAATATTTATCCTTAATTATATTTGTATATCTTTATGTCTTTTTACACAGATATCTACATAGAAAGATAAACACTTGTGGGACAGTTTCATTGCTCTCTAATGCATATACCTATGAAACTTTGAAGAAAAGGGAGGACTGTTACATACACATACATTATCGCAGTGTTATTTTAAAGTAAATAAGCCTGCAGAGCCACAGGCACGTCGAGCGTCATGGAAACATTTCAATCCTGATCCACAGAGGCGGTTGGAGCTGTGTGCGCTCTTAAATATTAAGCTAGGGACCATCGAAGGGGCCCTAGGCAACAAATACACATAAAGCCTCTAATAACACCTCCTAACTCTGTTTAGCACACAGGAGCTAATGTGGAGCACAGCCGGCTAAATTACAATGCAGAGGGCTGGGAAGGCCCCGTCTAATTCCTGGAATAAACATCGCAGAGGCGACCTGACACACAGTACACTATGTCAAAAACAGTTGCTTTTTTAAAACAGTATTCGAGTAGGCATTCAACGTTTAGACAACCACGTCCCTAATTGAAAATATTTAATAAATAACCCCAATACAAGTGTGTATTTAAACGTTAACTAGTCATGTATAAAAGGGGCGTTCCTGTGGTTTTCAAACGCTTTGCCGAAAGAGAGACGCCACTTACTTCAGCTGGTGATGCAGGCGAGGTAGATTAAAAAAAAGTGATACAATTTTCCTACGTGCTAGTAAAAATAAAAATATATTAGAAAAATAAAAAATATACAAAATCTCCTACAGCCTCTGTCGCTCCTTTGCGTTTTGAAATGGCGGCTTCGTCAGAGTAGACTACATCCAGGTTTGGATTTCTTTGTGAGGAACACATTATGTGAAGGAACGCCCACCGGGAGGAATACTGGCATCCGATTGGCTACTTTTTGCTGTCAATCAGCTTGCCGTTGTACAGTTCTGCACTCTGATTGGAGGAATCGGCTGACGCGCGTTCTAATTGTAAGCGCTCATCCTGAAGACGGTGATTAACTGGGCCACTAGTTCAATACACATCAATTTATTGTAGATGCTTCAGTGGGAAACATGTTTGTGTGTATTACCCGTTTGTTTACTGTGTAAACATGTAAATAAGCCTCATATATTGTACAGTTGGGGTAAATAAGACGAAGAATTAGTTCACTTACAAAAGACAGAACTGATTATTTAATGGCTTTCACACACAACACTTTAAAATACCATGCAGCTATTTAAACTCTAAGATACACCAGAAACAAAATGCAACAAACACGAAGTTTCTCTAATTTCTCTGTTAACACAAACATAATAAAATAAGAGATATTGTCCATCAGTAAAGCTGTATCAAGATCAACAGCAAACATTAAATTCATAACTCCATCAAAGGCAGCCTCATATACAAAGTAATTGCCAAGTGCCCGCTAAACAATATATACACCAAAAGAAGGGCAAACAGGAGAAATATTAAATGAGATGATTAAGTTATATGTTAAAGATGTTACTCATCAAATATTTAAAACCAGCTCCACTGAATGTCCAGATGAGAGGAACCCTGATGCGTAAAAGGTCCAGCAGTGTCCGTTACGCGCGGTTCAGGATGTCTGAAAGTGTGTTGATGTATTCAATAGTGTATTTGAGGGTTTGTATCTTGGTCAGGGGTTGGCTCCTCTTGCTGTAGTCCGGCGGCAGGTAGTCACGGAGCTGGTGCAGAGCCTCTGCAAGGCTCCTCATCCGCATCTTCTCCCTCTCGCTGGCCTTCATGCGTCTCTTTGTGGACATCTTAGGCTTGCTCAGCCTCTGCGCTGTTGGAGTCTCCCTGCGTCCTGTGAAGCCGAAAGACAAGTCCTTCATCTCCTGATGCCCGCTGGAGTAGCACATCTCCGGTGAGGAGCACACGGAGTCTATGGAGGAGGACTCCGGTGAGGTGGACTGAAGCGAGTCCTGGTCGTCTCCATAAGCGCTCTCATGGCTCTGCCACTCGGACAGTATCTTAGCTGTGACAGCCTCCAGGTCCATGTTGGAAATATCCCGAGACTTCCAGACAGTTCACGCAGCGAGGGATGACATCAGGGGTGGGTGACAGGCTGATTCTGTGGAGGTGATTTTGACCAAAGCGTTTTTATATAGAAGCAGATCTCCGGAGGTTTATGGGTTCACAGCTCAGGCGAAAAAAAGTTCAAAGAAAACCTCAAGTGCCAAAATGCGACCTTCCCGAAGGACGTCGTTCGTTATCACTGGGGTGTGAATAAGGCTAAATAGACGGATAATGTGATAGAAAGAAAAATAATTAGATTCCTTTTGTGGGAAATTACTCTTTAAAGTCTGCACGACGACAATTATCAGTTTGATGTGATCTGTCTAATGAAGGATTGGGAGGATGCTGCGTCACCTGAGAGCTTCACACCTCTGGCAAGTCAGGCCTGCGTGTGTCTTCAGTCTGGAAGTTACATAGTTGAAAAAACAATACTATTTTTAACTTATTAAGAGTATAGTCTCACATACACAAGTTAGAAATACATGACTGCAACTGAATGTTCAGAATGAGCAACAATCATTTTGCTGTCTGGAAAAGCTCTAATTAAACAATTTAATGCTACTGTTCTTTGTACAAAAAACTAGTTTCACCTTTAAATGCACACACTTTTCCCTACTTGCCATCTGGAGTGACTACTTGTTCCCAGTGTAGTTTTTCCAGTTTCCATCAAGCGTAAATATCCTTAACAACAAAATTACACAGGACTCAGGCTGCTTTAGGAGTTGATTTGCACTGGAAAACAAGCTGAACTATCCTGGCAACCAGTTGGATTTTCAGCACTTGCTTCAGGAAAACTAGAAGATTTAAGACCCAGCACTAGGATGAAGTTGTTATTTGGGCAGAGGATGCAGCTGTCACCAAGCTCCTGCCAGACCTTTCATGTCTGAAAAAGGTGTGTAAGGCCTCACTCGTGATCAAGGGGGCCGACACTGGCAGGTTGTAAAACCTCAGCGTCCTCTGTGTCCCCCTCAGCTGCAGTGCCTTCTCTCTCTCTGGCTGTGTGAAGTGACATGTAGCTTGTCAAACAGCAGTGGGGGGAAAATAAGCACATGTGGTGCTGTTAAATGGCATTACACGCTAAAAACTGTGCTAATCCACATCCTATACCCCTGATTTACATAAACGGCCTCTTTCAGGATCAGAGGAACAGGTCAGGCAAACTCAAATTATTTCTAACAAACTTATTTAATTGGACAATTTCATGTTGTGTTCATCTGCAACAATGAAAAAAAAAGTACAAAAACACATATACAAACACACAAATAAGTGTAAAATTAATGGGTAAAAAATGTTTGACTCAAGGTCCTGTTAGTAGCTTTATCTGGAGCTGTCAAACCACGTCACTCATTGTTGGCACTTAATATTCACAGGTTCAGTGTGGGGGATTTAGGGGGATATATTGGCAGGAATGGAAGATAACATGATGTTTTCTTTAGTGTATAATCACAGAAAAATAAGAATCTGTGTTTTCGTCACCTTAGAATGAGCTGTTTATATCTACATAGGGAGTAGGTTCTCATTCATGAAGATTTCCATGTTGCACCGTCGTGTTTCTACAGTATCCCGGAACGGACAAACTCACAACACACTGGTTTTAGATAGGGCCGTTAGCATTTTTGCATTGGCCAATGTAGTTTGCAGCCCCTATGCGATGAGCAATGTCCGAAAAACACAGATTTGTTTGACACGAAGCTGCTTTATTCAGTGTTTATACTGCTTTAAATCACTAGGTCCATTTGTTTTTTTGAAAGGGACCTCTGTGGATACATCAGCTCCTGGTAAAAACCTCCTGAACAATGAACACTGAAGGATTTCTAAGTGAGAAACTTCAGCTGGTTGCAACCTCAATCCTCACTGCTAGATGCCACTAAATCCCCCTAAATCTTAAACACCGGACCTTGGAAACTGTTTATGTTTCAACAGCTTTTCCCACTGTTTTAATGGAAGAATAACATTTCAGATTATAGTAACAGGTGGCAGCAAAGCTTAGACTAACTTTTACTCTCTTGGTTAATTGTTTGGTGTAAAAACATAAGAAAAACACTGATCACAGTTTCCAAAACCCAAGCTGATGTCATCGAGTGTGTTGTTTTGTCTGATCAACAGTCAAGATCTCTAGAATATTCAATTTTTCATTGTGTTAGGAGAAGATAAAACATCAAATTTTCATATTTTAGAGCCTAGAAGTTTGACGTATTTGCTTAAAAAAATTACTTAAAAAGGTATACAACATAGGAATGTTGGTTTGTGTTTCTAAACACACTCGCCAGCAAAAGTAAAAGTACAAATCAAACCCCAGATTCACACTTGTTTGATGTTTAAATTTGCGTTTTGTCTCCTGGGTGCCTGCTGCTTACAGTCTGGCACCTGGTCACTACCTTTTTAATCAAGCCCTGACCTCACCTGAGCGCTGTGGAGGTGGAGGTACACAATTAAAAAAAAAAAAATCCAGGTAAAGTCTCTGCAGAAAAATACACCACCACACACCTCTAGAGGGTCATAAGTGATGACTGAGAGGATTACTTCTGTATGAGTCCAACACGTTTTTGTAAGAAAATCCTGTATAGCATACCTTTAATTTATTATTAAGTGATCAAAGAGTTGCCGATTAATTTTCTGTCACTTAACTAATCAACTAATTGTCGTAGCTCTTCTTTTAAAAGCTGGTAAGTGGACCTTGAGATAAGACACATTCACATGATTTAACACAAAACAGCTTACAAGCTGTTGTCCATCATCCTGTTATCGTGCTGCTCACTTCAGGAACTTCAGTCTCAGTCTCTCTGCCAGTGGCAGTGGACTCTCACTACAAATAACTGAATCATCGCTATCTACCACAACGACAGGCGATGCTGGAGTCTGAGGGAACACATCAACATCCACATGAGCTGGTGAGACATCCTGACATTTGCTTTTAGTTGCTACAGGTAGGATTTTAATCTTTGTGTCTGCACTTACGCTCTGAGATTTTGTTGGTAATAACTGAACAGCTGAAGCTGTTTTTGCAGTTGGTTTGGTTGTTTTAGGTTTCAGGGAAAACCCTGAGATGGTCTTGTTCATGGGCTTGATTTTAGCTTTTCTCTGAGGTCCAGACTGCCGGTTCTCTGCATCACTTTCCTCACTGGATGAACACAGGCTCATACACACACTCTTCTTGGTGGTCTGCGACATGTTCCTGTCCGTGTCACTTTGACCTGGGTCAGTGGGGCACCTCTCCCGTGGGATATCCGATGATGAAATGGCTTTTCGGACAAATTTATATTTCTGAGCGGGCTTTTGGGAAGCGTTACATTTGTCCTTTGTCTTACTTTGAGCTGCGGGCCTCGACTGCTGTTTTGAACTGTGAGTTTCTTCCCTGTTTGATGCACACTGTGTTTTGTCAGTGAATGGTTCTTTTTTGTAAACAGCAGATTTCTCTCCTGACGATTTACTGCCACCTCTACCTTCACTGGGGATCTGTCCACTTGAGCTAAGAGAAGAAACATGTTCGAGAGAGGATGACTTATTGTGTAGTTGTTTTGAGACGACGACATTGTTGATCTCCTTCTGGTTTATAGCTTTAGCCGTGTTCCTCATGAGCAGCCTGTCCCTTAGAGGACACTCTGTGTAGCACAACTCTGGAGCAGATCTGGAGTCTGCTTCTTTGACGTCACTTGAGCTTTTCTGCTTGGTGTTTTCGCCCTCTGTTTCCTTGACACCACTGTCTGTGGTTTTGCTCAGCTCGGGCTCAGCTGTGTGGTTAGTAGCTGATTGTGGGGTTGGAGAGGATGTGAAGGACAAGGCCTCCCAGTCGATATCACTCAGGTGGAGAGCGTCGATAACAGCAGAGACTGAGGGTGAAGCAGCAGCAGCCTCTGATTCTCCATGAGACAGAGGAGTACTGGGACAATCACCCAGACTGCTGTGGTCTTCTTTTGACTTCCGATGCTGTTTATAGTTCACTGGAGTGTCCACAACCACTTCTGGTTCTTCTGTGGTTGAAATAGTAGGGAGCAGCGCATGTGGTTGAGTGTTAGAGGAACTCTGAAGGGTCATCTGAGCCAAGAGGTCAGAAATACCATCAGAGACATCAGACGGCTTCTCCTTTTTACTCTTTGGTTTTCTCTCTGAAAAGAACATTGAGACTGCATGTCAGTGTTTCACAACTTTAAGCTGTACTTGGTAACTTTCATTAAAAATAACTTTTTTCACATTTGCTTGAAACTGTCTCTATATCAACACAGCACTAAATGAGACAGATAATCTGTGAAAAATCATACTCTTCTGCCTACACAGTTGCCCTGTAGCATTTCTAATGGCCTTGCTGTATGTGAACAAAAACAACCAATCAGAGCTGAGGAAAACGCAGATGTCAATCATGCTGATCACTGCTTGTAAACTGTGGTCAAACTAGGCAGCGCTGACCAACTAGGAATCAAGATTATGTTAGCACATTGCTTATTTCTCGCCTCAGAAACATAGTGTACTGTTTAGCTGTAAAATTATAAAGTCTGTGACTCGGCTGCCATGTTGAATTCATTTTAACGGGAGTACCAAGCACCTCCCACAAGCCGGACCAAATTCTTATTTTACAGCTAAACAGTACGCTAAAATATGTTTCTCAAAACATTTGACTCGAGAAAAAGGCAATGCAGTTACAGAATCTTGACTCATATTTGATCAGTGCTGCCTGCAATCACAGAGAGACTGACATGACTGACAGCTGCCTTAGAGACTCCGACAAAGGCTCTGACTGGTTGTTAAAGGCTCAAACTGGTCACTGCTGACCACACCGCGGTCTGACTCTAGCAAATGCCATTAGAGGCAGTAGGAAGAGGAGGAGGGACATGTTTTTTTTCCCCACAGACTCTCTGTCTCATGTACGTCTTTCAGAATATAGTCAGAGTATTAGTCAATATGACATTATTATTTTCACTGAAATTACCAAATGTATTTTTCAGGATTTTAAATGCATTTTTAAGGAGTTAAAGGGTTAAATTCAGCTTATTTTCAACCTGGATGCTATTTCCCCCATATTTTTGTTGTTGAAATGGCTAATGGGAACAACCATTTTTTAAAATGGTCCAGTATTGAGCGAGACTGCTGCAGCCGGCAGCGGCGAAACAGTCTGCAATGTAACCATTTGAGGCACGTTCGCACTGTCAATTTATGTCCACTTTAAGTGCTTGTTTTTGCCACTGACCGCTTCAGACTGTTATTATTATTGTCTGAAAACAGTATGAAAAGCATCCTTCCAGAGATAGACCTTTTAGTTAAAAGTAAGATCCTTTTTGCTTAACCAAAAGAGCCCTGAAATTGACACTGCCAAACCCACCAGACTCCTTTTAGCATGTAGCTAAGGCAGCATGTTTTCACATCTAAATGGGTGAATCAAGGGTTTTTTTTCAACCAAACCAGAGTTAGTAATTGTTGGAACAGTACAAAGATGAATCAAAACTGCTTTTGTGAGTTTCAGTTCTTTTTTAGTGAGTTTTAAGATGATAAAATTACTGTTTTACTGTATTTAAATGGAGTCTGGGTTTGGCAATGGCAAGTTCAAGGCTGTTCCTGGTTAAATAGAAAGGATCTTACTCTTTAACAATAAAGGTCTACCTCTGTATGCACATCTAGTGGATGTAAATTCAGAGTGCAAACGTGTGACAAGTGTTTACTTTGCAGCCTGTTTTCCCATTGCTGACTGCAGCAGTCTCACTCAATACTGGACCAGCTTCAAAAATTATTGTACCCATTAATTATTTAGGCACAAAAAAACATAAGAAAATTTGGTCCAGGTTGAAAGCTTGACTGTAAAGCTCTTTCGATCTCAGCGGCTAGTTTTCCTCCACATTAGGAAGTGAAGCTTTACAGCAGTTATGACTGAGGGGGGGAGCAGAGTACAACCTGCATAAAGTGACACACAAGGCCTGTGAGACAGACACCTCTCTGCTGCATCAAAGCCTTTGGTGTGAACTAGTCGAGCTGCCAAACTCGACATTTTCAGGTGTCAGAGCTGCTGCAATAGACAGCCTCGAAAAACAAGTCAAAGCTCCAGGTGCCTTTGATCAGGACACCCTTGTCAGCGCCGTGTGGGAAGTCTTGGAGCTTGTCAAGTCGTTGGGGGGCTTTCAGTTTTGTTGTGGAAAATGTGTCTATCTTAACTGTTTTTTTTTACAAAAACCTTCACAGGAAAAAATTATATTGTACTTAAATGTACTAATGTGTTTTTCTTTTAAATGAATATTATAAATAATTGTCTTACTCTTGGTCTTGTTCTCTTCGGCCAGAGCTTTGTCTCTCAGGTAGTTCTCCACCACCTTTGGATAGGCCACACGGAAAAGAGACTCTTCTTCCACCGTCCTCACCTCATGTCGATCGTCTGCAGGCCGATCCTCAGGAAACACATAATGATCTGCAGAAAAAACATCAAGGTCAGGTCCAAACTGGCCCCAATAAGTCTTTTATTTACCTTACATAGGAGAAAAAATGGTTCTTTATTAAATCAAAAAGACCAGAGACAAGAATTACTAATTGTTGTGAACCTCCCACTATGGCTGCAACTTATTATCTATTATTCTGCCTACTATAATTTTGATTAATCATGTGGTCTGTGAGCATCAGAAAACTTTTAAAATTCCATCAGACATAATCTACATGCCAAAATGACATCATCAAATGTCTTGTTTTCTCAAACTAGCAGAACAAAAACTCAATAATATTTGATTTACTATGTTAGATAAGGTAAATCAGAAACCTCTCACATCTGAGAATATTAGATCAACAGGTTGATCTAACACTTTAATTTAATGCCTTTTGGACAAATAATCTTTTATTATTTAAGCACTGCCAGTAGGTATAAAGATATGTAATATGTATGTGGTCCCGTGTAGAGGTAGGCTGTTTGTAGGAGTATGGTTCTTATTAGTGTGAGCTAAATTAATCATTTTGCAGTCAGGTAAGTGCAAATAATGAGTACCGTAAAAAGACAGTATTAGGCTCAGTGGTAGGTTTAAAGATTGAAAACATCAGAAGTGTGGACTTTGGTGCAGAAGGGCTTGACTCAGTTTGACAAAAAGAAATTAAAAGTTGGATAAATGAAATTAAATAAGACATTTGTGGTCATTTAGACCTCACAAATTCCAATTTCAGACTATTTAATGACTTTTAAGGCCTACTACAATATTGAAAAAACTGAATTTAAGACATTTGAAGACTTTTTAAGAAGAGAAACCGTTACGTGTTTGGAATTTCTGCTGGAAAAATAACTTGATGAGTCCTTTTTTTAAACTAATTACTAATTACTTTTTTGTTGATTAACTAATCGACTAAATGACATATTGAAGCAGCTACATATGGTACGACTTGCAGATGCTGTGTTTTTAACACAAGCAGACATGATAGATAGATAGATAGATAGATAGATAGATAGATAGATAGATAGATAGATAGATAGCTAGATAGATAGATAGATAGATAGATAGATAAGAGGCTTTATTGTTATTCAACTCAACACCATCAACAGTACATTTCATTGCATTTGACTCTCTGAATAAAATATGGATAAAACTATACAACTGCAGCAAAAGTGCTAGTGCTAGTACAAGACTTTATATACAGCATTTACAAATACAGCACATCTTTATACTAAATGCAAATACTTTAGCCCTTAATTTATAGCATTCATAGATTTAAATCCATTGTATAATAACTTAGTTGTAATAAATATACCTCTTTTAAATGATATAGAAGAAACCCCATTTTGATTAGTTTATTGAGACTTTCTCAGGCTGGTCATATCAAGCGAGCTTGTTAGTGAGGTAGACTTTGATATGACAGATTTCCCAGCCTGGGGAGGAAGCCATTTTAGCACCTAGTGGCTGTTGTGACTGATCTGTCACCTCTGAACCCCACCTCACAGCAAGTCACTAACAGACAACCCGGTGACGAGCACCCCGCACCCCCACTCCACCTAATGCAGCAGTCACGTCACTCAACCCAGGGGATGTTATCTTAAATATTGCGTTTTCCCTCTGATCTGCTAACAAGAGAAAAAGAAGACTGCAAGAGGTGTTCATAAGAATTAAACTGACCTGGTACGCTCCAGACGACTTCAAAGCAGGCGACAGCATTCCTCACCCGAGGTTTTAATATTCTTTTGAAGGAAAAAAAAAGTGTTGCTCATTATGCATGTACTGAAATAACCTTTTATTACAACATAGTCACTAAACAGACACGTTTGTTGTTGTTAAAAATTAAAACAGGACTACCTGAGGGGTTTGATTTGGGAGGACATTTCTCTTCCATATTTTCTGTTCATCAGTTCTGCGTAAGTCATCAGGACTAAAACCTTTTCACTGGTGTAGTGCTTCAGCCACTCCATCTTGTCATGGGCAAATTTCTGGAAAACAAACATCTCAACATGCAACTCACTTAAAGACATAATGAGCTGAACATTTTATTTAAATAAACACATTACCTGCATCAGCAGCATATTTGGCTGTCTCCTCTTGAAATGAGACACAGGCTTATCCTTGGAAATCAGGAACTCATTAATGATCTGCAAAATGCAATTTAAGAATTAAAACCCAAAGACATATTGTAGATTATTGTACTACTTATTAAAACTAATGTTGTCATTATACCAAAATTTTAACTTTGATACTAGTATAAAGAAATGATCCTCAATTCTGTTTTCGATACCACGGCAAAAAGGAAGTCCTAGGCACACATAATAATATAATTTTATATTCTATTACTTGTGGCTCTGCCTCCAGTCACATGGTGGGTTTGTTGCTGGAGAGATTGCCCTGACAGCTACAGGTTTAGGACCAGTTGCCCCTTTGTTTCATCTTTATAGCCTTGAGTTTAAAACCTGATTCTAGATCTGTTTTTTTAATATGGCTTTGGTACTTTGGACACCATTGAACATATAATTAACAGAGATTGTATCGTTTTAACATGTGGTACAGAAAAAGTATTGAAGTGTAGATGCTTTTGACAACCTTAATTATAACAACAACACATGAACTACAGCAGATGAAACAGCTGTACCTCTGTAAAAGGGAACTGTTGACTCGCCAGGGTTTTCCTAAAAAAGAAATGAAACACAGAAAGAACAGATTACACATAACATGAAAGCAAACCATCCTTTAAATCACCACAAGTTTGCGAAACCTATGCTGACATCTTTATGTCTTGTTTTGTCCGACCAATAGTCCAAAACCCACAGATACAAAGTTTACTGCTATGGAAGAAACCCAGAACATTTTCACATATCAGTAACTGCAGCCAATCAGTTCGTTTACTACTTTTGCTTAAAATGCCCTTATAAATAGTAAAATCTATGTTTATTATTTCTTTGACAGTTAAGAAATGAATTAAGCAATCGTGCCAGTACTTCAGTAGCATAATCAGCTATTAACTTTTACTCACAAGGTGCTGGAGGCAACCAGCGCCCTGTGAATAAATCTATTAACACTAATGAGGCAATAGAGATTCCTGGTCGTGTGACAAACAGCAAAACAGCAAAACATTATCTACATAAAATGAGCTCCTAGTGGCATGTATAAAGGCTTTGACAAGAAAATGGCTCAAGAGAGACATACCAACAATAAAAGAGTGGATCGACTTAGTTTATAAAATATACACAATGGATTGGTCAAAGTGGTTTACACACACGTCAACAATTAGACCTGATTTTGTAGAGTAGTATTATGTTGTGGGCATGTTTCTCAACCTAAAATAATTTCCTTTTCCTCTAAGTGCAGAGTCAAAGGTTGAATAGTATGTGTGTGTATCTGGCAGAGCACGTTTATACATGTGTGTATATATGTATGTGTGTATGCGTACATGTGTGTGTGTATATGCATGCATACAGTTTTTGTTTTTTTATTTAAGAAGGATCTGCCCCTAGTTTTTGTTTTCTTTTGTTTTTAGTTCACTTTAAGTGTGTTTTTGTGTCTAGCTGACACTTATATAAAACCTAATAAAAAGTGAAAAATGAGATCCTGTGTTGTTTTTGATTAATTGACATAACATGAATATTATAATGCTTCCACTAGCGGTTCAATCCCAGTCACATATAACATATACTGGTATCTGCAATGAGCCAAAATGAGTTGGAAAATATCAGCTTATTGGCAAAAATCCCAAATTAATATGTTGCTTATGTTCTTTCTTTCTCATCTTTTTCCAAATTTTTTATTTTCTATATTTACATTTACTATCTTTGCAACAAAATGCAACTACTGTTTATTTACAGAAAGTCACATACCTTTTGACATTTGCCTCGAAGGACACAGCCTGTCGGCTCTGTTCATGGCGGTGCCAGTCACAGGGACACTGGTAGTCAAAGTCCTGAGGTTGACAGAAACGTTTACTGTCGCACAGCACACAGCCGCCACGTTCATGTGCCTTCACTGAGCCTGAAAAAGGGAGGAGATGAATCGGTATTGATATGTGATAAAACAGGAGCAGTAGAAGACAAACTTTAAGATCTAACACACTACTACATCTTGGGGCTGACCCATCTCTCACATACGTGTATGTTTTAAATGACTCCAAATCAGCCTAGTGGGAAACATGTCCTCTCAGGGACAACTCTCCTTTTGCTTTCCACCTCTTATCAAAATCAGAAACAGGGGTCACACAGTTAACCCACCAGGATGTCGACATAAGTTGCAGTGAGGAACCTTCTTCACAACTCCCTCAGACACCCCTGGGTTCTCCTCCTTCCACTGGATGAACCTGAGGTGATCAGAGGAAGGTGAGAAGTGCACAAACACAACACTATACACACTCTTTATGTGAGGAACAGTTATACAGAAAGGAAAATCATGCTCATGTGCAAGAAAATAATGTACAGTGAGTGTGTTTCTTACCTCTGCAGAAGTGTTTGTCCTTTCAGCATCCGAATAAGCCTCAGAGCTTGCTCTTTACCAACACCTTGTATGCCCTTATAGAAGAATGACAATTAACATAAGTCATTCATATCAGTGATTTTGGAGATACAAATTTCAGACTAAGATGCTTTTCTTACCTTGGGAATATAATCACAGCCAAGAAAGATTGCCAGACCAACGAGATTCTCTCTGGAGAGATGCAACTCTGTTTGTACCCTCGAGGTCTTGTAGCAGTCCACCTGAGGGTCCTGGAGGGAGAGGTGAGAAACAAGACTGTGAAGATTTGATGGTATTCACATTTAAGACACCAGCAGAATAATATATAGAATCAAACATACAGATAGGGACGTAGTTCAAATTAAATGTGTAGGGCTAACAATATTTTTTATTACTGATTAATGTATGTTTTTTAATCATGCAATTGACTTAGGGCTGGGCAGTATATTTAGACTTTATAAACACCGTGATATGAGACTAGATATCGTCTTAGATTTTGGATAATGTAATATAGTAAGTGTTGTATTTTCCTGGTTTTAAAGACTGTGTTACAGTAAAGAGATGGATTTTTCTAAACTTACCAGACTGTTCTATTATTTGCCTTTACCCACTTAGTCATTATATCCACATTACTAATGATTATTTATCAAAAATCTCACTGTGTAAACAACAGTTAATTTTGTGAAAGCACCAACAGTCAACCCTACCGTATTGTCACAATATCGACATCAAATTATTGGTTGAAAATACTGTGATATTTGATTTCCTTCTGCCTTAATCCAATAAATAAATGTTAAGGGCGCATCACAAGTTACAAAACACATGCCTTAAAGTTTCGTCTTTGGTTTTGACAGCAGCCAAACAAATATGGAGGAGAGAGGATGTTCAAAATTGAAATGTAATAATTGGCCGTCATTTGCTATTTAATTGCTCGACTAATGATTTTGTCTACAAATAACAAAATAATTCTGTTGTCTAAAACTAGAACTACATAGATACTCCTCCTTCACAGGCTACATTGAAAGTGTTTCATTTATACTTCTTAAAATAATCTTTTTCACATGGGGCCAGGTAGGTTTGCATAGCTTTTTTCCCGTAATAAATGAAATTATTATTTAAAAACTGCATTTTGTATTTACTCAGGTTTTCTCTGGCTAATATTAAAATTTGTGTGTGTGTGTGACAAATATGCAAAAATATAAGAAATCAGGAAGGGGGCAAATACTTTTTCACAGCATTGTAAGTCTGTGTGTACAGATTCACATCTGAGTTTTGATTTTTTTTTGCTTTAAGGCTTTAAATTCAGTACTCATCCCCACAACAATCTAAAGGGAAGACCCTATCGAGTGAGCAGTGAAGCACGTTCAATCAGACTCCAGTCCAGTGATTTGGGTTCACCTTTCTTCAGATGTTGCACCCAGTGGATGATTGAGATAAACTTTCACAAACATACTTTACTGTTCATATTGAAGTTCCTGTAGACAGTGCGGGCTCCATATAAGAAGGCATCTCCATCATTAGTGATGCAGCCGTCCACCAGGCCTTGAGAGTCCAGGTAGGCACACATGGCCTCAGCCTCCCCAGCAGCTGTCACCCAGGGCACACCCAGACAGTCCAACATCTCTGCACACTGCAGAGGTAAGAGCAGGACAACAGTGCCTCAATCCAACATGAAGTGACTGTCATAAGAGATGCAGGTGAGTGGGGGACCAACCAACCTCTCTAAGTACAGCCTTAAAGCGCCCTCTGCTGGTGTTTGTAGCAGCTTTCGGGGCAGAGGCCTTTTTAAATCCTCCATATCTTGTTTCTGCCCTCCTGCTCATGGTTTCTGCTTTAAGTTTAGGGGCTTCTCCTTCCATCACGAAGACTAGCTTCACCCCCATGAGCGTGAGGGATGACACCCTGAAAAACAGATTCCTGGACACACAAAGATACGGGCTTGAATATTAGAACTGAAGCTTACTTCATGGGGAGTTCATTAAAGTAATATGTGATACTTACCTCAGGTGGGGCTTGGTAACTCTCCCCATCATAGCCTGGACGTGCTGGGCCTCGCACACCCATAGACTCAGGTCAACTGCCAGCGTCTTTCCGCTCAAACTGTACAGCGGCACCGACTCACGAACCGGCTCGACGATGGACCACAGCTCGTGAACACCCATAACTACCCCCAGCACGGGTTTTCACTTATTTAATAGATGGGAATGCGTAGAAAACGTTACTGCTAAACAACACAAAACGGAACAACGACACAGGGTTTTCAAACAGTGGCGCCGTTGGGCCGCGTTCCAATTCTTTCAACATCATTGTCCTACGCTACCTTGTTGATGTATCGATTGTTACGGCGTCAAAAATTAGCTGAAAACGACATTTCAATTGTTTACAAGTCACCTCTAGGTGTTCTATATTATCAATATAGCACGTACAGCCACAATTAACGTGTTTTGTAAACAACAAGGCTGAAAGTGAGGGGACAGTCTCACAAAGTGGGTCGACGCCGGACAGTTTAACTGTAACGTCATATTAAAGCGCCCTCAAAAGCTTGTTGCTATGGAGACGAGGCTCCTGTTTACAGGCTGAGGATATTTTAACACCTTTTAAGTGTTTTTATTTTTCAACCATGGACTCAAAAATACACCTAGAAATTGTCGGCTTAGTTAAAGACCGTAATTTCCATGTCGCCCGAAGTATTGCCGAAGTAAACCGCCATTTTCCTAGAGTTTTATACAGCATTATTGATTTGTTTTCACCTGTTTTCACCGTTAACAATACGTGTATCTTTTGTCTGTGCGTAACAGGGACTAAAACTGAAGTTTCCTGATGCATTTCTGGAACCAAAAATTCAACCATTACTCGAATTTGACTGGCACTCATATCTGTGCAACAAGAAAAGGGTAAGTTTTCTGATTAGCCTATGTGTGTTTAAAATCCAGCTCGTCCAGGAGATTATTCAAATAGTTGTGAGGAGTATTTAAAGTAAAAGAAGAGAAGTATTAGAAGTATATAAGACATAAAATATCAAATACAAGTACTCATTAGGCAGCAGTCTGGCCCATATCAGTTTTATATTACTGTATTATTATTAAATTATTGTTATTAATGATGCATTACTGTGTAGACAGCATTTAAATGTTGTAACTGGTCGAAGTGGAGCTCATTTTAATTAGGCTAACTTGTAAACTGTTAGGCGTTGTAGGCTGTTTTAAAATAATAATGATGATAACAATAATAGTAAACTATTTGCTTAGCACTTTTCAAAACAACAAAAATGTAAATGAAAATATAAATAAAAACATACAACACAAGACCAGATAAAACAGTGTGTTATAAGAAAAAATAATAATAAAAGAGGGATAAAAACTAGACAAGCAAGTGTTACTGTTAAAAAAATCTATCCCAACTTCTAATTAAAGCTTTTTAAATTAACACAGTGGGGTAAATAGTACAATATTTGCCTCTAAAATACAGTAGCTTATAGTGGGAGTGTGAAGTATCGTGAAATGTAAGTACACAAAAGTACGCAAAGGTACAAGTACATCACAACTGAACAGTACTTGAGTAAATAAACATATTATTTTTCCTTTATTGCTCTTGATTGTGTGATCTGCAGCAGCTTGCTGAGGGTGTTGGTACTCTACTATACAGCTACACACAACACAATACTGCTGTAGTTTGACGTTATGGTGAGCCTATTCTGTAATCCTGAATCACAACACATCTGTTGTTCAACACTTGTGATTCAAGGAGCTGCGTGGTGAAGTGTGGCAGTACTCCAGCAGCCTGATGTGCTTTCTGAACGGCCTTCTCCTCGGTAATGAGAAGGATCTCGCCAGCTGGGCCAAGAATCAGTGGAGTTTTACTTTCACTCGGCCACAGGCTTTCTATATGGCTCTCACTGAGGACTGCTACACCAAACACCTCCGGAACACTGGGGCAAGTCAAACAACACAGTCACGTTAATAAGAAGTTTAGGTTATAAATATGGGGTGACGATTCTTTTCTGTTTGTGGTGGGTATCAGGAAGCGGGTCATTGACACCTGTACATGAGAGGAAGCTAGCTTCAGTCATGAGAGGCTCCTCTAGATGAATATTACTCATGTATTTATTAAATTTGTTTGACCTTGAAAAGAATCAAACAAAACACAAATCTTTTTCCTTTCACTATAGCATCAGTTTGTCTTCATGGATATTGAGATAACAGGAGAGGCAGCAGGGAGATTAGTGTTTGAGGTAAGGCACAAATTCATGTAGTTTCACGCTGCTTGCACAAACCACCTGTGTTATCTCAACCCTCTGATATTATCAAACATCCTGCTTAGTCAAATTTGACAGAGATGTTGTGGAAGTTGCTGATGTACAGAACAAAATGACCATTACAGAATAGCAGGATGTTACTAAGACACGTTGTTCTCCCGCTCCTCAGCTGTTCTCAGATGTTTGTCCAAAGACAGCAAAGAACTTTGAGGCTCTGTGCACAGGAGAGCAAGGTCTGTCCCAGAGCGGCCTCCCGCTCTGCTACAAGGGCTCGGTGTTTCATCGTGTGGTGCCCAACGGCTGGGTTCAGGGAGGAGGTATGGTCCACACTAATCCTGCAACAATATTAATGACATGTAGTTGGTTTTCACATAGGAATTAAATACATAATCTCCCATACAATGTTAGCGTTAGTGCAGTTAATTTGATATACACGGGATACATACATGCCACTTATAGAGATGTAAAATAAATGAACAAACTGGGGTTGTGGTCATGGCTATAATGGATTTAAACATTATTTATTTATGCTCATAAAGGCTGCATTATATCTGAGTCTCATAACTTTTGAACTCAACTGACTGTTTCCAGTAAATGAAATAAGCAGTGAACTAACATCCTGTCCACATTACTCATCAAAGCCCAACCGTTTTTGAAATTACGACAGCACCTACAGTAAAGTTGTCAGCAAAATACCGTGGGATTCAGGAAGTGAATTTGTGTTTTTACAGTGTCATCATGTTGCAGGTACAGACAGTGGCTTTACATTTCAATTTTGCAGATATATCACCAGAGAGAAAAGGTGATGGAGGGGAGTCAATCTACGGACCGACTTTTGAAGGTTGAAAAACATAAAAACAGTCCATGACATCAACATGAGAACCCACTGTTCATGCATGTATAATAGTGGATTTATATATACTGTCTGTAAGTTGTCCTTTCTCCTTTTAGATGAGAGCTTTGCTGTGTCCCACGCTAAACGAGGCACTCTAGGAATGGCCAATAAGGGTCCGCACAGCAATGGATCCCAGTTCTACATCACTCTGCAGCCAACAACGTGGATGGACAGGACCTACGTTGCCTTTGGGTTTGTGTCACTAATTTGACTTGAGAGACGCCTGATTAATTTCCCAATTCTGCATCATATCAGATCTCACAGTTTTGTTTTCTTTTTTCATTCTAGGCAAGTGGTTGAGGGTGTCGACGTCCTCAGGAGATTAGAAGAAACTCTGACCTGTAATGAAAGACCCAAGTATGACTGTAAAGTTACAGATTGTGGAGTGTTTCAGTTTTAGCACCTTCATATCTTATTAAATCACTTTAGCCAGTGTTTTTCATGCACACACACGCAAAAAAGTATTTTGCTTATCTACAAAACTGTTGTATGTATTTTTAATTTTATATTTTATATATGTGCATGACTCAGATAAAATAAGGTCTGTGTCTTTGTGTCCTTGTCAACCAGCATTTTCTCATTCTCAATAGGTTAATCTCTGTATGTTAGATATTATACTTTTATAACAGTGTCTTTGTGTCTTTGTCATTTAATTTGTTTATTCACAATATGCTTACAGGTAGAACCAACAACTACATTAATATTCACTAATGTTATTCAGTATGTAGTATACAGCAGCCCTGAGTGACACTGTGCAGGTTTTGAAATGCAAAAACAAAGCTGGCGAACTTTAACATATGTAATGTATTGCTGGGCAACTCAGACGTCTTCTGTATCTCTGCCAATCAGTACATTTGAATATGAAATAATAATAGGCCTGCAGAGCATGGTTACTTAACTAAAACTAAACTAAAAACTATAACTAGGCGTCAAAAAATAGTTTACTGAAATAAAAATAAAAACTAAAGACTGTAGAAAAAAATGAAAACTATTTGAAACAATATGGTGTACTTACTAAACTGACGAAAATAACATTATACAGGAAATGTCTTTAGTTTTAGTCTTTATATATTTGGTCTAATTTGTCAACACAAGACGCATTAGGAGGCACTGGTGCTTATGTTTATGGAGACAGGAATGTCAACATGACTGTGAGTCAGTTGCCTTTACAAAGTGTTGAGTTTGGATTATAAAACTTATTCTGAACTTCTTAAATTTTGCCCCTGACAAATACTGCCCATATTATATATATATATAGGGGGGCTGGATCCTATCCCAGCTGACACTCTGTGACAGGCAAGGTACACCCTAAGCAGGTCTCCAGACTATCACAGGGCTGACACATAGAGACAGACAACCATTCACACCTATTTAGAGTCACCAATTAACCTGTATGTATTTGGACTGTGGGAGGAAGCCGGAGTACCCGCAGAAAACCCACACTGACAGAACATGCAAACTCTGACAGAAGGGCTCCACCACCCTGGGTTTGAACCAGGAACCCTCTTGCTGTGAGGTGACAGTGCTAATTTGCTAATTGTAATGAAACACGCTATACTCCCCCGCTTATGGCATACCAGTTAATTAATTTGTTGTAGTTTTTCCCTTTTAATTTTTCGCTCTCTCTTTCCTCTCTATTAGATTTCCTTTGACTGGTCTGGCTTCCTCTGTTTGTTCCTGGGTTGATGGGTGGGTGGGGTTGTCTTTTTGTCCTTGCTGGTTCTGTGTTTGTTTATTAATACTTGTTATATCTTAAATAAGTTACCAATAAAAATACCTTGATTAACAAAAATCAAAGTAAAATAACAATAAGTCATTCCTAGTCTCAGTCATTCTTCTGAAGGCTGAGGTCATTCTGGTGAAAGTAATGCAAAAGTAGTGTAATAACAAACACATTACACAGACAGTACTACAGTAAAGTAACTTATTACTTTCAAATGGAAGTAACCACTGAATTCAATTTCGAGAGTAACATGCATATGTCACATACATATACTATCATATGTTAATATATACTTACAACATATTGTACCACAATTACTGTTATTATTAGCGTAATATTGTTTCTTAAATTAATGTTATTGTAGCTATTATCATTGCTGTCTGCCCTGCATCGCTCTCTGGCTCTGCCTCTCTATATGTATCATTTCGTCATATCAGTTACTGTTAATTTATTATGTTGATCTGTTCTGTACGACATCTATTGCGCGTCCGTCCGTCCTGGAATAGGGATCCCTCCTCAGTTGCTCTTCCTGAGCAACTGAGGAGGGAGGTTTCTACCATTTTTGGGGGGAGAGTTTTTCTGTATCCGCTGTGAGGGTCCAAAGGACATAGGGATGTCGTATGCTGTAAAGCCCTCTGAGGCAAATTATGATTTGTGATACTGGGATTTATAAATAAAATTGAATTGAAATTGAATGCTTAGCAGCTGGGAGGGTGGGAATTGGGGGGCCATGGTGCATTTGTGCCCAGGGCCCTGTTGCGAGTCAATCAGGCCGTGGAAGTGAAGTTATTTTAAGAGCATTAATATTCAGTGTTTTGCGTCACAGCTGTACTTTTTGTCTGTTTATTTTTTTTTTAGAAATGTCTCCCCCAGGCAAACAGAAGTGACACCTAGCAGTTTGGTTAATGATAATAAGGAGCTCCTCTCCCTCTTGCCTGTGACGTGGTGGCAGTTCACGTACCCTCGTTTTTTCTCACTCCTCCCAGTAAAAAGTGCCACATGACCTGTCAAGTAGGAAGTAGCGAGCTAGCGAGCAGCAACAGCAGCAGCAGCGACCAGTAAACGTAAGACGGGGAGGAAGCTGTGAAATCTCCGAAGTCTCATTCTCGACGTTTCTCGCCAGATACGATTTCCCTGTCCGATCGGAAGGAGCAATAAGTTGGCCGCAGTCATGTCCCTGAAGGTGGTGTTTTTCACGGTGGCTCTGGCTCTGATCGGCGCAGCAGCCGCAACAGACTCAGGTAAGTTTGCGACCTCTCGGTGCTGAGCTAGCGGCTAGCTACACACAGCCGTGTCCCTCCTTAGCTCGGTGAAGACATCCAGCAGTAAACTGATTTTAATCTGTCTCTGTGTGCCTCCATTTTCCGTCATTACCGCGACCGTTAGACGCCTCGCGTTGACAGTTGACAGTTGTCACTCATCGTTTCTTCAGCGTTCACAACAAATACATGTAAAAAATATCCTTTTGGCAACTTGTCGGTTTTTATCTCCACGCTCAAGTTGTCAGGACCAGCTAACGCTTTAGCCTGCTAGCAAGCTGTGTGACCTGAAATTAGATTTAACCTGTGTAACTCCAGTTTCTCTCCTAATGTGAATTACAGGAGGCCACAGGGTTGAGTTATTGACTCTGGTGTAACCCTAATTGCCCGATCCAGTTGATCAAGAACCAGATTAGCTTGTTATGTAAGAGCTTACATGTTTCCTCTCAGTTGTGTCACATTTTAAGATTCATAACAACGTAATGCCCTGCTGCGTTTGTTTCTACTGAAAGGTTTGATACTGTTATTATAAGTCACCACATCCACATTGTATGGCAACATCTGGAGAGCCACAGTTTCATTTTCCACCACATGTAGGAAGTTAACGATATTAATGAAAAGAAACTACCACAGCTAAATTTGATGTATGATTTCTTTGCAGATGGATGTACCTCTCTGTCCTGTGCTATGTGTGAAACCGTCAATGACTGCCTGTGGGCTAACTGCACAGCATGTGAGTATCTGTCCTGTGTGTGTGTGTGTGTGGCAGGTTGCACAGCCAGAGGCACAGGTTGGTCTTTGTGTGTCCTAAATTGTCCAGACAGCTGAACTGATGGGACACATGATTCCTGGGTATGGGGAGAATGTATAGCAGAGTGGATGCTGACTTTTAGATGATGTCATCTCAATATCCCTAAAGCCTGAGCTGTATCGTAATCGTCTGGCAACACCAGCCAAACACTGAGGAGGTCTGGGTTGGGGCTAAATTCAGCAAGTTATTGCACAGACTCACTATTTCTTATCATAACAGATTTATCGTAGCGTACTGGCAAGGCAAGGGAGGCAACGCTCACTTTTATTCTGGACGTAGTGTTGCTGCCCTTTGCTTACATCTCTGTATCGCCGTCCCATAATTTCATTATGCTAATGGGAATGTCTGTCCAAACGTGAGTATGAGAAATCTGTCTGACTTCTGCACTATAGAGCGGAGGATGTGGAGAAATATGCTGCAGTGGTATTTTTCAGCCTAATTTGGAAGTCTCGCTGGTTGTGATTTAGAAATATGCATCATTCGGTAAAAAGAAGTTGCCATAACAAAGTGCATGACAGATTGTTTCCTGAGTCAACCAACGGCTTTCCATTCGCTGCGTGCTCCTCTTGTGGTTTGTGGTTTTCAGCAGGAGAGGAGAGGAGCTGGTCGTGCTCACGTTGTTATCAGTGTCGAGAGATGAAGTTGCACGTTTTATGAGTAAAGCAGAAATCAGGTTTCCTTCAGCAGATATGAATAAGGCTGTGTGATAAACCCTTGTGATAATGGGCTTTAAATCAAACTTCTGGCTATCTGTTTTTGAGGTAAAGGCCACAGTAGACCTCTGGCCAAAATCCGAACCTTGTACGTGGAAAAAAGATCCTCTTGAGCATTGTGTTTATTGACCATATCGCCCTAGAGGGCTGTGCTCCAGTGTTGGCCTGAGTTCAGTGTGTGTGTCAGATACACACAGGTCTCTGGTGATTGTGAATAAAATGAACAAGAGAGGAAGCGCAGGGGATGTGTGGCAGGAAGCCTGCAATATCCTCACGCTGGGGAACAGAAGGAAGGAGGGGATAACGGCACGAGTTAGAGGAAAGAGTGTGCAGATAGGATACAAGATTAGTTTCATGTGCCTTGTTCTCATAATTTATGCCTCGTGTGCTTACTGTGATCTCGTACGTTCCAGTTTTCATTAGGCTCGAGGAAGGGAAGATAATTCGTGTAATCTCAACTGCGTTACAAGTCGATCTAGCATATACAAACCCATTAAGCTTTGCTCCTACAACACTAACAGAAGTAGGACAAGCAGCACAGGTATTTTACGTCTCTTGGGAGTCAACCTGTTTGACAGCTTTCCCAATGAGAAGCTTTGATTCTCTCCAGGAGAGGGTGTTTACTGATTTGATGATGATCCCACACCCTCCTTCCTCTTTGTCTCTGAATGGTGAATATACTCGTATTGATACATTACATAAGGATTCATTAGGCAGTTGAATACCTCTTCTCGGAGACAAGTGGGACAGGATAGTTCAGCTTGTTGCATTTCCCAAGGGAGGAACCTGTACAGGTTTACAATTACAGGAAATAACAAACTCAGTGAGAGGAAAAAAAAAACAAAATCAAAAACAAATGTATTGAGATCTGTTCTGGTTATAAGTTTGTGGTCTGTTTACTATTTTTTTAGTACATAGTCTGAGTTTATATCGTACACAAGATTTGCTTAGCAGTTATTTTTCCCTTGATCCTCTGATGTTAATGTACACAAGGACACATTGTTAAAAGTATTTGGGAGATTTGGCCGTTATTATCTGTGTTTGTGTTGGAAAATGTGTCTCCTCTACCCAAAGACTCTCCTCGCTGCTGTTACACACTAGAGCAAACAACTCCGACCAGCCTGCTACACAGGATACAAGCAGGTTTAACAGTGCTGAACAACTCTGACTGCTTACCACACAAACACACACACACACACACACACAAGTAAGCCTCGAGCTAAAGCCTTTCACAAACCTGAGAATGGATCACCTATTTCATATGAACTCAGCAAAAACCGGAAAGGTCAGCTCTGGCTGAAGCACAGCATAACCACACTGCTGCAACGCCTACCACATTGTCATTACCAGATTTATCTTCGGTTTAGGGAATTTGTGTACACAAGGCTCTGGCGTCAGAGGCACATTTCCCTGCAGCCCAGTGTTTAAACGCTCAAAAAACTTTACACGTGTACACGCAAGCTGTGTACCGCCTCTAAATACAGGCCATAGTCTGTGACAAAGCTGGTCGGGCGCTCTTAACCAACAGGCTGTTTTCTGTGGTGAAGCCGAGGCTTTCACTCACAGCTCTAGCTTCAGCAAGCTGTGGATGTAACTCGTGGTGATGATGATGTCACCTTCTTGGAAAAGGGTGAGAGTCAGTCCTACCTTTCACAGCTGCCTGCGAGATAACAGCCCTCTGACCTACCAGAGGGTGAAAGAAACCCTCCTCCCACAAGCTTCGACATACATAGATGGCAGGATCAGATCGCACAAAGAGTGGGAAGAATAATGCAGCCAGCTCTTTGGAAATGACTTGATCTTTGATAAAACTAAATCACAGTTTGAAAGGCAGTGAGTCATTAAGTTACCAGCTTTAAAGAGTTTCTGTCTTTGAGTTTAAGATACATGAACAGATTATTTTTTGTGCTAATTTTCCTCCCTGATCAGTTGTAACAGAACTGCTAAGTCATGTCATGTAGCAGGATTAACAGCCTGGAAAATGGTGAAAATGCATATAAAACAGGGAGAGGCTGCAGTGGTGGCAAGTCAGTGACAGCAGCAGACACCTGAGAGATTATCTAGCGAAAACCACAAAACCCTGGGCTCAGTAATAACCACATAATTAAACCAACCAAACGACACAGTAAAACAGAAACTTAACTTCATACTCCGCAGACTAACAATTATGACAGGACAGTCATTTGGTGGTTGCTTGTCTCCAGGGACAGTGCACAAAGATGCATAAGCTGATACTAGGGATGGGATGATTTACGATTTTATTGCATATCGTGCTAAAAACACCTACAGTAAGTTGCTTGTGGTGAATTTCCATTTTTGGGATAATCATGAATTTGCACCTAAAGAGACTGCTGGGTAGCCAACAATAAGAGACTCTGCTAGGCTTGAATGGTTTCAAGGTATTCAGTATACCAGGGTATTAAAAAACCTGAAAGTATGGTTTTCAAAACCGCTAAAAATACAGATGCTTCTCTTTCTACTGAACTGATGCGGAGATGCTGTATTCAGGCGATGTATTCTGGTGCATAGCACATGCCACCAGTGGTCAGTCTCTGCTCCAGAGTGTGGATACCCGTGCCCAACAGGACCCGTCAGAACCCAACGGATCGGGTCGGGTTTGGATAATAAATCAGAAATTTTGCTCGGGTTCGGCCCGCTTGACATGCTGCTGTGTTGTGCTATGGCCTATTCAAGTGCTGGAATTTGTTATTTATGTGACGACGCCTGAACGCAGCACAGGCTCCGCTCCAATTGAGTGTGTGTACAGTGCTGTGCTGCACTGCTGTGCGTGCGGCGTGTGTGACTGTGCATAACAGCAGCCTTTTGATGGTCATTTACACACTGTGATCATAAGCTGTAACCATAATAACAATAACTATGTAAAGGTAACAGACTGCGTCGGGCTCGGGTCGGACTTAAAAATCAGAAAGTCTGTCGGTTATAACTGTCTTGGACTCGGTCTGTCATGTGACGTCATGGTGCTCTTCCTATTAACATAAATTGTGAAAGAGATGCCAGTGGATAGATTTTCTTTAGCGCCAAAACCCCTGCAAAATGACTCATTACACAATCTGGGTTTGATCCACTGGGTCCAATAACATTTTGAAAGTCTAGAAGAGCTGCACAATTCATCATTTCATTTATCAGATCAGTTTATCCCCATTTAAGTCAGCAGAGCATTAAACCAGAAGTTAGCCACTTGGTCACGTTAGTCTTCAGTGCACTTGCGCTATGGGCCCCACAGTGCAGAAGCTCCAGGTAATTCTAGGCCAAGGAAATTTAGCTTTTTTTGGCTTCATGTGCCACTGAGCAACTTTCATAGGTATGAACAGGGCCCTGCCTCTAATGCTGTATCCAGTTCTCTTTATATATCCATGGCATAACTTGTAAAAACGAAAAATGCCTCTGTCTCTGTTTCGGAGTACTTTAGTCTTCATCATTAAGGTGAGCCAGCGACCACGATCGAAGCTGTGACTAAAGAGTGTTAACACGTCAAACCTCCATTCACACCTCAGTATGCACAAAGAAAGGTTTCCTATCTATTCATTATTCTATAGGCCATAAGTATTTAAACCCCGCAAGACTTGTCAAAGTAGGCTAACTGCATATTAGATACAAAGCATTGAAGGCAAGAACATGTATAATAATAATTGAACATGAAATGTTCATATTTAATACAAAATACAGCCCTTTTAGAGGAGAATGAAGCACATTCTTGGCCGTATTTGGAGCAAGCCAAAAGATGCTTTCAACAATGGCTGCAGCCTTACTGTTAAAGTTGGTGTATCTGTAATTTATGGGCTGCCATCTGGCGGGAGTCGTTAAGTTTTGGTTGCTGTGGATTGTAGTGTTAAAAGCAGGGAAGGTGCTGGAAGGCGTTTTACAGCAGCAGGTGCCCCACATTGAGTCGACACAGTTCCCTTTATGATGTTCCTGTATTCCACTGTAATAACGCCCCCATATGCTCATATAAACACATTCAACACAAAGATGAGGTCAGCGGCCACTCCCGTCACTACAATTAACCATAAAGCTTTATGGGAAATATGTCTTCCTCTTCCTGTTACATGAGACACTTAGTTTAGGAACCTGTAAAACAACAAAACAACAAACGAGGGCAAAGTGCAGCCATGCTGGGTGTTTGTGTACTGTTGATGTTTGATCCTGACAAATCAAAGCATTATTCAGTATTGTAGTTTGTCTTTGAATCAGTAAGGGTTTTATATGATAGTTAAATACAGATTAAATAACAGATTTAGTTATTTGAAGATATTCAGTTCACTATCATGTATATAAAGAAAAGCAACTCACATTTGAGAAGCATGAATCAGCATTTTTTGGCATTTTTGCTTGAAAAAAGATTAACCAGTTATCAAAATAGGCCCCGATTCATCTTCTGTTGATCAGTAATTTCAGCTCTAATAAATGACACATTTATATTGATTATCAAAACTTTCAGAATTCCAAAATCTGCTTTTTACATGAGGGAATTTTGACACAGTTGTACCCTGTTTATTAAAGTACTTCCTGTACATATCCAGGAAATATAATTTCTGATATGTGGATACGTGTGCCAAAGCTTTAAAATCTGCTGACAGTTTAGTCTGAACAACAGCAGTAAAGTAAACACTATATAACTGGGTGTGGAAGAATCTATAGTCACAAGGTGCTGCCTGACATGACTCATGGTTTCCTCACTGTGACACAGGCCAAGTCGAAGATAGACATCTCTGTGTTTGGTTGTTTGATTTATGGCATTTCATCTTGCTTTAGTCACTCATGTCTGTAAATTAATAAAATGTTGTATCTGAGGTAGGTAAATAAATACATAACTAAATCAATGTTTAGTCTGTATCTTGATGTTTTGTAAGAAATTGGGACAGGCAAGGCTTCATGGCGGGGCAAAGTCCCCTCTGTGTCATGGTTAATTAGTAATCCAATCTTACAATGACAGAAAAAACACCTACTGTAGATGATCCAACTATGACTCAGCAAACACAACAGAAAAATCAAATGTCAGTATCCTCAGTCTTATCCTATTGTGGAATGTAACTAAGTCAATGTAACTAACTGATTTCTGGCACTTAATACTTCTACATCACTGTGTTTCAGATGAAAAGTACATTTATTTGACGTTTATTTTGCAGATCATCATGTTATCTACAAAACATTTGATTAGTTCATAAAATATAAGACATTGTGACGGACTTACACAACCCAACAGTGTATGATGCTGTTGGAAATAGCTCAACCTCGACCAGCTACAACATTAAAATACATCTTACATGTTTATACATTAGTGACACTAGTGTAGTGCAAAAACAGATAGATGGCTTGGCATGCTTTCTCCACAGTGGCGCTTATCTGAACAAGTTTACACTTGACACTGTGCTTCCTTGCGTCCTGAGCAATACTCCTTGGCCTGGAAGTTGAAGTCCAGACCAAATTGCTAAGTTAGCAATTAGCTAGCTATGAAGTATTATGTTAAAAGAAAGGTGGTTATGGTTAGGATAAGGGTAATGGGAAGGGGTATATCTCATTACTTATAAAGTGAATCATGTCTTTATGTATCATCAATTATAAAGTGGATTATTGCTACGTTTGGTCTCACTTATTCACCACAGCGTAGCATTGTAGCAGGGATTAGATAGATGTCACATTGGTGGGTTTGTGTCGTTCTAGTGGTGGGCGCAGTGTGTAGGGGTGTGTCGTGTAAACTACAAACCCAATGTGTCTGCAGCTATACATGTCTCTTCTGATTATCTTGAAACCTTCTTCAAGCTGAGAAAACCGATTTAAAAGCCTGTAATGTCATCGCAGTGACAGTCTGTGGGTTGAGCAGGAAATCGCGGGCAGGGCCAGTGGCAGAAACACTATTGCACATACTGCATACTACATACCGCAGAACTGAACCTGGAAGCTAGAAACTTTTTTGACATATGTGCCAGGCGAGCTATTCCATTGCACTGAATAGGCGCCATCTTGGGGTTTGGTATCTAGTTACAATTATACATCTAGCTCTCAATACACTACACAGTTTATACATAACACCCTACTAATAAATATGTCCCATAGTCTCAAATGCTCACACTCCACACTGTACTTCCTTTGGTCCTTAGCAATACACTCACCGTGTGGGAAGTTGATCTGATGAACCGTTGTTGAGAGAACTGAAGGACTTACATATAGACAGAGACTCCGTCCATCTTAATTAGATAATCCTGCAGAATTTTGACTCTGACAGGAGCTCTACTGTTGCAAAACAAATACTTTTACCAGCCTTGAGACCTTAATTACATTTCACACCCCTATCTCTCTCCCCTTCTCCCAATCTACTCTGTCATCTGTCACATAAAGGCAAAAAAGTATAATAATGAATGTGAAAAAAGTATTTTCTTCTGGCGATACTGATTTACATAAGTAATATTTTCAGTGTAGACAAATATATGCATACAGAACAGGTTTCATGCCCACCTTCATATCATCAAGTGTTATGATGGGGGCAGCAGGATGCCATCCTCCCAACTGCAGGATGTGGGCCTGTGTGAGCAACTGCTCTGACCTTACTGTGTAGGAGATGAGATAAGAGATTTACCCCACCGCATCTCATGTTGCTTAACTATTTGTATAATCAGAACAAGTGTGAGACAGATCATCAGATTCAGCTGAGCGAGTGCTCCACAAAAAAAACAAAACACCAGAGATGGAGACTGTTGGCCTTTATGTCTTGAACACACGCGGTGATGCTGGTGATTCCTCTTCTTTGTGAGCTGTATAATGAGACTTCAGTGAGATGACTAATTGTTGCTCAGTCATCAGCTCACAACAACAGGCTCAAGATTGAAGTGCTTTTGCTCCTGCAAACATAAGACGCTGAAATCTACTTTGATGGCTTTGTAGAATTTAACTCATGTCAAGCATGAACCGTGCATTTAAATCCCGATACCTTTGTCTCTTTCAGCAACTCCTAACTGTTACAACAGGACTCTTCTGGCAGATAACGAAACCTGCACCTCTGCTAGCTGCTCAGGTAAGTCTAACAGCATAGCAGTCCGAAATATCAGAGTGGACATTAACTCTTTATATTAACATGTTCCTTTAGGCCCTAAGAGAATCAGCAGACTCCATATTTGTAACCAAAGACACTAATTATTTCCAAGTTAGGGGTATTAATAATCTGCAGGTTCTGTTTGGGTGTAGCAAAGCTCTAACAAAGGTGTCAGTTAATGGTCAGCCTCAGCACTTTGGCTCTGTCTCTGTTGTCTTTGTGTCCCAAAACACTTGGCTAGGTGTAAAACATTAATTTCACCTTCCCAAGAGAAATGAGTCTTGTGTAGTTTCTGGCCATCGTTGTTTGCTTGGTGTCTCTTGCTTTCCCCCTTTCACCCTGTCTTGGTGTTGGTTCCCTGTCCAGCTGTTGAAACCTCAACAATCATGATTTCAACTGCCCCTGTGACTCCTCCCCGTCCCACTACAGCCGCCCCTACCCCTGTTGTCTCCACCGCCTCCACTAACGGCAGCAGCTCTCTGCCCACCACAGGTAACCAGTCCCGAAAAACCTCTGCTACTGTCTGCTTTAGTCTGTGTTGTCCAGCGTATAAGGTTTGACGTGGTCTTTTAAAGGTTTTATTGACATCTCTTTAAAGGGACAGTTCTTCCAAAATTGAAAATACACATTTAATCTCTCAGCTGTAGTGTTGTTTATCAGTCTAGGTTGTTTGGTGTAAGTTGATGAGTGTTGGAGATATTGGCCGTAGAGATGTCTGCCTCCTCTGGAATATAATAGAACTGGATGGCACTCGACTTGTGGTGCTCAAAGCGACAAAAAAAAACATTTGGAAAAACTCAACAGCAATGTCTCTTCCCAGAAATCATGACCTGTTTACTCAAGATAATCCACAGACCTTGCTTTAAGCAGTTTCCTGTAGGAACAATTTTCTTCCTACGGAACTACATCCACCGACTGTATCACCATGCAGAAGGAAGCGTGCATCATCTGCTACCTCACCTTGCACCTCTGACCTAGCAGACGTTACAGCTTGGCTGTGAAACATAAATTAGAGCATCTTTAGCTTCTGTACTACGACATATTCCCAAGTGAAATGGAATACTTCAACGTTGTTGAGCTAGCTAGTAGCTACTACAATGCACAAACATGGTTTTATATGACTGATGTGGCTAGCTAGTCGCCCAAAGTCTCACTTGATTCGATTTTGTGAACGCCCGAGTGCGGGATGAGTCATCAAACATTTGATAACGTTTTCACCTGGTTTCACAGAAAGAGAATATACAGGGAATTTTTGTGAAAAAAAAATGCTCATACTGATTTATTGACATCCATTTGGCATGAAACAAGAGATTCCATTTTTCAATTCAGTTTTATTTATAAAGTCCAATATCACAAATCCCAATTTCCCTCAGAGGGCTTTACTGCATACCACATCCCTCTGTCCTTTGGATCCTCACAGCAGATAAGGAAAAATGCCCTAAACAGACCCTTTAATGGGCAAAAAAAATGGGAGAAACCTCAGGAAGAGCAACTGAGGAGGGATCCCTCTTCCAGGACGGACAGACGTGCAATAGATGTCGTACAGAACAGATCAACATAGTAAATGTACAGTAACCATGTGATATATACAGTGATCCATATGAGATAAATGATAAACTACCACGGGGACCCTCTTCATGGGTCTTTTATGTTTACATCTTGCACTCGAACGAGCACGAACCTCTCGTCCAAGTGTAGATGCATGCTTCCTTTTGCACTTTGGTGCTTTGAGTGCCACAAGCCAAGTGCCATTTAGCTCCATTATTCTCAAGAGAAGGCAGACACCTGTATGGCCGATATCTCCACTACTCGTCAACTGACACGAAAACATGTAGACTGATAAAAAGCACTACAGGTATGTGTTTTTAATTTTGGGGTGAACTGTCCCTTTAAAGTTGTAATCCTTAAGAATTTCATGTAATCAAACAGTTGTTGTTGTTTTTTTTTTGCAATAGCTATTCAGTGTGTTCACGATGATTCAAAATGCCCTCACATGCTCGAGGGATTCACAGGAAAAAAATGCAGCATGTAATCCACCATTAATGTTTTTGTTTAATTGCAATTGTTCATCAAAAATGCAACTACGAAACAAGACTATTTCGTCAGTGGATCATTTTTACTTTTAACAAGGGACTAAGAAGGAGCAGTGGCTGCTGATGAAGCGACAATAATGCACACCTCCAACTTCTGAGCAAGGCAGCAAACTTAACTGTGCCCTGCTCTTGTGTGGAAAAACTACTCGCCTGTGTGCAGCATAAAATCAGGTTGAGGTTACAGTTATATTGACAGACTTATTAAGACAACATGTTTCTTTAGCACCAGATACACATTTAGTTTTGTTTCTATCTAAGCAGCTGCTCAAGGAGTGTTTGCTTTGGTATTAAACCGTTCTTACTGATACCACGACTAACCACAGGTGTCTAAAAATCAACCAGGACTGAGATCTTAAGGATTACAACTTCAAACATCTTTAAAAGTCAAAGGGTGTAAATGCTAATCAACTTATTTTTACTGTGACCCTGCTACAGAACATGCAAACCTTACCACCATTGCCCCTACTCACGCTGGTAACAGCTCCAGCCCTGTAACTTCATCACCTTCAAGTAAGTGGCAAAGTGATGGTGCAAGAATATTTAACATCTTGCCTTTGACGCACATAAACAACAATAACAAATCTCCATTTTCCTTTCCTCCGTCTTTTATCACAGATGGAACCAGCGCAACTACCACACCAGTTGCCCCCACTCCCGCCCCTCACAAGAACACTTTCGACGCTGCAAGCTTCATCGGTGGAATAGTGCTGGTCCTGGGCCTGCAGGCCGTGATCTTCTTCCTCTACAAATTCTGCAAGTCCAAGGATCGCAACTACCACACCCTTTGAAGCAGCTGCACTTTATGGATCCCCATCACTCGACCTATCCCCACCAACTAGAACCTTCCAGAGAAGACTACCCACTTGGCACGCACTCACTGCGACGGACTCAAACAGTGTTTTCAAGCAGGTTTTCTAGATCTTTAATGTTTGCTCCACGTGTGGTTCAGGCCTGCATTAGCCCTGCTGTTATAGTCTGTATTAATGCACACACACAGGCCTGTATATGATAATTCAACTGAGCAGATTTCCAGTGATACGGCATCTTAAGCCGCGAGCATATGGATTACATCACCTGGTAGCTACTCCCACCTCCATTATGCCGTTAGTCATTCTGCGAAAACCATTTTCCAGCGAACTGAGGGGGTTCGTGTTATTTACAGCCCCTCCTCTTGTGGCTTCCTCAGTTAAGCACACCACATGAGAGTTACAGAATTAGTCACGTACACAAAGTATCTTTCCTGTTGATGCTTGGGAGTAGTACAGCGGCAAGCTGGCAGCGTTTGATTTGGAAACACTGTTTGAGTTCACAGCTATTCTTGAACGTGACGACTGCGATGATTCAGTGTTGCTTTTAGCCTGTTGAATCGTGGGCCGCTTCCCTCTTCCTCCATGCAGCTGTAAACATGTATATGTGTTCATGGATGATGTTAAAGTGGTGGGGTTACTTAGGAGGGAAGAAAAGCAACACCCAATCATCTGATGTCAAACTAAAACTAAATAGCCATCCCTCTTGTCATATTTTGGGTGTCTCCCTTGGCATTTAGGAGTGCGGTGCGTCTTCTGCTGTTGACTTCCCTGGGAAAATCTCTCACCCAATACTAGTTGGAAAAAATGTCAAAAAAAAAAACTGCCAGTAGAGCAGCTCAATGCAATAAATCCCCTATAATGTTAATTCCCCTTATTTTAATCCCCCATTGTCATTTCTGATCTTAACCAACATCAAAACAGACCCACTCTGCTAACGTTGAGCTGGCCCTTTGCCCCTGTTACTGTGGGGTGGTCAAAAAGGGCCGGTGGGTCAAATTGAAAGATTGTGGAGTATTTCAGAAATATTAATAATTAATTTGTTTTAATAATGTATAATAAGGAGAATGGGGAGATAAAGAGAACAGCATGCACCTTCTTGATGTGGACAGTGATAGCAGTGAAGTGCCTTTAATGTCCAGTATGACTTAAAGAGAGAAATGGAAGAGTCTTTTCTCCCTGGTTGAGGCCCAAAGTGTTATCATTAGTTTGTTTGTGAGGAAGAAACGGTATCGCTGAGCTGATATTGGTGAGAACTGTAGTATCCCAGCTGGACTGAAGAGCCTTTTATTGTGAAGAATACAAACACTCGAGGGCCTTGATCAGTCAAGATTGAAGTTTTTTCCCTATAAGTAGAGGACTGTATTCATTATTGATGGTCTTCTCACTGGTGACTTTGTGTAAATGAATCGTTTGAAGGTGCTCTCCCGTTTTGTAGCGCCCAATACTTCTCCCAAATTTCCTCCCACCGTCACTATTCATGTTTCAGAGCTCAGTTGTAAATTGTATTAAATTTTAAAACATGAACAATGAGCTGGAAGGAAATTTTGGGGCCGTTAGGCGCTGTAAATCAGGGAACACAGCTTTGAAGAAAAGGCAAAAATATTGGGCTTAATTTAAAAACTTGAGTATTGGAGAGAGTGCATTGAGGTAAAAATGTTGGACTGTTTGAGTGCTAGTTTGGTCAAATGAGCAGTGCACCTCTGATTTCTGACTTTGCCGTGTAAGTGAGAGGATTGTGAATGAAGTGCAACAACTAAGCGGCCGTGCTAGAGCTCATGTCAAGTTCTCTAATTAGCTTGCTGCTAACTGTGTGATTTTATTTTTTTTTCTCCATTTTGTCCCTCCTGTACATAGCCATGTCCTGTTTTTGTTCATCTTCTAGGTTTCAACTTGAGGAAAGGCTAAATGAAGGAGTACATTTTGCTCGTAGCGGCTTGTCAGTGTCAAGAATGTTTTGTTACACGCCTTTTTTTTTTCATTATTGCATGCTGGATGCTTGGAGTTGTGATTTTTCCTCCCATTGCATATGCTCTTAAGGATTTAGACACTCTTAAAAACCACTCGATTATTTGTGATTAGCCCATATGCTAGTTGAAAGAATGCCTTGAAACAGTGTGCATTGAGCCAAAGTCCTCAGTTTTTGGCATGGAAATTGAGCATTGCACTGACAAGCTTTGTTTTGTAACTTTGTCTTTGTAAATGTTTTCATGGTTCAGCCAAAAAAAAAAAATCAAATGCTTGTATAAATACTCAGTCTTGAATATTTACTAGATAATGGATGAATAATCACCTTGTTTTCTATGACCATGAACAGTGCAGATGTTTTTCTTTTGGCTTTCATAATTTCAGATTACATGTTTCCTGCTGCTCACCATTAACACGCCTTTTAACCTAGTCACCTGGTGGCATTAGGCTACAGCCCAAAGACCCAACTACGGCGAGAAGGCTCCAGAGTTTTGCCTTAGCTGCACCCATTTGTTCATTCTCTGCATGCGGAGAGCCTTCGCCCAAATTTAGAGAAACATTTTATTCACAGCTGTTTAGTTGCATGCTGTGTAAACCACTGAATCCAGTCAGAGTGCTCTCTACTTTAGACATGGTAGCTGCATTCCTGTAGAACACAGCATCACATGTTGGCATCGTGGTGTGTCAAAACACCTCTGGTATCCGTGGATGCCAATAGATGTCCATTGTGTTGCCTCTCCGCAGCTTCTCCTACAAGTTACTAACTCAGTCCGTGCACCTCTTAAGGAAAAGTGCCTTATTCAGTTAATATCCACATGTAGTTGTAGTTTGTAAAATGATATGCCACACCTATTAAATATCAACGAGACTCAGCACTTTCAGACCCCTGTGAAGTGGTTTTCTGTGTCGTATTCTGCTTTAATGTCTGTTCTGTCATGCTCAGCCTTAACTTCTCGATCAAGCCCACACAGCATTTGTTAGTGACAAGCTGTCCAGGCGATTACCAGGACGCTTTTGTTGAAAAGTTTGTTTGTTAGATGTATTTTGTGCAGAATGGCTGCCATTTCTGTAGCGTTTAAGTGCCTGCATTTTGACCAATCACGCAACAGAATTACGGGTGTTTAAATGCTGCTGAAATGGCTACAACCAGCTAATGAATGGCGTTGTTTACTACTAGATGAAACCTGGTTGTAGCCTGGACAACTTTTCACCAGCACATTGTAATAAAACTTACTGTTGTACCCACATAAAAACAGTCACATGATGACTCACAGTCCACTTTGCTTGTAATTTCCAATTGGTGCATTGAATGATGTTTTCTGTCCGGTGGGATTTTCAATTCAAAATCCTAATTTGCTTGGTCATGGAGGGCTCTCCTATCAGTTTTCAGCCTTGCAGTGTTCAATTACAAAAGCAACGAGTAAAAAGCTTTTTGATTCCCTCCTCGTGGCTTTATATCTGTGTGCACACTCTGCAGTGCCATATCTTTTACCCTTTGTGTTAAGAGGCCATCTGTCTTGTAGGTACGATTTTTTTTTTTTTTGGCTTTGCTCCCACCCCACTTTGACACACAGCCATATGTAGACACTTGCAGGTGCCACAATGCCTCCTGAAATGTTTTGTGCTTTTTTTTTTTCTTCTTCTTCTCTCAAACCTTTTATTTTGTGCCTTGTTTTCTAGTGTTGCCTTTTAGTTTCACGATGTAAAGCCAATAAAGTTTGAATATTGTTAAACAAATCACAGTGTTTACCTTCTTCCTTTTGGCAGCAGTGTCAACTTTCTTGGAGACGGTCATTTACATGACACATCACAAGTGGGACGATGATACACAGCCTGGTCTCAGGTCTCTGGCTCCATCGCCATGGTTACAATTGAACGACTAGTTGCCCAGACAACCAAAGGTATCGAGTTCAGGCGTTGCTTTGTCTTGCCTGGAGTGTGTAGCTAATGCTAGGTCAACAAGATCTCTGGTTACAGAAGAAAATAGCAAAGCAGTGCTGAGCAGAAAAAAAATCATTGAATCATATTTACAGTATCTAAATATTTAGGTATCTCCACATCAAGCATTGTTTACCCTTGAAATTGGATATGGCAATCTATACATTTTTAGGCCATTTTGTTACCTTTGGATGGAACCCAGCTAACTGCTAATGTTAGCCAGGTGTTAGCTCGCATGTAAACATTTAGGTATCCCTAAATTCAGTTATGGCTCTTGGTTTTGTTGTGCCACCCCAAGATTTTCAGCGTCTTCATCTGGCCACCCCTATGAAAATCTCAGGGAGCGCCACTTGTTTCACCCCACTGCCTGCTGCACCTGCTCCTCTGTCTGAGTGTGTTTGGAGTCTATTGGAAAAAACACTAACATAATTTAGAGGCATAATCAGATTCTTATTGACATACATTACTAATGTTGTACATGATGAATCCACCTTAACCTCCTTAGTACCCTCATCTTCATTTCCTACCTGATAATCGAGTGTGGTGGTACGTAATCGTGGGTTTGAGACCCTCAGTGGGCCACCAAGATAAATCAGAGGGCTCACTGATAACTAATGGGAAACTGTTAGATATAATTGTGTATATTTTTTTCAGATTTTTCTAGAAAAGCACTTCATATTGTCACTTCTTTGGCAGTCTAAAAATCCCTCAAACGTCATGCCCACATGCCATAACCTGTGTTGATGAGGTGACAAGGAGACATCGCTAGATTTTAAGGCCCGAAAAGGTTGTATACAACTGCTGTACCTGATAATGTAAAGGGGTTTTGGTGACACTAGTGCCCCCCATTGGCCATACTCAAACCAATAGCCCTACATCATCCACTCTATGTACACAGCCTTTCCTGAGGTATTATCTAAATGTTTACTACTTTCTGTCTATGATAGCAATCAACATGTTTTTGAAAGGGAAACAGGTACAAAGTTTATTGCTGCCATGTGACATCACTTGATGTCAAAACCAAAGACGCCACCCCTCTGTTCAAAACAACCCGTTTGTTTTTCACACAGTTTTCGCTCTCCTGTCAGGACACATGGTCACTTTCCAAGGTCACAGCAAGGTTCTGCTTGTGTAGCAAAAACTGAAAGGAAGTGTGAGTGTGCACACTCAAGAATCACTGTCCGTACACTCAGTTCACTACATTCTTGAACGAGGTGTGTGTGTGTGTGTGTGTGTGTGTGTGTGTGTGTGTGTGTGTGTGTACAATATGTTTGTGCTGAGCTGACTGTTATTCTTTCAGTGGCCCGGAGTCCTCAGCTGGGCACTGTTTCCAAGAACCAGAGAGAGTTTCAGGGGAGAATGTTTTTTCGGACAAGCACGCCATAATTCCTCTCTCGTGTGTCCATTAAAAACAATCTGCAACCCTGCACTTAGTATCTGCTGTTAATGGAGATAGAAAAGCTTGTGCTGCTGTATCAGAACATCTCTTATGGGGCCGCTCACTAAGAAGTGGAAAGTCCTATAGTCAGCCAACTTTTAAATAACAAATAACTTTGTAGTCACAAACCGAGAACGCTACTTTTGATTTTTGTCCATGTCAACTTGTAACACTTAAAGTTCAGTGTGTAGGATTTAGGGGGATATATTGGCAGAGATTAAATATAATATAAGAAGTATGTTTTCTTTAGTGTATAATCACCTGAAAATAAGAATAATTTTGTTTGTTTGTTGTTAATATCTACTTAGGGAGCAGGTCCTCATCCATAGAGTCCGCCATGTTGCACCGCAATGTCTCTACAGAAGCTCAGAATGTACAAACCAAACACTGGCTCTAGATAGTGCCATTAGCATTTTCACTTCGGCCACTTTAGTTAGCAGCCCCTCTGCGATGAGCACTGTCAGAAAAACACAGGTTTTTAAATATTAAACTACATTTTTCAGTGTTTTTCCTTGTTTAAATCACTGGGTCAATTTTTGTGGAGAGGAAGAGACCTCTGCGGATAATTTGTCTCTTTGTAAAAACCTCCTGAATGTCCAGAATGTCTTAAGTAATCTTAAGAAATACACTGATCTGTAACATGAAGCTGCTTTATTCTGTGTTTTTACTGGTTTAAATCTCCTGGTGTGTTTATTTTGGACAAGAATAGACCTCTGGAGACAATGCAGCTCCCAGTAAAAACCCCCCTGAACATTAACATTGAAGGAATTCTGACTAGGAGAAGATTCAGCTGGTTACAATCTGCGATCCTCACTGTTAGATGCCACTAAATCCCCATACCTAAATCTTACACACTGGACCTCTTAAAGAAACAGACTGCTGGCTCATTTGATTTTCCTTTACACTGTACATATCTTTTTCTCACATCTGCCCAGCCCTCCTACATACATGTTTCTCCGAACACACCACTGCTATTCAACACCAGGCAAACACAGGAGTGTGCAGTCACAAGGTCTCGCAGCTGCAGGGTCAGGAGAGATGTTGTATGTGGGCACGGAGGGGTCTTGACTTGCCACAGCTAACCTGATTGCTGTGTCCAGTCATGCTCTGTAATCTAATATGGGAGCACAGAGAAACAATGCAATGGCCAGCTCAGGCCATTTAACCACGCCGTGAACTCCGAGTCATGCCAAGAATACCAGGACGAAGCAATGTTAGCTAGATAATGAACTGAAAAGGCTGAATGCAGAGAGCAACAATAACAACCAGCTGTTTTCTTCTCCCATGACCCAGAGCCTTGGACAGGGCAGCTCAGGATGTTTTGATTTTAGTTTTTATCGCAACAATTTGTGACTTAACAACCACAGTAGAGCTGGTGGTGCAGGGAGTGGCTGAGATTAACTTTAAGGTCAAAGATGGTTCTTGTGTATCAAAAATGTGACCTGATGAAACAATAAAAATGCTGACCGAGGCGTGATAATGAGGAGATAATGCAGGAATGTTATGAGGCAGCTTCACATGTGGTTATTCGTACCATAAAAGGTGGGTGACTCAAGCAAACAGAGCAAATATAAAAGCCCCAGCCATGCCAGAAATGTGTCCCGTCATCTGACCAGTCTACAATTAAGGAGAGTAATAGCTATCAGGGTGAATTTAAGAGAATTGAGCTGTTTTGGCAGTGTAAAATAGCAGAATCCTGTGGTGAAACGCAGTTCCTCCCACCAGTGCACAGTGATAAAAACCACATCCGTTTGTCCTGTGGTCAGGGCTGCATTTACTCAGCTGTCCGGCCAGCTGCTGTAACAGAGTTCACAAGGCATTTGGTGCATCTCTACTACAGACTGTCCAAAACAGTAGGAGCTTGATGCTCCACGCATCATTATAAAGTTATATCTTATTATTATACATGTGGTCTGTGGGGTAAGCCATCACGTTTGTAAATCAGACATAGGCCCAGCGCTGCCACCTAGTGGCTCTCTGAGTGAAGTCCAAACTGCAGTGCAGGAACATTGGTAAAACATAAACAAAAATGTATTTACAACATGTAGAGAGAATACATTTTATTAAAATTTTAAAAAATATTAAAAATAGATTTCTTCAGCTTCATTTGAGATTAGACAGGTAAAGGTCATGATAAATAAACTAAACACCATCTACCTGTGAAGGACCCTGTATGTGCAAGATTTCATTTACCTCAATCACCTACAGCTAATAAGTTTTATAAATATTACTAATTTTCCTAGTGAAACACAAAAACGCTTTATTCTCTCTTTTCATTTGTTACTTAGGATGTCCTAAAGGCCGCTCGAAGAGAGAATAACAGGCTGCCGTGAACCAAGGGGAGTCTTGTGGTTCAACCAGCTGTAGCATCAAAGCCCGCTCACAGAAAAGTCTTTCAGAGAACCTCATGCTTCCCAGGAAAGGTCATCTTGATTTAGACTGTTTCTGAACTTCTGGGTCTCTCTGAGAAGCTGCAGGTTGTTGTGAGTGGTCCCACTTTTTTTCCGTGTCTTCTTGGCCTTAACAGGAGAGGGAACAGGTGGCTTGATCCCGCACAACTTCTTGGCTGTGTGTTCCTCTGCACATGGCTGGCTCTGGGTCAATTTATGGACCTGTGCAGGAGCCAAAGACAGAAAACACAGACATTAAGGACGGAGATCAGCTGAAACTGATCAACTGAAACAGGCACTCGACTTAGTTAAAGGGTAACTTGGTATTTTTTCAACCCGGGCCTAATTTTCCCATGTTTTTGTGTAAGTAACTGAAGGAGTAGTGGATCAGTTTTTCAAATTGATCCACTACTGAGCAGCAGGGCTGTAGCCTGATGCAGCGAAACAGGCTGCAACGTCATGTTAATGGACAACTGTGTGTTGTCAATTTACGTCCAATAAAAGTGTTTTTGTTGCCACTGACTGGCTCAGATTGTTATTCTAAGTGTCTGAAAAGGAGAGGAACCCTACAGGGACAGATCTTTTTGCTAAAGAGTAACGCAGGGTTCACACTGGACACAGAAGTGCCCCGATTTGTTAATTGTCGCACAGCCGCTCGTCAGCAGTTGCCTGGCCGTTTACACCAGAAGCACACTTGTCTGCAGTGGTCTCAGCAAGCCATTCTGCTCTCTGCTCTGTTTAAATCACATGTAGAGCTCTGTCTCTGTCTGCTTGTGTGTGTGTGTGTGTGGCCCTGCTCGTCTCTCTCACTCTCGGTTTAGACACAACTGACGAATATGTGGAAGAATGGGACGCATGTCCTATCATTTATCATGGTTAGATCATTTATATCATATTTAATATACACTTAATATCATTTACAATACATTTTCAGTGTGTATTCTAGCCAGATTCACTTGCGGTAAAAACAGACCCGATGCTGACAGTTGCTGCAGATTGCGAACCGGCATGGGTGCTTGGCGTCTCACCACGTCCTGTGTGAACAGTCTAATTGCTTCACATGGACATCAAAAGCTAACAGGCAGCGCTCACCGAAGATTGGTGTGCATCGCAGCGCTTCCCCGTTCAGTGTGAACCCAGTGTAAGATCCTTTTTATTTAACCAGAAATAGCCCCGAAATCGCTATCACCAAACCCACCAGACTTAATTTGCATAAACAGTAATTTTATCATTGTAAAACTCACTTTATTCAAAGTTGACAGAATCAAAATAAAACTCACAAAAACTATCTTGGTTGTCTTTCTACTGTTCCAACAATCACCAACTCTGGTTTGGTTGATATAAACCCCAAATTCAGTTAAATTTGAAGCTATGCTGGCTCTATGCACATTAAAATTACTATTTATTTAAACAGAGTCTGGTGTGTTTGGCGACAGCAATTTCTGGTTGAACAAAAATGCTCTTACTCTTTAACAAAAAGGCCCGTCTCTGTAGGAATTCTTTCCGTAATGTTTTCAGACACTTAGAATAATCTGAGCCTGTCAGTGGCCAAAACAAGCACTTGAAGTGGACATAAATTGATGGTGCATAAATGCTTTAAGTGGTTACACTGCAGCCTGTTTGGCCACTGCCAGCTGGAGCACTCTCGCTCAGTACAGAAGATATTTAAAAAATAAATGTTTCCATTTGTGAGACACAAAAACATGGGAAAAAAGGGTCCAGGATGAAAAATGCTTGAGTTACCATTTAAATTACTGTTGGTATACAACACTATTTCACATCTACAAAGTACCTTGATGAGGTAAGAAATTGTGACCATCTTTACAAATGTGTCTCCATATTGTACTGACTCATAGTTGACATACCTTCTGCTGGTGTTTGCGTAGCTTAGTGATCTGGGCTGCCTTCTCCTCCATCCTGGCGACCAACCTCCCCAGTTCACTCCGCAGGTCCTGCTTCTGCTCGCGATCTTGGGTTGCATCTATCTGATGCACCAACTCCTGATGCTCACTGAGGAAAACAAACACAGATTACTAAACGTGTAAAAGAAAAGTTAAACAAAACAATTAATAAAACAAACTCACTCACAAGCTCATTTGTCCTAGCTCGTCCTGCAGAGCCAAGAGCAGGTCAGACAGCGAGCCCAGTGACTGATCTGCTCCTTCAGGCTCCTTGTCAGGCTTGTGACAAGTGGTGGAAGATGGAGCCAAGCACTTTTGGAGGCTTTTCTTGGCTGCACAACCAGGCCTGTGCAGTGCGCTCACTCTTTCACACAGCTGGGGCTGATGGTGCTTCATCATGTGGAGTATACTTTGTACGTTGGCGTGGACTGAATGGCTTGGACTTGTTGACTGTGATAGGTAGGGAAAACAAAATGAATCAAAAGGAATCAAAACAAGGGAAAGAGTTAATCATAGTACACAGTTTTTGGAGTCAGTGCTGACTTACTGTTCCTGCAACAAAGGGGAATTTTTTGTGTCTTAGGCCGCTTGGTGATGCCAGCTCATTCTGTCTGGAGTTTTTCTGTGGTAGAAGACAGCTGTTGTCACTGCTATGTGCAAACAAATATTTTTCTCATCAACAAATACAGGCAGCTATTTTACTTGATCAGTAAGAGGCCGTGTCCACCAAAGCATTTTTTCCCGAGGCCAGTGTATTTTTTAAATTCTTACAATGGGAGCACTGTGTATTTACGCTACACTACAAATGCCAGTAGCTTGATGAGGAGCTCAGCATCTGTTATGTGCTTAGCGCTGCCTTTGGGTGTTTCTTTCCTGCTGAGAGTTGAGTTTAACTTTGGGTAAAACCCCACGCTCACCAGTCACTTTAGAGCCAGCTGTTCAATCACAGTAGAGGGACAAATACCACAATAGCCAACAACTGACATGTGAAAGTGCTGAAGAAAAACACTGGAGGAGAAATATGTTAATACGCTGTATACATATTAATATATGTTGCCACTCATAAACCCACATAGACTAGCATGTCTGTCCCCTCACTCTACATGCTTGAGTGTTCCCTTCACCTAGAACAAGTCCTTTACCTCGTGCCGACATCTTTACTTCCATGAATATTCCATATTGTAGCAGCCAGACGCAACCAAAGCATCTCAGCCTAAAAAATGCTGTGCCTCAAAGCCCTCTCGAGTAGTCCCAGCTGGGCATTTCCTGAGGGGCTCCTGGTGTTTTCAACAGGTAAAAACACGCTTTGGTGAACACAGGGCCTAAGAAAAGTACCTTGGTGGTCTTTTTTGTTTTCTTCTTTGGCTTTATTTCTTCAGTAGTTGGCACAGACAAATGCAGGTTGATGTCCAACTCCTTTTGCAACTGTGGAAATGGCAACAACAACAAGGTTTAAGTCAGTCATTGCAATTACACCATTATTAGACAGTGAGTTTTATGTAAAAGCACTAGAGATAATTCAATAGAAAGTAAAAGTAATTAAATTTTGTCATTTAAAAAAAAAAAGGCCTATTTTTTTCTGCAATTATCGTAAACTATCATTAAGCTAATTCAAAAAGTACCGTGCATGTGGACCGACCTTGTCTGCTTTCTCCTGCACAAGTTTACGCTCATGCTCTTCTTTCAGTAGTTTTTGCTCCAGAATGGCGAGCTTTGTCTGAAATCAAAATTGCATTGAAACATTATCTATCATTCACCTTGTGATGATTAGTGTTCAGACTAATAAACTGTCTAATTTGTAAAACTGTGAGTTACCTCTGCTAGAGTTTGGGTCCTACTCAGTTTGAGACACTCTGATTCAAGTTTCTCCAGCTTCTCCCGCTGAGATTGGGTGTTGGAGCTGCTTGGCTGTTGTGATGCCTGGTGGGGAGGTTAGAGAGATCATACGGCAGGTTATAAACATGCATTTATGCCACTTGAAGTACATTCAGATATGCTAGGAAGTAATGGAATGTTTTTCAGACTATAATTTCTCCTTATAGTGTTATAGGATCGACTTTTACATAAAGTTTTGTTGATGATTTGTGTTTCTTTCAGCTTGCAGCCTTTTGGACTACCTGATTCTCCATGAGGACGTTCCTCTCCTTCTTAGCGTTTTCAACCATCTTCCTCATGTAGCCCAGCTGCTTCTCAAGAACCTTACACCGAGCCTCTGCTGACTGCAGCTTTGAGTCCAGCTCTGTTATCATTAACACAGACACAACTATCAAAAAACACCTACAGGAAAGTCTTCACATTTGCAGTTGCTTCTCCCTTTGCAGCCTCCATCACTTACCTTTCTTGCCAGAGTTCTCTGTCTCAGGCAGGCTGGCTGCTGGTTGACTGGGCACCGTGTGAGATGCTGTGACCTGCTGATGCCTCTGAGCGTCATGAGAGTACTGACTAAAACTCTTCTCGGCTTGCTTCCTTTCCAGCTCCAACCTCCTGATTTTCTCCTGGAGGGTCTTTAGTGCATCAACAACAGCTGAAGTGGAGTTAACAAGAACAGAAAAACATACCTGGTAACTGCAGCAGAAGGTAGCCATAAGAAAAACACTGAATGAGACAAGAAGCTTGACATAATGGATGTACCATACCTATGCTGTCAATATTAGGTTTGGTCTGAGACACCCGAGGGCTGGTCATCCGTGGGTCCATGCTGATGGATGATTGGGCGGGGAACTCCAGCTGTCTTGCTATTGGTAGTATCCTGTCTGGAGGCTGGTAGTAGCTCCCAATGTAACTGTTTTTGGAGGGTGAGTCTAAAGTCTACAGAGAAGAGGAGGTTGTGACAAAATTTTTTTTGGTTAATCATTCAGTTTCTAAAATTAAAGACAGTATAATAAAGCCCGTTGAAAAGTTTCCAAACCCTATGCTGAGGTTTTCAAATGAGTTGTTTGTTCGACTAACAGCTCAATACTACATTAATAAACATATTCCACTTACAAGTCTAGAACCAGATCAGTTCAGTACTTCTCCTGTGTAAAAGACTTAGGTTAAATGACTGATCATAATTAACCCGTTCAGGTCCCCCGTCCATTTCAATGGGCATAACTTTTCCAGGATATCTAGATCTATTATTACTGTCATCTGACTCCACCTAAGTGCACAGATTTATTTGATGGGATGTCTATAAGCCAGTCACAGTGTTGACATCATCTTAACTGGACTGAGGTTGAGCTACACCCCCTTTTTTAACAAGATGCCTGTGAAGCAAAGAGGAAGTGTAAGGCATGCTTCAGTCAATAAATCATATTGTTAAAGTACATAATTGGTGTATAAACTGTGTTTAAAGTAAATATAAGATGTTATATTACATATACATGTCGAAAAAGCATGTGAAACATTTACTGCTTTTACTCAGGATTTTTGGACAGTG